>OW971935.1:6250000-7500000 GCA_943193695.1 Acrobasis suavella
GCCATACAATGATGACAGCCGGGATCATCGGCTTATACATGCCTTCCGAAGCACGGAGGAGCTCGAGAATTTTTTGTGCCACTTGTGGTCACCCGTCCAAGTGCGGACCACGCCCGGTGTCGCTAAACTTGCAAAAACACTAGTAATGCGCACTCCCGCCGGGCTACCGAGCTCCTTTTTTTTAGGTGTTGTAATATGATCAAAATCCTTTAAAATATCAGCAAATTGACATTATACTACACAATAACTTTATCAACAAGTTAATTTGCCAGGCAAATTAAAAAAAAAGTAATGACACCATCTAGTGATAAGAGGCGAAACTAAATATGCAAATCGATGTAAGTGGAATTGATATCCGTAGCGCCACATATTATTTGCCAGGTAAATTTAAATAATACCCACTTTCACGCGTTAACCCCCAATAACTTTTAAACATAGCTAAGAACCACCGCAAGGGAAATTGCTTTCGCTTAAAAATAACTACATTGAAATCAGTTTATCCGTTCGAGACCTACGAGTACAATGCCATAGACAGATACACAGACATACATACAGATAGACATTAGCGTTAACACCTCTATTTTTGTCGGCTGTTAAAACCGTCGTCGCAGGAAATATCGAGGCTAGACGTGGAAAAGGAAGGCCAAGAATTTAAGGAAGTTCATGGATGAAGTGAAGAAAAAGGCAGAGTGTCGTATAGGGAAGTCAAGCACTTGGCAGAAGATCGGGAGAAATCGAAGAGGGGAAGGGGAACATGCGGAACAAAGTTCACCGGGATTGCTAAGCTTTTAAATGCCTACATAAAGATACATAAAGATAAAACAATTCAAAATCCCATTAGTACCATTTTCGACTTCTAAGTGCAAGAAGTCGTGGGTTAAAAACCTAGAAAAGGTTGACAGGATTCAATAACAATGTTCCTTTTTACTTTAAAATTATTAGAAGCGTATGTAATAGGTATATAAATGTATCTGATATATACATCAATTGAAATTTAATGTTATAGGTACAAGGGAATAGGCATGACGAATGGAAAAATATTTTTAGCCCATCTGTTAGATTAAGTATGAAAAAATATTTTCTCTAAGAAACAAAAAATGACAAAGATACAGCGCATTAAAGTTTCTCATGACGTCACGGGTACGTGAATTTTCATTCCGGAGCTTTGATGCTCCGTATCTTTGTTTATATTTTACTTTTTTGGTAAACTAAAAAATGAGTCCATTTTTTTTGGATAGGAAAATTTACAAGACAGACTAATTAGAATTATACTTTTCTGACCCTGTCGTCACCTCTATTGACGCGAAATGCTATCCAATCAGTCATGGTGAGACCACGGTCGGCGGTCGAGTCGAGCTACACATAAATGGAAGCAGAGATACTGAGTATTTATTAAATTCAAGCATTATTTAAAAAAAATTACAAGTGTATCATGATTGTTCAATTAATACGCCGCTACGCGCTTACTCGATTTCTACGTTAAGATAGAGATACAAAACTTTTTGACATCTCGGAAGACCTCAGGAACATAAAACGCTGGATGCAGCCGCTTCCAATCAGTCGTTTTGGGAATCCTTTGGAGAGGGCTATGTCCAGCAGTGGATTTCCTCCTCTCCTGTAGCTGCTATGATGATGACATCTCAATCTGTCTTTTCAAACCTAAAGGTCCTCATATTGGGCCTTAATTATCGCGTCGATGTGGTGGAACTCGACATACTGAAAACAACTCAAAAATAAAGCTAGTTCAAGAAAAAAATTAAGTACCTTTCTTTTCGACCGGATGGAATCCACTTGTCTCTGCGTGAGCTCCCCGATGGACCGTGAGCCCCACAGCACCCGCCCCATAGCGGAGTAGAAAAAAGTCATCCCCAACATGGGGACGGCATACGTCACTACGAAGAATAATACTTGATACCTGCCAACAAAAACAATATTTCTATTTATTTATTTACTTACTGTGCCCGCAGGCCAGAGTTATATGTAGCATCGTCAACTATTGTGTTATTTGATTACAAATTACAATTACAGTACCTACATGTAGTCAACTACAAGTACTTGAAATTACATTTAATTTAACTACAACATTGAAACAACTGTAGTTGTTAATTTAATTATTGTAATTGAGTAGTTATTACTACTAATTACAATAAGATGTTTTTTTACCGCGGATGTGTGGTAGGTGCTGTCTTTCAAAATTGTAAGTGTGAAAAGTTGTAAGCAAAAAATGAAAATTTATAATCAAATCTTTATTAAACATGTAGGTACTTTTAAAAAGTAGTTATGTGGTTGTGATTAAAACTTCTTTTTGTAGTTTATAATTCAAATACTATTTTCAATTACTTTTTGGTATTATGTAGTTGCAATTACTAACTACAAAATTTAATTGTAGTTAGTAATTAGTAATTTAATTACATCTTGCCCAAATCTGCCGCTGGCTCCACTCTCCGTTGGAATTTCGGGATAAAAGGGTTCTATGTCCTTCTTCAGGTCTTTAATGATATCCATACCAAATTTTATTTCAATCGGTCCAAGCGTCCCTGAGTTATAAATAGTGTAGCTAACACGACTTTGTTTTATATATGAGAAGATTCCGTGAAAGCGGAACAAACATCCACTCCTCCATACATGGACAAAAACTTACGCATATATGTATAATGTTAGTAGGATTTAGGATTTCTAAACTTACACGGAGGACACACAAATAAAATGCCAATCAAAAAATTGCCGACGTCTACCGTAAGTAGTTTACAAATAGAATTTAGAGTAGCAACAAATTACATAATGATATGCGGACGTGTAAGCACTCTACCTGAAACTGGAACTAATGGGTATTTCACCTTTATTATGAGAGCAATAAAGATGTAAATTGAATAACCGTGTCATCGCAGAGTAAATTAGGGTTGGTACACAACGTCAGACCTGGGTTTTTATTAAAATAGCGATGATTTACATTAGATTTTTAGGAGTTCTTGATCTTTTGAAGACTTAATTAATATCTTATTAGGTAAATAGGATCGAAACATTTTCATCTTTCAATCTTATAGATCAAAAAGGTGACTTTGGACCAAAAATGGTCAAAAAAAAATTAAAAATTACGGAATTTCTTAATATTGAATATTGATTTATGAAGTTTGAATATCTTTGCGAAATTGCTATTTAGATAAATATGCACAAAATATATTTATACGTATGAAACGTATAAATATATTTTGTGCATATACAAAAAAATCAAGTATAAGGTCATTTTTCAAATGAGTCAAATTGTTTTAGCCAATACCCCAGGTCAATACACAACAAAGTACATACATCTTTGAAAGAGTACCTGGATTTTTTGATATATTTATATAAATTTTTAAAACTAAAAACCGACTTTGACACCAAATTTCACAATCGATTTTGATAAAATGTCTATGGAGCCACCTGGAAAGTATACCCGTTCAAACAAAAAAATCAGAGCATATACATAAAAAAGAAAACAAAAGATTTCGATGAATTGATAACCTCTTCCACCTTTTTTGAAGCCGAAACAAGTTTTCTTTCCTAGTGTCGTGATTGTATTGATACGATATATCTTTTCATGTGAACGAATCAGAAATGAAGAAATTCTTAGGAGAACCAAAGTCACTGACATAGCCTAGCGGATCAGCTTGTTGAAGTGGCAATGGGCGGGACACATAGCGCGACGGATCGATGGCCCATGGGGCAAAAAGGTTCTTGAATGGCAAGCACTTACTGGCAATCGAAGCGTAGGACACCCACCCACAAGGTGGTCTGACGACCTGACTAAGGTCACTGGAAAGCGCTAAATACAGGCCGCTCTAGATCGGTCATTTTAGAAATCCTTAGGAGAGGCCTTATGTCCTGCAGTGGACGTTATGCGGCTGAAATGATGATTATGATGGTCTTTCATGTCGCATGCCATTTTGAAATATCCTAATTTAAAAAAAAAATTAGCCTTGTGTGTCTCGACCCTAGGTTTTGGCCTCGCGCCAAACCACTATGCAGTACATTAAGAGGCTGTCCAGTCCACTACAGGCTTCAAGTTTCATGACGAAGATGAAAGTTGTTGGAGAAGGGTTAAATCAAATCTAGGGCTAAAACGAAAAATATACTTATTTTGTTTAAAGGGATACATGAATTTTAGGGGTCCAGTGCTACAATTTCAAATAAATTATTTAAAAGTAAGCGGAGATATGATTAAAATTTTTGTCTTGAGTAAGAATTGGATAACTCTTTAAACTATTTAATGAACTACTTTTTACAGTTTAAAATAAGAAAGTGAAGATTTTCTTTGCACATTTGGGAAAAAATGCCACTTTGTCAAATGTGCGAAGAAAAGCTTCACGTTCTCACTTAAGACGATATAATATCACATTTGAAATCCGCACAGTAAGACGCGAGTAAACTACTACTAGCGCTGTCTGGTGGTGTTTTAGTAAACTATTTTCCGTAAGTGAAAGTATTATATATTAGTTTGCCACTTTATTTTCATTTGATAGAATTCTTATAGGTTTTCCTGTAATCACTCTAAGACCTTGCATGGAGGTATCCAATTGACATTATGTCATATAAGATCTAAATATTGGATACTTAGGGCGAAAGATATGGTTAAAAAACACATACATCGGTGCTTTGTATGTGCTAAACAAAACGCTAAGGCTAAAACTCAAGTAATGGGAAATTTACCATCAGTGCGCGTGACACCAGCACGTCCATTTTTGAATTCTGGAGTTGACTTTGCAGGTCCCTATCAAGTGCTATTGTCGAGAGGTAGAGGTGCAAAGACGAGTAAGGCCTACATAGCCCTTTTTATTTGTATGTCCACAAGGGCTATTCATTTGGAATTGGTTGGGGATATGACGTCACAAGCATTCATTGGTGCATTCAAAAGGTTTTGTGCTCGAAGAGGTAGATGCGCTCACTTATGGAGCGACCAGGGTAGAAACTTCATTGGTGCCAATAAGGAACTACATGATGCTTGGAAGGAGGCCAGCTTACAATTTGATGGAAGTATCTCTGACGCAATGGCAAATGACGGGACGCAATGGCACTTTATTCCAGCCTATTCTCCGACCATAGGGGGACTCTGGGAGGCAGGAGTAAAGTCCATTAAATACCACTTGAAGCGAATACTCACCACAAACATTACGTTCGAAGAGATGACTACAGTTTTATGCGAAGTTGAAGCCTGCCTCAATTCTCGACCGCTATGTCCGATAAACTCGACCGATGAGAATATCCAAATACTGACACCAGGTCATTTTTTAATCG
Organism: Acrobasis suavella; assembly: GCA_943193695.1. Taxonomy (NCBI): domain Eukaryota; kingdom Metazoa; phylum Arthropoda; class Insecta; order Lepidoptera; family Pyralidae; genus Acrobasis; species Acrobasis suavella. Next base: position 6,255,272 of record OW971935.1, read on the forward strand.
GTGAAGCGCCCATTACAGTGCCTAGCCCAGATATGAAGGAGGTGAAAATATCCTACTTGACTCGTTGGCATTATTGTCAAAAGTTAATCAATGATTTTTGGGCTCGTTGGCAAAGTGAGTATTTAACACGTCTTCAACAACGACCCAAATGGTGTAAAAGGGAAGATGAATTTAAAGTAGGCGACGTTGTACTCATTAAGCAAGATAGTTTACCTCCAGGAAAGTGGGCACTCGGACGTATAACTGATAAACACCCCGGTGCTGACGGCCTCACTAGGGTATATAGCGTGAAGTCTGGTAATAATGTAGTTCGTAGAAGTGTTACAAAGCTATGCGCAATGCCAATTGCAAGTGATTAATTTAAAGTTTGATCCGACCTCACCCTTTTGTTTGTTATTTAGTTTGAAAGGACTTGTATAGTCCTTTGGTGGGCGGTTTATGTTGAATCTATTTTACTTATATGTGTGAAATTATTAATTCAAATCAGTTAGAGCGGAATACAAACCTATCTATACTTATTGATGTACTCTAGTCCCGCCGTTTGTATTTAACATGCATGAAATGTACTTGTTTTTTAGTTGCAAATAAAATTCATTGAGACAAGACGCTTGTTACTCCTTTCCGAGATCACACAATCCAAAGTGCACCTTAACGTCCTGAACAATAGGTATGGCCGCAGAGGTCTGGGGTCCTTCGAATGTTTGCATTACTACTAGGCGCTTACGAAAGTTAAGCATCCTCTGGCTTGTGTGTTTCAAAAGGTATGAGCTATTGACTCCGGCTATAGCTTGTAGACTTGTTTATACACATAGTAACTACTGTCTGATAATTATATCATTAACTGCGCGAGTAATATGCGACGAAGAAATTCCGGTAGCACAATTAGAATGCACTCACGGTACGGAGGTGAGAGGCGTGAGTTCGAATGTCACTCGTGCTAAAAATTTTCATCATAATAACTAATAACAAGTATGAGTCGCCTGCACCGGTGTTGCTCCTTTGCCAGCAACTACGTGTATTTTCGTTTGAGGGGCCCATCTAGTGGGCGGTAAGCCACCACCTGCCCACAATAGTCAGAAATCATGATTATGGCAGGCGGCAATCCACCCACGTAAGCCTCTCAAAGGACCGGGGTGAAAAGACCCATGAATCCAAAACGAAAAAAAAGTGTAAATCAATATCATGAAATGTTAGTCGTCAAGTTATATGATGCCGTGTAGCTTCCTCTTGTAAATATATGGCCAAATTGTAATTTGAAGTAAATCGTTTGAAAGGAAACGGAGATATGATTTGAAATTTTACCTTGATTATACCCTAGATAACCCTTCAAGCTATTTTGTGAACTACTGTTAAATTTTAAAGTGGGAACGTGAAGCTTTTTATAGCATTTTCGCCAAAAGTGGCCCTTAAACTGTTCCGGTTGTATTTTTTCGATTTTGCATGGTCTTTGGCATCTTTGGGTGGCTATCTGAGTGACTATTGACTTGAAATGCATACTATATTTGGAGAAGAAAAGGCGGGAAAGAACAATCTGCACTCCGAAGCATTTGACTTTCAAAAATTCATATTGGGTTCCTAGTTTTTGGCTTAGCCTCCAGCCGACGACGACGACGACGCACGTTGACGCGTAACGAAGCACGTCAAGACACGCGTCTCGTCGCACGTCGACGTCGGCGATTCCACATTTTCATGACACAATTCGCTACTTCCCAACAAGTCAAATCAGATACTTTTTCTAAACGTCAAAACAAACATTTTCTATGGGATTTATATGAATTATAGGCAAAGACGTCATAGTTTCTTGGAGTCAAATTCCGCTCTAAATATCAGTTTTTCTTCAATTACAAATCTGAAGGTAAAACCGCGTTAAAAATGAATATGATAATGACGTTTAGTTTCTTAACAGTACCAAATAATTTATTTTAGACCCACGAAGTACCCAATTAATAATGAGAAAATAGAACTGAATATCCTCGAGGCGAATACTTGACGTGTCGCAAGCCACGCTTCGACTCTGCCTGCGGTCTAAATTTTTGTAAGCAAGTAAATTGGTTACGATTTGTGCGTTTTAGAAAATGACAAAAATAATGCCTTCATCGTATAGTCACGTGCGCCCGAATAAAACGTTAGTCGATGTGCGGGCGTTCATGAAAATAAAAAAAAACGCATTCACCGTTTCGGGCGTCTAATTAATTGTAATTATTGTGACGCTCGCGATTAGTGCGCTTTAAAAACATTGTTACGAAGAATCATAGAATTTGATACTTTTGGATATGACCGTCGCGGCGCACGAATCGCGATCAAAATAATTAAAATTACTTGGGACGCCCATATCGCGACTATAAGATGAAGATTTTTTTTTTGACATTTGACTAATTTACTAGCCTCCAAAAAATCGACAACGCACGAAACGTGTCCAGACCTACTCTGCGAAAGTATGAATCGAGCCTAAAATGATGACGATGACAAACGAATTCACGGGTCGGTTAGTTGTTGACGAATTATGTCATTATGTGTGCATGATAAATTTTCCCACAAACGGATTAGTTCCCAAACTCGCATTACGAATTGGTTTGAAAGCATTATATTTGTTGAACTGCGTGGAAAACGCAGATGTTTCAATTAATCTAAATTCGTTGAAACATGAAATGTGATATAGTTGTACCGTTGTGGTTTTGAATAGTAGTCCAGTAGATAGTTACAAGATTGAAAAGCTAATTTTGGAACATTAATCTTGAGGATATGTTCAGTCCATGATACTACTCCATAGCTCCATATAATAACTTTATAAGAAATATAGTAAATTTAATACAAAAAAAAACATAATATCTGAACATGTTTTGTTGCGTTACTTTTTCCCAAGAAACAGCTAAAATATATTAAGTACCTTGGACTGCTTTCCCGCTTAAAGGAATCTAGCTATGCGAACTTTGATAGAGCTGTATCCGAGATCTTCATTATATATATATATATTATATATATATATATATATATATATATATATATATATATATATATATATATATACATTATATATATATATATATATATATACATTATATATATATATATATATATATATATATATATATATATATATATATAATGAAGATCTCGGATACAGCTCTATCAAAGTTCGCACTGCTAGATTCCTTTAAGCGGGAAAGTAGTCCAAGGTACTTAATATATTTTAGCTGTTTCTTGGGAAAAAGTAACGCAACAAAACATGTTCAGATATTATTTTTTTTTTTTTTGTATTAAATTTACTATATTTCTTATAAAGTTATTATATGGAGCTATGGAGTAGTATCATGGACTGAACATATCCTCAGGATTAATGTTCCAAAATTAGCTTTTCAAGCTTGTAACTATCTACTGGACTACTATTCAAAACCACAACGGTACAACTATATCACATTTCATGTTTCAACGAATTTAGATTAATTGAAACATCTGCGTTTTCCACGCAGTTCAACAAATATAATGCTTTCAAACCAATTCGTAATGCGAGTTTGGGAACTAATCCGTTTGTGGGAAAATTTATCATGCACACATAATGACATAATTCGTCAACAACTAACCGACCCGTGAATTCGTTTGTCATCGTCATCATTTTAGGCTCGATTCATACTTTCGCAGAGTAGGTCTGGACACGTTTCGTGCGTTGTCGATTTTTTGGAGGCAAGTAAATTAGTTAAATGTAAAAAAAAAATCTTCATCTTATAGTCGCGATATGGGCGTCCCAAGTAATTTTAATTATTTTGATCGCGATTCGTGCGCCGCGACGGTCATATCCAAAAGTATCAAATTCTATGATTCTTCGTAACAATGTTTTTAAAGCGCACTAATCGCGAGCGTCACAATAATTACAATTAATTAGACACCCGAAACGCGACTATTCGGTGAATGCATTTTTTTTTATTTTCATGAACGCCCGCACATCGACTAACGTTTTATTCGGGCGCACGTGACTATACGATGAAGGCATTATTTTTGTCATTTTCTAAAACGCACAAATCGTGACCAATTTACTTGCTTACAAAAAATCTACAATGCACGAAACGCGTTTAGACCGTAGGCAGAGTCGGAGCGTGGCTTGCGACACGTCAAGTATTCGCCTCGAGGATATTCAGTTCTATTTTCTCATTATTAATTGGGTACTTCGTGGGTCTAAAATAAATTATTTGGTACTGTTAAGAAACTAAACGTCATTATCATATTCATTTTTAACGCGGTTTTACCTTCAGATTAGATATTTAGAGCGGAATTTGACTCCAAGAAACTATGACGTCATTTGCCTATAATTCATATAAATCCCATAGAAAATGTTTGTTTTGACGTTGAGAAAAAGTATCTGATTTGACTTGTTGGGAAGTAGCGAATTGTGTCATGAAAATGTGGAATCGCCGACGTCGACGTGCGACGAGACGCGTGTCTTGACGTGCTTCGTTACGCGTCAACGTGCGTCGTCGTCGTCGTCGGCTGGAGGCTAAGCCAAAAACTAGGAACCCAATATGAATTTTTGAAAGTCAAATGCTTCGGTGTGCAGATTGTTCTTTCCCGCCTTTTCTTCTCCAAATATAGTATGCATTTCAAGTCAATAGTCACTCAGATAGCCACCCAAGGATGCCAAAGACCATGCAAAATCGAAAAAATACAACCGGAACAGTTTAAGGGCCACTTTTGGCGAAAATGCTATAAAAAGCTTCACGTTCTCACTTTAAAATATAAACAGTAGTTCACAAAATAGCTTGAAGGGTTATCTAGGGTATAATCAAGGTAAAATTTCAAATCATATCTCCGTTTCCTTTCAAACGATTTACTTCAAATTACAATTTGGCCATATATTTACAAGAGGAAGCTACACGGCATCATATAACTTGACGACTAACATTTCATGATATTGATTTACACTTTTTTTTCGTTTTGGATTCATGGGTCTTTTCACCCCGGTCCTTTGAGAGGCTTACGTGGGTGGATTGCCGCCTGCCATAATCATGATTTCTGACTATTGTGGGCAGGTGGTGGCTTACCGCCCACTAGATGGGCCCCTCAAACGAAAATACACGTAGTTGCTGACAAAGGAGCAACACCGGTGCAGGCGACTCATACTTGTTATTAGTTATTATGATGAAATTTTTTAGCACGAGTGACATTCGAACTCACGCCTCTCACCTCCGTACCGTGAGTGCATTCTAATTGTGCTACCGGAATTTCTTCGTCGCATATTACTCGCGCAGTTAATGATATAATTATCAGACGGTAGTTACTATGTGTATAAACAAGTCTACAAGCTATAGCCGGAGTCAATAGCTCATACCTTTTGAAACACACAAGCCAGAGGATGCTTAACTTTCGTAAGCGCCTAGTAGTAATGCAAACATTCGAAGGACCCCAGACCTCTGCGGCCATACCTATAAATATTTAAATATATTTATTGTATTATATATGGCGCAAAATGGCTGAAATAAGGTTTTCACGGCTGCGATTTACGATTAAGTTAACATAAAGTGATTTTGTGAACACGATAACAAAATTTATAGAGAGAGTATTTTACACCGAACGCCAAATTAGTTTGTAGCATCAGAATGTGAACAATTTTTCATTTTTATTAACCCCCGACAAAAAGAGGGGGAGAGTTGGAAGTTAACGTCTGTCTACCTGTTTTTCTGTCTGGCAGTCTGTGGCATCAGAGCGCTTGAACGAATGAACCAATTTCAATGCGGTTTTTTTAAGGGAAATCACCATCCCTAAGCCATGTTTGATGAAAATCATTTTGGTTATTTAAAAGTTATTAGTTGTTTTCGGTGTCGTTCACGGTTTGTAATTTACCTGGGAAATAATAGATGGCGCTACGAATTAAAATATTATATAGTTCCGCCATTTTTCACTGGCAGTGATGGTGTCATCGTGGGATTTTAATTTGCCTGCAAATCAACTTGTTTACAGTTGTGTTGATTATAATTATTAGATATATTGATTAAATAGACCGGGCTTCGATCGATTAAAAAATCAAGAAAAACAGGTTCTACAAAATTTTAAGCTTGCTTCGCCGTGTGGTTTTCGGCAGAATAGAATAGAACCATTCCAAGTCTTCCCGTCAAATTCGAAGGAGGCGACTTAGGCAATACAAGTTAAACAAAGTTTATAAACATCAATGAGAACACTCCAAGTAGAGAGTCTATGCCAAATGCTCCTCTGGCCAAGTATGCATCTAGTAGTACAGAGAGGTTCGTGCCCCTGCAACGGAGACTAAAAAGTCCTGATGATAATGATTCATTTTTCGTTCAAAATTTTTGCAAGCATTTATTTAGTTTCACCTGTCCCATTGTCTGTCGATCTGTAATCAAATCTTGCAAGTAAAATTTGACACACTTCCCGGTTTCCGATTGAGCTGTAATTATTCACCCCTACATGTATTGCGTTACAGTGCAACATTATGATGACATGTAGCTGATCTGATAATAGAGTTGGAAGGTGGCCATATAAAGTCTATAATGAAACGACACAAACCCATCTTTGTTTTGTTTGGGCTCGTTTGATTCGTCTTGAGGAGTACTGAAGATAAAAGCTTGTTTTAAAAACATTCTTTTAAATAATGACTTGTTCTATTTCTTGGTTATATTATTAAGCAAACCTTTGTCGCTCAGACGTCGTCATTCGTCGCCCGGTCGTCATTTATTCCTGTTTCATCAACATCGTCATCATTTCAGCCGCATAACGTCCACTGCAGGACATAGGCCTCTCCCAACAATTTCCAAAATTACCGATCTAGAGCAGCCTGCATCCAGCGCCTACCAGCGATCTTATTCAGCTCGTCAGACCACCTTGTGGGTATCCTACGCTTCGCTTGCCAGTACGTGGTCGTCATTCAAGAACCTTTTTGCCGCATCAGCCATGCCCATGGGGCATTTGCCGCGTGGTTTCCGGCAGAGCAGAATAGGACCTCTCCAAGTCTTCCTGTGGATGTCGTAAAAGGCGACTAAAGGATACATTCACCATAAACACCAAAACAGACTTCCGATGGGCAGCAGCGTCGGAAGCTAAATCGTGACACAACACTGCGCTCAGGGTCACCAACCCGCCTGCCAAGCGTGGCGAGTATGGCAAAAACCCCCCCAAAGGAGGTACAAAAATTATTCCTGTTTGCCTGTAATCAAATCTTTATTTATGTCTGTCTGTCTGTATTTGTCTGTCTGTATATCTTTATTTATGTCTGTCTGTAATCAAATCTTGCAAGTTAAATTTGACCCTCTTCCCGGTTTCCGATTGAGTTTAAATTTTGCACGCATACGTATATCGCGTGACAGTGCAACACTATAATGTCATGAAGCTGAATGATGGAGCCGGAAGGGGCATAGAAACTTTGTAATGAAACGACGCAACCCCATCGAGTTTGAGCTCGTTTGATTCGTCTTGAGTAGCACTTAAGATAAAAGGTTGTTTTAATAAATATTTTTTTTAAATAATAAATTGTATCATGAGTAGCATTTAAGATTAAAGGTTGTTTTAATAAATATTTTTTTAATAATAAATTGTTTCCTGATACTAATTTGTTTTAACTCGGTCAAATTAGATTTTGACAAACTGTTTGAAGCTTACGTTGTAAGTAAAGTCGTTTGATCGTTGCGAAGCGTTAGTATCAGTTGGTCGTCCTTAAAACTAAATTAAATTTTAATGTACACTACAATTACATGTAATGTAAATTATACTTATTGACGTGTAAAAGTGTGTGTAAAGGTTTTCAGGAGTTTTTGGCGGGAAGTCAAGGGGTTCAGTTGGGGGCGAACCCCAACTGAACCCCTTTTAAATTGTTTAGCAAATTGATTCTAGTGGACTTTATAATATGGAATTGGTGTAGTTTAGTGTTATAAATGCTCAAGCTCATGGACAATATGTAAAATATTTATAGTGGACACTCATAGTGCGGCTGTAGTGATATTTATTTGCGGACTGTGGTGAGCGTCTTTAGACGCCGTCCGCCACTCAATCGGCTATGAAAACCAGTGGACTCGTATAGATTTCTCGTCAGAAACTCCCTTGAAGCAATCAAAGGACCTACACCAACCTTTGATTGTATAGTTAGGGTTGGGGTGAGGAGTAAAGAAGTAAATAAATAAAGATAGAAAGAAGGACTAGTATCCAGAAACGTTAAATAATTATAAAAAAATAAAGGTTTATATACATACTGACATACAATCACGTATTTATCCCTAACGGAGCAGACAGAGCACTTTGGGTCATACGGCTCTAAGCAGACAAACCCTATATTAGAGCCACAAGACAAGACGAGAAGGTGGGTGCGATTCCCTCGATCACATTCATTCACATCGTATATTCTAAGTTTTTTTCTTTTCTACCAGACTAGCATGGAGGATAAAGGTCTAATTACTGAATAAACATTTTTGATATTAAATGTGAAAAGCGCAGGTTTAAAACAATGGTATTAAAATATGCGGATAGAATTTCAACGTCAGTCTGTCTCGTCTCTCTGTTGACGTCAGAGTATTTCATGAATGACATTGACAAACAGCCATTCACATCTGACGTTCGCTTGTTGTAGGCACTTTCTCTGATATGTGGTAGTGGAAGAGCTACATTTCTGAGTATCGTTTCACCACGGTTCTTGGGCACTACAGTGCTGATTACAGGGTTATACTGATTACAGTGCTAAATAATGAATTTTCGGAAACATATCGAATCAAATATAATTATAAGCACTTCAAAACTTTAAGGGCGTGTTCGGACGATACACGCACGCCAAGCCTAGCACGTCACAAAAGCAAGCCAAGCACACTTTAAAATTTTTTAAATTTTTTGCCTATAATTCCAGTCATGCCACACACGCTTTGAATTTTATTAAAATTCGTTGCATATGCGCATGCTTCGCCTACACTACGCCACATGCTCGTCTTGTCCATGTCTTGCGCCTTCCTCGCATCCGCCCGGGCGGCGCGGGCGCTCGCCCCAACTGAACTTCAGTAAATGCAGCCTGAGTTATATTGATGTGTCATAGGACTCAAATTATATGCAACAAATTCAAACCGCGCTTATCGTGCGTTGTCGAGCGCTTGTCGTGCGCTTGGCATGGGTTTGGCGTACGCGTGTCGTCTGAACGCGCCCTTATTCTTCTTCTTATATTTAAAAGCTGAGTTCTTGTCGGTGAAGTGCTTTCCATGTCTCTCTTTTCTCCGCCAAATCCTTCATAAAAACTTTAAAATACCTAAAATATTGATATCGATACCTAGATAACGCTAAGCCCAATAGTTAAGTTAATAAATAAATATGAGCCTTGAGTTCCCGAAATTGAATAAATCCCATAGGATTTTCATAAATATTTAATGTATATGGCTAAGAGAAGCATGCTTGGTAGGTATATCCCTTTTCGTAAAACCTATTTTTGTTATTTAATACAAAATACCGAAATTATTCATCGAAGAAAACCCATAATATAAAAAGAAACTAGTTTAATAACAAATCTTACCGGTGAAAAATACCAAAATTGCTTTGGTATTCGGTATTCGAATAGGTTTCAATGAACTTACAGTTATGCGAGTAACAACACAATAGCTGTTTTGTTTTTAATTAAAACATAAAACTGGGTAAAGTATTTTATTTTTCATTCTAACAACATTCGGCGTTAACATTCACTAAAATAATAAACTATCTCGGATGTTTGCAACACGTGTCCGGAATTGCCAATATAGGTACGCGGTTTTGCAAAAGCGCACTCAATATTTTCTTTAATTTTTTTAAGATTATTTCAAGTGTAGTAAATAAAATAGTACGGAATAGCAATGGCAATAAAATTCAACACCTAGTTAAATGAAAATAAATGAACGCGAACTTTTTCAATTCTACTAGAACTGTCCAGAATTAGCAATAAACTAGCGCACTAGGGCACTCAGCAAACAAAAGAATTCTTTTCTACTTTAGAGTGTAAATACCGCTCTTTAGCCTGCAACGATCTATTGTAATTCAACGGGAATGGAGATCAGCTAATTTATTGCATTTTGTGGCGCATCACTGTATATCGGATCTACTTTATTAAAAAAGCAATTATTACAAAAACAAAAAACCCGACTGCCTTTTTTTACCTTTTTGGTTTTATTTTGTTTTTCTTTAATACTTTGATTTAACGACACCTCTCAAGCTAAAATCCATCTTGCCGTTCAGGCTGCAGAGCGTGCCAAACAATTATACATACATACATACTCTCGAAAAACATAACCCTCCTTTTGGCGAACTTTGGTAACAAGCTAACAATTCGCTACTTTCCGATTTGTATGAAATACAGGGTAATGAAGTCATAGTTTCTCGGATTCAAACAGCGCTCTAATATCAGTTTTTTCTGCAATAATTAATCTAAAATCACTTTAAAAATGGATATGATCAATGACAAGTGACATTACTTTGTGACGTTTTATTTTCTTAAAAAGATCAAACAATTTAAGTTTGACCGAGGAAAATACCTAATTCTGTTTTAAAGTCAGAAAAGTATGAAACATAGAAATCTTTCTATAAATTCGGAAAAGCTAGTAAGCTGAAAAATACCTACCTAATATATAAAAGAATTCCTCTCAACTTTCAAGTGTAAATACCGCACTTCAGCCTGAAACGAGCGATTGCCATTCAACGGGAATGGAGATCAGCTAATTTATTGCATTGCGTGGCAATGGATCTACGATTTGTATGAAATACAGGCTTATGACGTCTCAGTTCTTTCTGCAATAATAAATCAAAAATCACTTTGAAAATAGATATGATCAATGTCAAGTGACATTATTCTGTGACGTTTTATTTTCTTAACTTAAATAACTTATGTTTGAATTGTTTTAAAGTCGGAAAATAATGAAACATAGACATCTTAAAAAATTTAAAAAGCTAGTTATCTGAAAAAATACCTACCTAAATAAAAGAATTCCTCTCAACCTTTAAAGTGTAAATACCGCACTTCAGCCTGAAACGAGCAATTGTAATTCTACGGGAATGGTAATTCAATGCAATTGTAATTCTACGGGAACTTTAATAAACAAGGTAACGTATCGCTATTTTGCGATTTGTATGAAATACAGGCTTATGATGACATAGTTTCTTGCAGTCAAATAGTGCTCTTATATCAGTTTTTCTGCTATAATAAATCTAAAGTTACTTTGAAAATGGATATGAGCAATGACAAATAACATTATTTTGTGACGTTTTATTTTTTTAACTTAAATAACTTATGTTTGACCGAGAAAAATACTCAATTCTGTTTTAAAGTCGGAAAAGTTTATAATTAACTTATAGAGTCTGAAAAGCTATTATTCTGAAAAAATACCTACCTACCTTTATAAAAGAATTCCTCTCAACTTCAAGTGTATGTGTAATATAATGGGTCTACTTTATTAAAAAAGGTAACAATTCGCTTTTTTGCGAATTGTATGAAATACAAACTTATGATGACATAGTTTCTTGCAGTCAAATAGTGCTCTTATATCAGTTTTTCTGCAATAATAAATCTGAAATCACATTGAAAATGGATATGATCTATGACAAGTGACATTATTGTGATTTTTATTTTCTAAGCAGTATCAAATAATTTATTTTTGACCTAGGAAAATACCCAATTCTGTTTTAAAGTCGGAAAAGAAGGAAACATAGATATCTTCATCATCATCATCTGAAACCGATATCTTGGGCCTCGCAAATCAGTAAACTTAGCCGGAAAATTTTTGCTTCCGTTACATTCGTTAAGACGCTTGCAGAATTTCCTGCCAGAAACTAAAGCGCTTCTGGCTCGCTCATTATTGCTCTCTATCTTAGATTATGCGTATGTGGCCTTCCTAGATCTCACGGAAGAATTGGCTGACAAGCTGAAGCGACTTCAGAACATGTGTGTTCAATATGTGTTTGGCCTACGTAAGTTTGATCATATATCTGAATACCGTTCTCGCCTGAGTTAGTTAACCATAAAAACCCGTCGCATTCTACATGTTCTTACTTTTCTTTTTAATGTTCTTCACAATCATATCCTTCCCAATTACCTTAAAGACAAATTCCAATTTCGAGTCATTGATCCCCGCCTGCGAACTTGTAATAACATTCTTGACATCCCTACCTTCTCTTCTCGAGCTTATGCGAAGTCATTTGCTGTCATGGCTGCTCATTTATGGAATGAATTACCATCTAGTATTAAAGAGACAACTACCTTGTATTCCTTTAAAGCTAGTGTCAAAAACTATATATATATATATATATATATATATATATATATATATATATATATCAGAAATCTTTCCTTCTAACCTAGTCAGAAATCTATATAAAAGTTTTTGACACTAGCTTTAAAGGAATAATATGTATTTTTATATATTTATGTTTATAATATGTATGTTTATATACATTTATTTTTAAATTTGGATGTAAAATTGCCCATAAGTGTTGTACAATGTTCCACCCTACTAAATGTCATTCTTTCCTCTGGTTTTGGGTTAACTGGAATGATCCCTTAAAGGGATAGGTCCGCCTTTGTAATGTTTTATTTTGTATTTGTGTTGTTTCCTTTTTGTACAATAAAGAATTTACAAACATAACATAACATCACCTTCGTCAGGTCTCAACGACCCACTGCTGGGCAAAAGCCTCCTTTTGTCTGCGCTATTGAATCCTATCCCTAGCCTTAGCTATCCAGTTTTTTCCAGGACGGCTAACATATAAAGTCTGAAAAGCTAGTTATCTGACCTACCTAAAATAAAAGAATTCCTCTCAACTTTCAAGTGTAAGTACCGCTCTTTAGCCTGGAACGAGCAATTGAAATTCAGCGTGAGTGGGGTTCAGCTAATTTATTGCATTTTGTGGGGCACCGCTATAGACTGGTTCGTTCATTTTATCAACTGGATAATCGTCTACTTTCATAGTCAGTTAAATACATTTTGTTTTTAAGATCCGATGCAAAAAAGGGGTATTGTAGCTTCTAAATGAGTGTACCGATTTTAATTCAGTTTTCTTTTAGTCGAAACGCCTTGTCTATCGAGATGGTTCTAAACTATGTTTGATGGAAATCGGTTCAGCCTTTATTGGTTGTGAATGCTCCAAAGTCGGGTTTTTTTACAAGCTTTTATGTCTGTCTACTTGTCTGTAATGAAATCTTACAAGTTAAATTGGTTCTCGGTTTCTGATCTGTTGATAAAGCTGTAGGTGGCCATAGGAACGCTGTAATGAAACGACTCAACCCCATCGAGTTTGTGTTTATTAGATACAATTGTAAGGTAAAAAAGTCTGACACCCACTAAAATTTTACCATTACGGACTTGTCATTCCTAGAACTAACTGTGAAAGCAGATTTCAGTGCAAATACCGCATTTTAAGTAGTATAATGAACCCCTAGCATGAATATTTGTGTGAAAGTATTATTATTGCCTTCGTCTACGTTTTGTATGCAAAATTTAACAGAGGCCCTATCGAACGTTAAATTAACTTTAATTCTTTTATATGAAACGTAGACGTAAACGTGAAATTTTGCAGGTGTATTAAATGTAACCCGTCATATAGGGTCACATTTAATACACCTGCAACATTTCGGTTCATTTGCCAGGTAAATAAAAAATACCCCGACTCTCAAGCGACACAAAGCCTCTTCAAGCGTCCTCGTCCCCTCCCCTCGTCCCCACATAATTTACATCAAACATAGTTCCGCATCGAAATAGGTTTATCCGTGCCACAGACAGACCAAGAAGTTGGCACCCAATTTAGGCTTAGTCGAATATTCGGGATATTAATATACTTAATCACAGACTTTTCTTGGAAAAAATATATACAACTAGCTGCGCCTCGCGGTGTTACCCGCGCCTAAAGTAGCCTATATGTTAATCCAGTGTTTCAGCTTCCGACATACCAAATTTTATCGAAATTGATCCAGCCGTTTGCTCATGAAGAAGTAACAAACATACACACACTCACAAACATTGCCTTTATAATACGTGGGGCGCACTATAAGTTTCCGGAATGAATATGAAAAAATACTATTAAAGGTACAAAATTAATTTATTGTTTTTCAAAATAATCTCCCTTGGCGTCTATGCACTTTTTCATTCGATGAAACCAGTTTTGAAAACTTTTGTGCCACTCCTCTGTGGTGACCTCTGAAACGTGTTTTTCATACTCCTCGACAGCCTCTTCTGGTGATGAAAATCGTTGACCGCGTAATTGGTTCTTAATTTTTGGGAACAGAAAAAAGTCACAAGGTGCCAGGTCGGGACTGTATGCAGGATGACTCATGAGTTCTACATTTTTCGCCTTCAAAAAGTCGTTTGTCTGTCTGGCCGTGTGAGAACTAGCATTGTCGTGGTGCAGGATGATACGGCGTTTACGGTTATTTTTACGGAGTTCGTCAATAACTTCCGGCAAACAAATGGTCGTGTACCAGTTACTATTCACTGTACGACGATTCTCTAAAGCAACAGTAGCCACGTGTCCAGATTTATTAAAAAAAGAAGCAATCATCCGCTTAGATGCACTTTTCACGCGCGCCACTTTGGTTGGTTTCGGCTCATCTTGAAAGACCCATACGCTCGATTGCTGCTTTGTTTTAGGATCGTAGCAATAAATCCATGTTTCGTCACCTGTTACTATGTCCCACACCAAATTTGACGCACCTTCGTTGAATCTGGTAAGCATGGCACTGCACCAAGTGACGCGGTCCGTTTTTTGAGCCTCGGTCAAGTTGTGTGGGATCCACCGCGAGCACAGCTTTCTCACACCCAAATGTTTGTGTAGGATTAATTGTATTTGACTCATGCCTATTTCTAAGGATGCGCGAATTTCATGGTAGGTCACATGCCTGTCTGTTTCAATCATACGGCGCACAGCATCGATGTTTTTGTTGGTCACAGCGGTGGACGGCCGACCATCGCGAGATTCGTCACTGAGATTGATACGACCACGCTTGAATTCTGCAAACCAGCTATAAACAGTTGTCTTGCATGGTGCTTCATTGCCAAAAGCTGTTTCAAGCCGAGCGATGCTCTGTTGAGCTGTCAAATTACACTTAAAATCGTAGAAAATCATACTACGAAAATTTTCCCGAGTTAAATCCATGTTGATGCAGACACACAATTTTTTAAATGGCGCCACAATGTAAAAACAAAAGACATTCAGATGAAACAAACTGCATTCTACAGCCAAAGAGTTCTATTTTCAAATGTTGCAATAAATTTTTAAATATTGTTTATGTAAGTGGCCAGTTCCGGAAACTTATAGTGCGCCCTATGTATTAGTGTGATGATATAGTAGCATATTGATGAAAGCATAAAAACCTAACCACATTTTTCAATTTATTATTTGAATTAATGTAAATTGTAAACAAAAATATTTCTCAACAATTTCTTATGAGTAAGGTACCTGTAGAGTTCCTTAAATAAGTTGTTAAATTTTTTTTTTTACATTTATGTTATATCTCATCAGTACAAAAACAGAATTCAGAACAAATATAGTATGAGCACAGTACGTTATTTTAGTATGCAATTCGCTATTTTCCAACAAGTCAAATTAGATACTTTTTGCAAAACGTCAAAACATACTGTTTCTATGGGATTGGTATAAAATACTGGGTAATGACGTCACAGTTTCTTGGAGTCAAATAGCGCTCTTATTACAAGTTTTTCTGCAATAATAAATCTAAATTCGCGTCGAAATGGATACCTATGTTCAAAGACAAGTGACATTATTTTGCGACGTTTTATTTTTTTATCAGAACAAAATGATTTAATTTCGACCTAGGAAAATACCCAATTGGGTACTTTCCTGGGTCGAAAATAATTTATTGTCACTCTGATTTCAACGCGAGCATAGTTTGAAAAGCTTGGTGTTTCATCCTAACAATGCTAGAAAAAGAGGCAAACCAAAAAGAGAGAGATAGCGTCTAAGGGCATGGTTTGCATTCTATTAAATGAAATTAGTATTATTATTAACTATCCATTGAACGAATATTAACTATTCATAGGGTGCGAAATTTTCATAAAACTTGTTCCAGGAGATACGTGTTTATCAGCAAGCCTTACAAGTGTGTGAAATAAATTTTTTGTATACAAAATTTTCATTAAATTTCCGAGGTTTGTATCGAAATATTTTCTTTAATTTTACAATTTATGAGTATTTTATGAACGGTCGAAGTTCAGCTAAAATTTGTGCAAAATTTTTGGAGGCTTATGCTGACTTTGTTTTTCTAAATCTCAATTTTTTATTTCGATAGAAACCTATAAATAGCGTACAAGATACCTGTGAGTTCAAAAATTTTCAAGAAAGATCAGATACAACGCCATAATCACGTACGAGCGTATGTATGAAAAGTAAGACGGGAAGGCCGCTCTTAAGAAATAAAACGTCACAAAATAATGTCACTTGTCATGATCATATACATTTTCAACGTGATTTTAAATTTATTATTGCAGAAAAACTGACATCAAGAGCGCTATTTGACGTATAACGTTAATAGTCTATATTTCATACAAATACCATTGGAAATCGTTGTTTGACGTGAGGAAAAAGTATCCGATTCGAGTTTTGAAAAATAGCGAATTCAAAACCGCTGAGTTTCGAAACCACAAACAAATCGAGCCGAAAAGGCCCTGTGTCAACATAAACTGTTTACAAGGGTACTCGTATCAAGCAAAGTGGGATAAAATTCACGAGAGCAAATAATTTGAACTAACATATCCTGACATATTTTATTTACTAGCGACCCCATACTCCTGCAAAGACGGGGCGTCTTTGCAGGAGTATGTACATTTATATCATGCATTTAACCTTCTTCGTGAAATGCTCTACATGCTAATAAATATAAGTATAAAAATTTAATTTTGGAGTCCTGAATTTAAAAAAATACTCAATTTTAATTTTCTTATAAAAATTTCTATGTAGTTTTTATTACTATACATTTTAAATGTTTCATGATTTATAGTTATCAAGTCTTGGACTTAAGGGACTACCTGTATTTTCCGGGATCTAGTGCTGCCCCCATTTGAAATAAATCATTTATAAAAGGAAACAGAGATATCATTTAAAATTTTCCCTTGACCAGGCTCTAGATAACCCTTCAAACTATTTTATGAACTACTGTTTAAAGTGAGAACGTGAAGCTTTTCTACTTACAATTGCGAAAAACGGCCACTTTTGGCGAATGTGCGTGAAAAGCAATGTTCTCATTTTAAACGGGAAAAAGTAATTTGAAGGGTTATCTAGTGCCTGGTCAAGACAAAATTTTAAATGATGTCTCCGTTTCCTACTAAGTGATTTATTTCAAATGGGGGAAGCACTGGACCCCGGAAAAGTTCGGGTATCCCCATAAGCTATCCTAACTCTGATACGTACTTTAGAGTCAAGCCTTTAGTTATAAAAAATCTCTCAAACTCTTCCTCAAGATCTCTTCAAAACTACACTGCAGGTACTTGTAATATTGTAATAGATTATATCAAAAGACTTGAATTCTCAGATTCCTTCTTATTCTTTAAAACGAACATGAAGGGAAGTAGATGAAATGCAAACACTTTGAAAGGTAAAAGAAAGTTCTCAAGTCACTGAGATACTAGTTATTATGCAAGCTAAGAATCCAGCGATAAATTGACTTCTGGGAGAATCACAAGTTGACTGCTTGAGTCTGAATCAGGGAGTTATTTTTTTAATGTATTTTGGTGGGTTTGTATTTTTTAAAGGAAAATTTTATAAAAGTTAGTTCAAAAGAGGAAATACGGTCTGTCCAAACAAACAACGTACGTTTCTGTTTCTTCATAAGATAAACCACATTTTAAATGTTTGTTTTTGAATTGTAAAATAATAATAAATAATAAATATATAGGGACAAATCACACAGATTGAGCTAGCCCCAAAGTAAGTTCGAGACTTGTGTTATGGGATACTAACTAAACGATACTATATTTTATAACAAATACATTAAAGATAAATATCCAAGACAATAAAATCCTAACTTCCTAAGTAATATTATAAATGCGAAAGTGAGTTTGAATATTTGTTTTTTTTTTTGTTTGTTTGTTACCTCTTCACGCTTCAACCATTGAACCTATTTAGATGAAATAAGGTATGGAGAAAGTTTGAAACCCAGAGAAGTACATTTGATATTTTTTATCCCGAAATTCCTACGGGAAGCGAAGCCCGCGGGCAAAGCTAGTACAAAATAAATTGTAAATAAGAAATATACCATGTTATTTTTCCTATGGTGACTTGAGTTTTTTCATAAATTGTGTTATTTTTAGTATTGCTTTTAATTTGTTGTTTTTAATGATTGGTTGTTGTCATAATTACTGAAAAACATGTTTTATCTTTTATATTTTATCTTCTTGTTATTTAAGAGCTTGCTCTTTTGTCTCCATTCCTTTCTTCTCTCTACCCTTCTTTGAATGTTCTGGTAGGACCTTAATCCTTATTTTTTATCGCATTGAAATGACTTTCAGAATATATAGCTATTTAAACTAAAAACTATGCCGTAACAAAAAATAACCAAATAGGGGACGAGATGTATCAATTTTGTTTTCGTCAAACTATATGAATGATCAGTCCGAACGGCATCGGCCGTTTGTCACACTCATGCTTTTTTCGTAAAGACACGTTCTTGAGATACTGTTTCCTTTACAAAATGGACAAAGGAAAACATAGCGGAGCCTAAAGAAGGCTCAGCATTTCTAAAGACAGAAATTCTTTTATTTACTGAGTCTTTTCACTAGGTACTTACATTGTGACATGGAGAAAGCATTGCCTTTATTTGTTCTCTTAAAAGCTGGCGTTAAAAAAAAAACTATTTAGAGTTATAGATGCATGTATATCGATAGTAAAACGTTTTTAAATATCTGTTTTTTTATTAATTAGTATTTTTATAAAAACAACTAGTGAATAACAATGGAACTTTGATAAAACGAAGTCCGCAAGTTATTCACAGACGAGTGCAGATTCAGCTAATTCCTCAAAAATATCATAAATTCAAAAAGTTGGTATAAAAAACCGTGGGCAACAGCTAATTATTATCAAATAATAGTTTGGTGATAAGGAGGTTTTAAAAGAATCAAAAACAAATTGTTTGAGATTTGCTAAGAGAGTTAGGTAATTTTAATTTGCATTTTATAAGATCGGAAAATTCTTGAGAGTCTTTTTATCGAATGGAACGCTTGGACAATCCTGTGTTTGTACAAAAATATGTCAAGTGCAAAAATGTTACTGGCACATAAGAAAATAAAAAGAAGTTTCTTTGTATTAATTTTATTGTTAGAACATGAACATCGAGGTTTAATTGCTTTGTTTTTGGGGTTCAAAAGATGTTCACAGTAGACATATACTATAATATGGTATCCAACAAAAAATTTTCTTAATTTTTCATTAAGAATGAATGTACTCGCTCTTAGCATGAAGTCCCCCATTTGTTAAAAGTATATTTGTCCCTTGGAACAATAAAGCTTGATAAAATAAATTTAATCTATACGGTCCACGACAACTCCAGTATCTTTTATCGAAACTTTATGACATAAAGGCACGTTGCCATCATATTAATAATGTCAAGATATGTGGCTATTTGATGTGAAACCTTACTGTCCAAGTAATAAACGCTATTCCTCAGATATTGGGCTATAAAAATACTCACACGAAATCCATGTAGGAGACGTCTGGCAAACCATCAGGCCACGACAGTAGGCACGCAGTTTTCAGGGTTCCCTTAGACCTGAGGACAAAAACATAGCTGTTTATTTTATATTTTACTTTTTTTAACCCCGAAAAAAGGGGTGTTATAAGTTTTGAATGTTGAATTTAATTTCTGTCTGCCTTTCTGTGTTTCTTTGTGAATGAGCAGATGGACTGACTTCAATACGTTTTTCATTACGTGAAGGCAAGTTCCCTTGAGGTAGTTCTTTGGTGAAAGCCAGCCGCTTAAAGTTATTGGGGGGTTAACGCTTGAAAGTCGGGGTTTTTGTAATTTTCCTAACAAATAATAGATGGCGTTACGGATACCAATTGGCATATGTAGTTCCGCTACTTATCATTAGATGGCATTCTTAAAATTTGGGGGTTTTTAATTAGCCTGGCAAATAAACTTGAATTAAGATGCGATTCCCGAGGATGATACCCGATAATCACACTAATATTATATAGGCAAAAGTTTGTGAGTGTGTGTGTGTGCATATGTTTGTTACTTCTTCACGCGGAAACGGCTGGATCAATTTTGATAAAATTTTGTATGCAGGAAGCTGACACCCTGGATTAACACATATGCTACTTTTTCCGCGGGTAATCCCGCAGGGCGCAGCTAGTTTAAATATACACTACACGTAATGTAAATTATACTGATTGGTGTGTAGAAGTGCCTGTAAAGGTCTAATTATTGAAAAAACATTCTAATTTTGAAAAATATTGAATTTTGAGTATGATTGTCGTCACAAAGAAGGTATATATGTTTATATGTAAAGGGAATGAGAAAGAAATGGCGCGTCGACCTTATTGATGCTTTTTTCGGCAATGACAAAAAACGGACACAGATGGAAGGAATTGGGAGAGACCTTTGCCTAGCAGTGGGATGAAACAGGATAATAATAAAAAAGTTAGATGCGATAAATTGGCAGATTAGGCAAAATACAATTTTAAAGAAATCAATCTTAACGAATAAGTCTTTAAATATTAAAATTACATAACAGTCCTAACATAATCACAATATAATGAGAAAAGTTGAGAATGTTGAAAAACATATGTTGCCACACCATTACCGATGTTTATTTTTGTGTTATGTTTTATGGATTGTGATATCAAAACTTTTTCGAAATCGCTGTGTTTCAATTTTGGGAGGCTGACATCATCTAAAATAAGTACTTATTGTTGTTGAAAGTATCTTTACCGATAAAATTCTGTATCAAAAACATACTCGGATGTATATTTTTTCTCGGTTGTTTATACAATATTTTTTCTTCAATAATTACTATTTGCCGTATATATAAACACGTATCAACAAAAATAGGTAATCAAGGTACCAAACATTCACCGTCATACCACAAAAGAAATAAACATCGGTTAAGCCAAAATGATCCCAAAAATAATACACACTTGTCTACTTGATACTTGCCTAAAACAGTTGTATATTCTGTTTGTTATCATTAATGTTGGAAGACGGTCAGTATTTTAATTAATGGCTTTCCGGCATTCTCTGACATTAATATCTAAATTCGTTTGTAACATTCTTGCATGTAATTACAGTAGTGACGTCATAGAAGGTCCCTTTTACGCAGGCGCTCATAAGTTGTAATTAAATTAATTAAAATAGAGGCCGGAGCTGCGGGCATCAAGGCCGATGGGAAAAAGCTCCGTAGATTTTCACCACGGCAAAAACTTATCATTTTATCTAAATTAATATTTGAAGAATTTTAATGCTATGATATTCAATAATTTATCATTTGTTTCGATTTATGTACGATCATATTCCATCACCAATAATTGCTTCCGTTAAAGGAAAACATCGTGAGAAAACTTGCATGATAGTTCACTAGTTTGCAAGTAAATAAATAATTATATACGGAAAACTAACACAGATTGAGTAAAGCAAAGCCCTAAAGTAAGTTCGAGACTTGTGTTATGTGTTACTAACTCAATGATACTATATTTTATAACAAATACACACATATATAGATCCAAGACCCAGGTCAGTCTGGAAAAGATTCATTTTCCATCGTGACCTGACCGGGGATCGAACCCGGGACCTTCAGACAGTCTGGCATGATGACCTAGTGGTCATTATGCCAGACTGTCTGAAGGTGTACCACAGAGGTCGTCATTAAGTAAGTATTGTGTAATAAGAACAGATCATCGTGGATCTCCACAGACAATGGCACACTTGCTGAGCTGCCCAGCGTGTCTGAAGCACTGCCTGTTCTTTGCACACCTGCACTTTGGAGGACCTGTACAACACCAGTCCTAATGCAGTACAGGTAGCTCAGTACTGGGCCCAGAAGAATATTTAAACTTGAGGGACATCGGCACGCAAAGAAGAAGAAGTCATCGAGTAACGTCAGATGTCTTTAGCTCGAAAAATCTGAACGAGTGTTTGCTTTAACGCATAAGAGGAATCCGCTGCGCCGCGCCGGTCGTGAAAAAATGGTGACGGGTTTTAGACACATAGAGTGTAAAAATCATTCAAATTTTCACATCTTCCTTCAACCTGCTTTTCTCGAATGATTTATAGTTCAAGTTTTTTTTTAAGTAGCTCACTTCTTTAAATATTTACTTATTTCAGAATTTTAGTATTTGCATAGCAACTTCACTCGTTACCATCACAAATCTTTATACTTACTCTCTTTGAGTAGGTAAATAAAATTACTCTCGGATTCTTTTTAAGAGAAAATATACGTTACCAAAATTATTTGCGACACGTTTTTCTGTGTAAACATTCACTATATGTAAAATAAACTGGTGCGCTAGTTTTCTTACATATTTTTTACTATTTTCTTGATTCAATGTGGCTTTTCGTATGCTAAAGCTGCTGTGATTTTTAGATAAGAATTTTGGTTGCAATCGAGTCTACTATTTTAGGGCATATAATAACGAAGAAAAATGTTTTTACGGTATCTCTCGACCAAAAAGAGGTTTTTTATGCTACCTTATTATTTAATTGACTTCGCTCGTTTGGCTAATTCTCATATTCTCAATTTTCCATCCCCATGTTCAATTAAAGATTCATCATACTTATGAACCAATCTGTGTACAAAAATGGCAGTAAACTTAGCTGTAAGTAAATGATCTGACATCAACAACTACCTATTATGAAATCAACAGAAAAAATTGATAATTATCAAGTGATAAAAATCATCATCATTTTCCTCGCCACTTCCCTATTTGGGGTCGGCTCTGTATGTCAACTGTTTCCACTTCTTTCTATCATTCACCATACTTGCAACAGCCCCTCGTTCCTTCAAATCTGTCCTTACACATTCTTTCCACGTCTTTCTCGGTCTTCATTTCCCTCTGCAGCTCTCCACCTCCAAATGGACTATCTTCTTTGGCAGATGTTCGGCATCCCTGCTCATGACGAATATCGAAAGATAAATAAACGATTTTGATTTGAACAAATCTGAAGTTATTTTTATTCGCTGTTAAATTAATTATCGCTATGAATGTTTTATTTATGAAATCTTAGTGGATTGTAGTACCGTTTTCCGACGTTTGTGAGTATGTTTTAGTTTGATTACTACTTTGTCATCATTTAATCCAACACTCTTAATTTAAAAGTATATAGTTATCATCACGCATCATCATTATTTTCAGCCCACATCAACTCACTGTTGGACATAGGTCCCTTCGTCTAGACTTTTTTTCGATGTTATGGTCGTTAACAGACTTGGATGGAAGACCTGCTTGGGGCAGGTTTTCTACGACGACCCTCACTTAGTATTTTATGCCACTCAAATACTTGCGTTCTCGCGCCTTTCTTTACGCCTTTCTCTAATCACAATAATATAATAAAGGTGAAAGTTTTCGTGTGTGTGTGTGTGTGGGTGTGTGTGAGAGTGTGTGTGTGTGTGTGTGTGTGTGTGTGTGTGTGTGTGTGTGTGTGTTTGTAACTTCTTCACGCGCAAACGGCTAAATCAATCTTGCCAATCTTGGTTAAATTTGGTATACAGGAAGCTGACACCGCGGGTAACACCGCGGGGCGCAGCTGGTACAAAATAAAATCAAATTAAATAAAGCCCGTAGAATAAATCATCCTCCCCTTCATTGGTTGAAAACAGGTACTTATAAAAAATATCGTTCAAAGAAGCTTTTATTAGCCCGGAAGCCACGTCTTCAAATGCTCAGGAACCGTGAAGATAGACAGATGAATAGAAATGTTTGAGCCGATCTCAAACATCTTTTCACATCAGTTCGATGCAAATAGTTTCATTTCCACTCCGTCTGACCCGCATCACATCAGTATTCTCTGATATGGGTCAGAAAAGAGAATTTATTATGTAAGATGCTCCAAGTATTTATATATTTTTTTTTATTTCGGATGAATTAAGGATTTGTAAATTGAGTCAAAGTTTAATGAGAATAGTTGGAATTTGGAATGGAATAAAAAAAAATAGAATCAAGGCATTATTTATCTACCTATTTATTAAAATACTGAACATTTTACAGCGGCTGCATTTTCATAAGTGCGGCCTTCCCGTCTTACTTTTCATACAAACGGTCGTACGTGATTATGGCGTTGTATCTGATCTTTCTTGAAAACTTTTGAACTCACAGGTATTTTGGGCGCTATTTCTAGGTTTCTATAGAAATAAAAAAAATTTAATTTAGAAAAAGAAAGTCAGATAAGCCTCCAAAAATCTGCTTTTTTGCACAAATTTTAACTGAACTTCCACCGTTCATAAAGTACTCATTAATGGTAAAAGTGAAAAAAATATTTCGATACAAACCTTGCAAATGTAATGAAAATTTTGAATACTAAACATTTATTTCATATACTTGTAAGGCTTACTGATAAACACGTATCGTATGAATAGTTAATATTCGTTAAATGGATAGTTAATAATAATACTGATTTCATTTAATAGAATGCAAACCATGCCCTTAGGCGCTATCTCTCTCTTTTAGGTTTGCCTCTTTTTCTAGCATTGCCCTGGATGAAACACCAAGCTTTTCAAACTATGCTCGCGTTAAAAAAAGAGCGGCCGGGAAGGGCCGCTTTAAGGGGCTACCTGAATTTTTCGGGGTCCAGTGCTGCCCCTGTTTGAAATTCAATTTACAAATCCTTAACAAAAAATACTCTCGGTGTTTTAATATCGGTGTGTAATAATCGGTGTGTTGAATAGTATGAGTCTTAAGGAGTCTTAAGACTCCTACTATTCAACACAAGCATATAAAACTGTCTGTGACTGTATTATGTATAATATTTTTACCCTTTTAAAACACCGAGAGTATTTTTTGTTAAGGATTTGTAAATTGAATCAAAGTTTTGAAGAGTTTCTAATGGTGTTGATGGGTATGCTTAGAATTTGGAATGGAATGGAAAAATGGAATTTTAGGAATTTTTAATTTACCTGTTTATTAAAATGCACTGGCTGCACTTGAACTCCGATTATATATTCAACACAAGTATACAAAACTGTCTGTGATTGTATTATATATAATATTTTTACTCTTTTAAAAACGCAGAATAAAATTTTATATATTTCTTAATTTTAGAATACAAAAATAAAGAATCTTTGTCAAAAATATATTTTATTTTTAGCTCCGGTTTCCTTTTATATTCGGATAAATCTGGATGAATTAATTAATACCTACTCAGTTAAATCGCTTCATTTAAGTGGGGTCAAAGAATTTCCTGAATCAAAGTTGCCTTAGCAACTTAACATTGTTTACACAGAAAATTTTTGGTGTAAGTTTCAGTCTACAAAAATACGGTAATATATTAAAAATATTTATATTTTACCGTAATATATTTTGCATACTGGCCTGACAGGAAAGAAAAACTGAGAATGTTCGAGTTTCATGAAGCTCTAATCAAGTAATTGTAAAAAACATACATACCAGTGGCTCTTTGAGCTGCAGTGTAGACCTAGCGAGTGACCCGACTGTTGAAGAAGTGTCGTGGAAAACTTGGTTGGAACAAAGTTTTATCAATAAATAAAAATAAAAATTATAAAGAGAAATAAATCAAAATTAAAAAAATGAACGAAAAATAATTTGTATATCTAAACTATTGCCGTTGAAGACTATCGGATAAAAAAAATATGAGTGTCATGGAAACCTTGGTCGGAACGAAATGCTGGTAATCAATAAAACATATATAAAAACAAAGTAAGTAACATATTTTTTTGTATCGTATGTATTACATAAATATACCGAATTGTTCCAATAGACTCTGAGAACTTCGCTTGTTTTGCTCGCTCTTTCAAATATAAACAAGTGAAATGAAAATCATTTCATAACGATCGTGCTTTGTATAAATTCAACAGGCTGTTCTGAGAGTCCGCAGTAACTTGAAAGTATTTGAAGTATTCAGCGTGATTTTATTGCTGAAAAATACTTTTTACGTCTTTTGAAATATTGAGATGTTTTTTACAAAACCTGGCGACGGATTGCACACTTTATAGAAATTTAAAAATGTAAGGAACGTGGCGGAATATTAAACTCGAAACTTCATAACGAATTTTTCAGTTCGACTTGTTTGAAATTATTAGGATAAATTAAATTGTTGGAAATGTTCTCTTTTCTGAATATAAATTATACCTATCTAGTATTCGTAAATTTGTTTTTTACTCTTGATACCTACTTACTCTCGCAAGAATTTGCTCTGATCTTTATTACTCTAGAAAGTGTTGTTTTGAACAGAATCAACAGGCTAATTCGAGAGGTCTGTAATAACATCTAACGTTATTACAGACCTCTTGAATTTATCGTTTACTTGTACTTTCAAGATAAACACTTCAAATCTTGAAAGTACAAGTAAACGATAAAGTAAACGTTGGTAGTATTATAATTGACAATTTCTTCATATGAAAATTCAAAAACCAATCACGTTTGATCTACTTTATCCATTTTCGTATGTATTCTAAAATATATTTAATATTATGGTCTTGTATTTGGAGAACTAAAAAGAATAAAATTTAATGTCAGTCGTTTTAACATACTTAAATACTTGTTTTAAAGACATTCGGAAAAAATCCTTCTACTTTCTTCTATAAAAAACCATGCCAACATAATTCATATTATCCGTATATATAGTATATGACATACCGTAAATTATATTCGGATAATAAAGTCTATCACTTCCATCAACGAGTAACTTGCTAACCGTGGCGTTTAGTTCATGCAATATAAGGCGTTGTGTACACCGGAAGAGAATAAGACGTGAAATTGTATCTAATTTTAATTAAAACCACTTAAAGCCTACAATTGGCCATTTAAATGATCCTACTTTATTTATTGCCTTTCCTGTTTATAACTTCTGGCTTTAGTAACAATTCCCTTATTTCAACTTCGCGAACACGATTTCGCTTTTGTGATAAATCGCCTCGTAATATTCACGCGACACTCGCAGGTTTTCAAAGCGAAATAAATTATAACTTTGGATACTTCAAATGTCCGACTCCTTTTCTTAGTCTAATCAACACAAATGAATACAAAAGTTTATACGCAATGCCAATACACACCAAAGCCAAGGTTTACAAAGTTGCTGTTAGATCCGCAATGACCTTTGGAGCGGAATGTTGGCCTCATACCCCCATATTCATAAAACAAGCGTTTGCTAAAGCTCTATTAGTTAAAATGTGTTTTGTCTCGTTCTTTCTTTGTCGAATATTGATAATAATTTTTTAAAACATTAAAAACCAACTTCACCCCCAAACTACAAAACCGATTTTAATAAAATTGCTATGGGACCATCTGGGCAGTATACCCTTTCAAATAAAACAATAATTTTCTAAATCGGTCCACGCGTCTTCAAGTAGTCGGTGAACGTACATAAAAATAATTGGCCAAGTGGTGTCTGGCCACGCTCAGTGTAGGGTTCCGTAGTTACGGATGCCAACTTTGAGTTCATGCCACTAAAAACGTCTAAAAACTAATTTTATAAGTTAATCGCCTATAACTTTTTAATTTTTAAACCCTACTTAGCTCCGATAGTTTTCCTTTAAATTTTGTTATAAATTCTATAGCTGTGAATTTTTTCACGTGTCCATTTATAACCGTTTAGCAGATAGAGGGGGGGACACTTGACTCCAACAAGTTTTTTCACTTTAAAAGCCTTCCGTGGTCTAATGACCAAAAGCAAATATTTCAGAAACGGATCCCAAAATCAAACAACGGTGTTCTCATACTCACAATATTTTTAAAAGACCTATTCAACGATACCCAACATGATTGGTTAGTCGAGAAAAAAAAATGATTTTTCATTTTACAAGTATGGGAGTTACCCAAACAAAATTGTTTTCAATATTTTATTTTACCGTTGTTTCTGCCTAATTGATATATATATTTATGCCACATTACAGCTTTCTAGTACTTATAGTCGCTGAGTAAGACCGCGGACAGACCGACAGACAGACAGACATGGCGAAACTATAAGGGTTCCTTGTTTACTACGGAACCCTAAAAAAGATCGCGACGAATTGATAACCTCCTCCTTTTTTTGAAGTCGGTTAATAAGAGGAACAGGGACATAAGATGTTTTAGCTAAAACAGGTTAAGAAAAAGGCCGTTATTTTTTTATGAATACGAGGGTTAGTAAGCAACAAACTGACAAGATGCATGTGGCAGAAATGCAAATGTTGAGATAGTTGGCGGTGGTCACACTTCGCAACAAAGTTTCCAACCGATTTGTCCAAGGAAGTTTTAAAGTAAGACCACTGCCCGACAAGCTAGAAGAGGCACGCGTTCGATGGTACGACCATGTCATTCATGAGAAGGCCAAAAGATCACTTAACCAGGAAAGTGATGGACTTTAAGAATCCCCTTACCCTAGATTTTTCCACACAAACGTAGTCTACGTTTTATTTTGAAACGACTTGTCAGATTTCGGTAAAAAATTGTTATTTAAAAAAATGCAATTATCTAGGATTATAATTGGTTTCCGAGGAATTTAAAATTTTG
The DNA here is from genome assembly GCA_943193695.1 of Acrobasis suavella. Taxonomy (NCBI): domain Eukaryota; kingdom Metazoa; phylum Arthropoda; class Insecta; order Lepidoptera; family Pyralidae; genus Acrobasis; species Acrobasis suavella. The sequence goes on from OW971935.1 coordinate 6,283,865, forward strand.
AACTGGAAAGAAAATATAAGGGTGTAGAAAGTTTCCATACTGATGGTCAAATATGATATAATACACTATATTCTCTTTTAAGTTCATAAATTTACCGTCGAAAACCAATTATAACCCTAGATAATTGCATTTTATGAATACCGTAGATAATTACAATTTCTTTAAAATAACATAATTTTGCCCATATCGGACATGTCATTTCAAAATAAAACGTAGACTACATTTGTATGTGAAAGTCAGATTCTGTCAAGGGTAAGGGGACTCTTAAGTCGTTCCCAAGACGCTCCGACAGGCCTCAATTAACATGGATGTCTGTCAACAAGGACCAGAAGAACGCCAACACAGAACCAATGCCGACCCAAAAGAGATTTCTTTGGCGAAGAAAGATTAGGAGAGCCCAACTAGAAATGGGATAAGACCGGAGGAAAAAGAAGACAAAAGTTTACATGTATAGCTACATTGGTACTCAAATAAATTAAATATCCGATATAGTTTTTCTTTTCATAAATAATATTGAAATCATTTATTCATAGAAAGACGTCAAGAGTAGATTTTTTGCCTAGCCCGCGTTAACTTTTGCGTCACTCCGTTTTCTTCTTTCCGAATGAACATTTAATTTCAATATTGGGAGGCCAAGTATAAAAGATATTAGGATATTTGCGTGTTTTTGTTTTTGGTACAACAACAAAAAACACTTATTAGAAATATTTTTCTGAACACAGCAAAAAATGTTATTGGATGAAGCAGCATTTCAAATATTGGTACCTATGAAGAAAAGTGGAAGCGTGGTGGGGAGATCTCGTTATTTCTATCGTACCATACGTGTGAAACCTTAGTTGCAGTGACATCACCTGCATCCTTTTTCTGTTACTTGACAGTTGTACTTTTCACCACATTTAAAAGGTTTATAATACTCGGTGTTTAGTTCTTTTTGACATGGATAAAAAAAATACAAATACATGAATTATACACTTACTTGTATTCCTTCGTTGTCGAGTAAAGCAGGCACGGTATAGCTAGCAGCATGCCACCCACCCAAATGAGCGCAATCATGATCAAGGAACACGTCTTGGACATCCTTGGTCGCATTGGTCTCACGATGGCTTGATATCTGTAGACAAAAAAAATATTATAAGAGTCCCCTTACCCTAAATAGAATCAGACTTTTCCAAACAAACGTAGTCTAGCTTTTAGCAGGCATGTCAAATATTAGCGAAATTACCATCAGTATGGAAAACTTCTACACTCTCATATTTTCTTTCAAGTTCATATTTGACCGTCGAAAATTAGGTATATGCCTAGATAAATGCCATTTTTTTTTAAATTACAACGTTCTGCCGAAACCTCACATGTGATTTCAAAATGAAAGCTAGACTATGTTTGTATGGAAAAGTCTAGGGTAAGGGGATTGTTAAGTTGGAGAATATTATTCATATTATATTCTAGTTCTCGCTATAATGGGAGAGACAAGGTATTTTGTGTTTTGCAGTTCTAAGCTAATAGAGCCTGAGGCCACGACACAAGACCAAAAGGCCTTTTTTAGCGGGACGATGGGCGACATGGTGGAAAAAAGAATGAATGAATGAATGAAAAACTCTTTTTCGCACCAATCCAAAAAAAAAACAAGTTTTAAGGTGTTCTTTTCGCTTAGAGCGATCTCTTCCAGATAACCGGAGAGGAATAAAAGGATTACTGCACCTTAAACTTTTACGGGTTCAGTTTTAGAGATCTTTTCTCTAAAGCTGTCAATCAATGCAATCGTAAATAAGCAACTTCACTTGCTCTCCGGGGAACCATTTTTCAAGATAAATGTACCAGCAAGAGTGAAATAAGATGTAATTTACTTTTACACCGAGTTTGATATGAACAGCGCAGTCAGGTGTTCACTAATTTAATCAGATGAAACTCTGGGATGTTTATAAATTATATAGCAGTGCAAAATTGTACATAGAATTTTTAAAACCAGACCAGCTTGATAGAAAATAACGTAGAATATACTACTTTATTTTCTTTCGAGCTGGTCTGGTCGCTACAAAACAAATATTTTACGTAATGACTAGATATTCATATTATATTTCATACATGATACCATCCAGAAAATACATCGTTACTTTTTACTGGTATACCGTAAAATTAATTTAACTTTAAAACGAGAATGTCATATGCAATATATGACAAGCTAAAATTTAATATACGACATGTTTTGGGAGTCATCTCGTCTGGAAGTAATATGCTGCGTTTCCGACATAGATGACACAAAATCTCAGAAATGTACAAAATTATAATGTTATCAAAAGTTTTAATGTTGCAGCAATGTTCATATCTGCGGACTAGTAGGAAATATGTGAAGTAAAAAGATCATTATGTACATTGACGCTGAACATTACTAAATATTTTACCTCGTCATTGTTTAAAATATGATATCTAATAAAATGTACATTAAGAGAGTTTAGTCTGATTTGTCCCAAGGTTCAGTACGTAGGACAGATAGATTTGACTGATGTTTAAACAGCTATGCAGTTTATTTACGATAAGCTGCTTTAAGTACTAAGACTTGTTATTTTGCATTCCACAATCGTAATAAGTCTTTTAGGGTTCCGTAGCCAAATGGCAAAAAACGGAACCCTTATGGATTCGTCATGTCTGTCTGTCTGTCCGTCCGTATGTCACAGCCACATTTTTCCGAAACTATAAGAACTATACACTGTTGAAACTCAGTAATTAAATGTATTCTGTGAACCGCGTTACGATTTTCACACAAAAATAGAAAACGAACAATACATTTTGGGGGTTTACCATACTTAAAACTGAAACTCAAATTTTTTTTTCATCAAACCCATACGTTTGAAGTTTCTATGGATAGGTCTTCAAAAATGATATTGAAGTTTCTAATATCATTTTTTTTCTAAACTGAATAGTTTGTGCGAGAGACACTTCCAAAGTGGTAAAATGTGTAAGAGAATACTAAAACTAAAAATATATATGATGTACATTACCATGCAAACGTCCATCTAAAATTGGTTTGAATGAGATCTAGTAAGTAGTTTTTATTTAATACGTAAAAAATACACTATTATTAAAACATCGATCAAGATTACAACGAACTACAAGAACTTTTATATTATGTTACTTGTTGCTACAGAACCCTTCATGGGCGAGACCGCTCGCACTTAGCCGCTTTCGATCACCTTTCGTCTCCGTGATCGGACCTAGACATCGTCAACCATGAAGTGCCTCAAGATAAATCAAAACTGTCCTACTCAACGAGGTTATGTTATTTTTTAACTGAGTTTTGTCGAATATCTCCCGGTTCCATCATCAGAACAGCTCATTGACTGCCCATAATATTGTACTGTCATCCGATTTATACAATTATGCAAAATTTCAGCCAAATCAGTTGAGGATAACTGGTAGAAAATTGAGTTGCTAGATTTGACCTAAACAAACGTACATTCATATAAATTACAAGTTGTAAAAAAAATAGTTTTTTGGAAAAAAAAATCTTTTTGGGCAATCTTTTATTGAGAGGCCAAAGTACTTATGAAGTCAAAAAAATAAGACCAAACTCGATTGCAAGATTTTAAATAAACATACACAAGATACATTGAAACTCGTAAAAAAGCGTATATTTTTGTCGCCAGCTAACAGTGTAGATAGTATCGAACACAAATGTGTTACAAAGAATATCTTCTATGGCTTATACCACTCTATGTAAAGTAGCCACATTTATATCGTCCAAGTAAACATCAGTAATAAGAAGCTCAGTGACCCGGCAGGAATGCGTATTACTACTGCTTTCACAAGTAAAGCGCCACCAGACGTGGTTTGCACTTGGATGGGTGACCACAAGTAGCATAAAAAATTCTTGAGCTCCTCCATGTTTGGGAAGGGACGTAAAATTCGTTTGGTCCCGGCTGTCATCATTTTATGACAGTCGTCAAGCTTTTTCAAATGCCTTTAGTCATCCTGAAAAATCTCACACCAGTGTTGTACAAACGAAAAGCAACAACAGTAAATATCCTTTATTGTTTCAGATATCAGATCTACGAATAATATAATTATCACATAGGTTTCATGTTGTAATATCAAATTGTAACAAAGTAGGTATCTATTTATAGGAATAATTCCTTATTTATACAGTACTCCAGTTTCCCAATAACTTCAGTCCCTATTTCCCACGAGACGGTAAACTCAAATAAGCAGTCTCGTAACATTCATAATAAAAACTGACGTTATTTCGCCTTTACTGTGATGAATTGATTCTAAATAGATAAGAAACTAGAAAAATTGCCAAAGGGAGTGTTAAAAAAACGGTCTAGTTTAAGACCGTATCCGTCTAAAACGTAGACTTACTTTTTTACTAGGCTAAATCTATTTTTGCCCAAAACAAGAACATTCTCTTTTTACCCAACTACCACAAAGCAAAGAGGAAGGGTAATGATTTAAGCAGTCTTTGTATGTATGTGGGTATATATTATGTCTGTTCCACCGTAGCATCGGAATCGCTTTTTAAATCTTCACAAATGATATGTCAATCGATATGTTATTATTGTCCGGGTTACATAGGCTATAATTTGTATGCAAAAAATGTATACAATAAATGTAACATACAAAAACAGTGAGAGTAAAAAAAATTGTTTCTATATTGAGTGGGATCTATCAAATGAAAGGTTTTGATTAGCATATTTCAAAAATATCAACATTGTTAGCCTTGAATGGCTCCCGTAGAATAAATGTTTTAAGACGAAGTGGTAGCTAAAGTGGCGCCCTCATTTGAAATAAATTGTTTAAAACTAAATATGGTGATAATTAAAAATTTGATTTGTATAAATGTCTAGAAAGACCTTTGAACTATTTTATGAATAACCTTTGAAAGTAATATTGGTAGTCCGTTTTGGTTTAAAACTGTTTTTCGCCAAAAGTGGCCACTTTTGGCGAAAAACAGTTTTAAAACTAGACGGACTTTTAGTAATAATTTCAAAGGTTATTCATAAAATAGTTTAAAGGTCTTTCTAGACATTTATACAAATCAAATTTTTAATTATCACTGTATTTAGTTTTAAACAATTTATTTCAAATGAGGGCGCCACTTTAGCTACCACTTCGTCTTAACGTAAATCTTGTATCACTGTCCATTTCATTTAGGTTAAAAAAGCCCATTTAGACGGTGCGAGTTTCTTGATTTTCATTCCAGATGCATAACATTTTACAAAGCAATAGACAACTTACATGGTCTAAACGAAACGTCAGCCATACAACTCATTTATTGCTTAAATAAAATGGTATACAACAGGCAAGAAACTTGCAAATTCTAAATGGATTTTATAAAAATCATTCATCTAACATTATTTCAATGAAGCGCTTTTATTCCAGATGTTCGGTTTTAGACGGAAAAGCGAATTTCGCAATGATTCGATTCAATCTAGGATCTGCTATCCCAAACGATAACCAATTCCCGATTTCTCTAGTGAGCACTTTCGATTTTCACATGTTTACTTAAAAATATTTTCCACCATCCTTAAAGGGGAAACAAGGGAAATGCTATCACACTATCTCGTCTTTAGTCCTAACGGCCCAGACAGAGTTCAGGGTCATAGAGTAGAGTCCGTTTGACGACCTCCGTGACGTAGTAGTCACCATACTAGTCCGCCACCCAGAGGTTCCGGGTTCAATCCTTGATCAGGGCAAGTTGGAAAATGGCCTTTTACAAATTTTCCTGGGCCTTGGATGTTTATCTGTATATGTATTTATTATAAAATATAATATCGTTGAGTTAGTATTCCGTGGCAACAAGTCTTGAACTTACTTTGGGACTAGCTCAATCAGTGTAATTTGACCCTATATATTTATTCATTTATTTAGTTGGCTGTCTCGCTCGCACAATCAAACATTTCTAAAAATTATTAATAAATGCATCTCATTTTTACAAAAGTGTTACATTTAGATACATTCAATATAATTTTATTGTGGATATTTTAGACATGTTTATATATTGTGTAGGTAGACATGACTACATTGAGAATTATGTCAGCAAAACAAATGTACAATCATTACCCAAAACCGAAAATCATGCATGAAATAATAATGCGTGTTGACAGAGCAAAAGAGGTTTGCAAGTGGAGATCCATAGTCCCTTCTACTCCCATTGGAAACAGGATAAGAAGTTGTATGTATGTTTTATGTACTATCATTTCATATGTATGTCGGTCGTTTTGGGCCTATACAATACATAATTCCTCCCCCAAAGATTTCCAACTATTTAGCTACAGAAAATTCACCGCTGGACGTGGGTCTGTGGACTATTTGTGGTTGATATAATGATGATGATAATATACAATCATTATTTGAGAAAAAGTAAGAAAAAAGGCATGTAAAAGTTGATTAAAATCTATTTCGGCTATGTTCTCGTCTCAAGCGATTACCGTATATTGCCGACATTCGCTCAATACGTTCTGCATGCGAGCATTTTCGATTTAATTCATGGTGTTTCCAAACAAATGCGTCCATATATTCCTTACCCTACACAATGTGTTCCAATTTAGTTTCTTTTTTCGGCTCGACTATTGTGTTGTGATATGCGTGAGGCCATAAAGGATTCCTTTTCCTGGTTTCTTTTTTGGTTATTTTAGGGTTTTGTTCTTTTGCAAAGAAAGGCGTATCTAGCTGTCCTTCATTTTGGTCTTAAAGCGAATGATCCCATGTGAAAAGGACGTATCAATTAAGAGGTATTAGTAGTTATGTCAGTAGCGTTCTGAATTAAACTAATTGCATTGACATTCTGTGCTCAATCGACCTAATCATGCAAATTACTTAGTTCAAGTCCTAGACTACCTACTAGTTCACTATCACGATTCATGTGGTAATTGTATACAGAGTGTAAACGTTTAGGTACAGTCAAAGCATACTTAGAGCATTCTCAGCTTCTCAATTAGAACTAGGTACTTTTCCTATAGCGTTTGTATATAAGGTGGGACGGGGATCACAAAAAAATATAACATTCTCTTGCTTACAGTTATCTAAACACTTTTGTATGAAAAACTTGATTTCTTTTAGATTTAAATGTACATTGTACTTAGCTCATACCGATCGGCTGCCTTTCAAGTATTTACCTAAAACAAATATTTAAAATATACAAGTAGTGTAGATTTGCCACCGAGCGTCCAGGGGTAAGAGAAAGACATATTAATGATACTACGTATATTTTTTTCATGGTCGGGTTATAGGCACACTAAAAGTATATGCAATTTGAAGTGTGCCTATAACCCGACCATGAAAAAATGTTCAGTCGGTGATAGAGACAAAACACGGCACTCTTTTCTTTTTCTTCTTCTAGAAATCTCAATAAGAATATCTCGCTCTATCAAAGCGTGTCAGGCCCTTGACCTAAAACTGGAGTAAAAAACACTAACCTGTCAAACGATATCCCTGTAAGTGTGAACACACTGGCGGCGACTGTCACGTTGGCAATAAAGTTGCTCAGTTGGCAATACCGCACGCCAAATACCCAGTCACTGAAACAAAATTTTAAAATAATACAATTATAATAAGTAACACATATATAAGGTCTAGTAAAATATACTAAAATTATTTTAAGGGTGAATTCAGTCCATGATACTGAAAAATATTCCCCAAGGAATGCGTATCAAAATATGAAAAGAAATTTGTGACCTCCCATACAAGTTGACCGATCAGCTGATCCGAGTTTGTATGGAAAGCCAAAAATTGATTTTCATATTTCGAATCATGTTTCTTGAAGAAAAATAGTTTCAATATATTTTTATAGAAATGTATCGAAAGATGGCAAACGTAAATAGTCTACCTATACAGAGGCAACTAGACTATAATGCAATTCGGAATAGCAACTCGACATTTTGTCTAAACTGCAGCTAGTCAAAGATGTTATTTAATTGGTCTGTATATCAATTCGTGTAAAATTCAAGTAGTCTTAAAGTTTATTGTATTTTCAAAATGTATGTGTCTTTTTGTTAATATCTCTATAATGTGATAGCTTTTGGAGATGTTTTTACGATACCTATACTAAATAACAGTGGAGCATTTTTTTTGGAACCCTTCATTTAATTCTTTTGGTACATTTTTTGGTTTGGTACAATAATATTATAGCAGCCTGTATATTAATTTTTTATATACTTAATAAAAACATATCATGAGATACATGCAGCTTTATCTTTTTTTTATCAACTTTATTACAAATGTAATAGGCGGACTTAAAGCTATATGCTTTATCTACCTTACCTATATTATGAGATGATTGAATAAAGGGATTGTTTTGTGCTTTTTGGGATAGTTTGGATTAGTTTTTTATTATTTATATCTTTTACAATTTTCTCGATTAGGCTATTATCATTTTTTATTTATTTAACCTTTATTGAACAACATCCAATTTGTATAGCATAGTCGGCTGACTTAATGCTAAAAGCAATATCTGACAGCCATATAAAAAAAGGTTGTTAGAAGACTTAAAGTGGTAATGAGTGCCTTTATGTAGATATCTCCTCTAGTTTAAAATGAAATATTTATTTATTCATTATGCTGAGTGCATGTTCGCAATGGATTGGTTCACCGCAAAGAGTACAGTCAACATAAAAAGTAAATCCCTTGGGCGGATAATGCTGGATATGTGCCAGACGGACGCTGCATACAAATGGCGCGGCAACATATTCCCAAACATTTTAAATACCTACTTGATTTTTATGCCAGATTCTTAGATGTTTCCAATTAGTGTATTAAGTCTAAAAGTGATAGATATATTGTGATAATTACTAGTTAAATACAGATGAATGAAGTAAGATACAGACCACAAGCCAGCCCAAGGGCCATAGTTACATACTTTGTATTAAAAAGTACACTTATCACAATAAAGCCAAACGTTATTATGGCAGGGTCGGCCTGCGCTCTGATTTGGATAAAATGACACGTATGTTCAGGATAATGCTTGGCTTTATAGTGATTAGTGATTTATATGAAATGTTCTTACTACTAAATACATTTACTTCTTCAACTTATTGCCTAAACTGTTAATAATAATAAAAAATCTTTATATCGAAATGTCATGTAACATGAAGTTTGACGACCTCCGTGGCATAGTGGTCTCCATGCTAGTCCGCCACCCAGAGGTCCCGGGTTCGATCCCCGGTCAAGGCAAGTTGGAAAATGGCCTTTTTCAAATTGTCCTGGTTCTTGGGTATATATGTATTTGTTATAAAATATAGTATCGTTGAGTAAGTATCCCATAACACAACTCTCGAAATTACTTTGGGGCTAGCTCAATCAGTGTTATTAGTCCGTATATTTTTATTTATATATTTATATTTAATTTAGAAACGCAAAGTCATCTAAATGAATAGTTTTTCTATACAAAAAAACCATTCGCTTAGTGACTCCGCATTTGAAAAATGGCACCAATGGTACTAGAATACTGGCTGCATTGGCGCTGATTAGCTGTCAACAGCAACGTCGACAAGCCGAGGAGTAAGTTCTAAAAGCCTAACTCCGCCGTAAATGATGATTTAAGGAGAAAACAAAACAGGATCAACACAAATAAATCTTCCGAGTACACAAAAATAAGGCCCACGCTTAAAATTCCGCAATTAAAGCGACCACTAACGTTTTAAGACAACCCTTTTAAAGCGGGTTTGTAGGGGACAAAAAATTTAATTCGGAATTCCTCAAATGTGTCAGCATACAAACACATTTCAGGAATCCCGAATTAAATTTTACTTTTTCTTATTTTGTAACTTTTTTGAATATATACACTATATGATGACGTCGTTCGTGTGGTCATATTGTCGACGATCCCACGGGAACATCACAGTTTCCCAGGATAAAAAGTATCCTTTATGTTAATCCTCTTAATAAGAAAACTAATAAATAACTGGCCAAGTGCGAGTCGGACTCGCTTTATCTATAAAATCACGTTTGTTGTATGGGAGCCCCCTTTAAAATTTATTTTATTATATATTTAACCGACTTTTTAAAAGGAGGAGGTTATCAATTCGACTGTATGTTTCTTTTTTGTATTTATGTTACGTAATATCGATTTTTATGTTTCCTTTTTTATTTCAAAGCCTTTACTACTTAGTTGGTTCCATAATAATTTGGTGAAGATAAGATGAAGAACTTTGTAGATATGGAAAAAACTCCTGAAAGAAAATGAAGTCGGTTGTTTTATTTTTGTTAAAAATTGAATCAAATTATTATTATTAGTATTTGTGGTTATAGTGGCAACATAAATTCATCGTCTGTGAAAATTTCGACTGTTTAACAATCACGGTTCTTGAGATACAGCCTGGTAACAGACAGACGGGCACACGGACAGGCGGAAAGCGGAGGTACGGAACCCAAAAAGTGCCTACTCATTGATATAGCTTTAAAAAAACGCAGTTCCATACCTAAATACATTTCTGTTTCCTCATCCTTATGAGTAGAGTAAGGGCACAAAAGCATAGGAGCGACAGTGTGCCTAACATGAAAAAACGGCAATATATCATTTTCAAACATAATAGTATTTCCTAACAGTTATAAATAGAAAAGAGGCATTACTTGAATAATGTATCATTAAGTACAGCCAAGAACCATATTTTTTCACAAAAATTCCGCTACAATTTCGCAATATGAATTACCTTGCGAGGCTGTTCCTTTTACCCTATTATAATATTTAGAGAGATTGTTTTCGCGTGAAGAGAACATGACAATGGGTTTTTGATATGTTACGTTTCGCATACTTTTTACCATAGAGCTAGATATTTTTTTACTGCGTAAAAAGACTACTCTAGCCAAGTGCAACAGATGATACGATAACCAGAGATAAGAGATATAAAAAGATATCTGATTGTTTAGTCATTTTATGCAACAACTGACATTAGCAATCTTACTCACACGGCGAAAATGATTTTTGATATATGAGCGACTGAAACAAGTAATCGTATTCTTTTCTTGATTTTATCGTGGTGTCACTAAATGAGTGTCATTAGTGTCAAATGTATTTGTAATGTATGTCTTTTTATCTTGTGAAATTAAATATCTGGGCATAGTTCCTTTTCTTGGTATCATTGTGTTCCAGTTCAATCGTGAATATTGAAATTATCGATAATGGACAACACTAGCATGTAAATAAGCTTGTGACACCCTACAGAAATGAGAAATAAAATATGTATTGAGATTTCGTTATAACGCATTACATAGCCATAATAAAAGAAAAGATGTTTATATATAATCTTGTGCTAATTTTGCAAGCTTTCTTTGCCTCTATGGGTTATATTTCTATGACGAGAACTGTCACCCTCACAAGAGCAAAAGAGACAGCGATCAATTAGCAAAACAAGTTTTCATACAAAACGTATAATCCATTATCGGCCTGGCTCGAACATCGTCACACGAAAGTTGGATTTGTCGAATTGTAAACTGTGTTAATTTGTAAGTTACCTCACCTTGGAAAGATGGTATCGTACTGCTTTGCCGATAGTTCGTGTAGTAGATACCAATGCAACCCTTTTAGGGTCACACAAATAGATTTTGTTTTTGGTCTTACCTATTTTATTTATTTATTTATTTAAACTATATTGCACAAAAAAAGTGTACAAATGGCGTTCTCTGCCAGTCAACCATTGGACCAAGTGGAAAATAATTTGGGTGGTCCGACAGAATGTGTAAACTAAATAGAAAAGCATAAATTAAATATTTAAAAGAATACAATAACATTATAACATATAAATACACATATATAGCATATATATATATATATATATATATATATATATATATATATATATATATATATATTACAATACGCTATGGCTATCTTGTACCTTCAGATCTATGGATATTACCATAGACCTAGATTTTTTTACTTATTACTATATTTGCACTAATTAATTTGCAAGTACGTACTAGTACCTTCTTCTTTCTTTTTTACAGCCTATAATGAGTCCAATGCTGGATCAAGGGCCGCTCCCAATAAATGAAGGATTTGCTCATGGATCGGTGATCGCAAAAAATTAAAGTCTGCACAGAGGATGCTGCTACCTAGTCATCAAAATCGGGGTGTTTCTGAAGACTTTCTAAAATTGTCCGTTTTATTACCCTCCGACAAAACAGAGGGGTGTTATAAGATTTGACGCTAATGTCTGTCTGTCTGTTGCATCGTAGCTCTCGAACGGATAGACCAATTTCATGGCGCTTTACGTTAAAGCAAGGTCCTTCATAAAACTATAAGTCTCGTCTTCGACATCCATGAGTGATTTTTTCATTTTAAGAAGAAAGAACGGGAAAGTAACTGAACTTTTGTAAAACTATGCAATTATACGAAACTAAGTAAATACGCAACAACCGATAAAAAAAACCCTTACTGACGCTGACACTTGCAACATCGCGCCGCGGCTGGCAACATCGCAATCGCAACGCAACGGGCAACCCTATCAGATGAGAACGAGGTGACGTTGAACATACGCGGCCACCGGTCTTCTTGGTTCAAAGCTCGCCACGTAAGGTCGTGTCAATCCATATATTGTAACTTGTAATAATTAGATATTTTATAAAGTACTAGTGATCAATGTATTGAGCTTAACGGTGTATCTAGCAAAATAAATATGTATTATTGTATAACTGTGTCCAATATTTATTTTGCTTACACTAGGACATAAAAACGCATGAATTTAATCCATTGGAATTGTTCTTTTACGTTCCGGACTATTATCCCGAACTAGTCCATTAATATCCGATCTCGGCGTCCTAATATCTAAATCTGTCATTTACGACAGCCCGTTAAATGTATCCTTGAATAACAATAAACGTTACGACATGGTTACGACGAATGGAGCCGAAATAAAACAATTAGGCGCAAGAGTTGGTATGGTTGGATGGATTTATTATATGACATAACTAGCTTTTGCCCGCGGTTTCGCTCGCGTAGGGGTGTAATTTATGAAAATCCTTTCTTAGGGGATGCCTACGTCATAGTAGCTTTATGCATGCAAAGTCTCAGCCCGATCGGTTTAAAATTGACAAAGTTTCATACAAACTTTCATCCCCTATTTTATCCCCTTGGGGGTAGAATTGATCAAAATCCTTTCTTAGCGGATGCCTACATCATAACATCTACCTGCATGCCAAATTTCAGCCCGATCCATCCAGTGGTTTGGGCTGTGCGTTGATAGATCAATATGTCAGTCAGTCAGTCACCTTTGAGTTATATACATATATTTAGATTTTTCCATGGAATGGGCTACAACAAATCTGAATCAGGCGATGAGACTAGCAACCCGTGATGGGTTAAGCCTCATCGCCTGATGATTTTGATTCCTTTTTTCATTTTCATGGCCACCATCAAGCTAAGCGTGGCCTTTGGCTCATAAAAATCTATCGTGTGTAAATGACCTAGAAGGGCTACTCAACGGATCTAGTGCCTATAACTCACGACCCTGACTACCTAATCTGTACCTAGTGTTCTTGTGAATCTTTGTAATTAATGTAATGTAATAGTTGTTCATTATACCTATCTCATTTGCCAATATCTAGTTATTCCTTTATCTCATCTATCCTCCTAGATCCTAAATCTAGGTTTTACTAACCAAAACGGTACACAAAGACTACTGAGAAGAGTTTTTGTTATAGCTTATAATAGAGTTTTTGTTATAGCTTATAATAGAGTTTTTGTTATAGCTTATAATAGAGTTTTTGTTATAGCTTATAATAGAGTTTTTGTTATAAATGTGTGTTTAGAATTCTTATTTAGCGTCTTTAGAACATACAAATATTTGAACTAAGAGGATTGAGATCGGCATTTCTGACTAAATTATATGTTCACTCGGTTAACTCTATAAACTGTTGCTTTGTTTATTGTTTCGCACGTAAATCTATTTGAAGATCCCAATCACTTACTGCGACTTTCATATGTGATACGAATAATTGGTTTTGAGGAGATACAACGTATATGTATATTAATTTTTTATTCAGAGCCTATTTACAAGATAAAATAAGAGAAGATAATATAAAAAAAATTCTTGCGCCATCTAAGTATGACAATCATCAAAAGTTCTAAATCAAAATCACATTTAAAATATAGTTGTATTAAAAACATTTATTCCAGCCAACTTTTAGGTAAAGAAGGCTATAAAATTTGTGGGGGAGTTGGCGCAGTAGCAGCTGAGTATTACAGTATAAAAGAATATAAGTAAACAATTAAATAATAGGAGTACATTCTATAACATATAAATAAAAAAATATATAATAATTGGCCAAGTGCGTGTCGGGCCACGCGCAGTAGGGTTCCGTAGGTAAGAACGCCACCTTTGAGTTCATGGCACTAAAAACGTCTAAAAACAAATTTTCTATTGAATTTGTATGAAATTTTCCTTTTCCGAGTACATTTTATAAGTTAATCACCTAGAACTTTTTAATTTGTATACCCTACTTAGCTCTGATAGTTTTCCTTTAAATTTCGTTATATATCCTATAGCTGTGAATTTTTTCACGTGTACATATATAACCGTTTAGCAGATAGAGGGGGGGGGGGGGGGGGCACTTGGCTCTTACAATTTTTTTCACTTTAAAAGCAAATATTTCAGAAATGGATCCCAAAATCAAAAAATGGTGTTCACAAACTCACAATATTTTTAAAAGACCTATTCAACGATACTCAACATGATTGGTTAGTCGACTTTTCACTTTACTTGTATGAAAGCTACACTAAAAAAAAATTTTCTTCAATATTTTATATTACCGTTTTTTCCGCCTAATTGATATACGTATTCGTGCCAAATTACAGCTTTCTAGTACTTCTAGTCGCTGAGTAAAACCGCGGACGGACAGACAGACAGACAGAAATGGCGAAACTATAAGGGTTCCTTATTTACTACGGAACCCTAAAAAGTACATAAATTATAAAATTGGTACGAACATTAAGGAAATTAAATGAAATTTGCCACTGAAAAGAAAAGAAATAAAGAGATATTATTAGTTAGAGCTAGAGGAAAGGTAATGAGACGTCACTAAATCTTTGATTTTTTTGAATATAGCACTTTACGAATATCCTGTGGTTAAAGCATTCCTAAATTTTACAGCCTGAACTGAGAAAGAGTTAGGTAGAATAGAAATAAGTATGTGTAAAGGTCTTAGCACAGTCTGTGTTACGCACACTAGTTCGAGTTCTTCACTTTTCGTTCTCCTACTTTCGAGTTCTCACGAAAACAGTTAACACCTTCTTTAACGTACAGCGAATAGAAGGAAGGAACAAGACTGAATAAAGAAGGGAAAGGATATGCAAGTTACGACTTTGTCTAAGGGAGCCACTTGAGTTGTGTACGAAAACTAAAAATGTGATCATATTTGCTAAGGCCAAATATATCTAATGCGCAGATTTTGGAGACGCTGTAGGTTATTTCACTGCTCTTCCGTGAGATCGAGGTGGCAGGTATTAGCGTAGTCAAGGATGGGGAGAAGTAAGGATTGGGCCAGCGCAATTTTAGTCTTTACAAGGAGAAAGATATGCAGTCTTTTGAGAGAACTCGTAGACACAAATATTTTTCTACTTACCTCGGTGAGATGAGGCGCCCATGTCAAATTCTTGTCGATCAAGAGACCTAGCTTCTTAACCTTGATTCTAAAGTTAATATTGACGCCGTAAAATATAATTGATGGTGGCGATTGGCAATCAATGTGCGAAATATAATAAGAATTACCTATTATGATAGCATGTGTCTTAGAGGGATAAACTATAAACCCATGAGACTTACTTCATCCAGATATACGCGATAAGTCACCTTTGATCAAATCAATCCTTGAACTGAGGTTATCCAGACTAACATGTACATTTGGAGGTCGTCTGCATACAAATGGTAAAATGAGCGAAGGTGATTAGAGATATAATTAATAAATAATGCGATTAACAATGAAGAAAGCACACCACCTTGAGTAGGCCTGTGTCACTCCCCGTTTAGGTATCGAAAATATACCTATATCATTACTATGCGCGCGGCGACCACTTCGAAGGAGAAAATTCAGTTACATGAATCTTTTGTCCAGATTTATAATTAATAACTCTGGACAAAAATAAAATTGACATGCAATGGATGTCTAGGTATCTAAACGAAGAGGTGCATGAGGAGTTCTGATGGGAGCTAAATTTAACCATAGCGCTAACTACATTCAGTAGATATTTCTTTTAATTTCTTTTCTGTAAATGAGTACTAGTATTATTCTGGGCCTTGAAGCACACCGGACGATGTTTGACACCACGTCGAGGATTCTTCTACTCTCAATTACGAACACATTGTCAGCGAAAATATACCTAAAGATAAGAATAGAACCAGTAAATAACAGATTGATATGGAAACAAGAAGCTCATTTCATGAGATTTAATGATCTGAAAGACGTGGCGACATATGAAAGACCAAGTTTACAGTTACCTATTTCGTGTTTCATTTAAATAAACGAGATTTGACGGTCACAGATCACAATAAAATTCAATTAAGTACACATCAAGCTTTCTACCTTTTAAGTAAACACCAACATTAAATGGCAGGGTACGTTAAATGGTTCATCTATTGGAAGTTGGAACTCATCTAATATTAGGGAAACTATTACAACCGCTACAGTTATACTTTATTTAAATGTAAGACTGGTCGACCCATACCAGAAATGATACCTAACTTCCCATGTATATTTAATTTGACATTTCATTACGGTAAAATTAATTTCGGGTTGCTCGTGAAACTGTGTAAATAAAATATTTATAATTTTTCAAAACTAAAAACCGACTTCACCCTCAAACTACACAACCGATTTTAATAAAATTTCCATGGTAAAGTATACCCTTTCAAACAAAAAAATTTTTTTTTAATTCGGTCCAGACGTCTGAATAATCGGTGAACATACATAAAAAAATAAAGGATCGCGACGAATTGATAACCTTCTCCTTTATTGGAAGTCGGTTAAAAAGAAGCTAAAATTATGTTCTTACACTAAGAATCCTCTAAGGAGGCATGAAATGACCGTAAAGAAGATCGTGGAGCGTACCTTCTGATGTCCGTCTACATTTAGTGTGTATGAATATTGTATGCAAGCAATAAAAGGCTTTTTTATTTTAATTAGATCGTTGGTCGTTTTTTCTAATAGGCAGATAAAGCTTTTTTACTCTTAAAAATAAGTTTTTTTAAACACTTTTTCTTAAAGAAATTACATTTACTTCGCCTGAAAAAAAAATAACTAATTCTTGAACTATTACATATACCTTTTATACAATTGAATGAAGTTTGCTTTATCAAAATCACTGTAATATATAAGGGCGAAAGTTTGTGAGTGTGTGTGTGTATTTGTTACTTCTTCACGGACAAAAGGCTGGACCAATTTTGATAAAATTTGGTATGTAGGAAGCTGACGCCCTGGATTAACACATAGGGTAATACCGCGGGGCGCAGCTAGTTAAAAATAAATGGAATTAACTATATAAGTCCAAAATTAAAGAAGTAATATTGGTGGAATTTAACGTAGTGTTTGTTTTGAGGAGCTAGGAGGCCTGGTGAAAGGATGCATTAACTAACCTCAGGTATGATCCGCACTTGATTGGGAGGACACAAGTGGCATACAGCTTTGTCAAGTGGTTCCTTCTGTCATCATTCTATGGAAGTCGTCAAGCTATGTCAGATACCTTTTTTATCGGTTGAAGAATACTTAGAAGACAAATTACAAAACTAGCTTTAAAGAATTCTCAAGCCGTTCATCAATTATTATACTGACATTTATACTACATATTTATTTTTTATTTTTTGACTTTACTATTATTGAGATAATTGAAATGTTTTAATGTATCAGAAAACACATTCAATTTAATTTAATTAAAATGTAATAAAATTTCCCTGAAATTAATACTTAACTTATAAGTTTATGTAACAGCTGATATTCAATTCAATTACCAACTTGTTACTAACAATCTTTTGACATATCCCAAACGTAATATTTCTGAAATCACTATTATTATATAAACTCAACTACATACTTAAAGTTCGCAACACCCTGCCAGGGTTCATGTACTTATTTACCTACTAACCATGTTATAGTATAAGTGCATGTAAGCGAGAAATAAAGAAATAAAGAAGCTTGAAAAATCTGACATCAATGCTGGAATGAAAATCAAACAAGTGGTACACTTATTCCAAATTCTGCTCGTAAATGGCATTAGCATAAATTAATTGTTACGACTTACGACTTGTCTTTTTTAAACCTCGAACGAAGAGGGATGTTATAAAATTTACGCTTACTTCTGTCGGCCTGTCTGTTTGTCTGCCTGTCTGTCTGTGTGTCTATCAGAATGGAGCGATTTCGATGCGGTTTTTTGTTATTTAAAAATCGGTTGAGCCGTTTAAAAGTTAATTGGAGGTGTACGCTTGAAAGTCAGGGCT
This sequence comes from Acrobasis suavella, assembly GCA_943193695.1. NCBI lineage: Eukaryota > Metazoa > Arthropoda > Insecta > Lepidoptera > Pyralidae > Acrobasis > Acrobasis suavella. The sequence goes on from OW971935.1 coordinate 6,302,278, forward strand.
TTCTCTTGAAATAGATGTTTAAATAAATAGATGGCGCTGCGGATATCCATCTAGTGATGAGAACGGAACTACCGATACGACTTCGGTAGTTCCGCTACTCAACACTAGATGTCTTGACAGTCAGGTTTTTTTTATTTATTTGCCTAGCAAATAAACTTGTTCAATCTATACAATATGTAACAAAAACCCTGTCCGATCCTTGTAAATTTGATTTGTATAAATGTCTACAAAGACCTTTAAACTATTTTATGAATACACTTTGAAAGTAATATTGGTAGTCCGTATAGTATTGGTAAAACTAGACGGACTATTGGTAATAATTTCAAAGGTTATTCATAAAATAGTTTAAAGGTCTTTCCAGACATTTATACAAATCAAATTTTTAATTATCACCATATTTAGTTTTGAACAATTTATTTCAAACGAGGGCGCCACTTTAGCTACCACTTCGTCTTAAGTCAGATAGGTAACAAGAGGTCTCTCGTTTTTATATGTTACATAGCGTATATCTTATTACTATAGCCGATTTAAAAGCGCTGATGCGTGTAGCCAGAATGTCAAAAACATAAAATAAATAACTATATGTATATACCAATCGGTGTAACTGTGATATTATTATACCAGCTTTATTATTATATTCATTATACACGCTAACTTTTCATTGGTTTTGGAAAAGAAAATGTCGTATGGTAAGTAAATTGCTCTATCCATATATAAAGTTGCGAAAATGATTTTCGATCGAGACCACGTAGTAGCCCGTCCAAAGCTGCCGTGGAACCCCGATGAACTCGACTAGCCGCCGCCAGTCGCTGCTAGGCGCCGGTGCTACTAATTGATCTCGTGATTTTAGTTTCGAGTTTTAGTCAACATTTTTTGTTTCTGAATTTCTATTTTGACTAGCTAATTAGGTCTTACTAACGATCCTTATGAGCCTTCGGCTCCAAACCCATTAAAAAATCACCGCATAAACAATTTTTTCGTTCCAACGTACGGCAAACTTGTTAACAGATATACTCGCACTTGCAAGTAAATGTTAATAACGACTAACGACCACGGATTTTTTACTTTATATTTTTATTTAACTACTAATATAGTTAAAGGTCAAAGTTTCTAGGTCTGCGATAAAGTTAGATTGTCGTAAAATTCGTTACAAAACATCTTATATCTGGCGTCTGAAATTGTTCCTAAATCAAATTTCAAGGCAACAAGCCAACCGTGGTGCAGCGGAAATTTATTTTTGAGAAATCTTTCTCTTCGGCGGCGCTTTATATTTTATTCCACATTTTCTCTCTCAATATACTTACCACATCAGGCTGGATGTTCTGTGACATTATTTTTAGATTTTTAACCTCCAAAAAATAAGGTGTTATAAATTTGAAGCCCCATTTCTGTCTGTGTGTGTGTCTGTCCGTAGCATCGTATAGGTCTCGAACGAATGGACCGATTTCAATGTGTTTTTTTCACGTGTAAGCAATTTTCTTTACCGTGGTTTTTTATCCTTGTCGGGGGTTAATCGGTTCAGCCGCTTAAAAGTTATTGGGGGTTATAGTTTGAAAGTCAGAGATTTTCGTAAAAAAATGAAGATGGCGCTATAATAGCGGAACTACTGATATGATTTGATATCGTACCGCTATTCATCACTAGATGGCGTTCTGACAGTTTTGATCGGGGATCTGTGGTCAGGGTTTTTTTAATTTGCCCTTGCAAATAAACTTGTAACTATGTTTGTTAGAACTCGTTCAGTAGTTCAAAAGTAATGAGAGGGGGACTCTTGAAAGTCAGGGGTTTTATTTGCCTAGAAAATAAACTGGATTACTTCTGTCAATACTTGTGCCTTGTGATCGCCGAAGTAATCATAGTACTAAATATTATTTTTATAGAATAGCCCAATAGTAACAGTGAAGCACTTATCTGTACATTTTATTTATTTGCCAAACTTTGGCGTCGTAATGCGATGTAAATGGGCTAAAGTTATGCAAGCTATATTTCGAAGAAATCTCGTAAATATACTTTATTACCTGACTGAGTTGTGAGATATAGGGTAACTTTAACCACCTATTTCACTTACAAAATTCAAATTGCGTGAAAGAAATAATTTTGACGCCTATTTAGTAGACACTTCTTTAAGTTATTAACTAGGTAACTAATGAGTGTTACCTAAGCAAATTTACAATATATTTTCACGTCTTGTGAAAAAATTTGCTATTATATATAAAAATTGTAATTTTGATCCAGACGATGAAATGAAGCATATACCTGCGTACAATACCCGGCACGTAAGTTGAACAAAAATGGCGGTCGTTGTTGTACGTTTTTTGTCCGTTTAGAATCACATTTCTATAACATTTCTATCCGAACTTCAGATAGAAATGATTTCGGCTTTGAAGAAAGACCAAAAAATCTCTTTTAACACTTTTATCTCCAATAAAACATGCACCGACACGGCCGCCATTTTTGTTCAACTTACGTGTCGGGTATTGTACGCCATCTGTACAATATTTTCAGGTTAAATATTAAAATGCTTATTAATCACGATTCTCTAAATAACTTGGCGGCCATTTTCACATTTTGACAAAAGATTTGATAAAAAACGCCATTACAGTTAAAAAAATGATTAATTTGTGATTTGAATTACAATATTATTTTGTAGTTTTGACTTTAGAGTCTACAAGTTGTAGGTTGAACAATTTCGAACAGCTGCAGCTACTAGTTTTTCTTCACACAAGTGTAAGTAGGTAGGTAATTAAGTATCTATTGGAAAAACAATACGAGGCTGTCTCACGTGTGGCCCGACACGCATTTGTCAGGTTTTTATTATTTTTTGTAAGAATGATCGATTATTTTAAAATAATAATAATAAAATCTTTTTCTCCCAAAAACACTTCTGCAAAGCGAAAAGTGATCAAATTGACTCATTCATTTATCAACGTGACTTGTAACAATGTGATTAATCTATGCGTCCATTAATCTATATCTGATTCAAAAAAACTTAACAGCTCAAAAATAGACCGACAGCCACGCTGATTAAATTTACCTGTTAAAAAAAACTACTTCAACCTAATTACCTGAGTTTGAAAACTGTGTTACTCGTACAATACAACACGAAATACCCTTTATTGCATAAAAAATAAATGCAGAGGATATAATCCTAAAAACTATAAAATGCGCAGAAGGCGGCCTTATCGCTAAAACAACCTAGTTTATACAGAAAAAGTGATAGGTAATTAGGTAGTGCCAGATAATTGAAGTTAATAACTGGATTAATGTTTATTAAGAGTTAAGTAGTAATAAATAACGAGAGCAGATTCCTAAAAGTTTCTTATTGTAGTCTTTCATTCTTCTAATTGTCGTTGTGACAGGGGCGAAGGCTCTAAGCAAGATTAATGATACTATCAATATTCTTTATCGAAAACTCGATATAACAGTCATTATGACTTGCTGTGTGTATAGAAGTTTCTACAAAGCAGGCCTTATTTTCGTTTCAATTTTCACCTCAACGTAAGTACCTCACTATTAAATTCGTTTTCCATTTCAATGAAAATTTGTAATATTTACATTTACATTTAATATTTACATTTGTATTATAGACAAAAAACAATTAGTAATATTTAATATAATAATGTTGGTTTTTTCATTATAAATAATATAGTAATTATTCTAAAGTCATTTGGGTAATTATGTGTATCTGAAATACCAAGACCCGTGGCAGCGTGTCAAAGCCAAGTTCCCATACCATTGAAGCCATGACTAATTCATAACTCGAAACCTATACAATATGTAACAAAAACCCTGTAGGATCCTTGTAGAAGCAACTCAGACCGTCAATATGAACAACTTTTCCTATCGGACCAATGCATGAAACTCGCAGAGAAAATTGTCATTTTCATACAAATTGCCGGGCTGGCCGAACAGTTTTAAATGAAAATGTCGATTTCTTTTCAAGTTTCAAGCATTAGTCCCATAGGAAAAGTTGTTTATATTGACGGTTTGAGTTGCTGCTACAAGGATCGGACAGGGTTTTTGTTACATATTGTATAACCCAGAAATATGAAACTTAGCACATATTTCAACAATGTAGCTCAAACAGTTATTGATATAAAAACGTTGAAAAATCAGCTTTAATAACATTGATTCACTTAACCATGATCAAAATCATAACCCACTTGCATATGACCTGAAAAGTTGATATTTGGCATCTAGGTAGACTATTAGGCGTATACAAAGGAAAAAATCAAAAAATTGTTTATTTCGGAGATTAGCTTTTTTTGAACTGAGTTTATTAGATAAAATCCTATCAAAATTGTAAGAGCAAACATTTCTTTATGCATTTTTGTTAGTATGATTGTCAGTTAATTTTATTGTTAGATAACTTTAATAAATTAATTTAAAAAAATTATGATATCCTACCAAAAATATAAATACGTAAAAATAGACGCCATGTTCAATTTCCGACAAAAGAATTGAGATCTAAATTGCTGCCAAGTTCTGTAAAGAATCCTGAAATTTATTTATAAGAATCTTAACATTTGACTTGGTTAGTTTTAGCATACTCGAACCTACTTAAATTCGGCTAATATACTTATCGTCTTTATGTTACATGTAAGTTATTGATTTAACTTTTTTATTCTTTTTAAGGTTCTATTTTGTAAACATGTATCAGAATTGCTGGTAAAAAAAACTAGCCAGGTCAAATGTTGAGTTTTTATAAATTTCAATTTCAAGATTCTCTACAAAACTTGGCAGCCATTTAGATCTAAATTCTTTTGTCGGATATTTAACTTGGCTTCCATGATCACTATTGTCTTTGTTAGGATTCTAATTACTTCTTCTATCACCATCTAATCATTTTATGGAACGAAGTTCCTTATCGCGCGTTGCGAAAGGGGGCTAGACGGAAAAAATTAAGACCAAAAGTTGTAACGACACTTTTTGTTCATTCAAATTTATGAAGATAATAAAAACTTGAATTTAGAACGCAGAAAAGAGTTTGAATGTAATTTAGACCTATTTATATTTAGTTAACCCCTTCTACCCCTTTCAGGGGTGGAAGGGGTTTGTAAAATACCACGCTTGGTCACAAAGAGGGAGGGGGGTTGAGGTTTTCGTCGCGTAGAAAATATCCTCTTTGGAAAGCTCACGCTTTTTCGAGCTATATTGAATTTATAGCGCACAGAGTTCAGCATTTTTAAATGTTACAGGCACTTGACCAAACATTTATGAAAATATTTTCTTATGACAGACGCACTCTTGGCGTCACACGGCTAGCAGACTAATATGAACCTATTTCTTTTTTATTTACGTTTTGTTTACTAAAATTGTTTAAACCATATTTATGACTAGTTACATTTAAACTGGATGAAATAGGGGCAGGAGGGAACTTGACATATACTACAGGTGGTCACCGGGGGGAGGGGGGAAGGGTTAAAAATTGTAAATAAATGTGACATGTAGTATGGGTATTCCCTTAAATGGAATAAATAAATAAAAGTATTCTGTTGATGTTATTTTAGTTTTGTTAATATTATGTAACTAATTAGGAAAGTACTAAGTTAAGCAAAAATATTACCTGTGGAGCATGTATATGAAGTTGAAGAGGCAGTTGAGAGACGCCATCATCAGGTCGGCGAAGGAGAGATTCACTAGAAAGTAGTTGGTCACGGTCCGCATCCGCCGGTGAGCTGCAAAAAAACATGTACCTATGTTAATTCTTATTTACACTGTGGTGACCTCTACGCCACTACGAGGATCTACAACTGCCCGCTTATACCAGAGCCACGGTTCCCCAAGCGAACAAACACCATGCCTGGCGGGAAGATCTTCCCTTCGTGGCTGTCGAGTAAACCTATAACCTCGCTCCTACTACTCACAAAGTACATTTTTTATCTTATCTACTCAAAAACGATGTTTTCACCCGAAAACATTTAGAGTTAAAGTTACGGCTGAGTGTAATCTATGTAGAATCAAAAATAATGTTGGCAATCAAACAAACAAATGAAGAATTTTGTTTTAAAATAAAAAAAAATGGCACTGCCATCGTGATTTTTTAAATTTGGAATACATATCGTCGTCAACATAGACGAATGTAGGTTAACAGTTTTATGTTCTTCGCTTCGGAAAAAGAAATAAGTATAATTAAAAAACCGCAATTTCTCTCTTTGATTCAAGTAATTACAGAAGTTTTAGGTTATTTCTCTTTTTAGAAAGTTCAAGCCGATAGTGAATAGGTATCAAGTTTACTAAAAATAAAAATATATGAAGGACCACGCAAACAAAGTTATGAGTGAACATTTTATCGTAAGTTGGAGGTCAACGAAAAAATATTTCTTAGTATTCATTGTATGAATTAGTAGCTATTGATTGTATTGTATCGACACGCTAAGGAGAAGAAGAAGATTGTATGAAAACCACACCAAACAAAGGTATATTATAGGTAGTATATATAGGTAGTATATTAAATTGTCGGTTGAACTCTGATTAGATATTGTAGGTGTTCTACTTTTATATTCTGTTTTGTAATTACTAGTTTTTCTCATAGATGTAGATGAAAAGTAGAGTGTGCTACTTGAGTATGGTTATATTTTTTATTTCGGGCGATATACATGAATTCCTCGTTTCTTACATCTACACATTATAGCGCCCTTGCCTTAAAAAATACCTTTACCCCTTGTAGCACAGTCCTACATATTAGATGATCAGAAAGAAGAAAAGACGCAGAGAAGGCTCTCCTTCTCTGCGTCTACTCTTCTTTCTGATCGACCGTCAGAAGAGTCAAATGCTTATTCAGAAATTGTTGAGTATGTATACCTTGTCGATGGTTTGTGGTCAAAGGAAGTAATGTGACACATGCCAATGTTCTTTGTTCGTAATAAATCTATTAGAAGTAACATGCTTTATTTAATTTAAATATAATATATATTTACCAAATATTTAACAGAAATTATATTAATTAGACCTTTGCAGGCACTTTTACAGATCAAAAAGTTTGGTACAGGTTACGTAATGTGTAATGTTTATATAAATATTTGAAATGTTTTATTGTTAGTTTAAAGAAAAACTAAAAAAATACTTAAGTTTCAGGACGACCACGACTGAAATCTGAACGCCGAAAGTAACTCATCTAGCAAGGCAGTGTGTGCATGTTGTATGATAATTTGAGTAGGTATGTTTGATCAATCAAAACGTTGTAAGAGAGGTTGTCAGTTCATAGCAAGGCGAAATTTTACAGCTATGTTGCAATCTTTATAGATAATTTCAAGGAAAACAATTAGCTGCGAAATTATGATTATACGTAGTAAGCAAAAGTGACATACTATTATTGCTGATTGTATTTTCCCAAAATCAATCTCTTATCTTCTGAGAATATAAATACTAGTATCAAATTTTTCGAGCTGCCTAAATGTAATTCAGTGACTGGTCATTTAGTAACAACAAGCATTATTACACACTGTTGTGGTGTGCAGACACGATGTTTTCCTTCACCAGAAACCAATGGTGGTAATTTGTAAACGACGGTACATAAGTACAAATAACTCACGAATAATAACTGTTATTCGAAATCCAAATTGTTTACTTATCTGTATTAAGTACTCGTGTAGTAAATCATGTTAAACGTAGTAAATAACAAATAAGGGCTAATTTTGATATTGAATGCTTCATTTAAGCCACTTTGTACTGATTAACTATGTAGATTGAATTTACAAAATAAATCCTTTGAAATACGATGAGATCCTTTCAACTCTCGAAAATGACGTTTACTTCCACGTGCCATAATTCAACCTGGTTTAAAAAATAAAGTAAGTATGATTTTCAAATGTTCATCTTCTACAAAAATTTACAAGTTTTCCTCATAGCTAAAGGTCGGAACTATAATTTGTAGCGCGAGTTTTCTTGATACTTGTTCGGAGTCATATATGGTGTAACAAAATATACTGAAAATGTATATTTTAAGGGTAAATTCAGTCCATGATAAAGTTTGGCTTGTCCACGGACAGGCGGGTTGGTGACCGCAGTACATCGTACTTAGTCTTAGCACATATCTGGTTGGTGATCGTAGTACATCGTATAAATATTCTTAGCACATATGACTGCTCTTTATTTATCGTCATCACCCAAGCGTATTTTCCCGGTTGCATCCTCAGCAGTCGCTTCAGAGCCCGTAGTCCGGTACCCAACCAAACCAAGGAGATTTGACTAGGTTACTGGTTTTTACATAAAGCAACTGCCATCCAACCTCCCTAACCTAAACGTAATTATATTATCTTTGCCCAAAGGGTAAACCAGGACCGAACTAAGAACCAAAGCAAGAGAACTTGCTTCGAAAAGCGAAATCGGTCCATCCGTTCGAGCGCTACGATGCCACAGACAGACCGACAGAAATTAGCATCAAACTTATAACACCCCTTCTTTTTGTCGGGATTTAAAAAGGAGTCACTGAGAAAGCCCAGCTGATTATCTCGTTGAAGAGGCAATGGGCGGGACACAACAGGACTAACATCGGTTAAAAAGATTTCGATGCAACTTAACATACAAATTCCTACCTACCTTTTCGTAAATAAACAAATGTACTCCAAATACTTTTTATTCAACATTCGTCGAGAGATACATGAAAATTAATACTTACGACTCGGTTATTAGAAGCTGAAGCGTGTATAATAAATTCATACAAACAAGGCAGACGAAGACAATTTTTACCTTTATTTGGTAAGAAAATTATAGCTTTGAAATGTAACGAACTGTTTCTGTTTCTGAATCTTTGAAGATAAACCCGAAATACGAATATAGAGGTTTCTTCACATGAATCAAGAATCAAGTGTAAAAGATTCATTAACAATCTTTCTACGTTTATTTTAATATTTTAAGAGAAAGATAAAGCTAGTATCGCTGGTTCTGTCAAAAACTTCACCCTAGGTCATTATTAAAAAAATACAAAAGTCAAAAATCATTAATTTATCTTTGGATATTTATATCACTTGATAATTGTCATTTCTTTTTTCTTTCTTTCAATTTCTTAATAGTTAGTTGTTGACGTCAGATCATTTACTTACAACTAAGTTTACTGCCGCCTCCAAAGCGCAAGTACAGAAGAAGCGGTAACAAACTGTACTGCAGCATTTTCTTCAAAAACCTTACTATTATACTGATATTAAAGTTAGATATGTGGACTGAGAATACATTGCTATGTCATAATTATTAATTAGGAATGATGTCAAATTTGAAATTAATGTCAATTTGTAAATAAAGTACATGTACCGATTGTACTAAAATTATGTCATTTGTCAGTGTACAAATATAAACCATTAAGAGGGACCCACGCCAAGCTCAAGACAGACGTTCTCGTTTTTTCTATCTGGCATATCAAGGACCGATTCTGGTAATTTATTATAAAACTTTATATAGTTTCCCTTATACGTTTACTGACTGTTTTCAGCCTATAATACGGGGTAACTAAAACATTTACATAATAAGGATCGAGCGAGGGCAAACCGTTTCCGCTTTTCTATGTCTGTCAGGCTGTCCTACTGTTTTTATCAACAAGTAAATTTTTTATTCAAACCAACAAATTCTTTGTGTTAGTCTGGATATCATCATCATCATCATTCGAGCGTAATCCCGGTTGTTCTCAGCGATAGATAACGCTTTAGGCCGGGGTCTGGTACCTAACCGAGGTGATTTGACGAGGTTACTGGATTTTACACAGAGCGACTGCGTTTGAAGTCCGCAACCCAAAGGGTAGGAATCCTATTTATTTCCGGATAATCAGGTAATTCAATTCTGCAGTATCTTTTATTTGTTATTTTATTTAAAAACTATATTGAGCCAAAAGCTATAATAGGTGGACTTAATTCTAATAAAAGCATTCTCTCCCTGTCAATACGTTAACAAGTTACTTTTAGTCAATTCAGTTTTTGGTAATTTGGAGCTATGAGGGTTTCAAGGTACGAACGAAGTGAACATTTCAAAGAAAGACTCGCGAGGGCTACATTCCCTCGCAAGTCTGTTTTTGCAATGATCAGCTCTATGGTGTAAAACTTAACAAAGACCGAGTTTTGGTCACAGTCGGATTTTCCGTAGATGCCCAGATTGTAGCCAAGAGGATGTGCTTGGAATATTCACGACAGCGTACCACTCTCTTTGTTTGCGCATAATTAAAAACCAGTTAAGTGCGATTCGGACTCGCGTACGAAGAATTCCGTACCATTATCTGTAAAAAATCACGTTTGTTGTATGGGAGCCCCACTTGAATAATTTTAGTTTCTGATTTTAATATTTGTTATTATAGCGGCAACAGACATACCTATATCATCCGTGAAAATTTCAACTGTCTAGCTATCACAGTTCATGAGATACAGCCTGGTGACAGACAAACAAACAGATAGACGGACAGCGGACTTAGAAATAGGGTCCCGTTTTTACCCTTTGGTTACGGAACCCTAAAAAGTTTAGATACAAATAACAATACATACCAGTAGAGGCGCACAAATTTGAAAAATGTGCACACGAAGTAACAAATAGGAGACGAAACGCCTCTTTCTTGTTATACTGCTAGGGGCTTGATGGCTCAGCGGGGCGGTCGCTTTGTTGTAATTGAGTGCGAGCACTAGTTAGTGGCTCTTTGTCGTAAGGAAAACATATGACGAAATACGAAAAAACATACCTTTCCCATACAAACCGCGAGAAAAGATGAAGATATTAACACATTCACAAATAAGTTGAACAAAAATGGCGAACTTCAAAGCATTTTTGTACAAACTCCCGACATGTAAATTGAACCGAAATGGCGGTCGTCGGCGCATTATTTGTACCTGCACCGATAACCGCCATTTTGGTTCAAATTACGTGCCGAAAAAAATAATAATGTGCTGGGCAAAATTGGGCTCTAAAAAAAAACTTTCCTAACCGAGTTCCAAAAAGGAAAAGGTTATCAATGTATAGGGAAACTTGTCAGGTAGTCTCTTCGAAATTTTATCAAAATCGGTTGAATAGTTTGCAGCTGAAGTAGGTTTTTAGTTTTGAAAACTTATTGATGTGTATATACCATGCCAGTCCAAGTGAAGTTGTTCTCAGGACGTATGAAATTAATATGTGCAAATAATACAAAGCAACAGAAATAGTCTCGATCGATTGTCATCTATTTTTTATTGAGTATTGCAACCTTATATTATTGTAGCTTGTCTAATGATACACTAACATAACAGTACCAATATATTTATGTTTTCATTATAAACGCTGCCTTTTCTTGGTTTTCCTCCATCCATATACGTAATCCAAATTTGTGTATGAGATAAGATTAAAAAGTTGCGAAAATTATTTTCGATCGAGACCACGTAGTTACGCCCGTCAAAAGCTGCCGCGTGACCCCGATGAACTCGAAATGTAGCCGGCCGCTGCGCTGCTAGGCGCCGATGCTACTAATTGATTTCACGATTTTACTTTCGAGTTCCAGTCAACATTTTTTTGTTCCTAAATTTCTATTTTGATTAGCTAATTATGTCTTACTAACGATCCTTATGAAGTGGCCTTCGGCTCCAAAACCAATAAAAAATCACCGTGTATAATTTAACTTAAAATATATTATTTAAAAAATCGTGTATATTTGTCTATCATTTAGTATATTTTTATATAGCGGTAAAAGAAAACTATCAGGGCTCAGTTAGCTTTAATAATTTAAAAGTTACAGCCTCCTAAAATTTTGTAATTTTTTTTATTCGTACAAAATATAAAATCCTTAGAAACCTCCTCCCTGGTTCAGTGGCCAAGACGTTCGCCTTGTGATCCGGAGGTCGTGGGTTCGAATCACCAGGAAAGCATATTCAAGGAAAAGTTATTTCCAGTCTAATTAAGATATTGCAGGGTTGAATCACCTGATTATCCGAAAAGAAAGATGATTCCGTGTTTCGGAAGGCACGTTTAAACTGTGGGTCTCGAACGCCTACTAGCGTTTGCTCATCAAACCTATCCAAGGATTGGTTCTGGTCAAGCTTATCGGTTGCAAAGATCAGGCGGCAGTCGCTCTTAAAAAACCAGTAACCTGGTCATATCACGTTGGTTAGGTAAGCGGACTTCAGGCTCTGAAGCATCACCTACCGCTGAATTTGCAACCGAGAATATACGCTCGGATGATGATAATAATCCTCAGAAAATACTGAGATGAAGTTGTTATTTGTTTAACATTGCTAGTAAATTACGGAATCGGATCGTAGAAGCCGATCGAGGGAATGGGCGAGAATGTGATTTTAGTGAATAGGCCATGCAGCTAGCCACCTATTAGTATTTTGATTCTCGTTTCCACCTTATCGCCCACCATCACGCTAAAAGTGGCCTTTGAGTCTTGTGGCTCTGGGTTCCGGCTGCTAAGAGACGCAAGACTAAAAATGTCCGTCTGTCCCATTAGAGATAAAGACGTGATAGTATGTATGTTAGATTTGGCAGACTGTAGATAAATTATTACCTGTAACTATCCATATAACGATGGCATTCCCTCCTATCGCCACAGCCAGCATAGCAGCGAACAGGCACACCCAGGAGTTGTGAGCCCAAAGTGGCATGGTGGTAGAAGATGGAGCCGCCGTGGGATTTTTGGGGACCAGCAGCGTGGCTGCGCCGAGTGTACTCCGGTTGAAGTCCATCTTCCATGTGTACACGACCTGAAGATAAAAAAAGTTTAAATTTTGTAGTTTTAGTAGAGGAGCCCAAAGGGAGATTTCGGGATTTACTTGAGCGCTCCTGCAGATAAACATGCAGACATGTCATGTTATTTATTAAGGAGTACATGATTTATTTGAAAATTAGGGCTTGGCCAAGACATAATTTTAAACGATATCTCTGTTTACTTTTAAATGGCAAAGATAGGGCTAAAAATAAACACCATAAAGACCCAGGAAATGTGTGCTGGGGTGGAGAACACAACACCGCTTAAGGTTGGTACTGAGTTCGTGGTACTTGTCTCAAATTTAATTTACCTCGGCAGTGTTGTGTCTGAAACTAGAGAAACGGAAGAGGACATCGCTTCCAGAATTGCCAAGGCCAGAGTAACATTTGCGCAATTGCGCCATATATGTCGCGGAAGTTAACCCGTAGAGTTAAGCTCAAGATATTCGGGTCCAACGTAAAATCGGTGCTCCTATATGGCTGCGAAATTCGGAAACTCACAAATGTCAACTTACAATATCAGGGACGAACGCTGGGGTACACTCCTCTCTGAAATTTCACCGTCTCACACCGCCTACTGGCACGTGACGAGATCTCTCAAGACAGATGTCATCTCCTCTACACCTCCCCTCAACAGGGAGGATGGCTCCATCGCCTTCGATGATGACGAAAAAGCTGAATGCCTTGCAGACAGCCTGGAAAGCCAATGTTCTCCTAGTCGTGAGCCAGTAGACACCGTTCACCTCCAAGAGGTCGAATCGCAAGTAGAGCGGCTCGCCGCTTCTGCCTCGATTCCTCCTGAGCAGTTTGGATTCCGACCAAGCACTCATCCGTCCACCAAGCACACCGCTTCACGGAGCACATTTTTGCCATAGTTCCTAGCACGCCCAAAGCCTAGGTTTCCCCCTTGCGCTGCTGCTACAAATATAAGAAGCTGGGCTTCTGGCCCGCTCCTCAAACCTAGTCCGGTGAAGTAGGAAATGCCGTCCGAGGCAACATCTGTATGTCATTTCAAAAAAAAAACGTCGGCCACTACGTTGCCAACCATGGAGGTGTTCGTTTCATGGAACTGTGAGTACGGAATTATTAATATTGCTTTAATTCTTGTTATTTAAAATTACTGATGAAATATTTGATTCTAAGATTATGTTTTTATGCAAATTATTTTAAAGGAGCTACCACTGAGTTTCTGGCCGCCTCTTCTCTGTGATGGTACAGCTTTTCCGACGCGTTGGTAAAATCTTTCATTATATATTCATATTAGAGCTATAACAATAGCCTAAATAAATAAATATTTTAAAACTCTTGGATTTTTATTTGCTATTCCTTTCCCAAGCCATGAAGAATTGCGAAATGTCTAGACTCCAATAACATTGGAGTCTGACACAAAGGAACTCACCCAGAAGCTCCAGGTTTTTGTGAACGGTCGCTTGCGCCAGATTCTCGGCATTCGCTGGCCCGAGACTAAATCAAATGATCGTTTGCGACAGCTATGTCACGAAACCCCGATGGACCAACAGATAAAATGCAGCAAATGGAATTGCATTGGCTACACTCTCCGAAGAGGCCCTGAGCACATACCTTAAAAGGCCATGGAGTGGAATCCCCAAGGAAAGTGTAAAGTCAGCCGCCCTAAACAGACCTGGCGGCGTACCGTGCTTGAGGAAATTAAGAAAATCGGTAAGACTTGGAGTGAAATTAAGCGCATAGCTCAAGACAAATTGAGATGGAGAGTCTTTGTGGACACCCTCTGTCCCACATAGGACCATAAGTCAAGTAAGTCCTTTTAAATGATTTATTTCAAATGGGGGCATCACTGGACCCGAAAAATTCACGTATCCCGTTAATCTTGCGTTTTAAAAAGTTTTTATGTCAAACCGTCAGATTAAGAAAAGATGTTTTTGTAAAAGCTTTTATCGTAAGACCAAAGTGCTAGTTAAGTTAAGTCAAATACGCTTAAAAGTGAAAGGTTTTCGTCATTTCATTACTGACCTATGGCTACCTCAAGCTCCATCATAAGATTATTAATCAGTACTAAGTATCTACCAACATAACGATATCACAAAGCTATCGATATGTGATATCGTTATATAGATACTTAGTACTGACAGCATGATTTGACATGATGTCATAGTAAATCCCAAAATTACGTTCTGGACTCCCCTACTATTTAATTGCACGGTGTCTATATACATTTTGTTAGGTTTTACGTTGAACAAAAAAAATCAAAGTTTTTTTTTCTTTTAAATACCTCATAATGGTTAAGTTGTGTTTGCTACTTTCCAACAACTCAAATCAAATACTATCATTTTCTATGGGATTTGTATGAAATGTAGGCTAATGACGTCTTAGTTTATTCGACTTAAATAGCACTCTAAATACCGAATTCTAATTGTACCTACTGTCGCAAATCCTCCAATTTTTTTTTTAGCCATCAAAGTCTAGTTTTTTCTGTTTATTTGTGGTTGACATTGACATAAGTTGATGAAAGTTCGTTCTTCCCCAAACCGTTTAATTTCCGAAATAATCCTTCCCAGCGTTTGTATAGCAAAATCTAACTTGCGCTTATCCAATTTCCTTCAGGACGTGACTTTGTTATTCTTAGAAGTTGGAAATCGGAGCTTACAAATATTGTGATAGTATGAGTGGTTTCTAATTTTAATACATTTCGACTTATTGTCTGATAGGTGAGTCTTTGATGAATGGTTAACCCATGTATTGCTTGACAAATATATATGCGCTATGCTGTTTATGCTGGAGAGTTTAAGATAAATTCCCTTTATTTAAGAGGAAGTTGTTTACTTACTAACTTACTACTAACGCATAACGGTTAGATTTTCAAATATGTTTCAATGAGTATAAAAGCAGCGACAAGTGACTCAGTTTTGTGCAGACCGCCGTACTGTGAACAACTCATTTATGTAGTGTGCTGTGGGTTTGGCCATGACTCCTTTAATGATGATTATAGTAAAACATTTGGATTGATCAACCAATTTATTACAATGACAGTTTCTTTCAGCTGGACGATAAGCCCAGGTGGATATAGAAAGACTGTTTGGGCTAGAGGGTTAACCTCGTGTGGTTGAAACTCATGGATCAACACGAGGTAGGGCGCTGTCTTATCATCACCTTTTAAATAAGGCCCGCGTAAGGCATCTCTTGCTTCGTCATGCGTTTGTTCAATCATACAGATATAGATATTATCACGGTACGCCACGCAAATACGCCAAAAGAGGCCGTTTTTTGCAATTATGCGTAGAAAAACTTCATGTTCTCACTTTAAACTGTAAACAGTATTTCATAAAATAGTATGAAGGGTTATCTAATGCCTGGTCAAGACAAAATTTTAAATGATGTCTCCGTTTCTTATCAAATGATTTATTTCAAATGGGGTCAGCACTGGACGAGAATTCAGGTATCCCCTTAAGAAGAAGTAGTAGATAAAGTGGCGCCCTCTTTTGAAATAAATTGTTAAAAACTAAATATGGTGATAATTAAAAATTTGATTTGTATCAATGTCTAGAAAGACCTTTAAACTATTTTATGAATAACCTTTGAAAGTAAAATTGGTAGTCCGTCTAGTTTTAAAACTGTTTTTCGCCAAAGTGGCCACTTTTGGTGAAAACAGTTTTAAGGCTAGACGGACTATCACCATCATCAAGAATAGCGAAAATGCCGAACATTTACGAATATGTTTGCTATAGTCGCAAAATATGGACGGCGGCAGCGGCTTATCATTTCATTAATTGTGCTGGATCAGATATGCAGAGATGCATTTGATAAGATTCTTACAATCGCATTCCAAGATCATTTGCCCAGTCCATCTTGTCGCTGACAATATCAGCAAACTAAACTTAAAATTATCGCCGTCACTGTCACGCACTGAAAAGTAATGAATGAGCGATGTGTGGACCATAGACCAAAAATTTTCTATGGTGTGGATGGTAAGCAAACATATTCGGCATATTCGCAATCGTTTGAATTGTTGAGTATTCGTCTTGTTCGTGAAAATAGGCGATTAAAGACGAAAAAACCCACTTCACATCGTCATAATTGGTATAATTACGACAAATACGCGAACATAAATAGGATGTAAAGTGCCAGCATATGGTTGAGGAACGAATGTTGAATGAAAGTATAACTCAACAATAAAATCCGAATTCTTTTACCATAGATTAACTTGGATTGCAAATTGCGAATTCCATTTAATTTAGCACATAGAATAAACCCATAGAGATTTAGCATGAGATAAATGTCAAATATTGTATTTGAAGGATGATGTCATTAGACATGTCATATTGTCATAGATGTCATCGCATCAGCTGTTAACCATAGAATAATAACCCAGCCGCCATTACCAAACCAAAGATTAGAATATACCACTAACCAAAGATGAATATACAAGTAGTGCAGATAACATTACTACTTCTAAAAAGTTGGCGGTATAAGCCTACTCTGGATTAGAAATTGACTTAAAAAAAAATCTTACTTATAAATCTATGGGATTAGACATCTTATTCTAGGATTAGTGATTGGAAAACGTAAAATCGAGTTATTCTAGAGTTTTATGCCATTTGTTCTCGGAATAAATTTTAAACTAGTTTAATCGAATCCGCCCGTAGGGTTTCTATGCGTCTAAATTAATTTTCTCTTCTATTATCTATTAGGTTGGGGAAAAAGTCTTTTCGCATATAGTATGTATGAACTTATAATAAAACCACTTTGGCTATACTATTTGTACCTGGCTGGTTTTGATTTCATTTAAAAGTTTAAATTTTAAAGAAGATAATTCCAAATTGAAATTAGGAAAATGCGTGATTTTCATTTGTTTTTCTTACCGTCAAGATAAGTGAATCTAATGAAGAAATTAGATACATTTTAAAATTTACTACCAAAAAGGTAAAAAAGCAACGCAAGCCGCGAAAAAAATTTGCGATATTTATGGACCTAGAGCAGTGTCTGTGAGAGTAGCACAAATTTGGTTTAAGCGTTTTCAATCCGGAAATTTTGATGTCAAAGATGCACGTCACTCTGGTCGCCCTGTTACGGATAAAATGGATGCTATTTTTGAAAAAGTGGAGCAAGATCGGCATATCAGTAGTTACAACGTAGCTGAAGAACTGGGAATTGACCACAAAACAGTTTTGGCGCATTTGAAAAAAATGGGTACACAAAAAAGCTCGATATTTGGGTACCTCACGAGCTCTCTGAAAGAAACCTAATGAACCGTGTACTCATTTGAGATTCTTTATTACGACGTAATGAGACCGAACCATTTTTAAAGAAATTGATACCTGGTGATGAAAAGTGGATCACTTTTTTCGCACATACGACAAGAACGTGCGAAAAAAGTCATGGTCAAAGGCCGGTCAGGCTTCACAGACTGTGGCGAAACCCGGGTTAACTCGCAACAAGGTGATGCTGTGTGTGTGGTGGGATTGGAAGGGCATTATTCATTATGAGTTGTTACCACCAGGCAGGACCATCGATTCAGAACTCTACTGCGAACAACTGATAAGATTAAAGCAAGAAGTTGAGAGAAAGCGGCCGGAATTAATCAACAGAAGGGGTGTGGTTTTTCATCATAATAACGCTAGACCTCACACATCTTTAACCACTCAGCAAAAATTAAGAGAGTTTAGCTGGGAGGTGTTAATACATCCGCCGTATAGTCCTGACCTGGCACCTCCAGATTTCCACCTGTTTCGGTCTCTTCAGATTCTTCAGGCAGTGTCAGGTTAATGTTAATGTTAACGAGAGGACTGCCAAAACTACTTGACGCAGTTTTTTGATCAGAAGCCCCAAAATTTCTATAGCAATGGGATCATGTCCCTACTTATAAGATGGCAAAAAGTTATCGAACAAAATGGTACCTACATACTTTTAGTTAAATGTAAATAAACTATATTAAAAAATGTTTTGAATTATCATATAAAATGCGAAAAGACTTTTTCCCCAACCTATTATTATGAATATAAGAACTTAACAAAAAATATCTTTCATAGCAAAATTTACTTGCGATAACGGACAATGTAAGTAGTTATTGGAATCTCCGGAAATTCATGACACTGCAATCACGCGCGTTTGTTCAGAGAATTGTCGGTCGCATTGGGCGGAAAACGTCTTTGAATGACACTCTATTGCGCTGTGTTAAAGGTAAAGATTGCATTGTGCTATAGAGATGGCATGGACTACTGAGAATTACGAGAAATCCTGTTTATGTTCTGGACTATATTTAGGTGCAGCCTTGAAGTGTTTCTTTATTTCCGAGGGTTCTGGGTTGGATCCCCAGCCACGGCGAGTTTTAATAGCCTTTTTCAAATTATCCTGAGTCTTGCGTATCTCTCTATACATGTATTCATTTAAAAAAATAGTATTGTTGAATTGAGTTAGTTTTCCATAATACAAGTTTTTAACTTAGTTTGGGGCAAGCGCAATCAGTGTGATTTGTCCTTATATATTTATGTATTTATTTTATTTCATTTACTGTATTTGTAATAGGCGACATATTTCAGAGAATTTCTTGAAAACATTAAGAAAATTGGTTGTTTAATGAGGCACCATTTAACATTTCAAATACAGGTGACTTTAGCTCGCGTCGGCGTCAACTCCTCACCGTTAGACGACGCGAACGTTCTTCTTCGACTTCGTTTAGACATCTATGCAGCCTGAACGTATTGAGAGGTATTAGATTGGTATTTACTGTGAGAGTGACACTGGGTATAAAAAAAAAACAAAATTTGCAGCCCGAACGGCTCGATGGATTATAAGATTGAGAGGTGACGTTAGACTTGTATTTACTGTGAGAGTGACACAGGGTACCTATGTAAATAGGCAGTCTGGATAAGTGCTTTTTTTTTAGTAATTACTACTTGTTCCTTAATTAGTTTTAATAGAAAATAATTTAGTATCATGAACAAAACTTGCTTCAAAAATTTGGCTCGTTAGTATAAAGTCATCCTGTATAAGAGTGGGAGCTTGGTCACAGAATAAGTACTAGTAATTCACGTACAGAAGTTTTACTCATAAAAGAAATTCAAAAAAATATCTACCTAATGCGGATAACGCTATGGTATAATTTAGCTCGCGTCGGCGTCTACTCCTCACCATTGACGACGACGCGAGCATTCTTCTTCGACTTCGTTTAGACCAGTCTTTTTTCAAAGTGGGCGATAACGCCCCCTTGTGGGCGCTGGAGGCTTTAAAAGGGGCGGTAACGGGCCCAGAATAAAGTTGGGGGGCGCTGATGTGATTTAAGCAATGAGTGATTTATAACTTCAGCTATTTCATATTTTAAATTTCACTGAAATTAAAATCCTCTTACTACACAACATCCATTTATTAGTTCATATTTATATCCTTTTTTATTGTACAAATATAAACTAAAAATGTAATTAATATTTATTATTTTAATGCGTTCACAACGCTATTTATATCGTTAAAGAAATCAAACACTAAAAAAGTTTCGTGTTTTAAAGTTTCGCAGGTGAGGTCCCCACTTCCGATAGTCTTTATTATTGTAAAATTGTATTATTATTGCTATTTTTTTATTTAAATTTAACAATGTTGAATATTGTTATTTTTTATAAAAGATACTCTAATGCACTGGTGTATGTATTATTATTGCTCTCTCTTGTAAAAAAGTCTAGTTTAGAATATAGGTTGAATTAAACTACAGGCAAGACAAATATGTGATTCAGGTTTTTATGGTGAAAAAATGGGGGGCGCTACAAAATAACAGATTTTTTAAAGTGGGCGTTTGACAAAATAAGTTTGGGAACCTCTGGTTTAGACATCTAGATATCCATTGCAAGCCAATTTCATTCTTATTACTCCATAGTAATAAGAATGAAATTGGCTTGATTAAATGTTTTTTAAAAATTCAGTTACACGAATCGTTTGTCCAGAGTCCAGACTCTGGACAAACGATTCATGTAACTGAATTTTCCCCTTGGAAGTGGTCGCCACTTGCTAAGCCAGGAAAACGATTTAAATATCGGTTATTACATGGTTTTAAAGTTATAAAGGCTTTGTAAAGTTATAAAGTCTATCTACTGTTCTCACAGAACTACTAGTGTAGGTATATTTTCGATACCTAAACGGGGAGTGACATAGGCCTGGCTTGGTGAAGATATCTCGCTATCTCTTTCGTACGCGCGAAACCTAATGGTAGAGACGTCATGCGGATGTATGTGCAGTGCACCCTTTTTCTGTTATTTGACAGTTTGATAGAATTCTTTTAAATTTTCCTGTAATATTCAAATTGAACTATACTTATTTTGTTATTTATATTCAATATTTTAAGCTCAGTAGTTTCGGGGATAAGGCGGGGGGAATGGTCAATTTTCGTCTTCTTTCATGAATAAAACCAAAACTATTTGTTTGACAATAAAACAAAAATGTATTTAAGATCCTCGTAACAACAATTTCATTTGATATATGACACAGTAAGGTTTGCAAAACTTTTATTTTCATTCCCTAATTTGTCCCTCAAAAATGATCCTAATTTTAAAAATATATTTATTTACTATGCACATCTGTGTTTGAGTCATAGGATTACACTATCCTACCAAGTTTCACCTGATTTGGTCCTGTCGATTCGGAGCAAATTGGCTGTGACAGACCGACGGACAGACAGCCGCACGAGTGATCCTAAAAGGGTTCCGTTTTTTCATTTTTTGTACGGAACCCTAAAAATGAGTAAAACCCGAATTAGAAATGTTGCCTAGCTACATATATAATGCAAAAGTAATAAAAGTCAACAAACATATGAGTATACATACATCTATATTAATTAGATGAATCTACTTTTGTGGTTGACTATTCTCATAAACAAAGGGAAGGAAGTCATATTTGGCTCACATCCAAAAAGCCATCAAAACTGTACAGACAAAACAGAAACAATAGAAAACATTTAATCAAACCTTCTTCCTTTACAATGAACACTGTACAGTACATTGTATACCTATTTTTTTTACTTCTTTTTCAACTTTTCAATATTTTGTAAACAACTATTGTCTTCGCCCGGAGCATTGTCTTTGATACGTATTATTTTGCGATATAGCAACCAGAACACTACTTGTATATTCTAACCTCCAAATTCATAAAATATTACAAACGTTTGCTAAACCTATTTTAGTTAAAATATGTTTTGTCTCGTTCTTTCAATGTCAAGAGAGATATCGAGAAGAGGAAAAGGGACAAAACATGTTTTGAGCTAAAATAGGTTTAGCAAACGGTTGTATTTTTTTATGAATATGAAATCTTTGAACCAGAATCGTATTTCAATATTATAGTTCCAAATGAAATGAAATTCGTAGTTTTCATTTCCAAACTTTGGATGCAATATTTTAAATAGCTTTTTATCATTTTCCTTAGTTTTGAACCCGCGAAAGGGGTGGCATAAGTTTTAAGCTAATGTCTGTCATCAATTTCGATGTGGTTTTTTAACGTAAAAACAAGCTTGCGGTGGTTCTTAGCTATGTTTGTTGAAAATCGGTTCGGCCGATTAAGAGTTATTGGGGGTTAACGCTTGAAAGTCGTGTTTTTTTTATTTGCCTGGCAAATAATTTTTTTAAAGGTTTATTGAACTTATTTTTTAACCGACTTCCAAAAAGGAGGAGGTTTTTAATTCGTCACGATCGAATATGTGTGTTTTTAATTTACCTGGCAAATAATAGATGGCGCTACATATTACAATTCCAATTAACATCGGTTGGAATATGTAGTTCCGCCACTTAATAATAAATGACGTTTACATATAAAACAAATGAAAGTCAGGTTTTTTTTTTATATTAGCCTGGCAAATAATTTTTTTAAAGGTTTATTGAACTTTTTTTAACCAACTTTCAAAAAGGCGGAGGTTTTTTAATTCGTCACAATCAATTTTTTATGTATGTTCACCGATTACTGGAAAAAGACTATACCGATTTCGAAAATTCCTTTTTTTTTATTTGATAGGGTATACTTGTAAGGTTGTATCAAAATCGATTGTATAGTTTAGGGGTGAAATCGGTTTTTAGTTTTGAAAAATTTAAATGTTTGTAGCCTCCGACCTAGAAAAGGACTCTATCTCTTCCCGTAAACGTTGTAAGAGGTGACAGCCTAAGCACATCCCTATACCCCGTTACATCTGCATCCCAAAGAGGGTTGACGTCGAGCAGGTGGCTTTTCGTAAAACTATAAGCACTTAAATAAATAAATTTATAAATATATGTACAAGGGACAAATCACACAAATTGAGCTAGCCCCAAAGTAAGTTCGAGACTTGTGTTATGGGAAACTCAACGATACAATATTTTATAATAAATACATGTTAGATAAACATCTAAGACCCAGGACAATTAAATTTTAAAAGACAATTGTCCAACTTGCCCTAACCGGGGATCGAACCCGGAACCTCTGGGAGGTGGACTAGTATGGTGACCACCACGCCACTGAGGTCGTCTATATAAGTACTTTATCTTTACCTGTTCCGTCTATTTCCTGTCGATTTCGCATGGTTTTCTGGAGGTCACTTTTCGTTACAATTTTTTTTAAATGGTTTTAATGCATTCAAGATACAGTACTAAATTAAGAAATACAGCAATAAAGAAATGGCATTTTTTTTCACCGTTTCTATTTTTATTATTTAGTATGGGCTATTGATTTTCGAAATTGGGACTCTGTCGAAATGTTTAACTGTCGAAATTTAGAATGAAACTTTTTAGTTTGAGTATTTTCATCACAGTATCAACACAGTTACGATGTGTCATGGGAAAAATATCTTTTTCCCCACACACTTTCACAATAAATCCCCAGAGGCGTCCTTACAATGGTATATAAAGAAGTTTTGTAATAAAACAAGCCGTTACCGTTGATATGATGGGTCGAGTTTTGGTTCGGGGTTCGGGCTTATCTAGAAATGCTTTAGGCGTTCCTTCTGTTAATTGAACCGCTGAAATCTAATTACCTTACCGTCACACTTGCTCATTATCACGAAGACATGCGGTTTTGCAGCACATTGTAAAGCATTAAGGGGCTGACTAAGACCGTGCTGACAAGACGCTGCTGTCCGTGTGACCGTCTGTCTATCCGTCGTCTGCCTGTCTGCCTCCAGGCTGTCTATTATGAACCGTGATTTCACAGATAAGGTATTTCTATTGCCAAACAACAAATAATAAAAACAAAATAAAATAAATATTTAAGGGAGGTAATCCTATACAACAAATGTGTAACAACAACAATTTTGTTATATTTGGTACGGAACCCTTCGTGTGTAAGTTCGACTCGCATTTGGCCGGTTTTATTTGCATAAAATATTAAAAACTTCAAATCATTCCATACAATATCACACAGTCGTGAAACAGTTTACACGATGTGGATGTTTTACAACCGGCTGCCGCCTGACAACGCTCCTTGAAAATGCAGTTGCAGCACGAGATGTTTGTGCTTAGTATTTTAGTCACCTCTTATGACATCAACAAGAAGAGATGGAGTGGCTCTATTCTAAAATTCAAAATTCTAATGTTTATTTAGTAATAAGACCTGTACAGTAGTGCACAGGCACTTTTATATGTCAATAAGTAGATATTATTTACATTACGTGTTGTGTAAATTTTATTCAGTTTTAAAGAAAAGCGCTCGCGCTGGTATCAATAGACCAGCGCTTCGCAACGACCACTGCTTAAAAAAGAAACGCCGTAAGAAACTCATTTTCACGGTATTGGTCGCCTACTCGCCAGAAGGGCTTTGTCATATTACGTCTTTAAATAAATAAATACTTTTTGCGATAAATAAATACGTTTGCGAATAAGTAAACAAACATAAATTATGCAATAAAAAAATTAACAAGTGGTCAAAAAAGTGAAGCCGAGCTGACCATAGTCCTTCCCGGCAGCACCCGTTCGCGCACGGATCAGCCATCGTTAATCTTAACCATATAAGAGGGAATCCAACGACCCAAACAGCGACGCCACCAATAGATTGGACATTTTACTGAGCATGAAAAACCCGATCTCGCAGACCTTGTCAAGAGGACATAAAAGTTATATGTTGGTCACATATTGTTGGCAGAGCATTTACATGTTTTACAGCAAGCTTATTATGGTAAGCTTGAATTCATGGGCATGCATATGATCTTGGAGAATAAAAAGCTGGAAAATGAATACCAGGTTCTCAAGCACCACAAATGCAACCTGAAACGCGCTAAGATAAGAAAACAGACAGACAGCCAGACTTACGTAGCAATGGGATTAAGGGGCTACCAGAATTTTCAGGGGTCCATTTGAAATAAATCATTTAAAAGGAAACTGAGATATCATTTAAAATTTTGTCTTGACCAGGCTCTAGATAACCCTTCAAACTATTTTATGAACTACTGTTTACAGTTTAAAGCGAGAACGTGAAGCTTTCCTACGCACATACACCGAAAGTGGCCGTTTTTCGCAATTGTGCGTAGAAGTAGAATTTGTACTTAATGCGACATCTCAAGTAAGAAACTGAGATATCATTTAAAATTTTGTTTTGACCAGGCTTTAGATAACCCTTCCAACTATTTTATGAACTACTGTTTACAGTTTAAAGCGAGAACGTGAAGCTTTCCTACGCACATACGCCAAAAGTTTCCGTTTTTCGCAATTGTGCGTAGAAGTAGAATTTGTACTTAATGCGACATCTCAAGCAAATAAGTTAAAAAATATATCATTTTTTTGTACAGGCTTTTATTGGCCGACATACTTATTATGACAAATGAAATAAGCGCAAACTCGATAGACTCTAGACAGACTAAAGATCATTTACCATAAAGTGCTCGTCAAGATAAATCAAACGAGTCCTACCCAATGAGGTTATGTCGTTTTATAACTGAGTTCCGTCGAATATCTCCCGGCTCCATCATCAGAACAGCTCATTGACACAGCCATAATATTGTATTGTAATCCGACTTTCACAAATATGCAAAATTTCAGCTCAATCGGTTAAGGATAACTGGTTGAAAATTTAATTTCAAGATTTGGACTAAACGAACATACATACACGATAAATTGCAAGTTAAACAAAAGCCTGCAAAATACTAGTACATCATTGGTTAAGGAATTTCTCGGGCAAATATCAAAAAGGCACTGACCCTATGGAATTACCACGAAGGGACACTAAAAAGGAAGGAAAACTGAAGTATTATATGGACTGTGAGGGATAACACTTACGTAGATGAGAATGTTTGTACCCAATATAAAGAAAAATAAAGTTTCGTTCTATTATTCGCTTTGTTGCGTCTTTTTTTAGGGTTCCGTAGTAAACAAGGAACCCTAATAGCTTCGCCATGTCTGTCTGTCAGTCCGTCCGCGGTTTTACTCAGAGGCCATAAGTATTAGAAAGCTGTAATTTGGTAAAGGTTTGTATAATAATCAGGCCAAATAAGTAGTAAAACAAAATAAGAAAATTTTTTTTTTGTAATAGCTCCCATACAAGTTAAGCAGGAGTATTTTTTTTTCTCGACTGACCCTCCTAAAAATAAAAAGGTAAAAAAGTAGGTGTAGTGTATATCAATACCTAGTTGTTTGTCTCGAGCGCATACGTCACAAGTGCCGGCCGGAGTGGGGTGGGCGCAGTCTGCATCCGACCGTCAGCCCGGTCCCACGTGGTGGTGCGTAGGCGAGCCAAATATCGGATAATATCGACGAATTCTACAGTAGGTCTTTCAAAAATATTGTGAGCTTTTAAACATCGTTTTTCGATTTAGGGATCCGTTTCTGTAATATTTTGTTTTATTTGGCAAATTTTTGTAAGAGTCAAGAGTCAAGTCAAGCGGTGTTATAAGTCTGACGCAAATATCTGACTGTCTGTCTGTGGCATCGTAGCTCTCGAACAGATGGACCCATTTGGATGCAGTTTTTGCGGTGAGCTGTCGCTGATGAAAATCCGTTCCGCCGTTTAGAAGTTATTAGGGTTAACGCTTGAAATTCAGAGTTTTATAATTTTCTTGGTAAATAACCAATAGATGGCGCTACGGATATCAATTGGAATATGTAGTTCCGCTACTCACCACTAGATGATATTTTGGAAAGTCTAGGGATTTTTTAATTTGCGGGAAAAATAAACTTGTATACCAGTTAACTTGCAGGTGGTTCTTATAAAAGCTAATTTTGAACGACATGACATGGCACATTCTAATTCAACTATTCGCGTTAGTGCGTCTTCTAATTACCAGTTTTCATTCCATACATTTATTTATAATCATTACATGATAAAAATAATACAATTCAGTCAGTGCGTTATTAAATATTCTTCTTATATGTATCACTTCAGTTTACTGAAGGGATGCTATCAAAGGAAAGCTGTCATTAAACACAATCAATATTGGCTGACTGGCCTACTCAAATATAGACGTTTATTTCTGTGTAAATAAAAGGCTTTCTGGCAAGATAACGTATGAAAGGAAACACTATTTATCAAATAAACTCTACTCAAATACTAAAACTACATATTGGGAGTTTAGTATTGTGATAGGATTTTACTAGCACCTTGGTACCTAGTACACTGTTTTTTTTTAAATAACCTGTTTTTTTCTCATTGTTGAACAAAGGTCTCGTACATTTTACAAGCTTTTATTTAATTTCACCAGTACCGTTGTCGGTCTGTCTGTCTGTAATTAAAATCTTGAAAGTAAAATTTGACCGACTTCCCGGTTTCCGTTTGAGCTGAAATTTTTCATGCATACGTACATCGAGTGCATACAATATTATGAGGACATGGAAAAAATCTGATAATGGAGCTCGAAGATGGCCATAGGAACTCTGTAACCATCGAGTTCGGGCTTATTAAATTTTTGTTGATAAGTTATTAGGCCTTACAATAAAAGCTTTTTTTTTAATTTATTTGGTACCAATTGATAAACAAAATTCCTTACAACCAACTATTCTTAGGAAATGGAATCACAAAGTGAAAGCCATTAAGTTAAAGTGGGAACAGTTTAGCCATATAAGACAATTTTTAACACGAAATAGGCAGAGCCAATGGTTTGTTTATTTGTTTGTTGTGTACTTTATTGTAGATAAGAGAGAACACAGTAACAAATCAGAAAAATAAACATACAACGCCGGACTTGTCCCGTATGGTCGCCAAAGTTGCTTACAATATGTAAAGTAGTTTACCCTCACAGCGTCAACTAAACATATATTAACCCCATTATCTCGGTTACTTATAGACAATTTTTTCTTTATGTCGAACATTGAAACATTGCTGCACACTTATGGTGGATTTTCAAACAGATTCATCTTTTATGAGTCATTTGTTTCCGATTACACTGGCTTACTTGCTCATTCAATAAAATATAATCTACTAGCTTTAACCCGCGACTTCGTCCGCGTAGAAGTAGAAAATGGTTCTAATAGGATTTTAATTGGTTTTTACGCTATTAATGTTGTGATAACATATGAATTATTATGTTAAAATGTTTGAACACTTGTAAAATTTAAATTTTTATTATAACGTAGGGATTTAAAGGCCTAGCAGACCCAGCGACCTCCCTCTCCCGTTTCCTTCCCGTTCCCATTCCCGTCATTTTAGTATACCGAGTGAGAGCGACGAAACGCTTCAAAATGGTTAGATTAATCTTGTTTCTAAATACAAACTTCGGACCCCCATTTCACCCCCTTAAAGGTTGATTTAGAAAAATCCCGAAATACATACTCATTTACCGTCAGGAGTACTCCTGCGAAGTTTCGAATAAAAACTAATCTTGTCACTCCGTTAAACCTTTGAACACCCGTTTGACCTCTTTTAGGGGTGAGTTTTGAAAAATCCTTTCTTAGTGTACTCCTAGACCTCATAAAAAACCTATGTGCCAAATTTGGAGTCTCTAGACCCTGCGGTTTCAGCTGCGCGTTGATCGATCAGTCTCTATCCCTGTTCCCCGTTCCCCGTTCGCCGTTCGCCGAGCGGCTGCACACTTTAGTATGGAAAAGCCGAAATTCTTTTTTGTGTTTTGGCTGTTATATTATACTAAAGTGACCTAGTATAGCTTGTGGTTCGCTTTATTACGGGTATGTCCCTTCCGCGTTGTACAGTCAATCATTCAGTTTCTTATTATATATACTTATATATATATATATATATATATATATATATATATATATATATATATATATATATACCAAACCGCTGGGTCTAAAGACTCCAAATTTGGCACATAGGTTCCTTATAAGGTCTAGGGGTGCACTATAAAAGGATTTTTCAAAATTTATCCTCTAAGGGGGTGAAACGGGGGTCTAAAGTTTGTATGGAGAAAAAAGATTAGTTTGACCATTTTATTCGAAAGTCCCTTCCACGTTGTATATTAATGACTGATCGATCAACGCACAGCTGAAACCGCTGGGTCTAGAAATTTTTTCAAACGTTTCACTAAAAATGTATTTTTGAAATTTAAATGTTGGTAAGCAACAGGAAAATGTAATTGTCGAAAGATTCACCACGCGGGCAAGGCCCTTTACTTCAGCTAGTTATAAATATTACCCACTATTTTCATCACAAAAACTTTGCATTGATAAATTACTTAATTCAGGCACGAGTTGTCGTGAATGAAAAAGCAACCGACCACAAAACCGACGGATAAATAAATCTTAATAGAACATTTCAATCTATTTTTAACCGACTTCCAAAAAGGATGAGATTATCAATGCGTCGAAATCGTTTTTATGTATGTTCAACGAAGACTTCTAGACCAATTTAGAAAATTCATTGTTGTTTGAAGGGTATACCTACTTGTCAGGTGGTCCTATAGAAATTTCATCCCTTCCCGGCCGCTCTGTCGTCAACGCAGAAAAAAAGCTTGTTGTTTCATCCAGGGCAATTCTAGAAAAAGAGACAAACCAAAAAGAGAGAGATAGCGTCTAATTATTAACTATCAATTTAACGAATATTAACTATAAATAAGGTGGGAAAATTTAAAAAAAAAAATTCCAGGTAATACATGTTTATCAGTAAGCCTTACAAGTGTGTAAAATAAATGTCAAAATTTTCATTACATTTGCGAGGTTTGTATCGAAATATTTTCTTTACCTTTACATTATATGAGTAGTTTATAAACGGTCGAAGTTCAGCTAAAATTTGTGCAATAAAGCAGATTTTTTGAGGCTTACTTATAATGACTTTGTTTTTCTAAATGTTAATTTTTTATTTCGGTAGAAACTTAGAAATAGCGCACAAGATAGCTGTGAGTTCAAAAGTTTTCAAGAAAGATCAGATACAACGCCATAATCACGTACGAGCGTTTGTATGAAAAGTAAGACGGGAAGGCCGCTCTTAAAACAATCACTAGCTGGGCGACCGAGCTTTAACTTGAAACTATGAAAATTATTTATTTTTTTGCTTCGTCTTTTCCTAATATCTAGTTTTATCAAAAATTTTGTAACTGTTTCCGAGATCTACATTCATAAACAAGAATGGCTCGTTTAAATTAAAGGATAAGACAAAAATATCATTTTAAACTATTAGTTCCCGACAAAAAGCTTTAACTTTTCTTTTTGGTTGCCTGTAAGAGATTGCTTCGGCGATAAGGCCGCCTCTTGTACCTCATTATATTATGTTACCCTTATTTTGTAAGTATTTCGAATATGTAAATGTTTTTTGGTGCAATAAAGTTTTTTGTATTTATTGTATTGTATTGTAAAAAGAGGGGTGTTATAAGTTTGTACAGTATAAAGTGAGAACGTAAAGCTTCTCTATGCACATACGCCAAAATTGGCCGTTTTTCGCAATTGTGCGTAGAAAAGCTTCACGTTCTCACTTCTGTAAACAGTAGTTCATAAAATAGTTGGTTGAAGGGTTATCTAGTGCCTGGTCAAGACAAAATTTAAAATGCTGACTCTGTTTTCTCTCAAATGATGATCGGCGAAAAATTCTTTTCCTTGTAATTTGTCGCATTTCGTTTAATTTACCGCAACAAACATAGACAAAATTGAGCAACAAAATAACTTTTATTCATAAAACGTATTTTTTTTATGCCTATGGGATTGCGAGCATGGTTTTGACAGGCAACGCGAAATCGTTTAAATTTGTCAACAATTTGTAAGACGCACAGTATACCATTTTCAATTCAAGACTCAATTGTACCATTTTCAATCGTATTTCAAACTGTTGTTCCATAGAATTAATATTAAATGTATGTTTACATATGACTGCCTCCGTAGTCCGGTGGTCATGGAGTTATCCTTGTGACCCGGAGGTCATGGGTTCGATTCCCACTGGGAAGCATACTTTGTGAAAAGTTGTTTCCAGTCTGGATAGGATATTGCAGGCTTGAATCACCTGATTATCCGAAAAGAAAGATGATTCCGTGTTTCGGAAGGCACGTAAAACTTTGGGTCCCGAACGCCACCTAGCGTTTGATCATCAAACTACCCAAGGATTGGTTCCTGGTTTACCCTTTAACCTTTGGGTTGTGGAAGTCAGACGGCAGTCGCTCTGTGAAAAAACCAGTAACCTCGTCAAATCTCCTTGGTTAGGTAGCGGACCCCGGGCTCTGAAGCGTTGCTGCTGAGGATGCAACCGGGAATACGCTCGGATGATGATGTATATTTACATATTAACGTGTAGACAGATATCTTTAAACGATGTATTATTGAATTTAACAAATTAAAAAAATATATATTTAATTACGAAACTATAGCGCCATATTTTGATGAATTCAATACAAACTTCGGCGGCTGTTTTTTCTTTATGTTGGCTGTACGACATGAGTTGGAACGTTACATTGTACATTTATTTTAATAACATTTCATTTTAATAATTTTAATACTCTTTTGTTGCAATATTTTTTCTAGGAATTATTACGTACTTATATAATTCCTTTTTCTAACGTTATTGTTTTGCCAAACGCGTGTTTAAATTTAAAATAATTATATTTTCTCAGCATACATTAGAAACACTGTTTTAAAACTGCCTGCGTGTGACGACTCATTTTATCGTACTACGTTTCCATTCCATTCATGAATTTTATCTTGTCATGTACATGTTTACAAAAGGAAGATAAGTTCTGATCTCTCAGATGTAAAACCATGCTAGTCACACTCGGTGCTCGCACTCAGGAGCTCGGTGGGCCGCCGGAAATGCGCATTAGTAGCACTTTCGCAAGTTTAACGACACCGGGCGTGGTCTTTACTTGGATGGGTGACCAAAAGTGGTATAAAAATTTCTCGAGCTCCTCCGTGCTTCGGAAGGCTGTCGTCACTGTATGACAGTCGTCAAGCTATATCAGATGCCTTTAGGCAGCCTGAAAAATCTGACACCAGTGTTGGCCACTTACACACACGAAAAACAACAAAAATAACAAAACAAACAAACCACACCGACTTTTGTTCAATCCGTGTCGATATATCAGGGATATTACAAAAAGGATTGAAGATATCCGCGTAGGTCGTAAAAGTCAACAAACGTATTAGGCAAATTCCTACAGGCCCACGAATATTAAACTAAATACCTATGAAAAATATACTAAGGATTCACTTAAAGCGCTGGTTATTAAATTTGACTGAACATTTGCAGTATCAAACTAAGTTAAATTTGCTTTGGTCCTGGCACTCCTGGCAGTGTAGATTGGATAACTTTAATGATTGCTTTCATAAGTCTTAGCTAGCTGTATGTGTGCCTGTGACTTGCAAATCTAGAGCAGAAACTTAGTTAATCCTTGTCTCAGTGTCAATCGAGATCACCAATAACTAAGATTAGTAAACTAGTTTCTGTATTAATCATAGAATATCTGACTTTCGTGTTAGAAACATTTAAACATATGACGTATCTTCTCGGCAAGCAACGGTAATTCCGAAACATAATAATCCACGCGCAGTGTAGGGTTCCATAGTTGCGAATGCCGACTTTGAGTTTACGAATCTAAAAACGTCAAAAAAACTGATTTTCTATTAAATTTGTACAAAATTAAACTTTTCCGAGTACATTTTATAAGTTGGTTGCCTATAACTCTTTAATTTGTAAACCCTACTTAGCTCTTACAGCTTCCCTTTAAAATTAGTTTTATGTACTACAGCCGTGATTTTTTTGTATTTGTACAACATACAACCGTTTAGTAGATAGAAGGACACTTGACTCTAACAAAAGTTGGCACTATAGATATAGTGTTCACAAGTTCATAATTATTTTAAAAGACCTATTCAACGATACCCCACACGATGTAGCAGGTTAGTACTTTCAAAAATATTTAGCTGGCGAACACCATCGCAAGTTTAATATTTTTGAAAGACCTAAGCATTTAACGACGATAACCATTCGACTAATACGTTTGTTTTCCATCGTTGATTTATTAACGAGCCTTAAAAATCGTCAATAAGCTATTACCCGAATTAACCTGGTGAGTGGAGTATATTTATTTCAAAAAGTAGTGTCAACAATCGCTGAATGTGTCTTTACTTCATCTAGATTGGTAGACGCCTTTCTATATTCTACAATAGATTGTTACAAGAATTTTGGTCCGTGGCACAATACAATACCTTTATTGCACAAAATAAATAAAGAAATACAGGATATAATTATCTTAAAAACTAGGAAATGCGCAATAGGCGACCTTGTCGCTAAGCAATTTCTTTACAAGCAACCTCGCTATATAGAAAACAGTAATGGAAAATTAGGCAGTGCGGGGCGGTCAATATAAACATACAGTGGACCCCCGGTAGTCCGACAAACATTTTGCAGGGCAGTGTCGAACTATCGAATTTGTCGGATTATAGAGTACTGCCTAAGACTCTATAGTCCGAATTTTTTTACAAAAGAGTACGTTGTAATCCGACAAATTACAGATCCAATGATAAGAGTTTTTATATTATATATGTATAACATTTTTCTTTAATTGTCAGTGTTTTGTGCTTTCGCTTCTGAGCTTGTGACGACATTACTAGGTACGTATACGTAATACACAATGAATAAACAGTAAACAATGAACACACGCTAGGCCGCACCGCTATCCTCATCGCATGTAGTCAAATTCAAACTAAGCAATCAGAATCAAAACAATAAATACCCTACGCGTCGATCACAATAGTGATGGTGCGTACAAGTTGTAACTTGTTCAATCATGCATTAGCGAATATTATCAAAAAAATATTCAATAATAAATAATAGACCATGTCGGATTACAGGGGGTGCCGGATTAGACAGGGGCCGGATTACCGGGGGTCCACTGTACTTAAATACAATAATTTTAATAAACATACATATACAATACAATACTTCGTACATAAATACATGCAACTGACATTGAAAAAAAAATAAATTAACAGTACGAGATGAAGAGAAATAGAAACAAGGATATTTATTTTATCTTTCATAAGGATAGAAAATAAGATTTAACTTGGGATTTGAAGCTGGCTAGCGTTTCGGCGCGTCGGATAGTAAGTGTTAGAGGGTTCCATAGGCACCATAGATCATTCCTTTTAACCTCTAAAGTTTGAATATCCCTCGATGCACAGTTGGCCGGGTTTTCCTTACCCGCGACATATAAACAATGGTGAGTATCTACTGTTGATAATACTTTTGTTACTCTATTGGCTACAAAAGTTTTCACCAATTTGGATGGCTGTTTAACCACGCTAGGATCTGGTCTAATTTAGAATCTGCTCAAGCATGTAAATTACTTAAAGGTATATTTAAATCCTTTTAAATTTCTAGCAGTAATTTAGCCAAAAGAACTATACCACTAAGCTCCAATTTCAGAATTGAAATCTGTCTCAAAGGAGGCAAGCTTTGTTTTCGAAGAAACTAGATAAACATGAATTTCACCAGCTGAATCTCTACTCTCGGATATACAAGCAGCATATGCGAGTTTAGAAGTGTCAGTAAAGCCGTGCAATTCAACGACCTTGTTGCTGGGATTCCAACGTGGAATTTGATTGTTTTTGACGAAGACAAGTAATTCCGATAAGCTAACCAACCATTCAGTAAAAATATTTTGGCACAATGCCATTCCAATCAATGCCTGCTAACCAAATCATCTGTATTAATATTTAAGCTACGATAATACTTGGTGTTAACCAACCTAAAGGATCAAACAGGCGAGAAATGTCCGATATGACTTTTCTTTTTAAAGCTGGTACAAGCAACGGAGGTAAATCTACTGAATACTGGAAATCAACGGCCAGTGGAACCCAGGTAAGTCCTAAAATCTTAACCGTATTATCTATTTTTATGTTTATTTTTTTGTCCATATTCCGTTTACCTTCTCTTATATTTTATTAAGTAATTCCTCGCTGTTACTGACCCATTTTTGCAGCGTTTATATACGAGTATCTCATTATAAAAACTTTATTGATCCACAATATACATTTGTTTACAATTAACGGACTTAACGCTACAAGCGTTCTCTCCAGTCAACTATAATGATAAACAGAGATTTAGTTGCGGCGCAAAATAACCACTTAAATAAATCCAACACAAACATTAATAAACATGTACCAAATAAATATACCTACGTATACACTCTTTTAATATTCTTTTATGATTATCAGAAGTTACATGAACCTTTTAAAGCAGCTGCTCCCCCTCTCCCCTTACCCTAAAGATAGCAAAGTGCATTATCTTAGGACGTATTTCTGTGCACAAGGCCTAAAAATAAATCTCAGAAAGTCTGCCATTCAATAAATTTTCAATATAAAACTGGAATTTTCAAATCTGTTAATTTAACTGGAGTGATTGAACTAGCGGTTAATCATTACTAATCTTTAATCTGTCCCGCTGAATCATTTGATCTAGTCAATGAAAATAGTACCTATCTTAGATCTGTTTTATTACTATATACTTTTCCCCTACTTCCTCAAACATAGATTGCTTTTGGTAGCTATAATTCTCTTAGTCAGAACCAGTTCCCGAACTTATTAATTGATTGTGAGTGTTATTAAATAAAAGCCAATGTTGCTCTGTTCTAATATAATTTCCACATATGGAAAAGTAATGCGGTCCCAGGTTAATGTAATTTTTTACATGTAAAATTACGTAATTTTTAATAATGTAATAAACAATTTCTGTAAACAAACTGTTGTAACCTTGTAACCCGATTAAGCCCACATTGCCTTTGTTTCAACCAATTATCGCAGTATTCATGTAATTGGTGTGCAGCGTGCAATTTGTCAGTTGTTAACGGAGCTACGGCGAGTCTTGTTATTAAGTTCATATTCCTAATGGTAGGAAAGCAGCAAGTCATTAATTGTTAAACGAAGGCACTTTTGCAAATTGTCTTTTCGCAATCCCACAAGAGCCTTATATTTTATCTAGAAAATATATTATATCTGTGCCCATCTAGATAAACTGCTTAACTCCCACGGGTTTATGGAAATATATGAATTAGTCGGGGTTCAGCGCTGCCCCCATTTGAAATAAATTATTTAAAAGGAAACGGATATATCATTTAAAACATTTTGTTTAGTTGACAGTTTAAAGTGGGAACGTGAAGCTTTTCTGAGTATTTATAACAAAAGTAGCCGTTAGTCGCAAAAAAAAATGCTAAAAACACCCTTCAAACTATTATATGAACTATTGTTTTCAGTTAAAACATTAGTTCATATAATAGTTTGAAGGGTTATCTAGAGCCGCATGAGAAAAAAAATTAAATGATATCGTCGTTTACTTTCAAATAAGGGCCCCAAAAATGCATGTATAGGGACAAATCTATCTAGTCGTGAATGACATCAGCCACTTCTGCGTAGTGATGTAACACAATCCATACTCACTCATAGGTACAAATTGGAGAGAAAAATTCTGAGTATGTTGTGAGAAAAGAGATGAGTGATGCGTACAAGAGAATAATGTATCAGTCATTAAAGACGATTAAAAATATTACAAAAAGAAACTCTTACCTCCAAATCTTGAGAATCTGTGGGGTTCTTGAAATCGTGAGCCGCGTAGAACTTTTCCCGCTCTAGAGTTATATTGCTCATCACATCCATGTTCCCTCAAAATGTATTATAACAAGTCCTAGTCACAATGGATTTCATTATAATAGTCGGCGTATAACAATTTAAACACTTTTCAACGTTCGTAAGCTCATGTTTTTGTTTTATACGTTTTCACTGCACTTCAATGTTCGTCGTGTGTTGAAAGTCCACATTCACGACAGCCTGAAACAAAATTGTTATTTTTACCATACTAGTAGCTTTGTACTCTGTTAAAGATAACAAAACGCGAAACTAAGAAAATCAAAACGCAATCCCTACACAACACCGGGGAAATTACTTCAAAATATTCAAACTTACAATTCTTTTGTTTTCATATTCATATCATTAACGGCTCAGACATTCTTTGTTATCTTCTTTCTTACATTATATCAGTCCTATGTAAAAAAGAAAAGAAAAAAGGGACTTCACTTCTTCTCTGCTAGCTAACTATTGATATGTTATAGTATATAGGATTGACATAATGTAAGAAGATTACAAAGAATGTCTCAGCCGTTAATGATATGAAGGAGAACAAAAGAATTGTAAGTTTAAATATTTTGAAGTCATTTTCACGGTGTTGCACGCGTTGGGATTATGTGTCGTTTTTCTTAAATTTCGCGTTTTGTTATCTTTAACATATCTAAAATATTTTTTGAACTCTGTGATTGATCATGCATGCAACATTTACAACGCCTTTTTATATTTAGAATATGTATGTGTTAAAAGCAGATTCAACGCAATAATATTTTCATCAACCTGAGTGGTACGAGTATCATACAGTTAGACAAAAGCACATCCCTTTTGTCTTCCACAGACATAATTTCAACTAAACAAGCGAGCGAAGTGAGTGAATTACAGAGCCTACAAACAATCCGGAGTTTGATCAAAAACTCGACTATTAAGAGTCCATTCGGTCAAGAGGTTTACCGAGTGAAGATGGCGATTTCACAGTTCGAAGCAAAGGAATAAATTAAATATATTTTTTTCGTAAGTGGTATTTTTTATTATATTTTAATCTACTAATATTTGTTACTTTGCAACACACACAATTAGAAACAACAACAACATAGAGGGTAAATTGACAACGGTGGACCTTCCAGTCACCAGCGAATAAGAAGATAGGACTATAACTGACAAAAGGGGTAATGAAAATAATTTTATTACCTAAATTAACCTTAACGACGTCTAAAAAGCGAACGTAAATGTTTCTATTAACCTTCAATTGCATGCAGCCTTTGTAATTTGTTGAATACAAAAGCGATACAATTTCGAATATAAAATGGCTATAAAAACTTTTCATAACAGTCTAGATTGATATCAGCTTTTTATTATCTGCCTTTCATAAAGTCAAAGCTGATTCAAAAATACTTTATGAATCGTTAATACATGATTTACTGATAAGCATCAGAACTGCCTTAATTTTTGTTGTATTTTACCTTTTTCAAGACTTAAGGGAACATCCCCACACTACGTGACCCTTTCAGAGAAGGGGTATTTATAATACCACGCTTGTCTTCGCCACGTAGTCAATATCTTCTATGGATATCTTACGCTTTTTCGAGCTATGATCAAATAATAGCGCACAGCGTTCAGCATTTTTAAACCTTACCGGCTCTGCTGCATTTGATGAAGATTTTTCCTTAATCTTTAATCAAACATTTTAAGAATATTTTATTATTTTATAATAAGATATGCATGCACTCTTGGCGTCACCTGGCAAGCAGGCTAATATTATGAACGATTTTTTTACTTTTTTATTCGCTACAATACTTTAAAACCATGTGAATTGTAACGTGAAAACTAGAGGGAGAAGGAGGGTCTTGGCATATACTACGTATGGTCACCAAAGGGGAGGAGAGGTGCGAATAAGTGTCACGTAGTACTAAAAATACGATTCCACCAAAGATACTTGGACTACACTCACTATCACGCCAAAATTGGTCTTTGAATCTTGGAGTACTAGGCTATGGCTTTTTAGAGCTGCAAGACCCAAAATGCTCTACCGACCCTTTTATAGATAACGACGAGATAGCATACTTGTAGCGTAGATATGTAACTGTGTATCCTTAACTCTTATGTTTAACCAGTGCATTTTTTCATATCAAATTAAGTTAAATCGGTATCATGATACCGATAGGGATTGATACATGCCCCGAGAAACATTATTTTGTTTAAATAATAGAAAAAAATCAACTTTTCGTACGAACGTGTGATCAATAAAATTTTATCAAATATTTTTTGTGGTACGTTTTAGACGAGTTTCATGTGTGTGTGTGTGTATGTTTTTATTTCTTCACGGGCAAAAGGCTGGACCAATTTTGTTATAATTTGGTACGCAGGAAGCTGATACCCTGGGTTAACACATAACGCTACTTTTCCGCGGTTAACACCGCGGGGCGCAGCTAGTACTTCATAATTAACAAAATCGACCAGGTTCCGATAGATTCAGACGATCATCATCAGGGCGAGTATTGTTTTCTGATTAAATTAGGAACAGAAAAAAAAACTTAAATATATAAATAAATATGTCGGAGCATCTGATCAATGAGATACTTGTAGCGACATCTCGTTTCGTCTTTGTTAATTAATTCGATTTATTGGTTATGACATTAAACGTTACACGGAATGCGAAACGTCAAGCAGATAGCTTGGGTGTGGTTGGCGTGGACGAGTGGCAATACTGGTCTTCGTTCACGTTCACGATTCGGTCTCCTGTGGTAATGATTTACGAAAGTGAACGAGTGAAGGGATGAATATTCGAATAAAATTGATTGAAGTGAAGAGCATTCCAGATTCGGAATTGAACTGCGAGAGGAATAGAACGTTTGTAGTAGAAGAAATAATATCCCTCCAGACCGAAAAACAACTTGCAGAGTTCAACACCACCTCGACTTTATACAACGAGCTTATGAGTGGATCTTGCCATGCGGGCGATGAAAATGTCACTTTAGAGAACAATTTAATTACAGTAGATCTTACTAACACACCCACTCCTAAAAATAATAAGCGGAAATCAATTATTGGCTCAAATAAAATTAAAAAATACACTAGAATTAATAAATTTATAAAGAAATCTGAAAACGCAAGGCAAAAATTAGGAAAAACTTTACCAACTAAGCAGCAAAATTTAGACTTAAGGACACAATTATCATCATGTCAAGATACTATAGAGAGTAATAATGATGAGTTAGAACAGTTACAAAATAAAATTGTTTCCCAACAGTCTGAATTACAGTCAATGACTAACAAATATAACTTATCGAGTAAAGTCATTGCTGAATATTCAGTCGCATTAAAAAAGTTAGTCGAGGATTGCTCGGGCAATGGGTGTAAGAAAAGCGATTCCCTTATACCTGTCCCCGATGGGGAGGCACCGGCTCTGGATGCCTCCACCAGCTCTTTGAGTGTGTTGCCACTGGAGACTCCGCCCCCTTTACAGGCTCCTCCAGTCACAACACAGTCAGTTGTTGAAAACAGTTCTTTGGTTAGGTCAGGCTCCACTGACTGCAAGACCCCTAGAACTATTATCTTCTCGGACAATCTTGGAGTAAATATGGGTCCTATTTTGTCAAACTACACTAATCAAAATGTTACCAATATATGCATGCCAGGGGCACACATTAGCCAGTTAGTGTCAAAATTAAAATCTGAAAAATATGACTGTAACACAACCTTAATTTTAGCTGTAGGAAATAGTTTAAATGTAACTCGCGACAATATACTTTCTTGTATTAAAGTTCTCTCAGGTATAGAGGAGTTGGGTGTAGGCAAGATAGTGATTTGTCTTTTCCCCTATCTTAATAATAGTTATATGAACAAGCATATTCATATGTTGAATATATATCTGTGTAACTTGGTGTGGCATCACAAAAAAATTAATGTCATTGATATAAATAGATTTTTTAATAACTTCTATATATACAATGGTACAGTGTACCTGCGAACTAGGCTTAAGACGACGTTTGCTAAATTGTTAGCATATCATATTTTTAAACCCGTTGTAAGTAATATAACGCAGTATCTTAAAGACTCGACCAACATTAGTACAAGTACTAAAAACTTAAAAAACTAGATAATAAGACAATGGTGAAGTCCTCTAACATTAATTTTGTACATCAGAACATACAGGGCCTCACCAGCAAATATCTAGAAACTTGCCTGTTCCTAGAAAGTAACAATGTTGATATTTTTTGTGTCACGGAACACTTTTTCCAAAATGATAATCAATTAGTGTTTCCGAACAAATTTGCAGTAGGTAGTGCATATATAAGAGAAAATATAGAACATGGAGGTTCCTTAATTCTTTTAAATAATAATATTAAATTCAAAGAAAGAAAAGACATAGTAGGGTTGTCTCTTGAATGTACCATTGAACTATCATGTGTGGAGTTAGATAAATACATTATTATTTGTGCTTACAGACCTCCTTCAGCTTGTTATAACACTTTTGAAAACGTTATGGAAGACGTCCTAACCCGAGTTAGCTCTCAAAATAAACATATTATTGTATGTGGCGACTTTAATGTAGATATTTTAGTTTCGGACACAGAAAGTATTAGGTTCATTAACTTATTTAATTCATTTAATTTGAGGTATACATTCTTTGAGCCCACTCGAATAACTGAAACATCTGCCAAGTGCATTGATAATATTTTTTGTGATTGCCCAGTCATTGATAAAAAAAATCTTTGATTGTCTTGGCTCTGACCACCTCGGCCAACAAGTATCACTTGTATCTCCAAAAGATCACACCCCACGACCTATCACTTGCAGGCCTATTACTACCAATCGTAGAGTGCATTTTCGGGAATGTATACAAAATAATTTACCTAGATTAGATTTTATTGCAAACCCTAACGACCATTACAAAAATATTTTTAACACGGTGGAAGGAGAGTTTAGCAAAAGCTTCCCACTAAAAACTCTTAAAGCTGATGATAAACCAAAATTTTGTGATTGGGCTACTAAAGGTATTTACACTAGTAGGAGGAAATTATATGAACTATATGGTGAAAAAAGATATAATTTTAATGCGGATTTTTTGGCATATGTTAAAAAATATTCTAAATTGTTCAAAAAGGTGTGTTTGGCTGCGAAAGCATTACATCTAACGAACAAAATTAAAAATTCTAAAGATAAAGTTAAGACAACATGGTCAATTATTAATAATGAGACAGGAAAAACCAATACTAGGGACTCAACATTCACATTAAAAATTGGAGATAAAACCGCTGACTCGGATATCGAAGTAGCTAATGAATTCAATACTTTTTTGCTAACATTTCCAAAGATATCACCCAGTCATTGCTTTCATGTCCGAACGCCGCCGATGAACTATTGAAAAGTAATTCATCTACGCCCAAAACAACTTTTACCTTTACTAGCACAACTCCATATGACATTATCTCGGCTTACAAGGCTCTTAATACTAAAAAAACTGAGGACCTATGGGGTATTTCGGTTTCCGTTTTGAGCAGTATCATCGACCTGATTGCTCCTCACTTAACTTTAATATTTAATAAATGTATTTCAGAAGGTGTTTTCCCTGACTTAATGAAAGCAAGTAAAGTTATACCACTGTTTAAACAGGGATCCAAAGATGATCCGAACAATTATAGACCAATTTCAATATTACCGGCTTTAAGTAAAATATTTGAAAAAATTATATTAGACCAGCTAGTATCGTATTTTAATATTAATAAATTACTTCACTGTCGCCAATATGGATTTACAAAAGGGCGCTCTACCACTGATGCAGCAGCGACCTTAGTTAAAATTATTTACGAAGCCTGGGAGAATCGACAAGACGTTATAGGTATCTTTTGCGATCTGTCGAAGGCATTCGATTGTGTCGATCACATAATATTAAAAAATAAACTAAAATTTTATGGCGTTACTGATACTGCACTCTCTGTTATTTCATCTTATCTTGATAATAGAACTCAAAGAGTTGAAATCAACAGAGTATCCTCAGATAGTGCACCTGTGAGCATGGGTGTGCCTCAGGGTTCAATAATTGGTCCATTTTTGTTTTTGATTTATATTAATGACCTCCCCTGTCTTGCAGAAAAGTTGTGTGAAGTAGTATTGTTTGCTGATGATACTTTACTTTTTAAGGTTGACAGAAAATGCACAAACTATGACGATGTAAGCAATACTATGTCACAAGTACTTAGTTGGTTTACGACTAATAATCTGGCCTTAAACACACAAAAGACTAAGTGCGTTAATTTTTCACTATTGAATAAACCTAATACTCACATACCTTTGAGTCTTAATGGTCAAGTTCTAGAATGGGTACCCAACACCAAATTTTTAGGCATAACTGTAGACTGGAACTTAAAATGGGATAAACATATTGAGGCCACTGCCAAGAAACTTAGTTCGGCAGCATATGCTGTGAGGAGGGTCAGACGGTGTACTAACGTTGAAACTGCTAGGCTAGTATACTTTAGTTATTTTCACAGCATAATGTCATATGGCTTGCTCTTATGGGGTAAAGCGGCTAACATACATGCTATCTCTGTGCTACAAAAGAGAGCAATTCGGTCGATCTACGGACTAAAATCACGCGATTCCTTAAGAGAGTTATTTAAATCTATAAATATTCTTACTGTGACATCTCAATTTATTTACGAAAATCTTCTATTTGTTAAATCTAGGTTAAATAATTTCAAGAAAAATAGTGATGTTCACAGTTATAATACTCGCAACAAAAATCAGCTTCATACGCCTAAATTTCGACTTGCTAAAACTAGAAAGTCACTCTTAGGTCTAGGTATAACATTATTTAATAAACTTCCCGAAGCGATCGTTAACCTACCAATGGCAAAATTTAAAACACATGTTAAAAAAGTTTTATTGAACAATGCATACTATACTATCAATGATTATTTAAGAGATAAAAACGCGTGGATACTTCCTAAACATTTTCCATTACACTCCACACATGAAACATAAATAGCTGCATTTTCTGTTACCATAATAAGCTTACTGTAAAAACATGTAAATGCTCTGCGATCAATAAGTGACCAACATATAATTAATATTTTCTCTTGACAAGGTCTGCGAGTTCGGGTTTTTCATGCTCGCTAAAATGTCCAATCCGGTGGTGGCGTCGCTGGTCGGGTCGTTGGATTCCCTCTAATATGGTTGAGTTTAACGATGGCTGATCCGTGCGTCAACTCGTGAACGGGTGCTGCCGGGAGGGACTGGTCAGCTCGGCTTCGCTTTTTTTGACTACTTAATATTTTTTATTACGCAATTTATGTTAGTTTACTTGTTCGCAAGCATAACATGTTATAATGTGTCAACATTGTATTATATTATAAGTATTTATTAATAAAAAGACAATTATAATAATATGACAAAGCCCTTCTGGCGAGTAGGCGACCAATACTGTGAAAATGAGTTTCTTTCGGCGTTTCTTCTCAGCAGTGGTCGTTACGAAGCGCTGGTATCGGTAGCTTTTCTTTAAAAAATAAATTAAATTTTAATATACTTTACACGTAACATAAATTATACTTATTGACGTGTAAAAGTGCCTGTAAAGGTCTATTTACTGAATAAACATTTGAATCTTTGAATCTTTGAATCTTTGTCTCGGGCCGCGCCAAACTGTACGCGTTTGCGTAATCCGCCATCATCTGACAAGTGCTTGATTATTTTGTGCTGTAATTTTGAGAAAATGATTATAATCACTGTTAGTTACGAGCTGTGTTTTTATTCGATGCTCACCCTCTGGCAAGATGGAAAATACACGTGGATCAAGTGATGGATGTAAGAAACCGCTACGCCATTCAGATGTCGCCTTCACTAGGAACATTTCAATATCCATTTGCATCGAGCTGATTATCATCCCTTATTGGTGTTCTATGATGTTGAAGACTGGGTTACATTGTAAGAAGTTGAATTGAGGTTTTATTTCCTTACCATACGTGATAAGAAAATGAAGAGCACCTATTTCTCCCTCATCAGAAGTGAAATATCATATTTCTTCGTTAAATATGTGCGGACAAATTACACTGATGGAGCTAGTCCCAAAGTACGAGTAAGTTCGAGACTTGTTTTATTTACAACTTTTATTTATGTTAAATCTTCTGTGAACGAAGACAGTCTGTCTGTGACCATAAAAAATGTAAATCTTATTCGAAACGTTAGACCCTACAAATAAGAGTTGTGCTTTATTTATATACACATAAATAAACAAAGATAATTTAATTCTGATATAATAAGATTATAAAGTAACAAATGACTTTTCTTATCAAAGGAAACTTATATG
Organism: Acrobasis suavella; assembly: GCA_943193695.1. NCBI lineage: Eukaryota > Metazoa > Arthropoda > Insecta > Lepidoptera > Pyralidae > Acrobasis > Acrobasis suavella. The sequence goes on from OW971935.1 coordinate 6,347,119, forward strand.
TAGCCAATAGCCATATAAGCACATAGGTATAGCGGAGATTACAAAGTTGATAGGCATTTTATACTAGTCTAGTGTATATAGATAGATACAAGAATCACTTATTAGAGCCGGACATTTTGCGCATCAGACGTTTTGCATCTACTTAAACCATTCTATAGTACATTTGTTTAGGTATTTTAAAGAATGTTAACAATCTTGACATGTCTTTTTGTTGAAACATACACTTTATAAGTCAATACTTTTGCAAATTACAAATAAAATATGTAATTTATAATTTCAAAATTAATAATCTTGTAATCTCCGCTATACCTATGTGCTTATATGTCAAGATTGTTTAAATTCTTTTAAATACCTAAACAAATGGACTATAGGTCCATTTATACATTTTGCAAATCAGACGTTTTGCGTCTACTTAAACCATCTAGGTCGAGTTACGAATTTATCATTTATCTAATCAAACGCTTTGCGTCTACTAATACCATTCTAGGTCAAGTTAAACATTTTGCTCATCAGACGTTTTGCGTCAGCTTAAACCATTCTAGATCGAATTAAATAGGCAATGACTTGCCATAACTCCATTCTTCTGTTGAATACAGATAACCTTTATTATGCAAACGATCAATTTTCACAAGGCGCCAATTAATTTAGCAAATTGTACTCGGGAAGTTGAAAGGACTGTCGGAAATTCTCGGAATTAAATACTTCTAAGAATTTCGAATTGTTGCGATTTCGAATTGAATAACTTGCGGAACCTGAACTATCTAAATTCCTGGCCATCTTGTTTGAAATGAAGACGATGTTCAATTTAATTTTTTTACATGACTGCATCAGGAGGGTTATGTTTTTCGTGTGTATGTATGTACATATTTATAATTCTATGAGATTCTCTGCAGCCTAAACAGCTTGATGGTTGGGTTGAAAGATGTCGTTAGATTCTTCTTATTTGTGAAAGTGACATTGGTATATGAAAAATAATTAAAAGCCAAATAGCGGATTTTTGGAATATTTTCGAGGTTTTGTTTTTTTAATAATTAAGTACTTGCTTACATGAAAGCACAAAAAAATATCGCTTTCTTTTCTTTGTTTTTATTAGGTAACAAAAATATTTACAGTTTAACTAGGACTTAAAGACTACCTATATATTAAAAAAGAAATAGGCATGACGAATAAAAAAAAATACTTAGCCCATCGGTTGGATTATTAAAAAATATTATACACGTATTTTATATTTTCTCTGAGAAACAAAAAAATTACAAAGATACAGCGCATAGAAACTTCGCAAGCCCCCATTTCGGAACGTTGATACTTCGTATCTTTTGTGAATTTTTACTTTTCTGACAAACTGAAAAATATAGGTCCATTATTTTTAGATAATCTAATCTAATAGACGGACTAATTACAATTATACTTTTCTAACCCTGTCGTCACCCCTATTGCCAGCCCTTTGCTTATTATTATTTATTTATAAATTATAAATAATAATCCTTGATGAGCTTTTGCTTTGTTCTTTATAATGGAAGCCTCAATGTGCCTGTATGATAAAATTTTGTTTCTTTGAAGTGAAAACTTCTTTAGGCGCGTTTGACATGCACGGAAAGCATTTTTAACCGACTTCCAAAACAGGAGGAGGTTATCAATTCGTCACGATTTTTTTTTTATGTATGTTCACCGATTATTCAAAGACACCTGGACCGATTTTAAAAATTCTTATTTTGTTTGATAGGGTATACTTTCCAGGTGGTACCATGGAAATTTTATCAAAATCGGTTGTAAAGTTTGGGGGTGAAGTCGGTTTTTAGTTTTGAAAAATTATTTAAGATGGGAAAAAACATTGAACTCGCGACTCTGCTACCGTTATCGACAGCAAGTTTTCTCTTTTGTCGGCAATCCCGGAATGCCACCGTTTTTTTTTTTATAGATCAATGATGCAAGCCATTTAATTCGTGAATGGAACTTTATCATTAGATAGATAAAAAGGTAACTCTTTATTGTACACCAAAATGTAACACAAAGAAATAATTTTACATTGAATGAGTACAATGGGCAGTCAATCTAATCGCTATCATTCACGCACAGGATATTTTTATACTTGCTGAGAAAATGTAAGATTCCCTTGGAATAGGCAAAAAAAAATGCCAAACGGGCAACGCCGCGGCCATCACCTAGTCTTAAATAAAACTAAATTCTCGTATTTCAATTGAAATTGGAAATTCTCATCTTTGTAAAAGATAATAAATCAAAAAATACTAGATCAAAGTTACGATATACTTTCATAAAGTCACTGAATATTGCCCATAAACTTGAAGTTTATTTTTCTAAGTTCTGACGTGTAATGACGTCCCAAAGGTATTATCATAAGCTCTTGTCGTTTGATTGATTTTAGGCAAATCTTGATTGTTTTTAGGCAAGCCTTGCTAAATTTGGAAGCGAAGATAAAATATAAAATGTACCGATGTTTTTCTTTCCGTGCAGAGGTTATAGGTTACCTTTTTCCATCTTAGCCTGTGATCTTAGCCCTAATGTCTAGCTAAATGTGGCTTTTGGCTTAGGCGATACTTAGCTCTGTGTAGCCCCTAATAAAGGCTGAACTAATTTTGATGAATTTCACATTTTCATCGTACATGGCTTGGACCACCTGCAACATAGTAGTAGCCACACACTTATGTTAGATTTTCCAAAGATCTGGTGTACAAAAACATAATCATGTTTATCCCTGACGGGGTAGACAGAGCTCAAGGCCGTAAGAACCAAATGCCACCGCTAATCACGTAAAGGTAAATAACCAGAAAAGTCGGACTCGCGCCCGAAGGGTTCCGTACCATTATCCTAAATAAAACTCGTTTGTTGAATGGAAGCCCTACAAATATTTATTTTATTCTGTTTTTAGTACTTGTTGTTATAGCGGCAACAGTAATACATCATGTGTGAAAATTTTTACTGTCTAGCTATTACGTTTCATGCGACAGACAGACGAACGGTCAGACAGGTGGACAGCAGAGTGTTAGTAATAGGGTCTATTTTTTACCCTTTTGGTATGGAACCCAAACAAAGGTCAGTAAAATAGTAATAGCCACATAGCCTATTGATATTATTCAATTCTTGCCCATTCTTTCGATGGGCTTTTACGACCTACACGAGAAGACAAGCAGCTAGAATGCTATGTTTTTTTCTTTGTTGTTCCATTTTTTACTAAGAAAACATGTTTTTTCTTTAAATTTCGACTTAATAAAACAAAACAAGACGACATATGTAGTGTAAACTAGCAACAAAATAGTAGAAACAAAGTATAAATTGTAAAGAAATGTTAAGTTTGAAACAGACAAAGACGAAGCAGATTAATCCAAAAGCTATCCAAATCTCCAGCAAAGCGACTAAATTGCACTAACAATAGATTCCTTTTGTGGACTAATTCAGGAATGTTTCCAACAATTAGAAATCTGGGAACATCTCCGCGACTCGCATACTAAAGCACCGCTTAATTAAGATTTTGGTCAGGTCGGTCAAGGATTTTTAGATTCATGAGTGAGATAAATAGAAACAAGTTATTTTTATCCGACTGCAGAGTGAGGGTAATGTGTAAAACATTACTCTACAGTCGGATATAAAAAAAAAATTTGAATCCAAATTTTGTTAAATACTTATCCGACTGCAGAGTGAGGGTAATGTGAAATACATTACCCTCACTCTGCAGTCGGATATGTATTTAATTTATTTTACAATAATTTGAATATATTTTTTTTTCATTTTACCAGCTTATATTTTCGTAAAAGACGATCAAGGTTAAAAAAATCCGAATCGTGTTAATAGGCGATGCTGGCAACTCTATTTTAATTTCCTACGTTTTGGTCTTATGGCCCAAGGCTCTTTCTACTCCGTTAGGGATGAAGATGTGATCAGTGTTGCCAACTCAAGTTTTTAAAAATAACTAGATCACCTTTGAAAAAGAGCTAAACTTTTGGAAAAAAAGACCTAATATAAAACAAAAATTAAGGAATCAATAATTTAATTATTGATACAGAAAAGCGTAAGATGGTAATTATCTTCTTAGATTAATATAAGAAATATTAAAAAATACGTCGTTCGTAAAATACGTTATTCGTCGTCAGAACTATCTATGCTGTGTGTCAAATTCACTACTACTAGCCCATGAACTTGGTCCCGAGTTTTCCTCTTTTTTTTTTCAGAACTTCTTTTGGCACTTCATAGTTGTGGCAGCATTTTTTGGTCCGCGTAATCCAGAACTGACAGTTAAAATTGCATTAATAATGATATTAAGCCGATTCCAAGATTTGTTTTTGACGATATTATGCTGGCTAAATACTCTTCGCCATTTGACCATGGCAAATAAAAATTTTGCAAGAGCAAAAGAACAAAGTGCTTGGAAAGCAAAAGGACATATATAAAAAATACAGGTTTTTTTCAGGACCTGAAATTTTAAAAAAAGAGCTAAAGAGCTAAAATCGTTCTTTTGGAACTGAATTATGGAATCTAGAGCAAAATTTAGCTCTACAAGAGCCAAATTGGCAACACTAGATGTGATAGTTTATTTGTATAATTTTTATTGTAGTTAGAGATCCGTAGTGAAATAACACTGAGAAAAAATAATGATTGCTAGTTGCAAAAAATTTTGCTACACGTTACCAAAATCGAGTGACTGCCGAACTCAGCGCTACTAGTAGTTAAAATCTGTTTTCATTAATAGTCCTAGTTTAGGACGTGCAACTACATGGTTCTGCTAATTAGGACAAATGTTTGGTGTCTACTAACTAAAGCACAACAGCTATTTTCCTTCCTCTTTTTTTCTTCTTCTTTTCGTGTGTGGAAGTGGCCAACACTAGTGTCAGGTTTTTCAAGCTGCCTAAAGGCATCTGACATGAATTGATGACGGCTATACAATGATGACAGCCGAGACCAACGGCTTATACGTACCTTCCAAAGCACAAAGAGGCTTGAGAAAGTTGTATGCCACTTGTGATCACTCATTCAAGTCTGGACCACGCCCGTGGTTCTTTACTTGCGAGAGCGCAAGTAATGCGCACTCCCGCCGGGCCACCGAGCTCCTTCTGCTCTCAGTAAAAGAACCACATACTACTATGATGCATCACACACCACTGGCCGTGCGGTTACCTTACCATCTTTTCCTATGGCTGGAGGCCAATGACCTGGAGGTGACTAAATGGACTTAGCACACACATCAAAGCTGCAAAAGCATTCTCAAAGACATCAGGCTGGCGTTTGGAAGACGTGGAGTAATGCAATTCTAAAGTCTATTCGCGGAGAAAAAAAAAATTAAGGGCTTCTTAACTTATTACAAATTATTAATTAATCGGCCCGCGAATTATTTAAAAATTTATATAATTTTATTTTTACAATTTTAAATAATTATTAACTGTATAAATCAGGAATCAACACACGAACACCAAAACTACTCATACGAAGCATTCCAAAATGGAATGGCAATATATGGCCGCCGCGTCTCCTCGCCCGTTCGGGCCGCGGTTGATATCAACTGCGTCCCTCGTACCACGCAAACGGCGAAAGCGGAAGACAAGCGATGGCCGCCATCCAGTTTGCAATAATTAACCGAGAGTCGCTAGACGGAGAAGAATTATAATATTTATCAACTCTCGACGAGCAGACTTTAGGCCGGAAACTATACGTCAACATAAAAGTCCGAATTATTATGCTAAAGCAACATAAGAATTTCTATTCCCGCAGCCCATTTCACCGTAACATGCATCTGTTCCCTGACCCGCATGGCAGCGAATGCAATTTCGTATGTAAATTGAAAAGTCACAGTTGCTTGGAAAATCGCTTTTTCGCACCTAGTAGTCCTAACGTTAAATCCAGCTTCTGTTCTTTGGTCCTTACCTACATATAAAAGCAATTTTATGTACAAATTAAAATGTTTAACTTTGCTCGTAAAACCTTTGGCATGGAAAACTGGCAGTAAAATGGACCCAAATTATAGACAATCAAATCATTAACTTTGGGCAGACACTTGGGTATCTCGGGGGCGTTTGGTAGAAATTGCCGAAAGAAGGTGGTCCGACGGCGAAGTCCGCCGTTCAGTCTTAAAGTTTAATTCAGCTATATATTTTGTTATCATGCCCTCACCACATATTTAATAGTATCTACAAGTTTAAATATAAATTAAAACAAACATATACATACAAACACTGTCCTATTTTTATGCCTTAAGGGATAGACAGAGAATTTTTGTTGTAAACAGAGCCCACAGCTGCAAGATCCACACGCCACTTTTAGCATAACGGTGGGCGAGAAGGTAGAAAAAGAAATCAAAATAAAGATGACTACCGGCTGCGTTGCCTATTTACATAAATTAAACGATTTGTCACTTTGGCCGTCAACCTTTGCCATTTAGAAGCGAGAGGTGAGATAAAATTATTATTAATTTACTTTGTAAACTCTTGGTTCTCCCGGGGACGTTTGTTAGAAATTGTGGAGTTCTTCGGTCTTAAAGTCAAATTCAATTTTTTCCAGTTTATGTTGTTTCACTCTTAGCTACATTGAGCGCAAACTATTTTGTTTTGCAATTATGTAATACCTACTACTAATGTCAGAGATAGAATATAAATAATATATATGTAGTTTACGTATTGGTTATTTTATCTTATATCTATGTATATTTTGAATGTAAGTTTATTGACATAATATGTTATTATTTTAATAAACATATATTTGTAATGAGCTATGAGCTCATTTTACCTGATGGGAGCAATAAATTATAGAATCAAAACACAATTTGTGTTCGACAAGAAATACAAAATACTATTACACGAAAAACTGAAAACTCAAATATCAATGAGGTTAAGGCGAAAATAAGCACAGAAATAGGTGCCACTGTCTTCTCACATGACCTCAACATCAACTACGCCACAGCTCTGGGTAAAGAAAACTCTATCTATCAGGCAAAATGTGTAGCCATAACTCACGCCGCGGCAAAAATCAACGGGTTATACAAACATGTCTATTCGTATCTTAACCGACAGCGCAGCAGTCCTTCATGTTCTGGGAAATCCAATGATTAACTTTCATTCATTCATTCATTTATTAATTTATTTAATCCTAAACAATTTTTACTTTGTGTTTGAAATTTTTTAATACATTAAAATACAGAAATATCTAGATAACATATTAGAATTAAATTAAAGTAGTCAAATATAATAGTCCGGTCAATTTAAACCAAAACACAGTAGTGAAGTTACATAAATTAACAACAAGCTGAAAGTTGGTATAATTATTGAAAACATAATTATAAATAAAATTTAAAAGTTCCGCATCTTTCCCGTAGCTGCAAAAAAATTTTACTCAAGGTCCAAGTTCAAAAAAAATTGATTATCATAAAACGGTAAGTTTTATCATAAAATTACCTTATACAAAAATTGTAGATCATAAAATTATCTATAAAATATGTATCAGTACTTTTTCCTAAGAGCCAATATTTTTCCATCCGTGATTGTAACTTACACTTAAAATAAAAAATACACATAATAAGTATAACTATAAGAAAATCAGGTAAAATGAAACCTACTCCCTTATTTTGTACGCCAGTGTAACCTTGACAAAACATCTGGCTCCCGTTCAATTGCGCGCGTGGCTGGGGTGTTACAACTGCTTTAAATAATAAAAAAATCATTTTTTTTTTTCAGATAACGGGAGTCCATACTTTCATATTTTAGTTTTGACAAAAAATAATAAATAAATGAAAGTTACATCGACAGAAGTTTCGCTGATTGTCATGTAAGACATGCAATTCAGTGAACCTTCTGAAGATGGCTGCATCTATCTTTTCTGCTATCATAATCAGGACTTAAGTCAGTGTGTCCAATAAATGAAATACCTACCGTTAGTCTTGAGAGCCACACCGTAGTGAAAACACGTGTTTATTCTAACTTATACTGTGCTGTTTTGAGTTTTAGAACAAAAATGTCTAGCTTCAATCCGTGACTTTTTTCGGCTCCGGTTCCCGTTCCGGTTTCGGTTTCCGTTTCAGTTTCCGTTCCCGTTCGGGCTCTGGCTCCGGCTACGGTTCCCGTTCCCGTCATTTGTTAGAGCAAAAGAGAGATAGATCAATTTATATCAAATTTTTGTCTCTCACTCAAAACATGACGAAGTTTCCTAATAATATAAATTTGCAACCCCTAATGCACGCATCCCCTAATGCACCCCTGGGGATGCAATTTTTTGAATCCAATTAATAGATTATTATTTAGATTCAAAAAACCACTTATTCAAAAATGACGAAGATTCATACACAATTGCAACCCCTATTTCACCCTTAAAGGGATGTCATTTTCAAAATCTCATAAATACATTATTATTAACTATAAAAATAAATAAAAAATTTAATGTGTCTTACTTTAAAAATGACGAAGTTTCATAGAAAATGACAACCCTTATTTAACCCCCTTAGGGGTGGAATTTCCAAAAATACTTTCTTAGCGGATGTCTCCTAGTCACAACCTACCTTCCTGCCAACTGGGGAAACCACGTTAAAAAAAACGCGCTAAGTACACTACCTCATAGGTGGCGTGGAAACGTGTGCATATTACGACGATAATATAATAACAAATTAAAATCAATATATTATTTTTAATATAATATATTATACAACTTATAATACATATATAATGAAAATGAGGATCATTCAAAATTTTCATCAACCGAGTAATAGTTTTTGGTCAACAAGTACGCTTTCAATTTCACTTTAAGACGAAGTCGAAGTTAAAGTTGCCCCCTCATTTAAAATAAATTGTTTAAAACTTAATATGGTGATAATTAAAAATTTGATTTGTATCAATGTCTAGAAAGACCCTTTAAACTATTTTATGAATAACCTTTGAAATTATTACTAATAGTCCGTCTAGTTTTAATTGTTTTTTGCCAAAAGTGGCCACTTTTGGCGAAAAACAGTTTTAAAACTAGACGGACTACCAATATTACTTTCAAAGGTTATTCAAAAAATAGTTTCAACATTTTTCTAGACATTGGTACAAATCAAATTTTTAACTATCACCATATTCACCATATTTAGTTTTAAACAATTTATTTAAAATGAGGGCGACACTTCTGCTACCATTTCGTCTTAAACAGCTTAAGACTATTCTTTTTTAATGTGGCAATTTGTTTAAAGCTTTAACTGATCAAAACTAAAAGTAAAAAACAACAAGCCTTGAATACCCTATAGAATACCCTGGAAGCCATCCCGAAGTGGAATCCGCGCTACTCACCTCGACTTCTTCCACTTCCAACTTCTAACTGCTCCGCTACCTCGATGAGATGGGCTGGGTCGAATGAAAACAACGTGTTTAGTCCACAAAAGGGGAGAACAGAAGAATTTTGCTGCCTCCCTCACTTGCAAGGGGTTTAAAAGAATTGCCCACGGTACCAGGTAAACCAGATGAAACTCTAAGTCCTTGGCTATCGTGGACCACCAGGTAGCTAGGGGTCGTCCTCTACTTTTCTGATTATTTATTTGGCAGTGCTCAGGCCTGTTTTACAACATGGTCTTTAGGGCGACTCACGAGATGACCAAACCATCGTAGGCACTCGGAGATTTTTTCTGGTATCGACGCGACCTTAAAACTTCCTCTGGTGTGCTCGTTTCGCACTTTATCGAGTCATCTTAGCATGTTCATCTCACTTACGTGCATTTTCTGTTCGTGGGCTTTCTTAGGAAAGACATTTATTCATGATACAAAAATTAAGTACTTAATGCAGTAGCTATTAAAATATTGATAAATAAAACTAAACTACAGATAAAACATTTTATTATTATTTGACATATATCTTTCAAAATAACATATTTTGCACCTCCTTCTAAAGACTTCTTATTCTCGGCATTACCAGAGGGTTGACTGGTAGGCCTATGGTTTTAAGCCTATTACATTTTAATAAAGTTAAATAAATGAATTAAATTAGCATTCGCAATTTTATTACAACTCTTTACCTTTTCCCTTAGAAATATTCACACGTCGCATAAGGTGAGGAGGTAAAATTGGCCCGAATAGTAGACTAAGAGGAAACGTATAATTATTTTGGAAATACTCTTTCGCCTCATTAGCGAGAAAGCGAGCATTTATATGCAATATGCACTGTTATTTAGAGCAAAATGCATAAAAGAAGATTTATTTTCTGCTTTGCTTTGAATAACGGAGCAATACTTCGCAGTTAGTAGTTTTCCAAGTGAATAAAAAACTTTCCTTTAAGGAAAACCAAGATGTGCAATGAGTTGAAAAATATGGATTGTTCCAGTTTAAATTTCGTTCCATTTCCCTGAATTTGATTTGAAAGCAATTCTGATGATAGCCGAAAAGGAAGCCACAGGCTACAGGAACTCAGTAGGTTCAGTAGGCTCACTATGCAACGCCATCGAGTTTCGGCTAAAAGATATACAAGAATCTTAACAAGTACATAGTCTGACGTTAGATCATGTCCAGGGTCTAAAACAGAGGTTCCCAAACTTATTTTGTCAGACGCCCACTTTAAAAATCAGTTATTTAGTAGCGCCCCCCATTTTTTTCACCATAAAAACCTGAATCACATATTTGTCTTGCCTGTAGTTTAATTTTACCTATATTCTAAACGATAGAGCAATAATAATACATACACCAGTACATTAGAGTATCTTTTATAAAAAATAACAATAATCAACATTGTTAATTTTAAATAAAAAAATAGCAATAATAATACAATTTTACAATAATAAAGAGTATTGGAAGTGGGGACCTCACCTGCGAAACTTTAAAACACGAAATTTTTTCAGTGATTGATTCCTTTAACGATATAAATAGCGTTGTGAACGCATTAAAATAATAAATATTAATTACATTTTTAGTTTATATTAGTACAATAAAAAAGGATATAAATATGAACTAATAAATGGATGTTGTGTAGTAAGAGGATTTTAATTTCAGTTAATTTTAAAATATGAAATAGCTGAAGTTATAAATCACTCATTGCTTAAATCACATCAGCGCCTCCCAACTTTATTCTGTGCCCGTTACCGCCCCCCTTAAAGCCTCCAGCGCCCACAAGGGGGCGTTATCGCCCACTTTGGGAAAGACTGGTCTAAAAGATGAAATCTAAAGCTATAGGCCCTCCTATTAAATGCTCGGGGGTATGAGGTGCGCACGCTACTACATATTGCGACTGACGGGGAAGCCTTAGGCGCGAAATGACGCGGAATACGTTCTGCGTCATTTCGCGCCTCCGGCTTCCCCGTCTTATCGGTTCGTCGGATCGTCTTAGGTTTTAACGATTTTTAATGATTAAAAAAAAACTTTAAATTACCAGATATGGTCCATTAATAAAAGATTAGAATTATGATAATGGCTTGGAAATTTTAAAAAATGCTGTGTTCGTAATTTACACTATCGAAAAAAGTTTCTCGTACTGTAAACACATGCGTGGAAGACCTGGACAAAAGGTTCGAACTATATTATGTATTATTTATTAGCATTACGTCTTAGCCAGATATTTCGACGACCCTTAGACCCTTCGACCTCAGAATGATATTAATCGCGGTAAGTCCCGATATTGGTCATTGTGACCGCTTTACTCTAAAATCATATAAGTTATAAATTGTTTTTTTTTGTTTGTATGTAATAGCTTATTATTGTACTATTAAATCACACAATTACATACAATAACAACATTAGGTGTAAATTGACAACGGCGAACTTATCCCATACTGAAATCTCTTCCAGTCGTTTTTTATGTAAGCAAATATTTAAGCAAAATTAATACTTCTAATTTATCTTTGAAATTCGCATTTTTAGCATAACCGCGCCTTAAGTAGTTAAATTAATATTAATAAAAGCGTAATGTACAAAATGAGTCCCATTTTTGAAGACTACCAGAATGTCTCTTCTTCAAGTTCTGTTACTTTCCCATTATGTCATTTCACTTTAATTAATTGAAGGGATGAACACCACAGGGCCGTTATAATAATTGCCTGAGCATCGGCGTTTGTTAAATGGCTTGGCGACTGTAATTACAAGTTAGTATTAAAGTTTCAAAGATCTTGTACATATTTTCAATTACTAAAAAATTTACTATCTATGCACAAGTATTTTCAATTGAACAACTATTTAATTTTTGTATTACGGAAGCAATAAAGAGTGATTCATTCATTCATTAAAATCGCGAAAGGATGCCAAAAGAGAACTAACTTAGAACAAAACTTAATCCGTCTTATTATAAAACCCAGACTAACTTTGTTATTACGTTTAAACCACTACCCCATCAAATCTAGTTGACATTTAGTAATATCACACTATCTTACCGTCAACTTCAACTTCATTTTGAGTGGATAATGGTTTAAACCTAGTTACAAAGTTAGTCTGGGTTTCATAATAAGACGGAATGTTAAGTATTATAATTACCTAGTTTTTATTTTTGAAAGTCATATCATATGTCTTTGTTTGGACTTTAAAAAAAACTTTCCTAAATCAATACAATACAAAAACTTTATTGCACCAAAAGAAATTGACATATTTGCATTACTTATACAATAAAGATGACATAAATGAGGAACAAGAGGCGGCCTCATCGCCGATATTACTCAAGTACTTAATAAAACTTTTTGCTGTGTTCGTGACTAGTATCGGTAAGCTTTTTGGGTATAAGTAATGAGGGTATCATAGACGGCTAAGATACTTTATATTTGATCCATCGACACCTTCTAGAAAAGAAAGACTGGATCTAGTCAATGTCGGTATCCACATGGCACAACTTTTTGGCAGTAACTTATTTGTTATGGATAATTAAATTATTATTTATTTGATGCAAAAAAACTATAAAACAAGAGGGGAGTGCTTTGAGCAACTGTGGGACTCACAGGCTTATACAAAAAGTAAAAGAAAAATAATATAAACCACTACGAAACCTGAAAAACTTTTATAAAATATGAGAGTGAGAAATATGCTTTTTATTTCAAGTATCTTTATATTGTAGGACTTTTTATTGCAAGTATGTTTTTAAGTATTTTTATTTTGTAGGTACACGTCTTTCCCATTTTCTGTCGTGGGTTCGCAGGAAGAATTTTATAAGAAAATAAACGATTTACCGTTATAAATTAGTATCTCATATGTACTATAGAAAACCGGTCTACTTTTTAGCAGAATACGTTGAAATAAAATTGTGCATCAACGTTGGCTGTGTACAGTATTGTACACAAAAATTTCGGTATAAGATTCGGTATAAGATTTGTAAATTTAACTTATATCAAAATGACAATATCAATTTTGTATTTTTAAAAAACTATACCTACTCAATTTTAGGCAAGAAATTAAAAATCTTTAATCCAAACAATTGGTTACGTATTTTGAAAGTTGCTAGTGAGGCCTTAAGTCCACCTGTCACAATTTTTGTAATAAAGTTAAATGCATAGATAAATCAGATCAAAAATACTTACGCAAAGTTCTAAAAAAGTTCAACAAAGTCCAAATAACTTTATGCAAACTCACAAAAACTGTGTTAATATCGTCCACTTATTCTTAATTTAGTTTTTTCTATTTACTTTGTAATTTTTAAAATATTCAAAAACACTGGCCAGTTCGGAACTTGAAATCACTTACGAAAAGACCACCGTCACGTTTTGGACGTCCTCACATCGCGAAAGCTCGCTCCGTACTGCAGTAGCTTTCATTGCCGTATGATATGATATGACAATTTTCAGTACCTTTGCCTCAGGGGCGCTGAAATCAAGACTCGCCCTTTTAATGAATCGGGATTTTACGCCTTTTTTACCAGCCATATTTTGCACTCAATCAAAAAGTACGAATATACTCAGGAAATCTACTGCGAGCCGTCAAAATATATCAGTCAAATGTTGATATTATCATAAATCAATTTCAGGATCTCTACAGAAACTGACAACAATTTAGATCTTAATTCGTTTGTTGGATCTTGGCTCCCATTTTCAAACTTATGTTTTCGGAGAGATTCATAGGTAAGTACATTACGTGGCGGTCTCTGTAGAGCGATCTTCCTAAGAACGGGGTATTTTAGGTTACAAAGTTTACAAATCAAAGAGTTATACGCGAATAACTTTGAAAATGTACTCGAAAAAGTAAAATTTTATTCAAATTCAATAGAAAATTAATTTTAAAGACGTTGTCAGTCCCATGAACTCAAAGTTGACATTCGCAACTGCGGAACCCAACACTGTGTGTGGTCCAACACGCACTTGGCTAGTTATTCTTTTTCACTTCTTACGGTCTTCGACATTATCGAAGGGGAGTAAACATACTAATCAATGTGAACAACTTTTATTATGGGGCCATTTCTGAAATCGTAAAAAAAATTATTGAACAAGTATTGAACTGCAGATTTTCTTTTCACGTTTTTTAGAACAGCTCTAGGGCCGTAACAGACGCGGCGCAAGTTGCGCCGCGTAACAGCTGTAATGGGCGTTGCATAAATACTCAATCAACCCATTTGAGTATTTACTCAGTAGATTGAGTAAGTACCCGATAAATATCCTTATTTATCCATTTGGTGAGTAGATTGATTTATATGAGTTGCGACTCATATTTATATTCATATTCGTTATTTCATGTTTTCATGACAATTTTGAAACTAAAATTTAGTATACACTTGCAATTCTTGACGGAAAGTGTGTACGTACGGCCATAATATGCTTAAAATGTAGGTAAACGTTATATGCGACGCTAAATTATATGAAAAAACCATACTAATCATACACTGAAAGTAGACTTCTTTGACTAATTATCATTTTTTGGTGGGAGGTATGCATAGACGTAATTTTACGTAAAAATAAGTAAACAGACATCAAATGCGATGTCAATACTTAAGCATGCTCTATTTACACTATTTATTAAATCTAGTGAGTAAATACTCAAATGGGTAGATTGAGTACTATCCACTGCCCATCTCTAGCTGTTTCGCGACGCAACTTGCGCCCCGTCTGTTGCGGCACCTAAGCTACTACTTGATGTCGAGTGGGCGTTGTCGCGGATTCAAAGAACTAGCGTTATTAGATGTGGTAAGTTGTATTTTTTTCTATAGGGATTATGAGACTATTAACACATAATTCTTGGAGGAGAAATAGTCAATTAACAAAGCCGAGGCTAGTAGTGCAGCTAAGGCGCTGGACACATTTCATAAAGATATTTACATAAATACATATAGTAACTCTGAACAGAGCTGATTATATCGTCAGGTAATACTTTTCTGTGTGTCTAGCGCCTAAGGATGGAAACGGAAACGCACAGGTAAAGAGGTAGGAAATTTTTGCACCTTCATCTAAGTCTTCCTTTTCTTGGCATTACCAAAAGCCTATGGCTTTAAATCCACCTATTCCGCTCACAATAAACTTAAACAAATAAAAATAAACATAGTTTAATAAATATATAACCAGCTAAGTGCGAGTCCGCTCGCACATAAAGGGTTTAGCATATTATTTTTTTTAAATCACGTTTTTTGTATGGGAGCCAAACTTGAATATTTATTTTATTCTATTTTTTGTATTTGTTGTTATAGCGGCAACAGAAATACATCATCTGTGAAAATTTCAACTGTCTAGCTATCACAATTCATGAGATACAGCTTGGAGACAGGCAGACAGACAGACAGGAAGCGGAGTCTTAGTAATAGGATCCCGTATTTACCCTTTGGGTACGAAACCCTAAACAGTTGGTTTGATATTATATCTACTTCAGACATTTTTTTAAAATTCCCATCAAATATCATATCCGTTTTAAGATTGCATCCTGTGTAGACAGAAAAAGAATAGAGAACAAATGTTTTTACCCAAGATTATAAAATTGAAATAAAAAATTATCGTACAATTGACTACAAAAGTGTTCGGTCTATTGTTTTTGAAAAATAGTTTATCATCCCTCAAAGGAAATCTGAGAATATTAACTAACACAAACTTATTGTGGGACCAAGTATTGACCTGTACTTAAATTTTTCCCAAGCAGATCTAAAATAAAAAAAGAATGTAACTTAACTAGGTTTATTGACGGTTTTACTGGCGTAGTGTAGTCGGAAAAGGCTGACTAGTTTCGATCGGTTTAGACGATCATTATCAGGTTGGGTGTAAGGAGGAGCGGCGACTCAACAGTTTCGCTGTCCTCACGGCACTGAGCGTATCCACGCGAGTCGCCGCCCGCGCGGCTTTACTCTTAAATGTTTATCTATAAGCTTATATCTAAATCAATTGACTTTAAAGTTTAAAGTGCTCCTCAATACGAATTGAACGAGCCTAAACTCGACGGGCTTGCGTTGTGTCTACGTACTTACGAGTTCTTATGGCCAACTTCCGGCTCCATCATCAGATCAGCTCCACATTATCAAGCTTGCATTGTCTCTCAATATACGTATACGAGCAAAATTTCAGCTCAATCGGACACTAGGAAGTGGGTCAAATTTAACTTGCAAGATTTGATAACAGACAGACAAAGGGACAAGTAAAAAAATTCTAAATAAAAACTTGTAAAAGTAAAAGATGCCTGATTTTGAAACCTTGGACTTGTACCGTAACTCATAAAAAAGTATTTAACCTAAGGATGAAGTAGACTCTCTTTGGTGACATATCCGTATATTTTTTTCTAAAGTTTCAAAAACTGTTACTTGTCATGTCATGCTCAAAAATGAATTGAAGTCACCCATATTCTTTTATAAGGTATCAAATTATAAATACAAAAAAAAAACGGGTAAATTAAAGTGAAATGCCTAATACGAGGCGTAGGAGATTTTCGGTTCAGAACAAAATTGGAGCCAGTAGTGCATCTAGTTTACAAAATGACTCTACTCACAGGTAAACTAATTTTCAGTTATGAGGTTTATTACGCAGTAATGAAAATCTATGCTGGAATGGGAGAAAAAAATAACAATAAATGCTTCAACTGTTTTTCTTCCTCTAATATCGTAAAAGCCGATCGAGAGAATATGAATCATGTCGTTAGGCGATATTATGCTGCATAGCATACTCACCAACCCATCACTATGTTGATTCCTTTTGATTATCACTACCTTTACCGTTGTCGTCTGGTCAGGGCTGGAGGAACCACATGACTCTTTCTACCCCTTTAATGATAAAAACGCTATAATGTATAAAAATAGGATCACTCACATACCTACTAGGTTCAGAAGTTCTAATTTAAGCCGCTTGTTGCAAGCCGCTTCCAATCAGTAATTTTGGAAATCAATGGGCCAGTAGACTTACTTTATTAATGATGATGACGAAAATAAGCATTCATCACAAAGATAATAAAAAAAATATACCTACATTGACCACATCCATCAACCAATGCACACTCGAACGCAAAATTAGGAACGTCGAACACTCGACCGCTTTATGTCTGATGGGATCCTTTAGGTTAGGACCCAGTCAAACAAACGTAATTAAGTGAGTTGTGAGTTACAACAAATGATTTGCACAATTGCAGTTATTTAGAAATTCACATTCATTTTCTGTTGTCGTTTGACAAAAAGGCATTAACAGGGAAACCAAATTTTGTAGAAATAAACTTGTTTGCCTGGGCTTTTACTTATAAATACTTAGACATTCCTCCACCCTACAATTTAAAAAAAAGTAAAAAGAACAAACAGTTCTATTCGTTCAAAAATAAAGTTATAACATTATACAACATATGTAAACACTTCTTTCAATTGCATGTAGCCGCAAGATAATCCCAGAAAACGCAAGAAACTTGAAACAGCGCAATAAATTTTCGCCAAGTATTACAGCGCATTCTAATACCTTAGAAATAGTCAATGAATGTGATAGTTATCATTCTTTAGTAACAACGTCGGCTACAAGAAAGCAAATTGAAGAATATACAACAATGTCCGATAAAGATGTGACTGCGAGTTCTAGCAACATCGATTTATTTAACATTTTAAATGCTACAGATGACATATCTGCTCATTCATCAGTCATAGTAAAGGAGTCACCAAATAAAATTGAAAGTCATAATCAAAGAAATGACGGAAGGGCATCAGTACGAAAAGAAAAGATAACAAATCCAAGACCACATCGCATCAAAGTGCGAAGCCCTAAAAGAAGTATTCCAATTATGGATACTAACGTACCGGAAAGGAATAACAACCAGCGATCGGTAGCAGTTGATGTCATCGACTGGAACAAAGAAATGGATGATAATATTAAAGAAGAAATTCTGGAACCTGTAGAAGTGGTGACTAATATAGTTGAAGTAGCAGATGAGATTCGTGAGAGCGACCATTCTTTAGATGATATGTGTCGTATATGTCACGGTGGAGAGGCATTGTCTACTGAGCTGGGGCAATTGATATCGGCTTGTTCGTGTCGTGGGACTGTGGCGAGGGTGCATGTGAAGTGTTTGGAACGGTGGTTGACGGAGTCCGGGAAGTCGAGGTGTGAACTCTGTGGAACGAGATATTCTACGCGACGCGTGCATCGCTTTGGAGTCCCGAGAGCTCTTCTTATGTGGATATTGAGCCAGAACGCTAAGCAGGTATGTTACAGTATAGTATTATTTTACTTTTACATTATAGCTTAGTTATCTATCCTCTGGAAAAAGGACTCCTTGCATATTTTCTGATACTCGGCGTAAGAAGCAGATAAAACCTTTTGTGAGAAAATCTTGTTAATGTTTCTGAATCGTTGAGCATAGAATCCATTCATCTTAAATTGGCTTGATTGACGTAAATTATTTTGTCACATATTTTTATTCCTAATAACAAGTTGATTTGTTAGGCAAAATTGTAAAATCCACGACGACACCATCTAGCGAGAAGTGGCGGAACTACATAATATTGTAATTGATGTTAAGTGGAATTGATATTAGTATCGCCATCTATTACTTTCCATGCAAAATACAAAACCTCAGATTCAAAGCGTTAACACCCAATAACTTTTAAACGACTGAAACGATTTTCAACAAATATTGCTAGGAAACACCGCAAGGGAAGATGCGTAACCGTAAAAAACCCAATTGAAATCGGTCCATCCGTCAGAGCGTCATCTACTATGCCACAGACAGACAGAGAGACAGACTGACAGACAGACCGACAGACCGACAGATATTATCGTGAAACTTATAACACCCTTCTTTTTTGTCGGAGGGTAAAAAATTGGAGACAAAAATAATAAATCTGGCTGTTTAATATTAGTTGTTTACACACCTAATAAAAAATATTCGGCTAAACCTACTTTTTCATAAAAAATTAACTACATTTAAGATAACGTTTTAATATTATTACGAAGAATATCCTCTTTGTATAAAGCTTATGAATAATTTAAATTCTGAAAATGAACTGGTTTCACCTCGTATCATTTCTGTAGCAGTAAAATTATATATTGAAAAAGATAAAAATTAAGGTTTATAACCTGACATAACGAGTAGGTTCGCTTTATGAACTGTTAAAGTATAAATTGGTTTTTAAAACAGGTTGTTGTGATGGGCGTTTCGAACCGCGAGTGTTTCGGACCGCGGTCCGAAACACCCAAGCACTGTTTCTGAAGGGGGTCATTCGGACCGCAGGCGCAGGGGTTGAAGCGGTCCGAATGGTCCAAGGTATCTTTTGGGATGGGTCGATTCGGACCACTACCCAATGCTCGTTTCATAGGTCCGATTTGGACCAATTATTTATTTGTAGAGATGAGTAGAAAAGTGGTTGATGAAAAAATAAATAATGTAATATAATACACAATTATCATATGTTTTTAAAAATAAATATACAATTTAAACTTGGTATAATCACTGCTTGAGTACAAACTAACCGTCTTATTACAAAAAAGAGATATCATTATTGGATGTGTAATAAAACTTCATAATGTTCTCTAAGCTAATTGAATCCGCAAGGGAACTTTATTGTTTCCCACAGGGGTCCGAATCGACCCATTACAAAATTGTTCTTGGGCTATTCGGACCGCGGACCGAATGACCCCCTTCAGAAACAGTGCTTGGGCGATTTGGACCGCGGTCCGAAACAGTCGCGGTCCGAAACGCCCAACAACTTTTTAAAACGTGTATCAGGCAACCGTCTACTTGCTGTGGTGATACGTACGAAGAGTTTAAGATTGTTAGGGTTCCGTACCCAAACATTACTAACGTTTAGTTAGTCCGAGTTTTGTTCATTGTTTGTGGAGAAAAGAAAAAAATATATATAAATTACGAACAGTTTTTTTCCACGTATATCGTAAAGGCCACGTATATCGTGGAAATGGGTGACAATCAAAGCAATCAAGTCAAAAGGTACACATGACAAGAGTGTCGACAGTAAAATATACGTTTGGGGTATCCCAAACTGTCGACAGTTTTGTCTTTAGTATTAAAGGAGCCATTAACGGCTAAAAATATATGTAAATATTTTTAAAATGTACTAATCAAGACCTTTTATTTGATAACTCACTCGATATAGTGATTTAAAAAAATTTACTCTCACTGTTTTGTATGTAATATTCGTTATTTAATTGTTTTGTATACAAATTGAAGCTTATGTCACACGAACAATGTACTTTACACACACGCACGCACGCACACACACTCACACCTTCCTCTTGGCTTTCCCGTAGTAGGGTGAAAATGAGGAGTACAATTATTTTGTTTTTGCCTGCACTGAAATCCAACCGGAGCCTATAAAATGCGCAGCCAGAAACAATAGACCGTGCTTGTGTTGCGACGGCGCGGCGCTACGTACCGGTATATGTCTCGACGCCTTGCTATTTTAATATTTCAGGCACTGAGCATTATATTTCTCAGAACTAGCTAGTTCTGAGAAATATAATGCTCATACTATACTAAGCTTATGTAGCTACATAAGCTTAGTCTAGTACCTCAAAATTCCTCCGATAAAGCAAACGCGAAAGTTTTACAAACGAACAACAACTTGCACGGAACGTCGCTGCTGTGTTGTTTTGAAACTTGGAACTGTTCAGTTTCCTACAGAATTCTTGAACTTTGTCAGCCGACAGTCAACGCTTGGCTTCTTTTTGAGAAAGAATAAAAAGGGGTTGAAAATTCATTCAAGGAAAATTTGTCACTATTGTCTTAGCGTTTGACTTTTATTAATAAATATATACGGACAAATCACACAGATTGGGGCTAACCTCAAGATAAGTTTGAGATTTTGAAACGAAGTTCCTTATCGCGTGTTGCGAAAGGGACCAAAAGTTGTAAACTAGTAACGACACTTTTTGTTCATTCAAAATGAATATAATAAAAACTTGATTTTAGAACGCAGAAAAAAGTTTTAATGTAATTTAGACCTATTTATATTTATATTTTACCTTGTTCCATCCGGGTGTCCATTGACACCTCTCAAGCTTTTTGTTATTTGACAGTTTCCCCTTCCACCGGATTTAAAAGGCTTATAACTTGCTTATTTATGAGCGGATTTAAATTATTATTTATGTTTTCGGTTTCGTATCATGTTACTTTGATATGAATAAGTAAACAAATCGAGTCAAATACCAAATTTGTACGAAATTTTCCTTTTCCAAGTACATTTTTGTAAGTTGGTCGCCTATAACTTTTTAATTTGTTAACTCTACTTAGCCCTGATAGTTTTCCCTTAAAGTTCGTTATATAGGTATACTACTACAGTGAATTTTTTTCACGTGTCCGTTTAGCAGATAGAGGGGGGAAGACACTTGACACTAACAATGTACTATAAAACCAAATATTTTAAAAACGTAAATGATGTTCACCAGCTCACAATATTTTTGAAATACCTATTCAACGATACCCTACACGACGGGTTAGTCAAGAAAAAAAAATGTCTCCTAATTTAATTGTATGGGAGCAACCCTAAAAAAAATTCAAGATTTTATTTTACCACTTTTTTGCCATGACCTACCCATACCTAATTATTGCTTTCTATTACTTATACTCTCTGAGTAAAACCGCGAGCTGACAGACAGACAAACTATAAGGTTTCCATGTTTACTACGGAAAGCTAAAAAGCCAAAATTTGGAATGCTACTGGCTTATCCTTCCCTGCCACGCTTTCACGTGATAGGGGATGTGCCGAGATAAGAGAAAGAGATGTTTAACTTTAAGTGTGAGTCGGACTCGCGCTCAAAGTGTTCCGTACCATAATCTATAAAAAATCACTTGTTGTATGGGAGCCGTATTTAAATATTTTATTCTGTTTTTAGTATTTGTTGTTATAGCGGCAACAGATCATCTGTGAAAATTTCCAACCGACTAGGTATTACTGTTCATGAGACAGAGACTGGTGACAGACAGACAGACAGACGGACGAACGGATGGACAGCGGAGTCTTAGGGCGTTCGCTAAGTGACGCGGGCGCACGCGGCGGGTTTTAGTCTATCTCATTCACAAACTCTAAGTGAGAAAGAGGTAGCAGAACCCGTCGCGTGCGCCCGCGTCTCTTAGCGAACGCCCTTAGTAATATGGTCCCCTTTTTACCCTTTGGATACAAAACCCTAACAACACATAAGCTATTTGTTATCCCTAAGGTAACATTCTCAAGCAAATCGTAACACGGTAATCACCAGTAAAGGCAAGACTCCAATAAATTAAACAGTTAATATTTAATATTTTCAATTTGGAAATCCTGGATCCCGAAATAATACCAACCCAACTCAATACCTACAGGTACCTACCGAATGATACGTTTCGCGAGGAATTCCTTTAATTAATCCTATCGTACCTATTTTTGGCGAATCCCTTTTAATTAAACGAAATTTGATCTATATTAAGCACTCACGAGTAATTTAATACAATGCATTTTGTAATGCTACTTTAATATGGGACCATCCCATAGTAGTAAAAATATCTACACCAAAATGTATGGAGCTGTAGATTTTTTTTTACGATTTCTGGGATGGTCCCGTAGTAAAAGTTGTTCACATAGATTAGTCTGTTTAGTTTCTTTCGGGTTGATACCGCTTTCCGTTACACGTTGCATACATCAAGTATCTAATTGCCCTAAAACGTTTCAGTTGATGGTGGACAGCCTCGGCATCATGCTGATGTCTCCACTGGCAGTTCTGGCGGCCTGGCTGTCTGGCAGGACCCTGGCAGGCCTGATGACGCAAGAGAGCCATGTCACTCCATGGCCTTTGGCGTCTACCTTCGTTCTGGCTTGTATGACTCTTGTAAGTGGTTTTTATTTTATACAGGGTCACTTTTTAAACACTAACAACCTTTTTGAGGCAAGTTCAGTCCATGATACTGAACTAATTTCCATAAACACAATTATTAAATAAAATTAGCCAAGTGCGTGTTGGGCCACGCGCAGTAAAGGGTTCCGTATAGTTACGAATGCCATTTTTTAGTTCATGCCATTAAAAACGTCTAAAAACTAATTTTCTATTTAATTTATATGAAATTTTCCTTTTCCGAGTACATTTTATAAGTTGATCGCCGGAAACTTTTTAATTTGTAAATCCTACTTAGCTCTGATAGTTTTCCTTTAAATTTCGTTATATTTATTTTTTTCACGTGTCCATATATAATCGTTTAGCAGATGAAGGGGGGGGACCCTTGACCAAAATTTTTTAATATACAACCAAATATTTCTGAAACGGACCCCTAAATCGAAAAACGGTGTTCACAAGCTAGCAATATTTTTGAAAGACCTATTCAACGGTAACCTGTATGATTGGTTAGTCGAGAAAATAGAATTGACTTTTGACTTTACTTGTATGGGAGGTAACAAAATTTTTTTTTTAAATATTTTATTTTACCACTTTTTTCGCATAATTTATATACATACAGGACCTATTCTAGTACTGATAGTCGCTGAGTAAAACCGCGGACGGACAGACAAACAGACATGGCAAAACTATAAGGGTTCCTTGTTTACTACGGAACCCTAAAAACCAAAAAATTATTTATTTTTAAAACAAGCTTTTATCTAAAGTGCAATTTAAGACAAATCAAACTAGCCTAAACTCGATGGGGTTGCGTCGTTTCATTACGGAGTTCCTATTGCCACCTTGCGGCTCCATCATCAGATCAGCTCTGTGTCATCATAATATTACATTGTCACGCGATATACGTATGCATGCAAAATTTCAGCTCAATCGAAAACCGGGAAGTGGGTCAAATTTGACTTGCAAAATTAGATTACAGACAGACCGACAAACCGACAGACAAAGCGACAGGTGAAACTAAATAAAAGCTTGTAAAAATCGGCTTTCCATACAAATCAGCGCTCGGCCAACTGGATTTTGTATGGAAGGTCGAAAAATTTGTATCGATTTTCAATAACTTTTTTACATAAAGTAGTTCAGTTTCATGGGCTGTATTGCCCCAGAATTGTTGCTGGTGTTTTAAAAGGAACCCTGTATATCTTAACTACTAAAAGTGACCTTTGAGTCTTGCGGCCCTGGGCTTTATCTGCTTCGAGCAGGGACAGGAATACCGATATTATTTTATCGATATATCGATAACCGATATCGGTATTTTATCGATATATCAATATAGGTATCGATACATATTTCGATATATCAATACTAAGTACTGGTATTATATCAATATTTTGTATAAAATACTGATATTATATGGCAATTTTGTATAAAATTCCGGTATTTTATCGAAATTTGTATCGATATATTGATATATCGATAAAATACCGATATCGGGTATCGATATATCGATAATAAATATCGATATTCCTGTCCCCGGCCGCAAGACTCAGTGCTCGGTCTGCCCCGCCCTATTAGGCTAGAGTTCACCAACATTTTGTTAAGTGTAAACGAGCCGTTAAAGTGATTTAACAGTCCGTTATAGTTTATATAGTGTTCACCAGCACCTAAACGGCGATAACGTTCGGTTAATCAGCCGTTAAGTTGCCGGAACTTCCCTTCGTCGATTAACTCTTGATTACGCCTGATTTACGAAAGATTTGACACGTATTGATTGTATTCTTTGCAATTGATAGTTTTATAGTTATATAATACAAACTACAATAAATCCTTTAGGGGAGACCTATGTCCAGCAGTGGACTTCCTATGGCTGATATGATGATGATGATGATATGTTTATTAGGATTTTCCATGCAAAAATATACATATTCTTACTTATAAGTACATACTACATACCAACATTATTCTGAATACCTTAAAAATGAAACATCTGTTTTATTTTATGACAAAATCATTTGAAATCGAAGATTTGGTTGCGCAAGGGCTCCTTATGGACGAAAATATTACAAAGAATTTAATTCTGTTAATAATGTGATTCGATGCATTCTTATTTCATCACTCTTCAGTCATCATCACACTCTTCAGAAACATCACTCATTTTTACTTCAAAACAATTTCAAGACCTAACCAGAGCGATTTTGCATTGTCTACTTTGGCAATTAAAGGCATACATAATATAATATTTTATTGAGTATGAGAGTGTTTTTAGAGATGTTAATTATTTATTTAGTTTGACACACACAACACAATAGAATTAGTCAAAAGTAAAAAATCATTTATTTCTCTTTCGATATATTCTTTATTCGATATTTGTATCACTTGATAATTGTCAATAGAACAGGTACACCTTATAGATTTCACCACATTCACCTTAGACATTCACAAAAACATTTTAGAAACACCATTTGCATCTTTCGAGATTAAACAAAACAAATTACAAAATCACCATACTAGGATTCCCACCCCCAAAAGCTGAAACCATTAATGATGCTAAATATAGAATGCAATACAAGATATAAATTTTTGGTACCATTGAAAGCTTTTTATTTTGTATCATTGAACTATCCCAGGCCAGGTAGCCGATCCGACCCCAACCCTACCCGATCATGTTGTGTAGTTTCTCCGGCCACTGTTATATGTAAGCGTTTGCTTGTCTTCACAATGTGACAGGCGTATTTTCTTTTTATTCAATAACCTTTAATTTCCTAATCAATGATTCATTTTGCGTGTGAACACTCGTTTTTTTTTAACGGCCGTTTAAACAGGCGTTGCAATTTGATGCCCGTTTACGAAATCGACTCTTTAGACAGAATCGGTGAACTTCAGCCTTAGTGATAGGTAATGATAATGTACGTGTAAATTAAATTATGATAGTATGTATGCCTTGAAAATATACGGGTATATAGGAAGGGGAAGGCCAAGAAAAACGTAAGTAGAATGCGTGAGATTGGATATGGGGGAACAGGGGGTTAGTACAGAAATGATGAAGGACAGAAAATTATAGAGAGAGTTGACATACAGAGCCGACCCCAATCTCTTCTTCTTTCCTCGCCTTTTCCCCAAGAAAAAAGGCGAGGAAAGAAGTAGAAGAAGAAGTATGTATGTATCCCAACCGCCAAAAAGCTCCATAAATAACGTAATAGTTGACTATATCATGAAATTCAATTCATCTAAAAAATAAATAAATTATATGAATAAATTAGGATCTTATAACGTAGGTATGAACTAACGAATTATCGTTATTTATTTAAGTTTAGAAAATAATAACGTGATCCAAAAATCGATATTAATAAACATTGTTCAAATTAAAAATATCTTGTCAGAATTTGGCTGAAAAGAGCACAATCCCTAACTTCTCTTACCTTTTAAATATTAATGAAGTATCTTCTCCTTTTTAAACAAAAATCTGTTTAATAAGCCCGCAAACTATGTAATACAACGTCGTGTAACAGATCTATTGTGTAAAATCACAACATAGGACCTTCATCCTTGAATGTTGGTAGTCCATTGTGCCCTATTGTTCTTAAATAGTGGATTTACTAGCTAACTGAGTAGGCCTAGGGCAGCAGATTTAAGGGGTGGCAAATAAAGGATCAATGTTTAAAGTCTACACAAATAACACATCATCATCATCCTCGTGTATTTCCGGTTGCATCTTTAGCGGCAACGCTTGAGAGCCCGGGGTCTAACTAACCTAACCTAGATGGTTTGACGAGGTTACTGGTTTTTACAAAGAGCGACGGTCGTCTGACTTCCACCTCCACGTCGTGCCACTATTTTGATTCATTATTTTTACTTTATGCTCACTATCACGCACAAAATGACCTTGGGATCTCACGGTCAAAGGCTCTTAGGAAGAAAGACTTGATAGTGTAGGTATATTTATATCTGTATATTTCATCATATACTATAATTTGTATTTCAGTTGCAAGTCAACTCATTCCTTAACCGGCCAAATGCGATTCGGACGAAGGCTTCCGTACCATTATCTTTAAAAAGTCACGTTTGTTGTATCGAAGCCCCACTTAAATATTTATTTTATTCGGTTTTTAATATTTGTTGTTATAGCGGCAACAGAATACATTATCTCCAAAATTTAAACTATCTATCACGATTAATGTGATACAGCCGACAGACAGATGGACAGCGGAGTATTAGTAATAGGATCCCGGTCCCTATGGGTTTGGAACCCTAAAATTATCGAAATTATCGTTTTGGTACCGAATACATATGATATTTTTTTTTAAATTTATTAATTGTATCGAGCACCTCAAAATTTAAATAAAGTTGTATGCTAAGATTTTGATTGAAAGAGTGATAAAAGATACTGATGGAAAGATATGGGATGTTCAAGCAGGATTCAGAAAGGGAATGGGTTGCGCGGATCAGGTCTTTTCCTTAAGATGCATTATAGAAAAACTTTTGGCTAAAGGTCAAAAAGGCTATTGCGTCTTCACAGATCTGGAAAAGGCCTATGACAGAGTGGTGAGAAATGAGTTGTGGTCGACAGTGTCTGCGTATGGGCTGAACAGTCAGCTGGTACGAGCACTTTATAGCGATTCCAGTGCTGGTGTCAGACTTGGTGGCGAATACACAGACTGGTTTAATATTGAAAAAGGTGTTAGACAGGGATGTGTAGCGTCACCATGGCTTCTTAACCTATTCATGGACAGTTGTATGACAAATCTGAAAGATGTTGAATGTGGTGTTAGAATGGATGAGTTTACTATACTACTATTGTATTACTTGCAGACTCAGAGGAGGAATTACAGAAAATGGTAACTGTTTTGAATGAAGCTTTGGAGAAAAAGGGAATGAAAATTAATGTGAGTAAAACGAAAGTAATGGTATTCGAGAGGGATGAATGTATAACAGAATGCAATATTGTAAATGGGTGTACAGTGGAGCAAGTGGAAGAGTTTGTTTATTTGGGATGTAAGTTTACAAGGGATGGAAAGCACAAGAGTGATATAGAAAGAAGAGTGAATGCGGGAAATCGAGTGAATGGGGCACTGCACTCCTTTATGAACTGCACGAAAGTGTCAAACATAGCACGTTTGGCTTTTCATAATGAAGTGCTGATACCGACGCTGGTGTATGGAAGTGAGAGTTGGGTTTGGCATAAAAGGCACGAAAGAAGAATAAATGCAGTTGAAATGAGAGCGCTGAGGAGTATGTGTGGTGTTACTTTGAAAGATCGGATTAGAAATGGTGTCATAAGGGAGCAGTGTGGATTGAAAGAAGATGTAGTAACAAAAATTGAGAAAGGAATGTTGAGATGGTTCGGACATGTAGAAAGGATGGATGAAAGGAGATTCACTAAAAGAGTCTACAAAGCGTGAGTGGAAGAGTGGGTCTGGGTCGTCCTCGATGAACGTACCCCGATCAGATTGCAGACGTTCTTAAAAAAGGAGAGGTTAGAAGTACCCGTAACCGGCGAGCATGCATGAAGAGAGTGATGAGTATAGATGAAGCGAAAGAGGTTTGTCAGGATGTGGGAAACAGGCGTGATAATATGTATGTATGTATGTACCTCAAAATTCTATAAGATGGGATATCTACCCCTATAATATATTATAAAATTTTGTGGTGCTTAATTTACTCAGAAATATACATAATAACTATTCTTGTACAAATAGATTTTGTTTGTATTTGTACAGATTGTAACTGATTAAATATATAAACGCTCTGAGGGCGCCAAAATATGAATAGCCCAGTGGAAGAAAATGTGTCAATACGCCACTCATTGTCACTAAGATCTGACAAGATGTTATTTTGGGGAAGCATATTATCTTCAGACCCTTTATGGTTGAGTAAATCTGTTTTATTGCGATCTTCTAACCTAGTTACCGAAAGGGACTGTCAATATGTGTTTGTCTCGGTAATGTCAAATGTATTTGTCTTGTGTTATGTAATCATATCTCCTATTCTGGTCTGGGAGAAATGAAGCAAACATAGAATGTACCAGCTGCTTTTCTTCCCGCGCGTATCGTAGAAGCCGATCGAGGGAATGGGGAGAAAATGCAAATCATATTAATAGGCGATGCGACTAGCAACCCATCACTGTTTGATTCCTTTTTCCACCTTCTTGTCCACCATTACGCTTTTGTTTGTTTTTCGTGTGTGTAAGTGGCCAACACTAGTGTCAGATTTTTTAGGCTACAATGATGACAGCGTGACCAATAATACGTGCTAATACGTGCCTTCCGGCGCACGGAGGAGTTTGAGATTTTTTTATGCCACTTGTGGTCATCCCATCCAAGTGCGGACCACGCCCGGTGTCGCTTTACTTGCGAAAGCGCTAGTAATGCGCACTCCCTCTGGGCTACCGAGCTTTTCACCATTACGCTAAAAGTGGCCTTTGAGTCTCGCCGACCTGGGCTCTGTCTGCCCCGTTAGGGATATAGACGTGATATATGTATGTTTGTAATCATATGTACTTTTGTTGTATATAGATTTGATTTTAAATCTTCTCTTTCTTGTTGTAATGTTCAACTCCACTCGTTTTTTCTGACTGATATCAGATATCAGATACTTGGTTGTCTGGAAAAGATCCTAACCTGGGGTTATTTGGAAAAATATGTTTTAAATAATTACTTGTTTTTAACGTTAACATCAACTGTCTTCCGTACGTGGAAATAAAATCCGCAGGTGGAAATTAAAAAAAACCATTTGCAAGCCAAAAAAACATTTGTAAGGAATATCAAAACCTAAATTTCCAAAAAGCGTTTGTTTGTTTGTTTGTGATCTCTTTTTTGTACCAGAAATATAGGAAGATACTTACAAATAATTATAAATTTATAAGTATGTTCCTATATTTCTGGGACAAAAAAAGGATCACAAACAAACTCCTTATGGAAATTTAGGTTTTGATATTCCTTAAAAATGTTTATTTGGCTTGCAAATGGTTTTTTTTTTATATCCACCTGAGGATTTTATTTCCACCGGAAGACAGTTGCTTTTAACGTTAAAAACAAGTCATTATTTAAAACATATTTTTCAAAACAAGCTTTTATCTAAAGCGCTCCTCAAGACGAATCAAACGAGCCCAAACTCGATGGGGTTGCGTCGTTTTATTACAAAGTTCCTATGGCCACCGTCCAGCTCCATCATCAGATCAGCTCCATGTCATCGTAATATTACATCATCACGCTATATACGAATGCGTGCCAAACAACTCAATCGAATACCGGGAAGTGGGTCAAAAACTTGCAAGATTTGAATACAGACAGACTGACAGACCGACAGACAACGGGACAGTTGAAACTAAATAAAAGCTTGTAAAAACTATCAAATGATTTGCAAGATTTAACCTAAACAAACATTCACACATACATACAAAATATATTGCAAGTTGAATAAAAGCTTATAAAATCGGTATCTATTGATTTTCAACTGCCTGAAGTCATGTGACATGTTTTGACAACTACCATCTAAAATCTAGTCTGTCGAAACTTAAAGTCAGTGTAAGTGACTAGTATATTTTGTACATACGAAACGTAATCAGCCATTTACGCAGCAAAAAGACATAAAACACCATATTATATATTTTATCAAGGACCTGACACGCTTTGCTAGAGCGCGATAGTCTAATAATTGCGATTTTTTAAATAAAAAAAAAGAAAAGAGTGCCGTGATTAGTATCATTAAGATGTCTTTCTCTTATCCCCGGTCGCTCGGCGGCAAATCTATAATATTAACAAAATTCTTGTTAGTCTTTTGTAAGTCTTGTCTAATAAATCCCGTTCAAAGATCGATATCATCAAACATACATGTTATTCTTTGCTCGCTTGGCCCGTTCATTCAATTATATTTCTATTTTCAGCCAATGCTGTCCCAATCCAAATCTGGCGGTCGAGGGCTCTTGAGGCCATAAATAATATAAATCCAATCTTTTTATAAAGATTTATGAAAAGATATAATTAATATTTTGTATTTGTTTTTATTTTAGGTATGCTACTACTGCTGGATAGTTTCTGCAGCCACCAGACACGCGCTTAGCTGGTGGATCTGGTACCGGTCTCAGTACGAAGTGAGGCTCCAGCTTCAAGAGAATGACGAATGAAGCCTACATGGAAGATATTCGGTATTAGGTCATTTCGCCCCACAAGCTGCTCGCCCCATGGCCCGAATCATACAAAAAAATATTTCGGATGGACAGTTTCGCTCTATTGAAAAAAAGAAGAAATGACAAAATACCAGATTAGTCCCTCTGAGTGCTGTTATTTTTCGGTTGTAAAAAAATCATCAAAATTTAACTTGCCTCTCCTAACAGAATTTGAATGTCCTTAGCTGGAGGCGAAAATTTTATCTAATGACAGACCCATGGGTGCAATGAAACATTAGTACTGTATCGATCCATTGAGTCGATGTCGATCTACGCCCAATGTCAATGAGTAAATAAAGTCTTACTCCTTATAAAAATATAAAATATTACAGTAAAAAAATGCGAGAAATAAGTACATTTTAAGGCACACGTGCGTATTTTTTTCAATTCCGATTATTTCGGTTTCCGTATAGTATTTAGTGAAAGCGAATCAATAATGACTTTTTTCACATGGATACCTGTGCGATCAACACTTTTTTAAAGATGTATTAAATTTTACGTACACGCATGTTGCTAAAAAAATGTGTGGCCTTAGTATGTACTGCTAAAATACAAAAATAAGACTGTTGCACGCTACATGTTGGAAGCAAAAAGAATTGAGTAAGGAGTAATAGACTGAAGTGATATTGGAAAGTCAAAAGATCAATGATGTTGGAAGTCGAGCACTGAAATCTCCTATAATCCTCTTTTTGTAAAAGTTTACACATGTCACTACTTAAATTTTAGCAAGTTTTTGACGTTAATAAAATTAAAACTTATTATTTATTTTATTATTTTAGTACTATTTACAATGATATAATCAAACTAAATGTTATTTATTATACGAGTATGTGGTCAAACTTACCAAGTGAAGTTTGATCAATATTATGTTGCCGGTGGTCACTTTAGCCGAATATATTTGGGCCATCTGTAGGTTAAAAGGACTACGGTACATATATATATCAGAAGCTACATTGACGAGATATGTAATTGTTTTTTTGATTCAACATAAATTCCTAATAATTTACTTTACTAATTGTGCTTTTTATTGAGTAACACTTCACTTGAATTTGTTTACCCGTAATTACTTACCAAGTCAGCCTAATGAGAGCTTTTCCTTCCTAAATGCACTTCACCGATTCAACCAGAAGACATTTTTCCTCCCTATATGCGTTTCACTGTTTCAACAAGGAGATATTTCTTCTTCCCATATGCGTTTTACCGTTTCAACAATGGGTTGAGTTGCAAACAAAAACCATGGAACGAACAAGACTGGTTAGGCGCGCGTTTCGCCATGGCTCCGTGTGAATGCGTGTGCTCTGTTCAATAGTACTAGGTAGTATAAGTTCAGTAGAATAAGTACAGCAAACTAATTTTATGAATCGAATGGGATGACGAATTTTTTTATCGCTTTATATTTTTTATTTTATTTTATTGAAAGTAGTTCGGTATTATGCACTAAACTTGCTCCAAAAATTTGGCTGGTAGCTAATAATGTTACAGTATGACCATAATCCTAAACCCGGTTACATCCTCATCGATAACTCTTCTGAGCCCGAGCTACCTAACTTAATTGATGTGACGAGGTTACTGATTTTAGCACAGAGACCAACACTAAATAGGTACCTAGGTAAGGTAAATTGTAAATTTCCTTTTTTTATGTAACAAACTTTTGCCCGACAATAGGGCAGAAAAGGTTAACAAAAACGAAAAAGTTTCAGTGATAAAACTCGCCGACCAACCGGTATTTTTAACTTGTTTCTGTAAAAGCTTTCTTTTTTTTGTATTTAATGTACGTACAAAGGTATGATCAATTATAAGCGTTAGCACCGCTACTATTGGGCAACGGCCACATTTTTCTAGTTAGAGCCAACAGTTTCAAATGAATTATAGGCGTTAGAACCACTTGTATCGGGCAACGGCGTCATTTCACTAGTTGGAACCAACAGTTTCAGATTAATTATAGACGTTAGAACCACTTCTATCGGGCAACGGCGTCATTTCACTAGATGGAACCAACAGTTTCAGATGAATTATAGACGTTAGAACCACTACTAACGGGCAACCGCCTCATTTCACTAGATGAAACCAACAGTTTCAGATGAATTATAGGCGTTAGAACCACTTCTATCGGGCAACGGCGTCATTCACTAGTTGGAACCAACAGTTTCAGATGAATTATAGACGTTAGAACCACTACTAACGGGCAACCGCCTCATTTCACTAGATGGAACCAACAGTTTCAGATGAATTATAGACGTTAGAACCACTACTATCGGGCAACGGCCCATTTTACTAGTTGGAGCCAGCAGTTTCAGATGAATTTTATAGGCGTTAGAACCACTACTAACGGGCAACGGCCCATTTTACTAGTTAGAGCCAACAGTTTCAAATGAATTATAGGCGTCACAGCTTTAAGCAATAAGACCGCTCATTGTGCTCATTTAATTTAAAATTATTTCTTTGTGTTACATTTTTCTTTAGGTGTACAATAAAATATCTAGCTATCTAAACTACTCTTATGCCACGGCCACTTTTCACATGTTGGAACGAACAATTTCAGATGAATGATAGGCGGTAGAACCAATACTATCGGGCAACGGCCACATTTCACTACTTAGAACCAACAGTTTCAGATGAATTATAGGCGTTAGAACCACTACTATCGGGCAACGGTCACATTTCACCAGTTGAAGCCAACAATTTCAGATGATTATAGACGTTAGAACCACTACTGTCGGGCAACGGCCTCATTTCACCAGTTGGAGCCAACAGTTTCTGATGAATTATAGGCGTGAGAACCACTACTGTCGGGCAACGGCGTCATTTCACCAGTTGGAGCCAACAGTTTCAGATGAATAGGCGTTACAACTTTAAGCAATAAGGCCGCCCATTGTACTAATTTAATTTAAAATAAATAATTTTAAATTATTCTT
Source organism: Acrobasis suavella (assembly GCA_943193695.1). NCBI lineage: Eukaryota > Metazoa > Arthropoda > Insecta > Lepidoptera > Pyralidae > Acrobasis > Acrobasis suavella. Next base: position 6,381,302 of record OW971935.1, read on the forward strand.
TTGGTGTACAATAAAATATCTATCTATTTAAACCACCCCTATGCAACGGCCACTTTTCACCGGTTGGAACCAACAGTTTCAAGAACCGTTGTTTAATCGGAAATCATACAACAAAAGCAAAATACGACACATTTGGTGATATATGAATTGTACAGGAGTTTTTTTGTATTCAAGATTTAACACTTTACTTTTAAAACATTTTATTATTTTTATCACGTTTATAAGTGACAGTAGTAAACTTCGTCCAGAATGCCTTCAACTCGTTTTAAGGCAAATCTTTATTTCATACATTTTTGAGTACCAAAACAGTAGGCATTTGGGAATTCACAGGGCCTCAGCTATTACTTAATAAAATAATAGTCGAGTTCCCTTACGGTAGTTTAATTTGCTTAGACAAAGGTTCAACGGCACATTATATGAATAACAATGGAGTTAAATAGTTTATGCAAAGCTTTGCGAATAACTTTAACAATGAGTTAATTGTCAGTAATTTACACGGGCTTTTAAAGTGGGAAATTGTTTCCTAGTAAGTTTGAATAAATTAATATCACATCAGAGTTCAGAACTCTCTTATTAATTGTATTAGTAGTCAACACTCGTGTCAAAATGTACATATTCGGGGTCCAGTGCTTTTAAATGGGTTAAAATAAATTATTAGAAAGGAAACGGAGATATCTTTTAAAATTTTGACTTGATCACTCCCTAGATAACCTTTCAAACTATTTTATGAACTACTGTTTATAATTTAAAGTGTGAACGTGAAGCTTTTCTACGCACATTAGCCAAAAGTGGCCGCGTTTTGCCAATGTGCGTAGAAAAGCTTTACGTTCTCACTTTAAACTGTAAACAGTATTTCCTAAAATAGTTTGAAGGGTTATCTAGGGTCTGATCAAGCCAAAATTTTAAATGATATCTCCGTTTTATTTTTTCAAATGATTTATTTAAATGGACGGATCTCGTAAAATTCAGGTAGCGATTTAAAAAAGAAAGCTTAAGATTTCTTAAATTTTTAAAGTAAAAGAAATTAAATCGGTTAAGTTTTGGAAGAGAGATCAGGGGAAACGTTGATTTTGTATATTTTTCGTAGGTAATTTCGGAGCGGACAGCAGTTGCCTCTACACCGCACATCGCGACAGGTGGTCGGACACAGCGCGACCGCAATAGATTTAACAAATACCTATTTTTCCATTCACTCTACCTTTTTTATGTCATAAGGCGGCAAACGAACAAGCGGGTCACCTGATGGTAAGTTACCACCGCTGCCTATGGACAACTGCAACTCCAGGGGTGTAACCCGTGTAACAGAAGCGTTGCCGGCCTTTCAAGAAGGGGATGATGTAGGGTTTATAACAAATACATATATAAATAAACATCCAAGACCCAGGTCAATCTTAAGATCATTTTCCATCTTGACCTGACCGGGGATCGAACCCGGGACCTCCAATGGCATGATGACCACTAGGCCACAGAGGTCATCAACGATGACATTGGCCTGGCTCTTAAATGGGGTAGTAGGGGTCTTTACCTATAAAATTGCCTTTTTGGCAGAAGAGACAAATACTAATAATTTTTCAAAACTAACAACGGACTTCACCCCCAACTACGCAATCGATTATGACAAAATGTCTATTGGGCCATTTGACAAGTATACCCTTTCAAACAACAAAAGAATTTTCTAAATCGGTCCAGGGGTCTTCGAAAAATCGGCAAACACACATTTAAAACATATTGAAACTTATTTAAATATATTCTTATGAATAAACACGCCTGTATGCCTCTCTTACATAAACATCTCCTCTCACAGGCCTACTGGAAGAGATAAGTAGTGCCTTTGTACAACTTTTATTTGATGTATTCTCTGTATAAATTTTCTGTGTACATAAATTGGTAAATAAATAAAAGATACGAATTGATAACCTCCTTCTTTTTGGGAGTCGGTTAAAAAGCAAATTATTACTTCCGTCAAAGGCTCCACACCTCCCAAGTTCTAGACTGCTAGAGTAAAATTCAGCTTGCAGACGTTCTTAAAAAAGGAGAGGTCAGAAATACCAGTAACCGGCGGGCATGCATGAAGAGAGATAAAGCGAAAGAGGTCTGTCAGGATCGTAGCAAGTGGAGGTCAATAGTCTCTACCTACCCCTGAGGGAAACAGGCATGATAAAATGTATGTATGTATGCTAAGAGTCGGTATTTTGCCGATTTGCCACTACATTCTAACTGTGCGTTAGATAACAATATTACTCAACACTCATAAAATACAAAGATAGACTACTCGTGCATATTATATAAGTAAAATCAAACAATTATAAATTCAAGTAATAAATTTTTAATTAGTAATTATTTATAAAAGCTGACATCGAACATCTATTCAGACGACCTGATGACATTGTTCAGGTCCCAAAGGCTTTCGTTCAGCCGCCGTATTTTAACCGCGTGTTATTAAGGTAGAAAAACGGTAGCGTGTCAGAGCCAAGTTCAAAGAAGGGAATTGGTGACGCAGCAACCGTGTGTCTGGATATGCGGCAGCGTGTCAGAGCCAAGCTCATATAAAGGAACTGGTGACGCAGCAGCCGTGACTATATGTATATTTATACGAACCATTTCGAGCTTTTTTGACCCCTTCACAACTCGAAATTTATTTAACCTATAAACATGAAATTACATTTGAGTCCTCTATCCCGTATCTAAAATCCAAAATTTCAATAATTTAGGTCAAACAGTTATTGACATAATAACGTTTAAAAAATCTGAAAAAATATCATTGATTCACTTAACCATGATCAAAATGATAACCTACTTACATATAACCTGGAAAGTTGATATTTGGCATCTGGTCATCTGGTGATCATCTATTACGCGAATACAAAAGAAAAATAAAAAAAAATCTTCAATATGTTTTTTTTTAGTTGATCGATTTTATTAGGTAAAGCGCCTATCAAAATTATACGATCAAAAATTTCTTCTTTCTGATTCTTTCTGATACTGCTGTGCAAAAAGTAATGATATCCCACAAAAAACATAAATGTGAAAATGGGAGCCAAGTTCAAAATCCGACAAAAGAATTGAGATCTAAATGGCCGCCAAGAATGCCGTGGAGAATCCTGAAATGTATTTATAAGAATCTTTACATCTAAAAAATTTAGTTTTTAATAGAGCTGACGTCTTCCATCCACTCAGGCCAGGATCTGATGACGTTGTAGAGCTTTCGCCCAGGACTCTCAAGTGCCACTAGCTGACGATGGGCCACCACGTGGTAATCTGGGGTAAGGTGACCGTTCTCAACGCCACATTTAAGTAGAGCCTTCACTGCGTCTATCATAGTTTGTTTTACCTCGTCATCTGAAATCAATAACATTATCTATGAGACGACCTCTGTGGCGTATAGGTAACCAGTTTGTTCTGAGTTCGATTCCCGGCCAGGACGAGTTGGAAAATGACCTTTTCCTATATATACAATATGTAACAAAAACCCTGTCCGATTATTGTAGGAGCAACTCAGACCGTCAATATGAACAACATTTCCTATGGGACCAATGCTTGAAAGTCGAAAAAAATCGACATTTTCATACAAAAGTGTTCGGCCGGCCCGGCAATTTGTATGAAAATGTCGATTTTTTCTTCGAGCCATGTCTGCTGCTTTCTTCCCACGCAGACCGTAAAAGCCGATCTCGAGAATGGGCGATAGTGCGTATCACACTCGCAACACGTCAATACTTTGATTCCTTTTTCCATCTTGACGCCCACCATCACGCTAAACATGACCTTTAGATCTAAGGGCCCTTGCTCTATCTACCCCGTTCAGAATGAAGATGTGAAAATATATCTTTGTAAATAAGTAAGTACTTATGTTTTTGTATTTTTTAATAATTTTTACATAGTCATATAGGTACGTAGGTACAAAATGCGCACTCCAAGAATACAAATTGTTACAATTTCGTAGGATAAAACTAAAACATAACTTCAATTATGTTTTTAGCCGACGAAAACTTTTTCTGAGCCCCAGACTGACTTTACTGCAATCTTTGAAGAATGCCGAAACAACACAAAACAGCAATACTTTTTTTATAGAAAAACTAGTTTCGAAGCCTTAATTGTAAAAATTCTTTGTTACTTTATTTTTTCTGTCTACTGTTTGTCATTCAACTGTACAGTGCTGTAAAAAGCAAATATGTAAATCAACATTCGTATTTTTTAATATTTCGTGCTAATGAAACTACTTATTTTTGCTTTTTTTATTTGGTAAATTGCCATGCACATCACGAAAGATCGTCAAGGTAATAGTCGTTTACTTAAAGTTTAGTTATAAATAACCATGGGCCACCTTTTTGTGATCATGTCCGAATAACTGACGTCCAAATTTTTAGAAAGCCACGGATTTTTTTTATTACATGTTATCCGAGCGTATTTCCGGTTGCATACTCAGCGGTGCTGCTTCAGAGCCCTCGTCCTGGTTTTTACAAAGAGCGACTGCCGTCTGGCCTTCAAAACCCAAAGGGTAAACCTGAACCAGACCTGAGCAAACGCTAGATGACGTTCGGGAATTTATATGTGCCTTGCGAAATACGGAATCATCTTTCTTATCGCGGATAGTCAGGTGATTCAAGCCTGAAATATCATAATCAGACTGGCAACAACTTTTCAAAAAGTATGCTCCGAAGTAGGATTCGAACCCGCGATCTCCAGATCACAAGGCGGTCTCTGACTACTGGATCACGGAGGCAGAGGACGGAACCACAAAAACTTCTTAAATAAATAAATATATACGGACAAATCACACAAATTGAGCTAGCACCAAAGTAAGCTTAAGCTTGTGTTATGAGATATCAACAATACTATATTTTATGATAAATACATATATAGATAAACACCCAAGACCCAGGAAAATTTAAAAAGGCTATTTCCCAACTTGTCCTGGCTGGTATTCGAACCCAGAAACTCCAAATTAGCGTAACTAATTTCAAACTGAACTTGGCCCCTCCGTACCTCCTTAGGAAGGTATGCTAGACGTAGCCTTTGAATCTAGTGACTAGCCTCTGTCTACTCTATAAGGGGTAAGGACGTGATACCGTACCTACTAAGTTTTTCTACAATGTAAAACGTTACAATGTAATTAATTCAATTTACGCTTAATTTAGAGCATTTTAATAACAAATGATCCCTTATGTCACTTCAATGGGCAAACAGAATTAATTCTAATTTCCTGTAAATACAGGGATTGCGATTTAAGCTAAATAGATCCAGCAAACAATGGATTAACATTAACAAGGGTTTGTTAACACGTGACATTGTGATGAAAATTTATCCAGTTCACCCTTTAATTGGTACACTAACAACGTTCTCACATTTACAGAAACACACGGAGGGCTCTGGGAACTGAATACGAATTAGTATGGCTTCATGCTGAATGACATGAAAAGCTGTGGGTCCCGGATGCCTTGGATAGACATCAGTTTTAAAACTTTACTTAGAAAATCTAGATAAAGTGCCTGTGACTCTCTAAATCAGTTTCAGTTAGTTTATCTTAGGTTTATTTAACCAGATTCAGCTTAGAGGATCGCGATGGACCTTCTCGAATTGGATAAACAACCAAGTTTGTTCGACGAAATGCAAACCGCACTCGGATTAGGTAACTGCGTTTCATAGGGGTCTTTTGGCCAAATGTTTATTTAGATTTAGTCGGTTTTTAGTAAAAATAAAATAAAAATCTATGGCGTGTTAATTCAAATAAAAGGAATATTATTAAAATAATAAATAAAAAAATATGTATTAACAATATAATTAAAACATTGAAATTTTCGCAACACGCTTCGTCAAAATGGTCACAAAACTGTATACGCAACATGCTTCGTCAATCTTAAGAATCCCCTTACCCTGGACTTCTCCATATAAACGTAGTCCTACGTTTAATTTTGAAATGACATGACAGATTTCGGTAAAAAATTGTAATTTTAAAGAAATTGCTGTTATCTACATATATATAATTGGTTTCCTACATTAAAATTATGAACTGGAAAGAAAATATAAGGGTGAAGAAGTTTTCCATACTAATGGTCAAATATGATATTCTTTGAAATGGCATAATTTCTTCTATTCTGACCTATATCGCAAAATAAAACGTAGACTGCGTTTGTATGGGAAAGTCTGATTCTGTCTAGGGTAAGGGGACTCTTAAGGGGCTACTTGAATTTTTCGGGGTCCAGTGTTGCACCCATTTGAAATAAATTATTTGAAAGGAAACTGAGATATCATTTAAAATTTTGTCATGACAAAGCCTTATATATATATAACCCTTCAAACTATTTTATGAACCACTGTTTACAGTTTAATGTGTGAACGTGAGGTTTTTCTAAGCACATTAGCCAAAAGTTCTCACTTTTAACCGTAAACAATAGTTCATAAAATAGTTTGAAGGGTTATCTAGGGTCTGATCAAGACAAAAGTTAAAATGATATATCCGTTTCCTTTCAAATGGGGGCAGCACTTGAATATTCCCCGAAATTTTCAGGTATCCCCTTAATCAAAAAATTCTTAATGTTTAATACTAGACTTTTGTTATTGATTGACTTTACAACGATAAAAGATCAACTCGAACAGAGACCATCGTTTGATCCCTGTTCGAGTAAATAGTAGAGCACAGAACTCTAATTTATAGTTTCGCTGGGAAAATAACTATCCTCCTACTGCGGGAATGAAACCGTTGTATAAGCTGTATTGTATTTACACCTCTCCACCAGAATATGAAGCCAGTTTAATGATTTCCACAAAGACCATAAACAATGAGGACCAACAGGTAGGTTGTTAATTGATCTTATAGTTCCAAGAAGTTCGACGGGGTGGGAATTTCTCCTTGATTACACGACCTTACGTCATGGTTTTCCGAATTATCCTTGTCCTAAACTATTCAACATTTAACTTTTTATTATTGAATATCTTACAACCATTACATCTACATACGTGTACATATACACACATGTATATATACACATTTTCACCTCTTTTTCCCTGACAGGGTAGACAAGACTCAGGACCGTAAGACCCAAAGCCACGCTTAGCGTGATGGTGATCTTTAAGATGGAAAAAAAGAATGAAAATAGTGATGGGTTGCGAGCCGCATCTCTGTTAACATGATTTAAATCTCGCCCATTACCTCGATCGGCTTCTACGATCTGCGCGGGAAGGGAAGCAGCTAGTACAGTCTAAGTTTTTTCTTTTCTTCCAGACCAACTCTGTGAACACACACGACATAGCTACATAACCCAAAATGAAACTAATAAATAAAAAATAATATAAATAAATATACAGGGACAAATAACACTGATTGAGCTAGCCCCAAAGTAAGTTCAAGACTTGTGTTATGGGATACTAACTCAACGATACTATATTTTATAACAAATACATATACAGGGTTACTGGTAACTAACTCATAACCTCTTAACATCGAAATCAGACTCCCCAGCACATTATAGATCTGCAAGAAAAAAGGCGAAAATTGCAGAAAAAAAATTGGCCTCCCATACAAATTCACTGATCACCTGGTCGAGTTTCTATGAAGAGTCCATTTTTTTTTTCTTAGATTTTTTTTATTTTTTTCTTGCAGATCTATATTATGTTAGGATTCTGATTACGATGTTAAGAGGTTTTGCGTTAGTTACCAGTAACCCTGTATAGATAAACATACATATTTCATAATTTGAAACTGTCACAATTTACACTTCGACGACTTACGGTTGGCCGAATACACTGTTCTTCCTTTCACGTTTGTACAAATTTTCTTCAACGAGCAACTGATATACTAATAACCGTTGTTCCCCTTACAGTTCTACATACCTTACTATATTCTACAATACGAATAATCGTAGTGACTCACTGTTATAGTTGCCGATGAATGAGATTCCGATGGACTTGGAGTTGTAGCCGTACGTGTGAGCACCGACGTGCAGCCAGCCCGCACCTTCGTACACCTTGCCGTTGCCGCCCACCAAAAACCTAAAAAAATATCCAGATCAGGGCCGGATTTAGGGGAGGGCAACCGGGGCTACAGCCCCGGGGCCTCCACAAAAAGGGCCCCCACATAGAGATCGAAAAAAAAAAGTTCGGAAGTTTCCGTTCGTTGACACCAAAATGTAATTTCAGATAATTCTTGTTTCCGAATATATTTATGTATGTTTGTTAAATACTAAAAGAGTCTACTTGGTTTCACAATAAATTATTTATTGAAAAACTCGTGTTAAAAAAAACTAATTTTATTTGTAAAAATATTTGGGGCCCGGGGGCCTCCACTCCTTTGTTGCCCCATGGCCTCCAGATCTCTAAGTCAGACCCTGATCCAGATGTTTTATTATCGCTGGTAACTCTTGTGGATTCCGTACGTAAGTGGTACAATAAATAAATGACTTCTTTTATTACATTATTAACAGAAACTTGTTTCGATATTTAATTATATTATTTTATACTACGTTCGACTCGAGAAGAAAGAACTACGTTATCAATGTACCTACAGACATGAAAACGTATAAGTACGTTTTTGAAGTGAAAACTTCTTTAGGTGCATTGGGCACTTTTTGAGATGACAAAAAACCATTGAACTCGCAACACCGTAACCGTCACCAAGTTTTCACTTCTCCCGGAGTGTCGCTTTTTCCCTAACCTGTGCGACAACTGGAACAATCATCATTGGATTTGGTATGAGTATATTCAGTAAGTAGTTACGCTATATGTATGTCTAGTTGCAGTCCTTTTATTGGCAAAAGCAGAGTCTTATGTAATACACTAGCAAAAGTTATTCTGTGAACCAAGCCGTTTCCAATACACAGTATGTGTATACTAGCAACCAAATCTTACAAAAACAAACCAGGTTGAATTGTTTTGTGAAGCCATTTTTTTAGTAAGGAAAAAACTATTCTTTTAGTGATTCAAAAATGGCATTTCTGGTAAGTAGTCCTAAATGTAAGTTTACCTAATTTACTATCTAACTTACGAGGCTCCAATATCCCAAAAGTTGAGGTTATCCATATGATTGGTCTGGATGTTCCTCACGATCTCTGCGCAGCCATTGTCAGTACTGCAGGTGGCCGTGACGGTGTGCTGGATAATCACTAAATTGACGGGTCTGGGCAGGTAGCTCACATGGACAGGGTTTAACCCATCCCATTCCTTCTTGCTCACGACACCACAATCTGGAAAATATGCTTTTTTTATATATTTATTAAAGTAACGTGAGACACGGACATTATTAGCATAAATAAACGGGTTACCTTGGGTTACGGCTCTCTTTATCAGGGCGAACGAGACTAGAGGACGCCAGTACTCGAAACACCTCGCGGCACACTAACAGTTTCGACTATGCGCGTCCTGTAGTCACATTCGCCCTGATGAAGACCTCCGGATGAGGTCGGTTAACATGTCGGCCAGTAGCTGACTCTTTACGTGAGTTTCCCGGTAAGGTGGCCATCTGATAAAATAAAAAAGCCGGACTCTATGATAAACAAGGCGGGATATTTAACCCCAAAAGCCCGAAGGGGATGTTTACTTTTTCGGTCATGGTTAAATTAGATTGGATAGCATAAATTGTTTCATAATTTTCGATATTTGATCCCTCATTCTAGTGTCACCCCCTCCCTTCGTCTGATACCTCGGGATACTAAAGCAATACAAGTGAATACAGTTACCTAATTAAAATTCTTTCAGCTGAATAAAAATAACAAACTAATATTTTCATAATAAACGCCCCTTTGATGCGGATAATTTGATTAAAAGGTAATTCTGATGTTAATTGAAAATTAAGGTAATTTTAAAATAATATTGTAAGACCTGATGCTTTTGTGAATGTGATGTTCACTCGATTTAGGTATATGTTTTGTAAATGTAAATTTTCTCTAAGCTTTTACCCTTTCGTTTGCACCAGTTTAATTATAATTTAACCCTTTTGATTAACTCAATTTGGGCTTAGTACGAGTAAGTATTAGTTACTAAGTACAAGCAGAGAAAAATCAGTAAAAAGCGATCCTGCTATAGAGAACGTACTCCCTCTATATTACTTTACTATTTGCTGTAAACTTCTTATAATGGGTGCTACATTTTATATTTAATTTCTATTATTATTATTTAATTTCCCACACTAAAGACATATTTTTACTCCGTAAATAACAACTCCCATATAATGAATGGATTTTGTAAGTTTTAAAGTTACTTAATTTATTAAACAGGGATGTTTTTGTTTTTTAGTAGCTGATTGTGTCCCAATGTAATACAAAGGCCTTCCCTCTAATCTTCTCCTAATCTCTGTCAGAGGCAACATCTCGCCAGTTCTTTTCAAGCGCAGATAGATGGTTTGCCCATCGTGCTCTTGGACGGCCTCTTTTTCTCCGCCAGTCTGTAGGGACATTCAGTAGTTATTTTTGCCCACCTATCAGGGTAAATAATGCATAAAAAAAAACTGTTTTATGCTCTCCGGTAAAAGGAAAAGGGGTCCAAGGAAACCAAAAAAAAGCTTTGTAGACCAACTAAAAGAAAAGATTATGATCATGTCATATCAAGCGCTTTCTTTCTTTCTTATTAAGTGTAGTAATCATATTTTATTTAGTTTACAGCTCCACAACACTATTGATAGTCTTATGGTACTCCCACATTGCTCGTTATAAAATGTTTACAAACATTTAGTAAACTTTTTGTAAGCAAACTGTTGTTTTCATGTTGGGTAACGTTAGTAAACATTTTTGGACAAAATTGCTAGCTAAAATACTCGTATTGTAACAAAATTAAATTAATTTGTTGTACCTATTGTGTTCGTAAACAATTATAAAGATGACAGCGGGGTATGCGGAGAGTGCGAGGTCAGATTTTGCGTACGCAGTTACGCACAACACAACAAAACACTCAACCAAACTGCGAGCTGATGTTATGGTTTCAAATGATGAAATGTATGTCAACATTTTCCATCAATGTAAGAGCACTCATAACATCTCACAAGTCCTAACAGAAAGAATGTTACAATTCCTAACATTTGTCAGCATATGTTTTAGTGTTACAGCAGAGTGTGGAAGCACCATTATTTACGTCTAATAATTGCAAGTTGTATTTAGGTATCGTGTTTGTAACAAGATTACATGACCCCAAGGCACTGACCGTTTTGTATTATATGTACTTAGTATTTATTGTACATAATAATTTACGAGTACTATTTATTGATATTTACTTATATGCCCATTTATATTAATAATGAAATCGCATAAATAGTGGAATTATTAATAAAGATTTCCCTCTTTTTTATAAATGGGTTTCCATCCTGGGTCTTTGTCGTTTATTACCTATTTTTTTATATATAGGTTAGCATACGCTTTTTCAGTTACAATCTCATCATAACATAAATCCAAATAATTTTTATTATCTTATTCTACATGTGTAGTATAAATTTGTGAGTTAAAGAATTAATGGTCATTTTTCATAAATATAAGATTTAGCGCTTTGGAACCACTTCTGAAAAGTTTACAATTGCTTTGGAACTTTATTGATATATTTATATAATTTGAATAACTAAATAAAAAATCTTATCACAAGTTATAGTTCATTTGTACTGAATGAAATATGAATTGCATCATTTGAGTAAAAACATATCTAAAAGCATTCTTTTAAGTAAATACAATAAAACAAACATCTGAAAATACGTGTTACGAACTACCTTATGTTTACGCTCCACACACATTAAATTCAATTAAAAAAAATCGATCGACTTACCAGCGTTAACGTGACACCAATTTACTAGTAGGAAAACACAAACAAGAATTAATTTCAGTTCCATTGTTGTATCTTTTACGATTTAACAATTATTTTTAATACAACCTATCACTTATACGGTCAGAAGGAGTATAAAATCATATGCAGACTGGTTACAAAATACCTCAATACCTCTCTGTCATTGTTCTAATGATAAACAGTGACGGACTGTCTTGGAAGTCATCTCGGTGTCTTGAACCCGATAAAGTTTGCATTATAGGTCAACTGGTTCTGTATAAATATGTTGGAAAACATAGAGAGAGTGATTAACTTAAGTATTCATCAATATAAAACTTTCTTTTTTCTTTATATAGGTATAATTAATAAAGTTTTGTGATAAATCGAAACTATACGTAATTTCTACTTCACTAACCATTTTTCTTTATTAGTTTCTATCTTTTCCAAGTCGACCTGAAAGAAAATAAACTGAATGTACCAGTTGCTTCTCTTCCCAAGCAGATCGTAAGTCTATCTCGGGAATGGGCGAAATCTGAGTCATGTTCATAGGCGATGCAGCTAGCAACCCATCACTATTTTGATTCCTTTCTATCTTAACACTTATCTTCACGCTAAACGTGGCCATTGGGTCTTACAGCCCTATGGACTTAATAATATATCTGTATTATTTTCTCAAAGATATAAGCATACCTACCTAGAAAGAGAGTCTGTAAATGTCGGTTTAAAATAGCTATAAAAATATAAAGGAGAACAAATTAAGATCCCACGTGCAATAATACAAATATTATTTTATACGGGATTCTGGCATTACAGCAAAATGATGCAAACATTATGTAATTTTTTAAGGGAATCCCGCGTCCACGGGGATTTCCTTCTTACAAATGTTGTCTATGTACTTAAGCAAAAAAAAGACGCCTTAGCTCATCTCGCCTTATCTTATAAAATTCTCTAACCTAACCTAAAAATAACAGCGGATAAAGTCATAACTAAAAAAAAACTTGAGAGATGTCAAGGGACACCCGGATGCAACGAAGTAAAATTTAAATATAAATAGGTCTAAATTACATTCAAACTCTTTCCTGCGTTCTAAAATCAAGTTTTTATTATCTTCATAAATTTGAATGAACAAAAAGAGTCGTTACAACTTTTAGTCTCAATTTTTTCCGTCTAGCGCCCTTTCGCAACGCGCGATAAGGAACTTCGTTCCAAAAAAACTTCATATAGGTACGTATAATTTATTACATAGTTTAAACTATGTAAAAAATTTACTTGCATAGAAGGGGCAATAAACTATACTGTGCTTTTAACCAATTTAATAAAAAGTTTTTATTTTTTATATTTTTTTAACCACAAAACAAAATGATATTTGCCTAATATTGACGAGCGAGCTGCAGTTGCTACTTTCCACCTTCTCAAATTAGATTCTTTTTTCTAAACGTTTGACGTGACAAACATTTTCTGTGCGATTTATATAAAATATAGACTGATGACGTCATACTTTCTTGGAGTCAAATAACGCTTTTAATATCACTTGAAATCTCATTCAAAATGCATATGGACATGACAGATGACATTATTTTGTGACGTTTCATTCTTTTATCAGTATCAATAATTTATTTTTGCCCGGGAAAAGTACCCAATCGCCCTTCGCCGTTCAACTTGTCTTGACTGTAGTTACAACCTGTCTTAGTTTCTGTGTCCACATGTCTCTCGGAATCATAACACGTGGAGCTACCGAAATCCCATGTAAGAAAAATACGATGTTATTTTTATGATATTATGACGAATGGACATGAACATTGAGACAACATGACACTAAATTTATTTATATATGAGGAAAAACACTTCATATTTATGCACTTTTGAGAATATATCTAATAAAAATGAAAATATCGATGTAATATATAATGTAATAAATGTTAATGTTCATTACTAACATAATATGGATTATGTCCGAAATAAAGATTATTATTATTATTATTATAATAAATCTATATACTATAATAAAAGAGTAAAAAAAATATGTCTGTACATTGAAAATTTTTCAAAAAAAAATATTTGTGTCGATGGAGATATAGTAATAGAGTAAGAAAATAAAAAAAAATGTCTGTCTGTTTGTCTGTTTGTCTGTTTGTACACGCTAATCTCCGGAAATACTGGATGGATTCGAATGAAACTTTTTTTGTTATATAGCTGTGAAGCCTGGGCAACATATAGGCTATAATTGATTTTGGAAAATGGAACACATGATGCAGAACTATAATGGTCCAGCTAAACTATAAGAAATATTAAAATGCCGCCTTAGCAAAAGTTGTTAAGTCTGATGAGAACTTTTTGTTGAGTTATAATACAAGCGCGAGTCGGACGCGCGCGAAGAGTTCCGTACCATAATCTATGAAAAATCACGTTTGTAGTATGGGAGCCCCCCATAAATACTTATTTTATTCGATTTTTAGGGTTCCATAGGGTAGAGTAGAAACGGGACCCTACCGACTGTTTGTCTGTCTGTCTGTCACCAGGCTGTGTATCTCATGAACCATTATAGCTAGACAGTTGAAATTTTTATAGATGATGTTTTTTGTTGCCGCTGAACAAAAACATACTAAATCTATCAATATATACTATAATAAAAGAGTAAAAAAAATGTGTCTGTACATTGAAAATTTTTCCAAAAAAAAGTTGTTTAGTCCGAAGAAAAACTTATAAGTTCAGTATTTGCGGACCTTCCAAGCAAAACACACCAGAAAAATTCTTGGTTACGTGAACGCGCCATATTGGCAACAAAAAATTAAAAATCAACTTATGACGCAAATTATTGTTAATTTCTTGGATAGTTTTGTTGACGACGCCACCAATTATCCAGTTGAGTTTCGTAATTCACTTGCAGAAAATGGACTCTCGGCTCAGAAAATAAGTCTTAATGTTGGAGGGCCAATAATGCTGATCCGAAATTTGACTCCGCCGAAACGGAACCCAACTTAGTGTCTCAGCACTGTATGCCGAAGTTCAGCGGCTGAATTTCAGCCAATGCATGCCTGCAATGTTATTTGCATTACTAGCAAAACATAATGCCAAACTTCCGATGCTTTTGCCTGAATCGGACCTGTACCCGTATCCGTATCCGTACCCGTACCCGTACCCGTACCCTTACCCGTACCCGTACCCGTACCCGTACCCGTACCCGTACCCGTACCCGTACCCGTACCCGTACCCGTACCCGTACCCGTACCCGTACCCGTACCCGTACCCGTACCCGTACCCGTACCCGTACCCGTACCCGTACCCGTACCCGTACCCGTACCCGTACCCGTACCCGTACCCGTACCCGTACCCGTACCCGTACCCGTACCCGTACCCGTACCCGTACCCGTACCCGTACCCGTACCCGTACCCGTACCCGTACCCGTACCCGTACCCGTACCCGTTCCCGTTCCCGTACCCGTACCCGTACCCGTTCCACTCCCGCTCCCGCTCCCCCTCCTGCTCCCGCTTCCGCTTCCGCTCCCGTTCCCTCACCACTCCCACTCCCGCTCCCGCTCCCGCTCCCGCTCCCGCTCCCGCTCCCGCTCCCGCTCCCGCTCCCGCTCCCGCTCCCGCTCCTGCTCCCGCTCCCTCTACCACTTCTGTCACCGCCACCGCTTCCGCCACCGCTCCCGCCGCCGCTCCCGCCGCCGCCGCCGCCACTTCCGCTGCCGTCGCCGCCGCTTCCGCTGACGCCGCCGCCGCCGCTTCCGCCGCCGTCGCCGCCGCCGCTTCCGCCGCCGCTTCCGCCGCCGTCGCCGACGCCTCCACCGCCGCCGCCGACGCCTCCACCGCCGCCGCCGCCGCTGCCGCCGCCGCCGCCGCTGCCGCCGCCGCCGCCGCCGCCGCCGACGCCGCCGACGACGCTGCCACCGCTTCCGCTCCCGCCTCCGCTCCCGCCTCCGCTCCCGCCTCCGCTCCCGCTTTCGCTCCCGCTTCCGCTCCCGCTCCCGCTCCCTCTCCCACTCCCGCCGCCACTACCGCCACCGCTTCCGCCGCCGCCGCCGCCGCCACCGCCGCCGCCGCCGCCGCCACCGCCGCCGCCACCGCCGCCGCCGCCGCCGACGCCTCCACCGCCGCCGCCGCCGCTGCCGCCGCCGCCGCCGCTGCCGCCGCCGCCGCCGCCGCCGCCGACGCCGCCGACGACGCCGCCACCGCTTCCGCTCCCGCCTCCGCTCCCGCTCCCGCTCCCGCTTTCGCTCCCGCTTCCACTCCCGCTCCCGCTCCCTCTCCCACTCCCGCCGCCACTACCGCCACCGCTCCCGCCGCCGCCGCCGCCGCCACCGCCGCCGCCGCCGCCGTTGCCACCGCCGCCGCCGCCGCCGCCACCGCCGCCGCCACCGCCGCCGCCACCGCCACCGCCGCCGCCACCGCCGCCGCCGCCGCCGCTGCTGCCGCCGCTGCCGCCGCCGCCGCTGCCGACGCCGCCGACGACGCCGCCGCCGCCGCCGCCGACACCGCCACCGACGCCTCACCCGCCGCCGCCGCCGCTTCCGCTCCCGCTCCCTCTCCCACTCCCGCCGCCACTACCGCCACCGCTCCCGCCGCCACTACCGCCACCGCTCCCGCCGCCGTCGCAGCCACCGCTCCCGCCACCGTCGCAGACGCCGCTCCCGCCGCCGTCGCAGCCGCCGCTGCCGCCGCCGCCGCCACTGCCGCCGCTGCCGCCGCCGCCGCCACTGCCACCGCCGCTTCCGCCGACGCCGCCGCCGCCGCTGCTTCCGCCGCCGCCGCCGCCGCCGCTGCCACCGCCGCCGAAGCCTTTGCCGCCGCCGCCGCTGCTGCCGCCGCTGCCGCTCGCGCTTACGCTCCCGCTCCCGCTTCCGCTCCCGCTCGCGTTTACGCTCCCGCTTCCGCTCCCGCTCGCGCTTACGCTCCCGCTTCCGCTTTCACTCCCGTTCCCTCTTCCACTTCCATTCCCCTTCCGCTCCCGTTTCCGTTCGCCGCAGACGCGCCAAAGACGGAAGATTCTCATATCGGCACATCACTACTGTCCGGCGTTTCCACCGAACTTCAGCGGCTGAACTTCAGCTAATTTAGTGTGTCATCCCCACTGAACTTTAGCTGCTAAACTTCGGCATAGTCTGCTGAGACACTTAAAGTTTACTGTGAGTGGTGCCAGTGAAACTGTATTTATTCCGCGTATGCCACTCATCCCTAACAATTTTCCTTTTGAAAATACACAGTTCCATGTGTTTACTTGCTTTGCTATGAAAATAAGTCACAGTTTTAGAGGCTTAAAGCTGCTGATGTGGATCTAAGGACTGGTTTTTCGCATGGCCAACTTAATGTGGCTTTCTCCAGGGTTAGTAATACTTCAGCTCTTTTCATATTGGCTCCCAAAGGAAAGAATTAAAATAATATTGACTTTTAACTCCTAACACTGTAACAAGTACTTTCTTATCTCTCTCTTTCTCTCTCTTTCTCTCTCTCTCTCTCTATCTCATTAGTTTTTATTTATATTAATACGCCGGAGTCATAAAGTCCACGCGAACGAAGTCGCGGGCATCAGCTAGTATTTAAATAAAAAGCTAACTAATAAATCATCTCACTTTTTGAATTGTTAATTTATCATAGGATTTCGTAAGCCATGTAAATTAATAAAAATATTGTGTAAAGACTGCACGTTCAAAGTAAGATTTTTTTTATATAATATCAGCTTTACTACAAAACTGACCCAATATCATAAACAAACATAGGAAAATATGATTCATAGACTAGGAACGAAATAATAAATCATTAACAAACTACTAAAGAACGACATTTTTTTTATTAATAGTTTGTGTTTTTGTCTCATTTTTTTTTGTTATTCAGAACAAAAAAGCCGAAAAATGAATTATTTGAATTCGCTCAAAAATAAGCAAGTTCTAAAAGCCTTTTAAATCCGGTTGAAGGGAAAACTGACAAGCAACAGAAAAATGATGCACATGCGTCCGCGTGACATCACTGCCATAAGGTTTCGCGCGTACGAAAGAGATAGCGAAGCGAGACGTCCCCACCACGCTCCCACTCTTATATTTAAAATGCTAATTTTGCTGTTTTCAAAAAAGACTTATTGTTAGTGTTATTTTTTCTTCGTCTAAAATATTATCCTAAAACAAACTTATTCGAACATATTGCTTACCTAATTCAATTCATAGTAAATATTTATGTTCCTCAGAAAACTCAAATATAAATATGCTCGGAAAAGAAGTATGCTCTCCGACGATTTTTACCGGTGGTTTTCACTAAATGCAGCGGCCACCTGTACGCCGAAAAAATCAACCCAAATAGATTATACTCGTAAAATAAAATCCCCTTTCCACAGCCTCTGGGTAAAACCGATATTGCGGCAGTTCAAATAAAGTCCCTCGGCCGCTGGAAAACTAACATTCGCTGCTAAGTAAATCTAGCGTAACGGATACAATAGACTAGATTCACGCGCCGGCTTAGTCATACATTTCCAGTAACATTTGAGTATAGCTAATACAACGTGGAAGGTACATACCCGTAATAATTCGAACCACGGGCTGTACTAGATCACTTCAGCATAATGAAATGAAAATAACAGCCAATACACAAAAAAAAAACGACGGTTTGCACTCCGGGAGTGCCGGCAGAAGTGAAAACTTGAATAATAACGTTGTGCATTTCCATGGATGCAAGCTGTAACATAAACACACGAAGCGCAAGCTCCCTGCGCCGCCTAAACGAAACAGCATAAGGCGGCAAACGAACGCCTGCATACATTTTCGCCGCGCCGTAGAAAAAGAGAGGGATACTTCCTCTCCTATACCGCGCCGCGCGTCTTACGAATTTTCGATCAGGTCACGTGTCCTGACGCCCTGACGCCCTGTCGCGAGTTTAACATTTTTTATCCATACCAAAAACAGTGTACAACGCCGCTAAAGAAGTTTTCACTTCTAAAACCGCATATCCTTACAAAAGTGTGCGGCCGCCCGGGCAATTCGTATGGAAAAGTCGGTTTCTTTTTTTGGATTTTTCACTATAATTTCTTTTTCATTATACTATAGCGATCTAGTATAGCCCGTGGTTAGATTTATTACGAGTACGTCCCTTACGTTGTATATGGAAATTAATGAAATCGGTCATTGTCGTACAATTCCTAAAATCGATAGGAATGTACTTGTACAATTGCTTAAATCGATAGGAAATTTACTTATGAAATATTATAGTTACATAATTTTCCCAGGAAACTTAAAATATTCCTAAATAGAGATCGAAAATGTATTATCAAGCAAGGTTCCATATCAGTCGATGCTCGCTCGCTTTCTCCAGTGATGTTCACTGCAGTACCTTCCGTGGCTAATTGGAGATAAATAAGTTTTAAGTTACCGATGCAACTTGTTCATTTTTCAAACATTTCATAGATACTTTTCCTGATCTCCACTAGGCGCGGCGTTCTATTCAATAAATAAATAGTTAAATAAATATATAGGGACAAATTACACAGATTGAGCTAGCCCCAAAGTTAGTTTTAAACTTGTGTTATGGGACTAGCATTCGTAGTACGTATTATCTAGAATACTATTCTACATTTACTAGGAATTGTGTAAATAATCTCTCATACATTTCTTAGATAAGCTCGGCATTGTAAAGAATACCTAAGCATTGAATTCCTGAATTACTCGTATATTCATTTCCAGCTCAGATACATAGATCGATCGATTCCTTTACTTAAGCCATATACGGCTTTGGAATACATTGCCCGAGGACATCAGACAAATCTCCTGTAGACATTTATATCACATGATTAACTTTTTGAAAGCATAATCAATCAGCAGATTTCATCGTTTCTTACTATTTTCCATGTAATTATATGTATATGTAAGTATGAAGGCATATATTATATTTGATATATATTATATGTATTTTTGATAATTTTAAAGTAATGAAGATATGTAGCTTTATATCTATATCAGTTATTTAGACGCCAACTTTCTTATCTTTTCCTAAAGGTTGGCTCAATAATGTTTTTAAATAAAATCAATAAATAAATAAACATGACCTGTCGGTAATGGGAAGCTCTATGGGTATAATATTCTGGGCTCTCATTTATATACGAAAACCGTAAGCAAAACTCATACTTCTTCTTTACCCTCCTATGTCTACGCTAAACAAAATAAACCGTATATAAAAAGGGTTTAGGTTGTGTTATTTGTACTAGTAGTTGTACTAAATATGTAAAGATTTTTTCAAGATGTCTTGGTAAGTAATTACAAATATACAGCCTAAAAGCATTTCGAGATTCAAAGGATAATGCGCTATGAGGTAATAAATAAAACAATATATTTTCATGTACAATTCACCTGCATGTAGTGTCAGAAGGAATTACTTTTAGCTTTTCTACACCTATCTCGTGTCCCATCACGGCACAAAAATCTAAATGGCCGACTCTCCTGAGGCCTAGTGGTCATCATACCAGGCAGTCAGACTGGAGTATCCCGGTTCGATCCCCAGTCAGGTCAAGATAGAAAATTTTATTATCTTTTTCGATCTGAGTGTTGGATGTTTATTTTCATATGTATTTGTTATAAAACATAGTATCGTTGAGTTATTATCCACTAACACAAGTCTCGAACTTACTTTGGGGCTAGCTCAATCTGTATAATTGGTCCGTATATATTTATTTAAATCAATCAATAATATTAAGTAACATCGTTCCAATCGAATGATCCACGACACACACGCATTTTTGAAGTGAAAACTTCTTTAGCGGCGTTGTATACTTTTTTTGTAATGGGTAAAAAATGTTAAACTCGCGTCAGGACACGTGACCTGATCGAAAATTCGTAAGACGGATGGAGAGTAGACAGCCGGCGTGGCGTAGGAGAGGAAGTACCCCCTCTCTTTCTACGGCGCTGCGAAAATGTATGCCTGCGCCTGCTGTTTCGTTTAAGCGGCGGCGGTGCAGGGCGCTTGCGCGTGGTAAATAAATAAATATTGTATTCCACCTCATAAATGATAGTACTTTAATACTGATAATTAAAGCAATTCGTGCAAAATTATTTCCTAACCATTCCAAAATATCAAAAATGCACAACGTTAATATTCAAGTTTTCACTTCTGCCGGCACTCCCGGAGTGCAACCCGTCTTTTTTTTTATCCGATAATCTTTAATGAGTTGGGGTGGCTCGCGAAGTTTACAGCTCACAGAGACACAAATTTTGTAACGATGTTATAATAAACCTCATCCTTCATGTTCCCGTCTTCCTCCTTTTAATTTTATTTTTATTTCAATTTCATTTCAAATCAATTTTTAAATTTTAGATTCCTTCCTCATCATTCTGATTCATTCCACTACCATCTCTCGAGCTCATTACATCTATATCAGTATTGTAAATTTATAATAAATAGAATAACTTTGTGCTATTTCTCTCAAGCTCTCCACTACGTACCTTACCTACCTCTTCATGTGGGAGCACTAGCTGCGCAGTTGCGCACTAGCTGGGACAGTTGGAGCTCCTACAGTTTGGTTAAGTATAACAAAGTCACGACTCACGGCCAATCGAGCTCATCAATATATCACGGTCCTTCTCCTTCATTCGTCTCTATCAATCGTACCTTTCTTGCACGTATCGTGTAGCAAAATCAATCTCGGCCATCTAGATAATATGTACTACGCACGTTAGTACGCATATTATATCGATGATCTCAGCTATTTATTTGAGGCATTCTGAGCTAAAAGTATAGATTAGGAATTAAGTACAGACCTTCAAAGATTTAGACTTAAATTTTAACCGTCGAAAAAAGAGGGGTGTTATAAGTTTGGCGCTAATGTCTGTCGGTCTATCTGTGGCATCATAGCTTTCGAATGGATGAACCGATTTTGATGCGGTTTTTTTACGTGAAAGCAGCTTCCTTTGCGGTTGTTCTTCGCTATGTTTGATGATATGAGATGCCTATATTTAGCTAAAAATTACCTAAGCACTTATATTTACAAACCAGACATTTTTTAAGCTATTGTATAGCTTTTATCGCTTGCTTTGAGCGCGGCGACCGAATCAAGAAATTCCGTAACGAAAATAAAACCTAACACCCCCACTCCGCCTACCATGTAGGCTTACAGAAAATTCATCACAAATCGACGTGGACACTAGAATCTTTATCATTCTGTGCAAAAATGTAGGTATGTAAGTACCTACCTAGGTACCTTATGCTTACGTCCGTTGCAATAACTTTAGTAGTCAACTATAATAATGAAAAAAAAAAATTTATTTGAATAAGTTGATAAAAAATGCTATGCAATAGCTTTACCGCGGCAGTCCCCGAGTGCCACAAGTTTTTTTTTTTTTTTATAAGTACTTTACACATTATTTACCACTAAAAAACCTGCAAGCAAAATACAAAAGAACATTTGTAAAATACGAAATTTTATCACTGACGTAAATTAAAGTTAAACAACAAAACGTATCAGCATATATTTTCGGGCAAGAGACAAAATGTGTTGTTTTGAATGCCCTTTATAAATGACAAACGATGAGAATTCATTGTTCGTCGTGGTTGTAGGCTGTACGCACATTGTTAATTCAACGAAATTCCTAGCCGTTTCTAATATGAGTTCATATTTATATCGTTTTGTACCAGAAATAAATTTCTCTACAACGCAATACTCGTACAAAAATTTGATATGATCTATTTAAAACAAAGTGTAGGGGAATAAATAGACTAAAAAAAATGTTTAGTTTTTTTATCAAAAAGTATGGTATACATACATTTTTTCTTTTCTATGATTAGCAAATAATGTCGAATATACAGTGCATTTGAATTTCGCGTGACGTCACGATTCGATACGATTTTTAAACAAAGGTTAATCACTCCTACTCCGAAACTTCGAAGCGCTGTATCTTTGTGAATTTTTATTACATTATTAAACGAAAAATATGGGTCCTTCATTTTTAAATAATCTAGTTGAAAGACTAATTTAAAAATAAAATTTTTTTAGCTAACCAAAAAAACTTTCTGCGCGCTTGTAGAGGAAGGGCCCGCGAAGCACACTTACGTTAATTTATAAAGGCTGAAAGTTTCTCAATGATATCCTCAATACAGGTAAGAAAATCCCCCAATATGAAAGTTGGGTCTTTGTGGCTTTGTAAATATCTTGTTGGTATATCTTTATATATATGTATTTGTTATAAAATATAGTATCGTTAAGTTACTATCCCATAAAAGAAGTCTAGAACTTACTTTGGGCAGGCCTGTGTCACTCCCCGTTCAGGTATCGAAAATATACCTACGTGCGGCGACTATTACTATTACCATGCGTGCGGCGACCACTTCGAAGGGGAAAATTCAGTTACATGAATCGTTTTTCCAGAGTAGTAAGAATGAAAATGGCTTGCAATGGATGTCTAGGTATCTAAACGAAGAAGTGAGGACTTCTGTCGCGAGCTAAATTAAACCATGGCGCTAACCACATTAAGTAGATATTTCTTTAAACTTCTTCTCTGAGTAAGACTTCTGTACGTGAGTACTAGTACTTATTCTGTGCTTTGGGGCTAGTTAAGTCTGTGTTATTAATCCGTATATTTTTATTTCAAATAATTCAATCAAAAATATTAAGTAACATTGTTCCAATTTCCAATGGAGTATTCCACGACACTCTCAATTTTTTTATACCTAATAATATACCTTTCAGCCTTTATAAAACAATAGTTTATTAGGGCATAAATTATATATTTTTATTTTTGTATAGGTTTTATATATGTCATATGTATCTATGTACAATTTTTAAAATATAAATATCTATATTTTTTGGTTGCTGTCAAAAGATTGCTTTCTCAGCGTCACCTATGTTGACTATCAAAAAAGGCCTCATGACTTAAGTCCGCTATTTACATGTATTGTAATAAAGTTAAAGAAATAAAATAAAAACTAGAAAAGGGTAAAGATTATCCCAATATTCGTATCGGATAAAATTTATGGGCAGCGCTGACAGATTTATTGCTATCACGCTCTGTCTTATCCGAAAAAGGATCGTTGGGAAAGGACAGTCCCTTGGGGGTTACTTTGCTTTGTGATTTGGAACACGTGTTAGTGTAATGGGTCACGTGAGCGGACACTTAGAAAGTAGTTGTGTCTCTTTGTTTCTTGTAAGTGTGAAAACACTCATCGCTGTTTGCTTTTCACTGTTGGATGTAACTTTTATTTTAACGTTAAAACAAAACGTGACAGTTTAGAGGCCCTGTATTCCAACGGCCCACTCGGATGAGGTGCGGGGCGATCTGCGATGCCCTTTATGCGAGGCACCCCGCAGACTTCTACATACCTCGTCTTACTGAGGAACGGGAGGCGGGGAATGAACGTGAAAGGACGCGGAATGTAGATTTTATCGGTTTTTTTTTTTTTAAACCTGGGATACGGGTTATGAAAGGCAACTCTGCGAATTTGTCTAAACATATTTGGTGGCTTTAAGTGAGCACAAGAATCAAATGTAAAATATCAGTGGTTTAGTCGTAGTTTTGAAAAAATATTACAAAAATTTTACAAAAATTACTACTTCAAGATTTTTTTTATCGAGTAAAGTTTATTAGATCATGTAACTAAATGCGAATTTTACTAGACTAGATCCTTAACAAAGAAATATCTTTTTTTTTTTCAAATTTTAAAACACAAGTTTCGATGACTCAGATGGTTTTAAAAATTAAAAATTTCGGCCTACCAAGCCTTAATATTTATTTAAAACAATACGGCCTAAGTTATGGATGTTTATCTATATATGTATTTGTTATAAAATACAGTATCGTTGAGTTACTATCCCATAATACAAGTCTCGAACTTACTTTGGGGCTAGCTCAATCTGTGTGAGTTTTCCGTAAATATTTATTTATTTTATTTATAATTATAAGTACTTATTCTGACAGTTTTTTTTTAATACATCCCTTATCTTTTATTTTTTGTTTTATAACCAAAAGCGTTCGTTATTATTCATTATTAAGCTTCTACAAAACAATTATTTTCATAGCTCTTCTGTGCTTAGATTGATACTAAGTAAGAAACAATGAAAGTCCTTGCCATATCATCATTTCAGGACCTCAGAAACTCTACTTCTAGACATAACCCCCCGCTAATGGTTTCTGAAATTACCGAAGCGGCCTGAAAGCAGTATTTTGGTCCCGGCTGTCATCACTGTATGGCAGTCGTCAAGCTATGTCAGATGCCTATAGGCAGCTTGAAAAATCCCAGACACCAGTGTTGGTCACTTACACACACGAAAAACAATATTTTCCTACAACCTTGAGTAACTCGTCTGATTTGACTGACCATATGCAAACTCCGATCCTGCAGTTAGGTACCTCGAAAACCTATCTACTAATAGGCCACTTTAATAAGGTAATCCGCTGGGCTATGTCAGTTACTAAAAAAAATTATAACGTCAGTATTGTACCTCTTATTTATTTCACAAATTAAGAGGAAGTTTACACTAAACCCCTCTCATGAGAGGTCATCGTTATAACACGGTCGTTAAAGAAGCTAGCAGGAGTCCTGTGATCTATTGGGAGCTATTATTAGACTGAAAACACCGCCGGGATTAAAGCGCTATCCGCTATCTAATAGATTGGGCACGCGGTGTTTACTTGGGAACGCAAGCTCAGGAAATAATAATTAAATATCATATACATTAAATATGAACAGTAACATTGAACAACTTGCACAGAAATTAACTTTTGGAAGTATAAATTCGAGCACAGATTGCTCACGTCATAGTAGTTATACTGAAAACTAGGCGCAATGATGGTGAAAAGAAAAAATGATTATTCCGATCCAATACCACGAACAAATACCACTGGTATTACTTTGAATTTTTTATTATTTTCTATTCCGAACGGATACCACTGTTAAAACCAATACCAAAACATATTCAAAGGTACAGTCAGTAAAAATGTTTTGAATGAAATAACATTTTTATTTGCAAATTTGTATATATCTTTAAACGACTTAGACATGTAGCTGAACCTAATGTTGTGAAAATGGTTTACTTCGCACAAGGGCAATCATTATTAACATATTGCATCTCTACATGGGGAGGAGCTTCTAAAACAACCCTGCTTCGGCTAGAGAGAGCTCAGAGGGCTCTTCTCAAGGTGTGCACCTTTAAGCCTTTTCTCTTCCCTACCCGTTACTTTATGAATATTGCGAACTCCTCACTGTCCGCCAACTTTATATTTTGAGCACAGTGCTACAACAGCACAAAATTACCCCATACAGGCCTAATGCAGTAAAATGCAACTGTCTCGCTGCAACCTCCTCTCTTTTCAGTGGCAAATCCTATCACCGCTTTTTTTGTTTTGCAGGGCCTTTCCTATACAAATAAACTGCACGCCAATTTAAATATTCTCCACTTATCAAACAACTCCTGTAAATTTTTATTATTTAAATTCCTTCATTCCCTTGATTATAATGTAATGACACAAAAATTTTTATACACCCTCTTATATAACGGCTAATTTTGGTTTAAATTTAAATATATAGTAACCCTCGAGAATTTACGAATCAATAACTAAACGGATGATCTAAGCTTTTTAGTTTATTTAATATTAAGTACAAATAGATATAGTAGATTAATTTAATATTTTTAAGGATGCATTTTGGCAAACGGAAACATATCCCAATGAAATGAAACTGTCCAGAAGCGGGGAGCACTGGAGTACTGTGATACAGGCCCTGCCTTCATCAGGCTCCAGTCTCCTCCAATCTGCACTTCAAAACCACTTGTATTGATTGCTCCTCAAGTTATATGTTACATGTTTGTGTGGATTGTTGGAGATAATAAACTACTTTTTTACTTTACTTTACTTTAAATATAATGAAAATTTAAATAAAACACTTGTAAGGCTTACAGAAAAACAAGTATTACCTGGAACAAGTTTTATGAAATTACCACATCCTATGAATAATTAATATAAGTTCAATGGATAGTTAATAATTATACTAATTTCATTCAATAGAGTGCAAACTGAGCCCTCAGGCACTACGTCTCTCTTTTGGCTTTGCCTCTTTATCTTGTGTCCTGTATGAAGCAACAAGCTTTTCAAACTATGCTCGCGTTGACGGGAAAGGCCGCCTTAAGTGGGGCTCCCATACAACAAACTTGTTTTTTTATAGATAATGGTATGGAACCCTTAGTGCGCGAAACCAACTTGCACTTGGCCGGTTTGCTTTATTTTTTAATGCTCTTGTGAGAAATATTTCAGTTCGATAACTAAAAATTTCTTTTTTAATTCATTTAAAGGAATCCTTTTAGTCCTTATAATTGAATTTAAATGCGATAGCACGTTTCATATCGTTGCTGCACTGAAATTCACTGCAGTGCTTTTCAACAGCTTTCACTTTTTCCTTTATTTCATTCCCCAATATTTATATTTTGATACTATTTACAATTCAATGTGTCAATGTAGGCCTCTCCCAAGGATTTCTGAAACGACCGATCTAGAGCGGCCTGCATCCAGCGCTTTCCAGCGACCTTAGTCAGGTTGTCAGACCACCTTGATGGTGGGTGTCTTACGCTTCGCTTGCCAGTACGTAAAAACAATATTAATATTAGGTAATTACTGCATGCCGCGCAAATTTATAACTACCAGGCAATTTCTTGGAGCAAGTTGAGTTCATGATAGAACAAAAAGATTATTCGGTTGAGCACTGATTTGAGATAACGAATAACGAATAGGCATGACTAAAATTTTTTGTGTAATCCATCAGTCAGATACTTTTATGACGATGGAGCCAAGAGATACTCCGGTTAGTATTAGAAGGACAAGATATCAGAATGGCTAAATAACACAAAGTACATATCTCAAAAAAACTATGTATCCATTTCGTCTTTTTATCATTAGGGACGAGCACTTTCTGGTAGACGATGCCTAGGGTCGGAGTACGGAGACGGAAGGCGGTCAATGGAACTCAGTAATAAAACGACGCAACTCCATCGAGTTTGGCTTATTTCATTTGTCTTAATAAGTACTTTGGCCTAACAATAAAAGATAGTACAAAAAAAAAATATTTTTCAAAAACTTATTAAGAAATTACTTTAACAGATAGTCCGCCTATCTACTTTCATAGTTATATAACTATGGAAGAAGGTATTTGCTCTATCATCATCTCTTTCTACCAGAAAAATAAGTAGAAAGTCAAATAAAAAATATTTTAATTGAAACTGAATCTTGTGGTATTGAATTAAGCAGACATTAAATCACCTATGTACAATTGTATCTAAATTCCACGTTCCACATCTACTTGAAAATCACGTACGATGTCTATTGATATTCTAAATCGGTTATTACTTCATAACCGTATTCAGCCCGAAAACTACACGGGAGCATACATGCAAAATTAATTCCTATTACTATTAGTAATTGGGACGAAAATTGCGCGTCTTACTGTGTGTAATGCTACGGACCTGACAGGCATAAATTAAAGTTATCGTACATCCTCCGGTTTGTGCTGTCGAGCTCCGGGACGCGTTAGATAGGCCTGGAAATTTAGGCTTCATTTTAGGTAAGTAATACTTTTTAGATGAGCATAAGTGTGTTCCTATCTACTAAAGTACCTAGTTCACGCGCATTTTTATTGAGAAATAATATGTCAAGCGACATAATATTTTTTTGGCAACGTGATAAAGCTTCTTAATTTATAACTAAGCAACGAGAAAATGAGATATCATCTAATAAACTAATTCCTCTTTTGTACAACGCCAACAAAATATTCTAAAGAAAGCATCAAATAAAGATCAGCCATTATTTGAAGTTGTCCTTATGATTTAAACATTGCCACCGAATTTACTAACTCAGCCCCGTATTAACAGCTCATCACTATTTTACGTTTTACACCTTCAATACAAGCTCCTCAAAAAATACAATTCAAGCCTCAATAGCCATCATCGTATATCATAATTTAGCATGTAAAGTAATTACTTTCATATTCTTTTATCGTGCAGTGGCTACTGCACTACACGATTTAGCGCGTGTGCGCGAGACGACTAGAGTAGTTTTGAGGTTATTATCGCTAAACAGTTTTAGTCTAAATCCACCGCTACCGCTGGTTCTTCATCGGAGGATGAGGAGACTGAAGAAATGGTCCCAGAACACAGAACCAATTTTATACACATGAAAGTTTTGGGCAAATCCAAACTAGCCAACCCCGACTTCATGTAGTCTGTTTGCCCTATACTCGAGTGTATTTTTATAGCCGGAAGCGCGGAGGGAGGGCTGCTCCCGCCCGCTGTAATAAACGCAGGCACCATGCGAGCCGTAGCGGCTAAGCCTGTATTTTAGTTACATACATTGGTAACCTAGCCCCCCCCCCCCCCCATCCTTGCCTAATGGAAATTTTTACCAAAGTAAAGACCAAAATAAAGTTTTTATTTTGGTCTCCCCTCAATAGTTCCGAGGTAATATTAGTAGCCATAATTTACTATTCGGTGACAATTTTAGTTAAAGTTTTACTATCAATTAATGTACGAGGAGTCACATTATAAAGATACTGAGTTATAAAATAAGAAGGTAATGTAATAACTTTTTTAGTGCTCTATATTAACATTTTTGAAATTTATAGCTTGAACGCATGATACAAATTTAGATGCTAAAAAATATCCACTATGCTGAATTGTATTTATAGTGGCTTAAATTGAAGATAATTAGTGGCTAGGAAAGTATTATTCAGATGCACGCTGGTTGTGGCTGAGTTAGTAATTTAGAAGGCAACGTAGATTTTTAGAGGCGAATAATGCTATTAAAAAGAAGTTTGTTTAATTAGCACCCATTTTTATTACGTTATTTGTGTTTCTTTACTTGTTCGCAAGCATTACATGTTATAATGTGTCAACATTGTATTATAGGTAATAATTATAAGTATTTATTAATTCAAAGACAATAATAATAATATGACAAAGCCCTTCTGGTGAGTAGGCGTCCAATACTGTGTCAATAAGTTTCTTTCAGTGTTTCTTTTCAGCAGTGGTCTTTACAAAGCGCTGGTATCAATGTAACAGTGCTATAAAGGTCTACAATACAGTACTCTTTATTGCACAAAATAAATAAATACAGGACAAAATTATCTTAACCCTTTCACCGCGAGACTTTATATCAGTTGCCGTGCCCCCAGCGCGAGGGGTATTAAATCTAAAATAAATACCTACAACCAAAAAGGGTTGTGGATGCTTAATTTATGTGCAATACGACTGCTTTTTTTATTTTGGAAATATCCGACATAAAAAACAATGATTGTCGGATAAATCCGACGTTCGCGGTGAAAGGGTTTAAATTAGGAAATGCGCAAATGGCGGTCTTATCGCTAAGCAAGGCAACCTCGCTATATAGAAAATAGTAATGGGAAATTAAGTAGTGCGGGGCGGTCAATATAAACATACTTATATACAATTATTATAATAATCATACATATACATCTACTGAATGAACTTTTGAATTTTGAATTTTACGCCTATCATCATTCTTAAAGTTGCCTTGTGGATTTAAAGGCTCTGTCTTAATCCCAAAAAGGATAAAGACTGGTTACCTTGCATTTCATTAATTCTGTGGTGTAAGTGTATCTGTGTTGAGTACTTAACATTTTGCGGGATTCATAACCAGACAAAGAATCAAATATTTATTTATTAATTAGGCCTTTGCAGGCACTTTAACACGTCAATAAGAACATTTTTAAATGAAAAATATTTAAATTATTTTAGAGATAAGCTACCTAAACTACCGTTTCGCAACGACCACTGCTGAGAGACATACTTACTGAAATAACAGCTTTTAGGGTTCCGTACCCAAAGGGTAAAAACGGGACCCTATTTCTAAGACTCCGCTGTCTGCCGCCTGGCCGTCTAACGTCTGTCTGTTTTGAGGATAAAGGTATTCGGGAGAGAAATGATACTACAGGCTGCTCGGATAATGCTCTCTGTATTTTAGGTTTCATAAAATTATATAGGCATGATGAGTACACATACACATAGATAAGTCTAAGATAGGTATATTACATAGATTACACACTACACTGTCACCAGGCTGAATCTCATGAACCGTGACAGCTAGACAGTTGAAATTTTCACAGATGTATATATTTCTGCTGCCGTTATAGCGGAAACAGAAATACATCAGTCAGTCGGTCAGCGGAATCTTAGTAATAGTCCCGTTTTTACCCTTTGGGTACGGAATAGGGTTCCGTACCCAAAGGGTAAAAACGGGACGGAAAAAGAAGAAAATATTTTGTCAACAACTTCAAAAGAGCACAAAGAATATAAGAACAATACAAAAACCAACTTTAACATATGTAAACATGATTAGGATCATACATTTTCTCAAACATGCTCGGAAATGTAGGCATTATTGCAGTGAAAAGAAGACACAAAGTCTGTAATTCTTGGCTCATGCATTACTTTACCGGCTTGGGCTAGTTCATTCATCCATTTTACTTTAATTACCTTTGTATGTTGTCATACAGCCAATTGCTACCACATTATAAAAAATGCACTCTAAGAGTAAATAATTTTATTAAAATGTAGTGGTATAAAATATGCTTAATTTTCGTTGCGAGAGAAAGAAGCAATAATCTACGGTATTAATTTTTTTTTTTTTGTAAAATATAACTGGGCTGTGTGGGCTATGTTTCCTTTGCACTAATTGACAATTGTAAAAACTAAAAAAGACAAAAAGATTATTTTCTGTTCACCACTTCGTGAAAAAATTCTTTACAGTACTTAAACATTAATTGCTTTCAGTAAATATTTGCAAAGTTGGTAATTTTTTTCATTATTTCTTTGCCTCTGCAGTAATGTAACATTACTTCAAACAAGAATTTTATGTGATACCGAATAACAAATTCCCAAGATTAAACGAATTAACAGCTCACATTTTCCGATACAACGTGAAAACCAAATTGGTAATTAAGCCTTCACGCCTTTGACAAGAGCTTTTACGGCCTTTTTTACGGGATAAAATATAGCCGGGATATGTGAAATAACGAAATCCTATTGGTTGTTCAATGTAGGTTTAATCAGCTTGTTAACCGACTTCCAAAAAGAAAGAGATTATTAATTCGTTTGTATTATATGTATATATTTTTATGATTATGTTACTCAGATTACTCTTAATAATAAGGCATACTTGCGAGGTGTTCCCATTGAAATTTTATAAAAATCAGTAGTCTGGCGTTGAAGTCGATTTTTAGATTTAAAATAATTTTTAAACAGCGGCTCAGCTCTGCTCATCTCATTCCAGGTAGAATCCCGGGACAAAAATAATTTAAAGAAGTAATAAATTTATTCCAGAATTATATTAAACACAACACAATACATAAAATAAATAATAAAACTAAAAACAAAATAACCTACCTATAAACTAAAATATATCTAATTAAAAATAAAACATTATATTATATAAAAAATAGACCCCAGATCGCTACGGTCGCAAGGCAGAGTGCCTAAGAGACTGGCAGCATTGCCTCGTTGTATGACCAGACTTAATCTCTGGCCAAAATGCGCACCAGCTCTTAGGTCCCCAGAAACGTCGTTCAGGCGTGTGGAGATTTCTTTAAAATAATTTTGTACTAATAAGAAAATAAAATGAATTATCCTCTCACGGCCACTATACTCACTTGTTTCATTGTAACTTTGTTTTAAATTCAAATATAATTGTAAAAATTTCCAATTTCTCATATAATCCTTGTTCCACGCGAACACATTTAGATTAATTAATGCGAAAACTGATAGTTATTAAGAGCGTATTGACCCCCAGAAATTATGATGTCACGGTTTGTTATTTCATACAAATCACATATCAAATTTGATTTGTTGGAAAGTAGCGAATTATATCCGATCCGACCAACGGAATATACACGGTGATATTTCATTGGTTTTGGAGCCGAAGG
The DNA here is from genome assembly GCA_943193695.1 of Acrobasis suavella. Taxonomy (NCBI): domain Eukaryota; kingdom Metazoa; phylum Arthropoda; class Insecta; order Lepidoptera; family Pyralidae; genus Acrobasis; species Acrobasis suavella. Next base: position 6,413,918 of record OW971935.1, read on the forward strand.
CCACTTCATAAGGACCGTTAGTAAGACCTTTTTGTCTTACGTATATGGATAAAGGAATTTATCTACGACATGACATTCTTTTCTCCAAAACCAAAAAAATTTTTGCGTGTATAATTAGTACTGAAGTCAACTTCCTTAGTTTAAAAACTTAGAATATACATTTATGTCTGAATGGCTGTCACATGAAATTAAAATAACCCTTAACGCCCTTAACCTGTCTACGAGTAAATATTTACCCACGTCAATTATGGGCAGGTAAATGAATATTAGTAACTAAAATATTCAATATATATATATATTTCAAATGATGTCTCAAATTCTGAATAAATTTTGAACCCATTTCTTTGTTGCCGCTGCAAAACGTTTTACAATAATTATCAAAACCTTATAAATTCATTTTTCAGCTACTTCTCCTCTTAAATTGATTCCTTTTTCCATCTCAACCCCCACACCTTCACTCTAAACGTGGCCTTAAGGACCTAGGTCCTTAAGGCCACGTTAGGAGTGAAGCGTGACAAGTTAAGCAGTGCCTAGGCACTGCTTAACCTTTCTGGATAAAGACGTTAAGTGTATCTGTATTTCATTATTTAAGTAGGTAAATAAAATTGTTAGATTTACTTGTTAGTCCATACAACCTCTTTTAACTGTTTATAAGACAGCAACCTTACAATAATAAATCTAGCCCATCTAATGGGAACTTTTCTCGTTAACTCCGGGATATTTACAACTTAATTACTCTTCACTCCACTCTTCCTGAGATTAACTTCAACTTTTTACGGCAATATGCAATATGCAGACATTTTACGTACACACTTAATATTATAATACTTAGAAAAAGTATACGTGAAGATTTTTAAATCCATTCGCTATCCACAAATTAAGAACAATAGTTTTCTTCTTTTCGTGTCGGTTGGCTCAAATTACACTCATTTTGGATCTTTCAGTGAGTTTCCACTCTTTTGCCTCTCTCCGACTCCGAGTATAGGTCGTATTTACCCGACTGCGCCAGAAAGAGGGTTATGTTTTTCGAGAGTGTCTATGTATGTATGTATGTATAAATAATAATCGATGGATTCAAGCTTGAAGAGGTGTCATTAGATTAGTCTTAGTTCTAAGAGTGACACTGGATATATAAAAAGTCAGTCGGGTTTTTTTTTTAAATGAAAACTTGTAATTTAAGAAATATTAAAATAATATAAATTGATTTTTAAAGATTTATATCTATTAATGTATAATCAAAAATAGCAAAATGTTGTTTCAAGCTTATAGCAGATCTAAAGGCATATCTGTTTTTACTTCTATCTAATGATGCAAGTCGGCGGCCCCAAGGGCTTAACGTACCGTACCGCCTGTAGCAAGGAACTCCTTTTTTGTCCACCTGGTCAAGATACTACATAAGATTTCACTGCTAGTCATCAATCCCATCGCTTATTAATCGCTGATAACTCGAATGCCAGCTGGGGTATCGAGCTCCTTATAATCAGGGTATAGTATGCTCGATGTTTCTCTACGTGATAGAATCAGAGATGAGGAAATTCGTAGGAGAACAAAAGTCACTTATATAGCCCAGCAGATTAGTTCGTTGAAGTGGCAGTGGGCGGGACACATAGCGCGAAGAACCGATGGCCGATGGGGTAAAAAAGTTCGGTCGGTCGTTTTAGAAATCCTTGAGAGAGGCCTATGTCCAGCTGTGGACGCTATGCGGCTGAAATGATGATGAGTATGCCTTCGAGCCACTTTGTTTTGTAAAATTAGGTATGCGTGGGGAAAGAAGGGTGTGAGGGGTAGAAAGGCCAATAACCAAATCTGATTTCGTAAAATTCGGATCAAACTTTTAGGTTTTTCTTACGCCTACTTAGAATTAAAACTTTCTTCGATATTGAACAAAGAAAGTTGATATTGATGCTTGGATTAAACATTTTTCTAAAATAATTTTTACCTAAAGTTTTTCTTTTCATCCCAAAATATGCGAGGTTCGTGTGTGGTTGTCAAATAAAGGCCATTTATTGTGAGGTTTCTGTAAGCTTTTCAAATAACTGAAATTTTTTAGGGTTCCGTAGCCAAATGGCAAAAAACGTAACCCTTATAGATTCGTCATGTCTGTCGTCTATCCGTCCATATGTCACAGCCACTTTTTTCCGAAACCATAAGAACTATATTGTTGAAACTTGGTAAGATGTATTCTGTGAACCGCATTAAAATTTTCACACAAAAATATAAAAAAAAACAACAAATTTTGGGGGTTCTCCATACTTAGATCTAAAACTCAAGAAATTTTTTCGTCAAACCAATACGTGTGGGGTATGGATAGGTCTTCAAAAATGATATTGAGGTTTCTAATATTATTTTTTGCTAAACTGAAAAGTTTGCGCGAGAGACACTTCCAAAGTGGTAAAATGTGTGTGTGTGTGTCCTGTAACTTCTGAAATAAGAGAATGATAAAACTAAAAAAAATATATGATGTACGTTACCATGCAAACTTCCACCGGAAATGGTTTGAACGAGATCTAGTAGGTAGTTTTGTTTTCAATACGTTTATCAAAACATCGATCAAAATTACAACGTACTACAAGAACTTTTATATTATGTTACTTGCTGCTACGGAACCCTTCATGGGCGAGTCCGACTTGCACTTGGTCGCTTTTTTATTATGAGGTTCCAACAGGATTGGCAAATAACTACCACTTTACCATACGGCCGACGCCGCGGGTTTTTTTGTATTTCGCCATACAAGTAAAGAATGCTATTGGCTCCAAGAATCAACGATGATCACATAAAGCTATTTCATACAAATTCAATGCATCATCCCACAGAAAATTCCTATATTGGTAAATAAAATATCAATACGTAGTGGGCTTCTCGTATATTAATGTATAATAACCTTCCTACCTTACTAAATAAATAATACATAATATTAATTCATAATGTTTTGAAATTAATGTATGTAAAAAATGTGGAATGTGATGAATTATTAATAATATATGCAAAATAATTGTAATAAAATTGATCAAGTAGATTTTAAATTTATGTATCTAATGCACGCTTATGAAGTTTTAAGTATTGCCCATTTTAAGAACTAGGAAAATTTGTACCTTCATTTTGGAGGTGGGCGTTGACATCTGCGACACAGTTACTTTAACTACTGCAGGTGTCATCGTTAGGCAATGTTTACTGTATCAAAAATTTCCTATTCCCTAATAAAGATTTTTTCATTTTTCATTTTTTTCATAAGAATTCTCCAAGTACTCTCAAAAGTTTCTTGTTAATATTTCACCAACAGCTTATGGAGTCACTAATTTTCAGTAGCAAATAAAGTTCAGCTTAAACTTGCTGAACTTCACTGTTTGAAGTTTAATGTGCAAGCTTAAGCTCTGCTCTACTCTAGGCTTAAGTAGAGAAATAGATGGTGTTGGTTTAGATATTTACATGTGGTATTAAAATTTAAGTACTTATAATTACGGTAGAAAATGCTTATCAGTGATTGAACGTATCGAGAAGACAGAGGAAGTTACCCTCCATTTGCGCCTTCATAGTCCAGAACACAGAATGTCTGTGGTCCAGAATCTCTTCAGATCAATTTGCTTAATCATGCCTGTTGAGACTGTTGTTAAAGTGCGCATAACTAGCGCTTTCGTAAGTAAAGCGACACCGGTCGTGGTCAACACTTGGATGGGTAACCACAAGTGGCATAAACATTTATAGAACTTCGAAAGGCACGTATAAGCCGTTTATCCCGACTGCCATCATTGTATGGCAGTCGTCAAGCTATGCCAGATGCCTTAAGGCAGCCTGAAAAATCTGATACCAGTGTTAGTTCTTAGACGCATGAAAAAAAAACAACAACATCTTGCCTGTTAACTAAGAATGCCATCTGGCCTAAGTACATGTACTCCGAGGAGCTCGGTGGCCCGGCGGGAGTGCGCATTACAGCGCTTTCGCAAGTAAAGCGACACCGGACGTAGTCCGCACTTGGATGGGTGACCACAAAAGGCATAAAAATCTCCGAAGCTCCTCCGTGCTTCGGAAGGCACGTATAAGCCGTTGGTCGCGGCTGTCATCATTGTATGGCAGTCGTCAAGCTATGTCAGATCCTCAGCCTGAAAAATCTGACACAAGTGTTGGCCACTTAAACACACGAAAAAAAAACATGTACTCCTCGACAAACTGCAATTCCTGCCCTGCAAATCTGCAATGGTAATAAAAAAAGATAACTGCTTTTTATTAACATTTATTTATTGTGGTAAGTAAACATGATTCCGAACATGAACGTCTTTCTTACTTTTAGGTAAGTTAAGAGGACAAATAAATGTTAAGTACTGCAAATCTACCAAAATGACAAGACATGTCGGCAAGTCGCCATTTTAACTTTGTTTTTAACTTTGTTTGTTTGAGTTTCAGAATTTACATAATACGTCAATGATTACCATATAATGGCGACCCTCGTCGTCTCACCTATCAAAAGACAAACAGATACACAAACAAGATTAGGTAAACGGATTAGACAGTTACTTCATGGGATTTGCACTTAATAAACAAAACTAAATGTGCCTTGTCGTCTTGACATATGGAGCCAAGAGGTGCAGAGTTGCCTTACTTATTTTCACAGTAATCATTTGTATGGGGTTAAGTCAAAGACAGGTACAAGGGACAGCAGACCAATCATAACATACTTAGAAAGCTTGCCAGTTTTTCACTCGTAGCTACTTTTCCGCGTACTCGTACATACCTACTTTCAGTTTACGGTTTATAAAGTATGCGTGATGCGGCGTGGTGATTTTGGGCAAATCCTGTCTTTGCGAGAGGTTAAAATATTTAAATATTAATTTAGTTGTTAGTTGACGTCTTTAGAAAAAATGCTGCAGTGCAGTTTATTGCCGCTTTTTCTGCACTAGCGCTTAGGAAGCGGCAGTAAACTTAGCTGTAAGGAACCATTTGACCTCAACAATTGTGCAACAAAACAAAGTGACGATTATAAAGAGATACGATTAATTATCCTATGATAATAAAGATATATTTGAATTCGAAATTGAACAGTGGACTGATGCTGCTTAAAGTTTGCTTTCCATTTACTCCCTTCAAAGAGAGATAATGTTAGAGTTTGCTATATCTAGGGAAATATACTCTTACTCGTGTCGCCTTCATTATTATTGACTCTTCAAGCAAATGTTTTCGAAGTATGATTCAAACTCACAATAAAGGTTGCAGAGAGTATTTGACTGTTTGTGTTCCGGTTTAATTTCCTTCAGGTACTGTTGAACGGAAAATTGAACAATATGCTTCCTCGAAAATTGTTTGAGAAGTGTCTTTTAAAATGATTTTACTATGTGGAATATAATAATATAGCCAGCCCACCTAAATCACAAATTAAAAATAATGTATAAAACATTAGCCGAAAATGTCAATCAAGCTGAAAATGGGGAGGTTTTCAACCCAGATATACATGTATATAAGTAAGTATTTTGGAAAATTTACTTATTTTACATCATGAACTAAAATTGCTGTAACAAATACTGCGCGATAAAAGGATTACCTACACGTGTGAAATTAAATGGAAAATGTTCAGGAAAGGTTGTGTTACGTTATGCCAACCGAGTTACGGTATTATTTAAATTTCAGATTGCCAGATTTAACTCTAAGGATTTATTTTTATGGATGAAGTCTTATAATAATATCACTAGCTTTTGCCCGCGGCTTTACTCGCGTAGGGGTGTAATTTATCAAAATCCTTTCTTAGGGGATGTCTACGTCATAGTAGCTTTATGCATGCAAAGTCTCAGCCCGATCGGTTAAAAATTTCATAAAAAACTTTCATCCCCTATTTTATCCCCTTGAGGGTAGAATTGATCAAAATCCTTTTTTAGCGGATACCTACGTCATAACATCTACCTGCATGCCAAATTTCAGCCCGATCCGTCCAGTGGTTTGGGCTGTGCGTTGATAGATCACTATGTCAGTCAGTCAGTCACCTTTGAGTTATATATATTTAGATGATAGATGATGATAGATGAAGTCATGAAATAATAAATTAAAAAAAAGGGAGAGAGACAGGAGAAGCGAACGTATCTACAGTGCCTGGTGATCTAGTTTTGGACTCGATCGAAGTGCACTCTACTCAAAAGTCAGTAATTTGCACTTGAACTGCACATTTCTACTAATAGAAAACAATCCGAAAGACTTTGTGATTTTCATGCGCGATTTCATTCCATTCAGCCGGTTCAAAAGTTGACCTCGTGATATATTTTTTTCTTAACGCGACAGAAAATTCCTGTTTTATCTTCTATGTGCATGTCCTTCTGTACCATAGGTATTTTGTGCGTACGAGTGAGATACCGGGACCTCCGGGGAACTTTGTATTTTCAGAGAAGTACTTTCAACTACGCTGATTGAAACTGGGAAATGTGATGTTTCTTCTCCGTTATGTTAGGTAAAGTTAGTGCTTTGTTACTTCTGCAATACATGACAGTGTCAAAACATACTTTGCCGAAGTTCTGCGAGCAAACTTCAGTTGAACAAGTAATTATTTAAAAAATATTTTGAAAAACAAGCTTTTACCTTAAACAATGAACAAACGAGTACAAAATCGATAAGTTTGCTTCATTTCATTATAGAGCTTCCGGTTCCTTCATCAGATCAATTCCAATGTGATCATTATTTTGCATTGTCACGCGTATACGCATTACAGCAAAATTTCAGCTTAATCGAAACCCGAAAAGTGGGTCAAATTTAACTTGCTAAATTTGATTACGGACAGACAGACAAACAACGGGACAGGTGAAACTAAATTAAAGCTTGTAATTATGTCTGCAATGCTATTTCAATGAGCAAGGTAGCAAGTAGCAACACACTATGCTGAATTTACGGTGCGTTTTCAACGAAGAAATACATTAGCCCCAACTTTGACAGGGTGTTTAGACACTGAGTAGGTAAAATTATATTTGAAACAGGATAATTCCGAAAGATTGTGAGCTTCAGCCAAACAGTTTTCGCCGAAAATTCAGCCCTTAGTACTTGTTCGTGGTATACTGAGAGAAACATAGTTATTTAATTTACTAACAGTCGTTAAAAGGAATCTTTTTAATTTGCGTTCTGGGATATGAGTTCTTTACTTATTTCATTCCAGGAAATAAACGTAATTTTTCCGTTCCAATGTTATAGTAGGTAAAAGATGGAAATTCCATGTAAAATAAATATAAATTATAGTTAAATTAGAATGTGCCATGTCGTCCAAAATTAACTTTTATCAGCATCGCCTGTCCGCCTTTTACGATTGTTGTAATAAATTAAATAAATAAATAAAGCACATTTTATCCGAATAGCTGGGTTAAACGTCACTTTATTCCTCTGACCTGTCCCTTTAGCGAAACTTCATTAATGTGATCTTTCGTTTTAATGAAAATATACTTCAGGGACTTGTCGCTCCAACAATCCGTAGGTAGTTCTTGTGACCTGTCGAGCTTTTGTATGTCACTTTAGTATCATGCACACACACGGGATGTAAAACCATGTTTAGAGTCACACACACACCCCTTAAAAAGGAATTTAAAGCCATGTTCCTAGTTTTGAGACACCAGTTGTATTGTAAGTTAACTTTAGAAAAACTACACTATCACGTCTTTATCCCTAGCGGGACAGACAAAGTCCAGGGCCACAAATGCAAAAGACATAAATGGTCAATTTAGGTCTTCTTTCATGAATAAGTCAAAACTATTTATTTTACAATAATAACAATTATTTGAAATCCTCATAACAAGCCCTTTCATTTGATACGACACAGTAAGGTTTGCATTCTACCAAATTTCGCCTGATTTGGTCCAGAAGATTCGGAGCTAATTGACCGTGACAGACGGACGGACAGACAGACGCACGAATAATCCTGTAAGAGTTCCGTTTTTTAATTTTTTGTACGGAACCCTAAAAAGATCGCGACGAATTGATAAACTACTCCTGTGAGCCTTTGAGCTTCATACTTACATATTTTTTCGGGGTCCAGTGCTGCCCCCATTTGAAATAAATTATTTGATAGGAAACGGAGATATCATTTAAAATTTTGTCTTTAGTATGCCCTAGATAACCCTTCAAACTATTTTATGAACTACTGTTTACAGTTGAAAGTGAGGACGTTGTATCCCGTTAAGTAGTTCAGAATGAATTTAGTTGCCTTAATGGAGGTTTTAAATGAAGTTTGTATAGACCCCCTATAGACCCTCCCCCCCCCCTACAAAATCCGTTATAGCGCTGATTTGTTTAGGAAGGCTAATTAGTTAATAATTCCAGTTTATACAATCGATACAAAATAACCGGTATCCTTTATGTATTGAAAAAGCCATAAAAGAAATCCTTCCCAAATAACTATATTTGAATAACAAGTTCCAGGTCACCATTCCTTTAACGAGGCACATTCCTACATTACCATAGAGACTCAACTGGTATTAACATTGTTAGACTACAATAACAACACCTGCGTCGACCGGACATAGCAACAGGTTAACTCATTCTAGTTCATACCTATTGAGGAAGATTTTTAGTATAAAGGTATCCAATATCATGCCTTAGAATAGACTGTATACATTCTTAATATCTTCTTGCCAACGTGGAAGGGATATACTCGTAATAAATCAAACCACGGGTTATACTAAATCACTATAGTATAATGAATTTTAATTAAAAACTAAAAAAACAAAAAAAAAACACATTCCTACACAAATTGCCCGGGCAGCCGCACACTTTTGTATGAAAATGCCGAATTTTTTGTGTTTTCACTGTTATTTTATTTTCATTATACTAAAGTGATCTAGTATAGCCCGTGGTTCGATTTATTCCACGTTGTATATAGTATAGCTTCTTGGTTGATATCGTCGCCTCACCTAAAACCGGATTAATTTTTTCATCACCTTAAACTTTTGGTTTCCATACAAATCAATTTCATTAAAGACAAACAAAATTCAAGAAGTTACTGAAACTAAGAACCTATTTGAGGGGCAGATTCAGTCTTTCATTTTGGACTTTTTGTGTGGAATTTATGAAACAAAAATTCACTTCCCATACACGTACTGAGAAACACTACAATTTTTTTTTGTTTTTTGAGAAAGTTGTTGCAGAATCATTGATTGAATTTCACAAATATTTTGTTTCTTATATTTTTTTTCTGAAGGTATTACATAGGTACTAAGCTCCCTACTTTTAACAAATCACTTTTCGGTAATGCAAACATCTGGAAATGTTATTTACGATTCATTTTAAACCCATTCATATGTGATAATGCGACCGACCAATTCCTTTGATTATGATTATTATAGAATAATGTTATAAGCACTCAAATGAATTCATTTGTTATAGCTAAATGAGTTCATTCGGGTGCCTATCAAAACGAGTATCGCATCCGTAAACATTTAATAAACTGATACTGTTTGTATTTATTTTGAGCTGACTTCTTCTGCCAAACTTCCGACCAAGCTAAATGGTTTTGTATTATTGGAATCTATGTTTGAGGTTAAATTTATTTATCTATATTTAATTTATCTATAGGAAAAGAGGACCAGAAAGACCCAGGCATAGCTACATGCAAATAAAGAAGAAGGTGAACATTGTGTCGTACAGCGAATGAAAACGGCTGGCGAACGAGAGAGACAAATGGAAGAAAATTCATACTTCACCGACAAAAGCATAGCTCTTAAATAATATAGGATGGATGGCGCCACTGTGCCCAGCACATCGCCTCCGTGCTAAATAAATTATTTAAAATATTTTTGCTAACAATATTTAGTTTATCTTGTGCCAAATAAATAAAATATGCGTTCCGGCTGCTGGAAGTAATATTTGTTTCCTGAAAAGAAGATTGGAAACAACACAATAACAGCTGGATTCCCAATGTAAGCTGCCGTCGGTTTGGTTACCTAACCATGGAATTACCTATGGTTTTTGTCAATAAAGTTATGAAGGAATTCGCTATGGGGATATAAAAAGTTTTTTAGTTCTGCGGAAGTTATGTGTAAAGTATTAATCAATAATACACGGATTCAGAAGATAACCATCTTTTATTTGTACGAGATACTTCAATCTTACAATATAGATATCTATATTTAAGAGCCATGTCCATGGAGTATGATTTTTCTTCCATTTGTCTCACTCGTCCGTCATTTGTTTAACATCTATGTGCATCACGACATTCACTTTATTTATCTGTTTCATGTAGCGATGCCGGAGTCTTGCTGGCCCTCTTTTTCCTCCTATCTTCCCTTCAATTATATTTTTAATAAATTCGTCGTGTCGTATCAGATGACAAAACATCTATCTTCAGGAGGATCATTCTACATAACATGCAATACATTGCATGTTAACAATCGCAATCAACGACTATTTACTATTAAATACTTCTCGGTCAAATATAAATTAGACGGTACTGTTAAAAAAAAAGTCACAAAATAATGTCCAAAATCCATTTTCATGTGATTTTAGATCCATTATTGCAAAGAATCCCATAAAAATGTTAATTATAACAGTCCGATAGATGGCAGTCATGTCACATGCCTTTCGTCAGGCAGCTCGAAAAATCTGAAAAAAATATTAACTATAACAAACTCGAAGATAAGAAGTCATAATAAATTTAAACAGTAGTTTAGTTGGTATAAAGTAGGTACGCATTGTCAGACATAATTACGAATGACATTGAATAACGAAATGCCTATTATCCTGTCTTATTGTCATGGCCCGTGAAAAGCTGCCAGCATTATATTTAGAAAACGAAACGTGTTATCATTTTGATCTTCAAGCCTGACGCGTATTACGGGTAGCTGGAGGATTTCAATGGGGAAAGTATTTAAGGCAAGGTTTTGCATAATTATGATCATGAATACGAAAGAAGAGGTGAACGTGGGCGTTGTTGTTTCTAATATATGTATCTATTAATTTATGTATTACGTGGGGCGCACTATAAGTTTCCGGAATGAATATGAAAAAATACTATTAAAGGTACAAAATTAATTTATTGTTTTTCAAAATAATCTCCCTTGGCGTCTATGCACTTTTTCATTCGATGAAACCAGTTTTGAAAACTTTTGTGCCACTCCTCTGTGGTGACCTGTGAAACGTGTTTTTCATACTCCTCGACAGCCTCTTCTTGTGATGAAAATCGTTGACCGCGTAATTGGTTCTTAATTTTTGGGAACAGAAAAAAGTCACAAGGTGCCAGGTCGGGACTGTATGCAGGATGACTCATGAGTTCTACATTTTTCGCCTTCAAAAAGTCGTTTGTCTGTCTGGCCGTGTGAGAACTAGCATTGTCGTGGTGCAGGATGATACGGCGTTTACGGTTATTTTTACGGAGTTCGTCAATAACTTCCGGCAAACAAATGGTCGTGTACCAGTCACTATTCACTGTACGACGATTCTCTAAAGCAACAGTAGCCACGTGTCCAGTTTTATTAAAAAAAGAAGCAATCATCCGCTTAGATGCACTTTTCACGCGCGCCACTTTGGTTGGTTTCGGCTCATCTTGAAAGACCCATACGCTCGATTGCTGCTTTGTTTTGGGATCGTAGCAATAAATCCATGTTTCGTCACCTGTTACTATGTCCCACACCAAATTTGACGCACCTTCGTTGAATCTGGTAAGCATGGCACTGCACCAAGTGACGCGGTCCGTTTTTTGAGCCTCGGTCAAGTTGTGTGGGATCCACCGCGAGCACAGCTTTCTCACACCCAAATGTTTGTGTAGGATTAATTGTATTTGACTCATGCCTATTTCTAAGGATGCGCGAATTTCATGGTAGGTCACATGCCTCTCTGTTTCAATCATACGGCGCACAGCATCGATGTTTTTGTTGGTCACAGCGGTGGACGGCCGACCATCGCGAGATTCGTCACTGAGATTGATACGACCACGCTTGAATTCTGCAAACCAGCTATAAACAGTTGTCTTGCATGGTGCTTCATTGCCAAAAGCTGTTTCAAGCCGAGCGATGCTCTGTTGAGCTGTCAAATTACACTTAAAATCGTAGAAAATCATACTACGAAAATTTTCCCGAGTTAAATCCATGTTGATGCAGACACACAATTTTTTAAATGGCGCCACAAGGTAAAAACAAAAGACAGTCAGATGAAACAAACTGCATTCTACAGCCAAAGAGTTCTGTTTTCAAATGTTGCAATAAATTTTTAAATATTGTTTATGTAAGTGGCCAGTTCCGGAAACTTTTAGTGCGCCCTATGTATGTATGAAACATCGTGACAGAAGCTAGGGCATTTTTTTTTCTTAGAAACTTAAAAGTGTTACTTTTTATTTTTACTAGCGACTCGTTTACATTTTATTTTTACTAGATTCCCGCTTTGCACAGATATGTGCAATGCATATAAACTTTTTATTCTCTACTACTCGTATATCTATTGATAAAGACCTCATTTAATTTCGTTGCGTTGTTTAAGTTTCAAGCGTACATACAGAGGGAGGAACAGACAGTGAAAGCTAATTAATACAAATTACCTAAAAATCTAAGTGTAATTCCTCTGCCAAGAACACTGGCTGCATTTTCGCACTGAATGGTTATTGCAATCTACGCGAGATATGAGCAACCCCTTTTGTCATGAGCGGCGTCGATGAGTCGAGGATTGTTTTCTTACCGGTCAAAAGTTTCATCGACAAGCGTTAAAAAAAATATTCTTTTGATAAAATAAAAGATAAATATTTGCACCGTTTATTATGCGTTATTTATAAGATATAATTATTCAAAACTAAAAACCGGCTTCAGCACCAAACTACATAACCGATTTTGATAAAATTTATGCAAAAGTTCGTCAACGCCATAGAGCATTTTTTGACGTACTTCTGCAACGTTGCATACAATACTTTTTCTACGACTACATTCGCTAAATAAAATCTAAAAATTTATTTGAAAAGAAAAAAAGAAAAATATGAAAATGTTTGACATGAGTACGTTTGATAGATTCTATGTGTCTATGGCAAACATGAATATACAAGATCAAACGAGCAGAAAAAAAAATTTTTGGTTCAAAAGATCTACTGTAAACTTTTTTTTTATTTCTTCCTAATGACTATGTAAAAAAAAAATATGTTGGCAGTCTGGTAGATCTAAAGAAAAAATAATTAGGTCTATGGCTAGGCGTGTCTTTTTGACAAAATTACGAAAATTGTGCAGTTTTGGGTAATAGACTATGACTTTCTTGAAATAATACATTATTATCAATTTTCTAGTGTTCGTGACTATTTAAAAGACCGAAAACAATACAGTAATGGAAAAAAGAATTTTCGTATTCCTTCGGGTAATCGGGGAACATACATAAAAAACATATATAGGTACATTCAAATTGATAACCTCTTCCTTTTTAAAGTCGGTTAAAATATATGAGATAAACAACAACAACTTTGTTTGACCACCAACGCAATTAACTCGTTAACAAAGTACAAATATGTCATCATCACTCATCAGTTATCAAAACAAAGATTTTTCAACTGGGTTTTTATTAACCAGTACATAAAATCCATTTATTTCATCGCAGAGTGGATTATTGTAAGAGCCTTAAGTGCTTTTGTTGTTTTTTTAGTAATATGATAATATATTATATTTTAGATCTTTGAGACTGATACATGCTGCACTCAATGGGCCAACTCAATTTTTTGTAATAATTGGGGAGATTAATGAAAGTTTTAAATAACTGGCCAAGTGCGCGTCGGAACACTCTCAGTGTAGGGTTCCGTAGTTGCGAATGCTGACTTTGAGTTCACGCCACTAAAACGACTAAACACTAATTTAATTTATATATATATAAGCAAATTTTATATGAAAGTACAAGAGGTATTAAAGTATTAGAAGAAACCAAATTTTTCTATTGAAACCATATAAAATTTTCCTTTTCTGAGTACATTTTATAAGTTGGTAGCATATTAACTTTTTAATTTGTTACCCTAACTTGTATCTGAGTTTTCCTTTCAATTTAGTTACTACTGCTGGAACTTTTTTCACGAGACCTTTTCAGCGAAGCCCCACACAATGGGCCACTTAACTTGTATGGGAACTACCATAAACTTTTTTTTCAAGTTTTTTTATTCTATCACTTTTTCGGCATGATTAATATACAATATACATACCCGTGCCAAATGACAACTTTCTAAAACGTATAACTTTTTACTTCGTAGCTAGATTTCGTAGCTGGCTTCAATACGGGAATAAAAATCATTTCGTAGCCGGCTTCGAAATGGGATTAAAACAGTTCCATTTCGAAGCCGGCTACGAAATGGGATTATTGTTACTCCCAATAACAAGCCAGCTACAAAATGGGAATTTTTTCTTCCTGTATTGAAGCCGGCTTTTAACGGCAGAGCAGACAGACATATATGACAAGCAAAACTATGAGGGTGTCTTCGTTAACTACGTTAACTACGGGACCCTAAAAATGGTCGAATTTTTTTAACGTTTAAGTACGAAAAACCTTGACATAGATGTATTTTTTTTTATTTGTAATATTAAAACAAAGAGCCCACCCCAAATAAGGCGAGAAAGATGATGATAATGATTAAAACACACTTTCACATTTTGCTGCCATATTTTCTACTTCCATTGGAAAGTTAGTGCTACTACTTTATATCAACATATTTCAAAGGCCGAAGAAAGATACCTCCAAACTGATCTGATAGAAAAAAAATCGTTAGATGTATCAGCTGCATCTCTTCCTGCGCAGATCGTAGAAGCCGATCAAGGGAATGGACGAGAATATTAATCATGTTAAGCTATACGACAAACAACCCATCGCTATTCTGATGGCACCACCTTTACGCCAACGATTTATAGGTACGCTAAAGATGACCTTTAAGTCTAACGGCCCCAGACACTGTGTATCTCGTTGTGGATATAGACGTGATAATATATCCATAGACAAGTTTATTTGCTAATTAAAAATAATAAAGCCCCGATAGTTATAAGCAGCAAAACTACCGAAGTCGTATCGGTAGTTCCGCTACTCACCACTAGATGGATATCCGTAGCGCCATCTATTATTTGCTAGAGAAAGCCCTGACTTTCAAGCGTTAATCCCCAATAACTTTTAAACGACTCAAGTGATTTTCAACAAGCATAGCTAAGAACCACCGCAAGGGAACTAGCTTTCACGTAAAAAAAAAAACTACATCGAATTCGGTCGATCCGTTCAAGCGCTACGATGCCACAAACACATAGACAGCCAGACAGAGCGTCAAACTTATAACACCGCTCTTTTTTGTCGCTGGCTAAAAAATGATATCGCACTAAATAAGCAAAATGGGTATAATTTTGGAAATTGTATGGTGGACCTTTTTTGTAAATCTCTCGTAGAACATTGTGATGAAATTCCGAGATCAATTAGTTGGGGATATACCTATTAAAACAGTTCGCATGTGGCAGTGAGCATGTTAATTAATTATGAAATATTAAGATATATACAGTATCTATGTATCTTTTTATTTATTATTATTAACAAGATACTTGTTAAGAACTGGTCAGATTCGGTTTTATCTCAAATGGAGTACAATTGATTCCGGGCGACAGTAATACCGCATTCATAGTAGGTAAGTCTGGCCTGTGTCACTACCCGTTTAGGTATTGAAAATATACCAACATAATTACTATGCGCGGCGACCGCTCCGGAGGGGAAAATTCTGTTGCATGAATCGTTTGTCCAGAGTAAAAAGAATGAAATTGGCTTGCAATGGATGTCTAGGTATCTAAACGAAGAGGTGAGGAGTTCTGACGCGAGCTGAATTAAGCCATAGCACTAACCCACAGACTACTCAACCTACTGGTCTGTGCACTAACCAAATGAAGTAGATATTTCTTCGTTTTTAAGACTTCTGTATATACGTCGAGTACTAGTACTTATTCTGTGGTTTTTTGCTGAATTCGTGGGTACGCCGTCGGCGCGCCACAGACGCAGTGTCTTTGGAAATGCCGATGCCGATACCAATCGAATTGACCGAATAGACTATATCAGGCCAAAAATGTGTTTATTTTACTCTGCGGAAACGTGTTTTATAAGATTTTTGATGGGGTATACGTAGAAAGTTTGCATGTGATGATAATGATCATTTCGACACTGAGATGAAAAACATTTTAGTCAGAGTTCGGGTATCAGATATAAAAAGGTCAAGAGTTTATGTAAAAAAAAAACTGAAGCTCGCATGCACTGGGTCCTTTTTCTCGCTGACTTAAGTTAATGAGGTATAATTTCACTACCATCAACACAAAATAAAAAAATAAAAAAACAATAAGGAAACCATAAAACCTTGTAAGTAAACGAAATACTAGGATTAATAATAACTAACTGTAGGATTATTCGAACAATACCAACAGTCCAGAGCATCGGGCGCTTTAACTTCCATTATCTGCTAGACTTGAATTCCAAATGAAATTTTGGCCGCTAACGTTCAAAAAGCGACTAGCGTTAGCTTTAACATTTTTCATATTTTTTGCGTACAACATTTTGAGGGTTTTGAGCATGAAATGAATTTCATTTCTTTTAGTTTTGTACAAAACAATCTAGGAGGCCAAATGAGTACTAGAGGTTTTTTCATCTTGAGGTTTCTTGATTATGAGCCTTTTCACCTTTGATTGGCTGTCTCGCTCGCACAATCAAACATTTTTTAAAAATGTGACTCATTTGAAGAAAAGTGTTTCATAAACTTTTTAATATATTATATGTTAGATATTGTAGACATGTGTGTGTGTAGACATTGACTACATCGAAAATTAGGTCATCAAAATTTAAAATTTTTGACTACTTTATTCTTGATACACACACACATAAACAATAAAAACATGTCTACAATATCTAACATATAATATATTAAAAAGTTTATGAAACACTTTTCTACAAATGAGTCACATTTTTTAATAATCTTTAAAAATGTTTGATTGTGCGAGCGAGACAGCCAATCAAAGGTGAAAAGGCTCTTAACAAAAAAAAACAAACAATCAAACAATTAACGTAATCGTCTCTATCGACTTAAAATAACGCAATTTGGCGTTATTTTAAGTCGATAGAGATTTTTGACGTACTACTGCAACGTTGCATACAATACTTTGTCTACGACTACATTCACTAAATAAAATCTAAACGTTTGTTTGAAAAGAAAAAAAGAAAAATATGAAAATGTTTGACATGACTATGTTTGATAGATTCTATGAATCTATGGCACACATGAATATACAAGATCTATGGTAAACTTTTTTTTTGACGTTTTCCTAATGACTATGTTAAAAAAAATATATGTTGGCAGTCTGGTAGATCTAAAGAAAAAATAATTAGGTCTATGGCTAGGCGTGTCTTTTTGACAAAATTACGAAAATTGTGCAGTTTTGGGTAATAGACTATGACTTTCTTGAAATAATACATTATTATCAATTTTCTAGTGTTCGTGACTATTTAAAAGACCGAAAACAATACAGTAATGGAAAAAAGAATTTTCGTATTCCTTCGGGTAATCGGGGAACATACATAAAAAACATATATAGGTACATTCAAATTGATAACCTCTTCCTTTTTAAAGTCGGTTAAAATATATGAGATAAACAACAACAACTTTGTTTGACCACCAACGCAATTAACTCGTTAACAAAGTACAAATATGTCATCATCACTCATCAGTTATCAAAACAAAGATTTTTCAACTGGGTTTTTATTAACCAGTACATAAAATCCATTTATTTCATCGCAGAGTGGATTATTGTAAGAGCCTTAAGTGCTTTTGTTGTTTTTTTAGTAATATGATAATATATTATATTTTAGATCTTTGAGACTGATACATGCTGCACTCAATGGGCCAACTCAATTTTTTGTAATAATTGGGGAGATTAATGAAAGTTTTAAATAACTGGCCAAGTGCGCGTCGGAACACTCTCAGTGTAGGGTTCCGTAGTTGCGAATGCTGACTTTGAGTTCACGCCACTAAAACGACTAAACACTAATTTAATTTATATATATATAAGCAAATTTTATATGAAAGTACAAGAGGTATTAAAGTATTAGAAGAAACCAAATTTTTCTATTGAAACCGTATAAAATTTTCCTTTTCTGAGTACATTTTATAAGTTGGTAGCATATTAACTTTTTAATTTGTTACCCTAACTTGTATCTGAGTTTTCCTTTCAATTTAGTTACTACTGCTGGAACTTTTTTCACGAGACCTTTTCAGCGAAGCCCCACACAATGGGCCACTTAACTTGTATGGGAACTACCATAAACTTTTTTTTCAAGTTTTTTTATTCTATCACTTTTTCGGCATGATTAATATACAATATACATACCCGTGCCAAATGACAACTTTCTAAAACGTATAACTTTTTACTTCGTAGCTAGATTTCGTAGCTGGCTTCAATACGGGAATAAAAATCATTTCGTAGCCGGCTTCGAAATGGGATTAAAACAGTTCCATTTCGAAGCCGGCTACGAAATGGGATTATTGTTACTCCCAATAACAAGCCAGCTACAAAATGGGAATTTTTTCTTCCTGTATTGAAGCCGGCTTTTAACGGCAGAGCAGACAGACATATATGACAAGCAAAACTATGAGGGTGTCTTCGTTAACTACGTTAACTACGGGACCCTAAAAATAGTCGTAGTTTTTTAACGTTTAAGTACGAAAAACCTTGACAAAGATGTATTTTTTTTTATTTGTAATATTAAAACAATGAGCCCACCCCAAATAAGGCGAGAAAGATGATGATAATGATTAAAACACACTTTCACATTTTGCTGCCATATTTTCTACTTCTCTGATCTGATAGAAAAAAAAACGTTAGACGTATCAGCTGCATCTCTTCCTGCGCAGATCGTAAAAGCCGATCAAGGGAATGGACGAGAATATTAATCATGTTAAGCTATACGACAAACAACCCATCACTATTCTGATGGCACCACCTTCACGCCAACGATTTATAGGTACGCTAAAGATGACCTTTAAGTCTAACGGCCCCAGACTCTGTGTATCTCGTTGAGGATATAGACGTTATTATATATCCAAAGACAAGTTTATTTGCTAATTAAAAATAAAAAAGCCCCCGATAGTTATAAGCAGCAAAACTACCGAAGTCGTATCGGTAGTTCCGCTACTCACCACTAGATGGATATCCGTAGCGCCATCTATTATTTTCTAGAGAGAGCCCTGACTTTCAAGCGTTAATCCCCAATAACTTTAAACGACTCAAGTGATTTTCAACAAGCATAGCTAAGAACCACCGCAAGGGAACTAGCTTTCACGTAAAAATCTACACCGAATTCGGTCGATCTGTTCGAGCGCTACGATGCCACAAACACATAGACAGACAGACAGACAGCCTGTCTGGCTATCTGTCTGGCTGTCTACCGACAGACATTGGCGTCAAACTTATAACACCGCTCTCTTTTGTCGACTAAAAAACGATATCGCACTATGTAAGCAAAACAGGTATAATTTTTAAAATTGTATGGTGGACCTTTTTTGCAAATCTCTCGTAGAACATTATGATGAAGCATACTACACAGTAGACGAATACCTAAATGATAAACTTCAGCACATTTACTAACCATCTCATTTATACTAGGCATTTGCAGTGACTTGTTCTCAATCTCTCGTTCTATATTTGACTTACATAAACGTAAAAATGTGACTTAATAGATAAGTAGCTACCTATTGTTTGACTACCTTGGACGTTTTAGAACTTAAGAATTTTGACTAAGCATGCTTACCTACTTCTTTTTACCTGCATGATAGCCCTTGACATACTTCAACCTTTTTTTTTCATCGTCAATTTTATTAAACTTTTAAACTCTATAAAGAATTAATCTTAAAATTTAAAAATTAAAAATGTATTTAACTGGAACTTATACTGATATTGTTAAATTTTATTTAATGTTTGCATCACCACACCCAAAATGGGTACACGTATTACTGCACTAATATTTTGTCACCTTATGCAACATGTTAGCGAATAATAAATGAGTAAAAAGATAAGATTCAGACATCAATTAGTTGAGGATATACTTATTATAACAGTTCGCACGTGACGCAGTATCATTAAAAGATACTTGTTAAGAACTGGTCGGATTCGGTTTTATCTCAAATGGAGTACAATTGATTCCGGGCGACAGTAATACCGCATTCATAGTAGGTATACGTGGGGCGCACTATAAGTTTCCGGAATGAATATGAAAAAATACTATTAAAGGTACAAAATTAATTTATTGTTTTTCAAAATAATCTCCCTTGGCGTCTATGCACTTTTTCATTCGATGAAACCAGTTTTGAAAACTTTTGTGCCACTCCTCTGTGGTGACCTCTGAAACGTGTTTTTCATACTCCTCGACAGCCTCTTCTGGTGATGAAAATCGTTGACCGCGTAATTGGTTCTTAATTTTAGGGAACAGAAAAAAATCACAAGGTGCCAGGTCGGGACTGAATGCAGGATGACTCATGAGTTCTACATTTTTCGCCTTCAAAAAGTCGTTTGTCTGTCTGGCCGTGTGAGAACTAGCATTGTCGTGGTGCAGGATGATACGGCGTTTACGGTTATTTTTACGGAGTTCGTCAATAACTTCCGGCAAACAAATGGTCGTGTACCAGTCACTATTCACTGTACGACGATTCTCTAAAGCAACAGTAGCCACGTGTCCAGTTTTATTAAAAAAAGAAGCAATCATCCGCTTAGATGCACTTTTCACGCGCGCCACTTTGGTTGGTTTCGGCTCATCTTGAAAGACCCATACGCTCGATTGCTGCTTTGTTTTGGGATCGTAGCAATAAATCCATGTTTCGTCACCTGTTACTATGTCCCACACCAAATTTGACGCACCTTCGTTGAATCTGGTAAGCATGGCACTGCACCAAGTGACGCGGTCCGTTTTTTGAGCCTCGGTCAAGTTGTGTGGGCTCCACCGCGAGCACAGCTTTCTCACACCCAAATGTTTGTGTAGGATTAATTGTATTTGACTCATGCCTATTTCTAAGGATGCGCGAATTTCATGGTAGGTCACATGCCTCTCTGTTTCAATCATACGGCGCACAGCATCGATGTTTTTGTTGGTCACAGCGGTGGACGGCCGACCATCGCGAGATTCGTCACTGAGATTGATACGACCACGCTTGAATTCTGCAAACCAGCTATAAACAGTTGTCTTGCATGGTGCTTCATTGCCAAAAGCTGTTTCAAGCCGAGCGATGCTCTGTTGAGCTGTCAAATTACACTTAAAATCGTAGAAAATCATACTACGAAAATTTTCCCGAGTTAAATCCATGTTGATGCAGACACACAATTTTTTAAATGGCGCCACAAGGTAAAAACAAAAGACAGTCAGATGAAACAAACTGCATTCTACAGCCAAAGAGTTCTATTTTCAAATGTTGCAATAAATTTTTAAATATTGTTTATGTAAGTGGCCAGTTCCGGAAACTTATAGTGCGCCCTATGTAATCAGGCCTGTGTCACTCCCCGTTTAGGTATCGAAAATATACGAACTTAATTACTATGCGCAGCGACCGCTCCGGAGGGGAAAATTCTGTTGCATGAATCGTTTGTCCAGAGTAAAAAGAATGAAATTGGCTTGCAATGGATGTCTAGGTATCTAAACGAAGAGGTGAGGAGTTCTGACGCGAGCTGAATTAAGCCATAGCACTAACCCACAGACTACTCAACCTACTGGTCTGTGCACTAACCAAATGAAGTAGACTTCTGTACGTCGAGTACTAGTACTTATTCTGTGGTTTTTTGCTGAATTCGTGGGTACGCCGTCGGCGCGCCACAGACGCAGTGTCTTTGGAAATGCCGATGTCGATACCAATCGAATTGACCGAATAGACTATATCAGGCCAAAAATGTGTTTATTTTACTCTGCGGAAACGTGCTTTATAAGATTTTTGATGGGGTATACGTAGAAAGTTTGCATGTGATGATAATGATCATTTCGACACTGAGATGAAAAACATTTTGGTCAGAGTTCGGGTGTCAGATATAAAAAGGTCAAGAGTTTATGTAAAAAAAACTGAAGTTCGCATGCACTGGGTCCTTCTTCTCGCTGACTTAAGTTAATGAGGTATAATTTCACTACCATCAACACAAAATATAAAGAAAAAAAAAACAATAAGGAAACCATAAAACCTTGTAAGTAAACGAAATACTAGGATTAATAATAACTAATTGTAGGATTATTCGAACAATACCAACAGTCCAGAGCATCGGGCGCTTTAACTTCCATTATCTGCTAGACTTGAATTCCAAATGAAATTTTGGCCGCTAACGTTCAAAAAGCGACTAGCGTTAGCTTTAACATTTTTCATATTTTTTGCGTACAACATTTTGAGGGTTTTGAGCATGAAATGAATTTCATTTCTTTTAGTTTTGTACAAAACAATCTAGGAGGCCAAATGAGTACTAGAAGTTTTTTCATCTTGAGGTTTCTTGATTAAGAGCCTTTTCAACTTTGATTGGCTGTCTCGCTCGCACAATCAAACATTTTTAAAGATTATTAAAAAATGTGACTCATTTGAAGATACATGTATATTGTGTAGACATTGACTACATCGAAAATTAAGTCATCAAAATTTAAAATTTTTGACGACTTTATTTTCGATACACACGCACATAAACAATAAAAACATGTCTACAATATCTAACATATAATATATTAAAAAGTTTATGAAACATTTTTCTACAAATGAGTCACATTTTTTAATAATCTTTAAAAAATTTTGATGGTGCGAGCGAGACAGCCAATCAAAGGTGAAAAGGCTCTTAACAAAAAAAAAAACAAACAATTAACGTAATCGTCTCTATAGACTAAAAATAACGCAATGTGGGAATAATCTGTTTAGGTTTTTATGGTTACCATGATATGCATCAATACATTACTCGAAATATATGTATAGTAATAAATTTAAAATAACAGGCCAGTACGAGTCGGACTAGCGCACTGAGTATTCCGTATACCATTATGTATAAAAAATCACATTTGGTGTATGGGAGTCCCACTTAAGTATTTATTTAATTCTGTTAATATCCCTTATAGTTTCGCCATGTCTGTCTGTCTGTCCGTCCGCGGTTTTACTCAGCGACTATAAGTACTAGAAAACTGTAATTTGGCATAATTATGTATATCAATTAGGCGAAAAAAACGGTAAAATAAAATGTTGAAAACAATTTTTTAGGGTAGCTCCCTTACAAGTAAAGTGAAAAGCCATTTTTTTTCTCGATTAACCAGTCATGTTGGATATCGTTGAATAGGTCTTTTAAAAATAATGTGAGTTTGTGAAAACCGTTTTTCGATTCTGGGATCCGTTTCTAAAATATTTCCTTTTAAAGTAAAAAAAATTGTTAGAGTCAAGTGTCCCCCCGTCTATCTGCTAAACGGTTATATATGGACACGTAAAAAAATTCACAGCTATAGGATATATAACGAAATTTAAAGGAAAACTATCAGAGCTAAGTACGGTTTACAAATTGAAAAGTTATAGGCGGTTAACTTATAAAATGTACTCGGAAATGGGAAATTTCATACAAATTCAATAGAAAAATAGTTTTTAGACGTTTTTAGTGGCATGAACTTAAAGTTGGCGTTGGCGTTAATTACCGAACCCTACTCCGCGTGGCCCGACACGCACTTGGCCAATTATTAATATTTGTTGTCATAGCGGCGACTGAAATACATCAACTGTGAAAATTTCAACTGTCTAGACAACTGTAATAATAACAATGTAACTAACACAAAGAGAATCCATCAATCAATTAGCAAAAATTCCATCCCTTTGGATCAAAACCTATTAGGGTATATGTGTCGCGTTATGAAAACGTTTATTTTAGCTCTTTTAATAAATAAATGGTTAACTTTTAGTTCCTAGAAATAAATACAACTATTTGGGAGAAGCCCTCATCTTTCCTATCATTTGCTACCGTATTTTAATATTTGACATTGACTTGAATTTATACAATATGCAACAAAAACCCTGTCCGATCCTTGTGGGAGCAACTCAGACCGTCAATATGAACAACTTTTTTTATAAGACCAATGCTTGAAACCAAAAGAAAACATCGACATTTTCATACTAATTGCCGGGCCGGTCGAACACGTTTGTATGAAAATGTCGATTCTTTTTCGATTTTCAAGCACTGATCCCAAAGCAATATTTGTTCATATTGACGGTCTGAGTTGCTCCTACAAGGATCAGAAAGGGTTTTTGTTACACATTGTAAACAAAAACACGTACTCTAACAGTAATTTACTAACAATTTATTCAAGTTATTTTAATTCACTTATTCCATTCATATCATCATACATCTAATATACTGTTTGTTGACGACAGACAGCGTGCCGCCTAAAATTTGTAAGAGGACCGACCAATCAGGACGCCTACATTTCAGCCAATGAGAGGCACACCCCTCCTCACGCACACTCGGGCGATTCCCGAGCGCGCGCCCTGATTGGCCGGGACACTCACGCGTATCGGCGCTACCTGCGAGTAGCGCCCATTGTATATATATAGCCCTAGCTTGTACAAAGTTTGTAGTTAGTCAGTCGAGTCAGATCAGTCAATCGAGTTCAGACAGTGTACAAGCAGCAACAGTGAATATACCATCAGAGCGAAAATCTCTCCGGCGTTTCATTTGGAACCAGCATCTAGTGTCTACAGTCCACTAAACATCCTTACAAGGACCTGCGTTGGCCCATCGTCAACAGCGCGTGGTCCTTCGAGCCGGATCAAGAAACAAGAATTGGCGTTCAAGAAACACCTAGGGGATCAAGATGGTCGTCACTCGAAGCCAAAGTGGAGTGGATGAGGGTCGTCGCGTATTTGACGAGCCACCTCAATCACCGTCCGCATCAAGCGCTGCGCCTGTCCTTCGAACTGGAGTTCCCACCGGCGCCCCACTACCTGGGCACTCAGTGCAATCTGAGGTGCCCCCCACTAACGTGCCTATACGTGATCAGCATCGTACACGTTTGGTGGCGCATTCCGGCCAGCCGACCGCAACCGGGACACGGTCACGAACTGCGCGCTCTACACGATCGACTGCGAGCGCCGTGGCACGTTTACAGTTCGAAGCCGAAGAACGCCTGGCCGCCATTCGACGCCAGGAGCTTCAGATCGAAGCTGAACTCATAAAGAAGCGACTGGCTGCCGACCTCGCCGAACTTGAGGACGACGACAGCGTCGAGGAAGATGGGGAGCCGACCCAGAACATCAGCCGAGTTCACGCTTGGTTGGACGAGGCGACGCCGAGCGCCGCCCTCACCGTACGGAGGGAGGCAACCGCCAACTTCGCGCCCGAACCCGGTCCAGTCAACGCAGCGCCTCAAGTGGATGCCGCTGACAGCGCTGCGACGCCCGCCGCCGCGACGCTGACCGCTAGAAGCAGACGAATCGACTGGTTGCCTCAACAGCCGGAGCGACGGAGGGGGTCACCGACGCTGCGCAGCCGCAGCATCGAGAGGAGGTCGCCGACGCCACATAGCCGCCGCGCCGGGTCACCGACGCCGCATAGCCGCCGCGCCGGGTCGCCGACGCCACATAGCCGCCACGCCGAGAGGGGGTCGCCGTCGCCACATAGCCGCCGCGCCGGGTCACCGACGCCGCATAGCCGCCGCGCCGGGTCGCCGAGCCACATAGCCGCCGCGCCGGGTCACCGACGCTGCATAGCCGCCACGCCGAGAGGGGGTCGCCGACGCCGCATAGCCGCCGCGCCGGGTCGCCGACGCCACACAGCCGCCGCACCGAGAGGAGGTCACCGACGCCGCACAGCCGCGGCATCGAGAAGCTGGCCGCCACCATGGAGAAGATGATGTCGTCTCGGCCACCGCCGCGCCAGACTACAGACTTGCCGCACTTCTCCGGGTCTCCGAAGGAGTGGATTTCTTTCGCCGCCGCCATGCGAGAGACCACGCAGCTCTACAAATTCACACCTACGGAGAACATCGCAAGACTTCACAACTGCCTCAAGGGAGACGCCCGCGACGCCGTAGCGTCACTGCTGAACTCCGCCACACACCCAGACGTCGTGATGGAGACGTTAGAGCAGTGCTTCGGGAGGCCCGACCTCCTAGCCGATCAAGCCTTCGAAGACCTCCAGAATCTGCCGCGACTGGGGACAACGGCGATGGAGCTCAACACCTTCGCCGTGAAAGTGCAGAACATCGTGGCCGTCCTGAGCAACGTCAAGCAAAGCTGCCTGCAGGACTCGCTGTTAGTACGAGAAGTACTTGACAAGCTCAGCCTGCACCTGAAGCCCCGATGGTACGACTTCGCCGAAGCCCATCCGGGCCCCGAACCCGACATCGTCAAGCTGTCGAGGTTCCTGATGAGGGAAGCCAACATCGCCCTCAAGCACGGATTCTCCAAGGCGAAACCGAATCCGAGTCATCAAAAGCGAGAGCCGCCTCGCACCGCCGCCGCTGCCTCACGACCGGGGGCAAAGAAAAAACAAGTCTACGCTACGACTACGCCGAGCGAAGACGAAAATCGCTGCCCAGCGTGTGAAGAGCCGCACACGCTGCCCGACTGCCAGAAATTCAAGAAGATGCAGTACGACGAGCGCTGGGAGGTCATCAAGAAGAACGGGCTGTGCTTCAAATGCATGGCCAGCCGACACCGACGCTACAACTGCAAGAAGAAGACTTGCAGTATCAATGGCTGCAGACGACCTCACCACCGGCTGCTACACGGCGAGCCGAAACAAGAAGGTGCCAACTCCGCCGGCGCCACCGCCGCCACCGCCGCCGCTGCGGCGGCCGCCACCGACAGCGACACTGCAACCGTCACTGCCACAGCTACGCGCAGTGACGTCAAGCTGAAGATCTGCCCAGTGACAATCTCCGGGAAGCGCGGCAGCCTTAAGACCTTCGCGCTGTTCGATGAGGGCTCCACCGTTACATTGGTGGACGACGACCTGGCGCGACACATTGGCGCCGACGGTCCAGCGACGTGTCTACAAGTGAAGAGCATCGGCAGCAAGAGACAAGACGTGAGGAGCCGACGTGTCAAGCTCACAATCAAGGGCGCTGGTGGAGAAGAGTTCAGCATCGCCGCCAGGACGATGGCGGGCCTTGACCTCACGCCGCAATCTATCTCGGCTGACGTGCTACAACTGCGTCATCTCAGCGACCTCAGCGCGGACGACGTAGTCTACAGCGACGCAAAGCCTAAAATTCTAATAGGCACCGACAACTGGCAACTCATCGTGACACGGGAGCTGCGCTGCGGAGGAGCAGAGGAGCCGGCCGCCTCGAAAACCGAGCTCGGCTGGGTGCTACACGGAGTGATGCCGAGCGCGATGCTGAGACGCGCACACGACGTCTTGCACGTGGTCACCAACGAGCCTGCCGGTGCCGAGCCGCTAGAGGACTTAGTGGCCCGACACTTCCAACTCGACGCTTTGGGGGTGTCGACATCTTCACAACATATGAAGATCGAAGATAAGCGAGCCGTGAAGATCTTCGAAGACACAGTACGCTACAAGGACGGGCGCTACGAAGTGGGCCTGCCGTGGCGCAACGACGAAACCCAGCTGCCGCCGAGCTACAACGCCGCATTGAAAAGGCTGAAGACACTCGAGGCCAAGCTTGAAAAGGACCCGAACGAGAAGAAGCAATACCACGCCAAGATCAACAGCATGATCGACAAGGGCTACGCCGAGCTCTGCGACGGGACCGAAGACGCCAGTCCTGTTTCGTGGTACCTGCCTCACTTCGCGGTACGCAACATAAACAAGCCCGGCAAAATAAGGGTGGTACTGGACGCGGCGGCGAAGACCCACGGGACGTGCCTGAACGACCATCTACTTCAGGGGCCTGACATGCTGCGGTCCCTCAACTCGATCCTGTTTCGCTTTCGAGAAGGCGACTACGCAATCACCGCGGACATAGAAGAAATGTTCCTGCGAGTGAAGATCCAGAGGAAGGACCAACCGGCTCAGATGTTCCTGTGGCGGGAACGACCGACGGACCCGCCGTGCAAGTACAAGATGACGTCGATGATCTTCGGGGCATCCAGCTCACCGTTCCTGGCCCACAGTGTGCGCAACAAAAACGCACACCACCATCGAGACACACACCCGGCCGCCCTACGGCCAATAACGGAGTCGCATTACATGGACGACTTCGTCGAGAGCTTCGACGACCTCACGCATGGGAAGGAGGTCATCAGACAAGTGGATGAGGTCCACAAACACGCGGACTTTCACCTGCGCGGCTGGAACAGCAACAGCGCCGAGCTGCTCGCCGCTACACAAGAAGACTCCAACTCCAATCCTGGCGCTGAGACGGATGGCGGCGCGGCGCGGTTGGCCCGCCGTCATATACACGGACAACGGCACCAACTTCAAAGGAGCAGACGCCGAGCTGAAGAGGGCCTACAAGGAGTGGCTGCCTGCACTCAACCGAGCCGGCCTCACCTACGGGACAACGTGGAAGTACATCTCACCGGGTGCGCCCAACCAAGGAGGGGCCTGGGAGAGGATGGTGCGCTCCGTCAAGACAGCGCTCTCAACAACACTACACGAGAAGGCTCCAAAAGAAGAGGTCCTGTCAACCCTGCTCACCGAGGCGGAGCACTCAGTCAACTCTCGACCTCTCACACACGTACCCGTCGACCCAAGTGACCCAGAAGCATTAACGCCTAACCACTTTTTGCTGGGGTCGTCTACGGGCCTGCCTTTCGCCGGAGCGTGTCACGAAGCCGACAGGAAAACATGGAAGGCCGCGCAAGGACTAGCTGACATCTTTTGGCACCGCTGGCTGAAGGAATACCTTCCAACCATCGTGCCACGCTCCGACCGCCACGGACGTCAAGAAAGAATAGAGGCCGGCGACATCGTGGTCATCGCCGACCACACCTTACCGCGCAACACATGGCCTCGGGGGATCGTCACACACACCTTCCCCGGGCCCGACGGCGTGGTGCGCAACGTCGAAGTCAAGACTGCGGGCGGAACTTTTCGACGACCCACCGCCAAGCTCATCGCGCTCCAGTCATCGACCGCACTCTCCCCGGACCAGAGGGAGAGGACGCGCTGCACAACGGGCACGCAGTCGTCTTCCAGGGATGGCTACGGAACTCCTTCGCCGGAGGGAGAATGTTGACGACAGACAGCGTGCCGCCTAAAATTTGTAAGAGGACCGACCAATCAGGACGCCTACATTTCAGCCAATGAGAGGCACACCCCTCCTCACGCACACTCGGGCGATTCCCGAGCGCGCGCCCTGATTGGTCGGGACACTCACGCGTATCGGCGCTACCTGCGAGTAGCGCCCATTGTATATATATAGCCCTAGCTTGTACAAAGTTTGTAGTTAGTCAGTCGAGTCAGATCAGTCAATCGAGTTCAGACAGTGTACAAGCAGCAACAGTGAATATACCATCAGAGCGAAAATCTCTCCGGCGTTTCATTTGGAACCAGCATCTAGTGTCTACAGTCCACTAAACATCCTTACAAGGACCTGCGTTGGCCCATCGTCAACACTGTTTTAAAGTACAATATGTGTACCCTGTTGGGGATTGCAAATATAAGATGGAACGGCAAGCGGGTGTTCAAGTCCAAGAAAGAAAAATAATTCATGAAATTAATTTTGATGACCTCCGTGGCGTAGTGGTCACCATGCTAGTCCGCCACGCAGAGGTCCCGGGTTCGATCCCCGGTCAGGGCAAGTTGGAAAATGACCTTTTTCAAATTGTCCTAGGTCTTGGATGTTTATCTATATATGTATTTGTTATAAAAAATAGTATCGTTGAGTTAGTATCCCATAACACATGTCCCGGACTTACTTTGGGGCTAGCTCAATCAGTGTTATTTGTCCGTATATGTTTATTTATTTAATTAAAAAACGATCCACACAACATTTGCCTTGTCTATGTTCTTTTCGACCTAGAATATATCTTCTATATCTCTAAGTGTCACTCGTCAGCAAGGAACAGCCCTTTTATATGCTGCTATCCTTTTCTGTCGCTCAGAACTCATTTGCCAGAGCGAGAGGGAGCGACGGAACGCTATAGCACGGCCGGTAGCAAAGTGCTTTTCCGTGCTGACATGTGAGATCTAACCCTAATAGACTAAGCATAAATATCTCAGGAGGGTTTACGTCGAACCGGCCGATTTTAAAACCACTGCCAAAATATTTAAATTGTTCCCGGTTCAGCTCCACTTATCTTAAAAAGGAGACTTTATAGCAGCTTATGATACAAACATACGCGTTGAGATGTGAAGGAATTTGATATGGTTTAAGTCGGCTTCTAACGATTGGTGTTGATTTCGTCGTCAATTTTAAGGGATTCCATAATAAACAAGGAACCTTTATAAATTTGCCGTGTTTGTCTGACTGTCTGCGTTTTTACTCAGAGACTATATGAACTAGAAAGCTGTAATTTGGCATGGTTGTTAATCATGCCAAAAAGTGGTAAAAAAAAGTTAAATATTTTTTTTAAGGGTAGCTTCCATACATGTAGAGGGCGAGTCATGATTTTTCGTTTTTTATCATTATCGTTGAATAGGAATTTCAAAGATATTGTGAGCTTGTGAACACCAATTTTGATTCAGGGATCCGTTTCTGAAATATTTGGTTTCATAGCGCCAAATTTTTCTACGTGCTAAACGGTTGTAAATGGTAAACACGTAAAAAAAATTACAGCAGTAATATGTATTACGAAATCAAAAGGAAAACTATCAGAGAGGGTTTTCCAATTAAAAAGTTATAGGCGAACTTGATAAAATGTACTCGGAAAACAAAAATTTCATACAAATTCAATAGAAAATAAGTTATTCAGAAGTTTTTTAGTCCGTAACCACACAAAGTCGGCATTTGAAACTACGGAGCCCTACACTGCGCGTGGCCCGACACGCACCTGGCCAATTGTTACTCTTTGAGAGCTTCTGCTCTAAAAAAATTAATGAGGAAATTAGGTACTATTGGGCACGGGGTTCCCCACGCCAAATGCTGAGTTTGATTAGACGGGAAATCAAAAACCACATCCCACGCAATAACGGCTCTTATCAACTGCGGAGTGTAGGTTTGTTTACTCTAAATAGACCATGATGATAAGAAAATATTCCATTTTCCTGGCAGCTGGGGAGTACCGCCTCTCCCTGTTTTGCATATATAAAGGAGAACATTGTTAGACGCACTTCAATTGTTTTTAGTATCGCCAGTATTACGGTTAAGATATACTTAATTAAGTTTCTTTGTTTGTGTAAAGAATGAAGACTGCAATTTGGTTGTTGTTGATTGCCAAGATAATGGTTGGAGCCTCCGGTATGTATAAATTTAATTTATTTCGGCACAAAAACGAAAAATATTTGAAAGGGAAAAAAATTAATACAATTTTTTGTACGTGGAGTTCATTTTGAAATATAGCAGTGAACGCACAAGAATTACGGTGTTTCCATTGTTAAGTTTCTTTTGTATAAAACTATTCTATTTTATACTAATCTGTTTTAGCGTTTACATTAAATATTTTTCATCATTTCAGCCGCATAACGTCCACTGCTGGACAAAGGCCTCTCCCAAAGATTTCCAAAATGGCCGATCAAGAGCGGCCTGCATCCAGCGCTTTCCAGCGACCTTGGTCGTCTGACCACCTTGTGGGTGAGAGTCCTACGCTTCGCTTGCCAGTACGTGGTCGCTATTCGAGAACCTTTTTGCTCAATCGGCCATCGGTTCTTCGCGCTATGTGTCCCGCCCACTAAAATATTCTTCACTTTAGTTTGATTGATTAGTCGTCTACGTGCTATTTGGGCCCATTTACAGAGTGCAAGTTTCTTCCCTATTGTACACAATTAAAGCAATAAATTATTTGTATTGTGTGATTAACGTTTAGTTTAGACCATGCAACTAGCATGGTCTAAACTAAACATCGATCATTTCTATTATCTTTTGCTTCAATTTAATAGAGAAGATGCATAATGAGTAGATTTTGATAAATGTCTCTGATTTTGTAATCATTTACGTGAAAAAGACCTTTAAGCACAATTATAATTTTATATCGATTCATAAACTTTGGTTTTTAGTTGATTGAATAGAGGTCAATTTTAGAAGTAATAAAACGTTTAAAAAATAATATTACCATAATATTTTCTTGAAAAAATATAGCTACTTTTGTTATGAGGCCATTCTGTAAACGCAACATTTAACATAGCACCCGAACATTAATGTTCTTACATCACGCCTATAAATGCAACATAAGTGACGTCACTCCTGTCCGGTCTTTCTAAGGCGCTCCGAGACGCCGTCCAAACGCGGACGTGACTTTGTAATAATCTGGAACCCTAATGAAGTTAGTCTACAAGAACTGCAAGTCCTTATTTGCCTTATTACATAAACACAACCACAATGGTGTGTCTGTGTCTACACATAAATTCAAATTATGAAGTAGAAGCCTTTTCCCGCGACTTCGTCTGGGTAAATTTAATACTTTGTAATGAAGTCTAAGTTAGGGATAAATAAGAGTCCATACAAAGTTCCACTCCCATTTTCATTCCATTAATGGATCATTTTTGGGATAAGAACTATCCTATGTACTTCCCCGGGTCCCAAATTTAATTCAATCAGGAGGGTTATCCAGGGCTTGGTCAACAAGACAAAATTTTAAATGATACCTTCGTTTCCTTTCTTCAAATGATTTGTTGCAAATAGGGGCAGAACTGGACCTCGAAAATTCAGGCCCCTTAAATTCCCCATAAAAATTTTAATAGCCCCTTAAATGACCGTTCCTTTCGGCGCTTCCGTAGTCTAGTATCTTATAAATAAACCATGATAAAAACGAATAGAAGAAAATAGATCCTTTTTGAAGACACCAAAAGGTATAAAATAACATATTTTTTTTAATGTTGATTTAGGTCCAATGTTTTCTTTTTCCAGGCAAGTGTAAAGTAGTACCAATATTAGAATGGGGTGGAGAAGCTTCTATGCGCGCCGAAGAGCTGCCTCTCCCTGTGAACTTGGTAGTTATCCAGCACACAGCATCAGCAGATTGTCTCACGGACAAACAGTGTGAAAGTACCCTTAGAGGCATTCGATATTACCACCGGCATGAGCTGGGTTACGATGATATTGCACAGTCGTGAGTATAATATTTTTATAAGCAGCATCTCTATATAGATGCGGGTAGCAACTCATCACTATATTGATTGTTTTACTATGGTAAAACAATCAATATAAATAAATTAATAAAAATGTAGGGACAACAGATTGAGTTAGCCCTAAAGCAAGTTCGAGATTTGTGTTATGGGATACCTAACGCAACGATACATTTTATAACAAATATATAGGTAACTAGTGGTTCTGTGAGAAAAGCTGTTGACCTCGCAAGCCCTTACAACCACAAAATTACCGATATTCTACCGTTTCCCTGGATTAGCACTGCCATTTAAAATTTTTGAAACCAACTTACTAGTGAAAACGCTGAATAAACCTAGAATCCGGAAATAAAAATAAATAAAAAAGGTTCACAGTAGATATTATACGTTCATAAAAAGCCAAAAAAATAACTTTCATATTTCGATATGTGTTCCTTAGGGAAAATTGTTCAATTTCAATCCCTCTCCCACTTTACGTACTTCAACTTCTTTCATTTAAAAGACATAATAATAATATGACAAAGCGCTTCTGGCGAGTAAGCGACCAATACTGTGAAAATGAGATTCTTTAGGCGTTTCTTCTCAGCAGTGGTCGTTACTGAGCGCTGGTATCAGTAGCTTTTCTTTAAAATAAATTAAATTTTAATATAAACTACACGTAATGTAAATTATACTTATTGACGTGTAAACGTGCCTGTAAAGGTGCCTGCCTAATTACTGAATAAACATTTGAATTTTGAATTTTATATAAAAGAATATTTTTTTCTTTGTATCGCCGACGTCACATATACTACCCACCATTTTCGTACTTGTCATCCCATAGATTTGTGTTTACGACATCATACTGAATGCACTAATACAAAATATACAGAAAATCGACTTCTAGACAAATTTTGGGCGAATTGCCGACTCTAAACACGTTCAAGTTTATCGTATAAAAAAGTTGTTCAGTCAAAATAGTTGCGTCTTAATAAGAATAATAAAAAAGTCTCATATATATATTTTTTTTTAATATGTTAGATTTTTTAAGTTTTGAACGCCCATACGTCCGCCATTTAAAAAAAATCGAAAAACTGGCACTACTAAAAAATTCTATATAATTACCGAACCCACTCACAAAATGTCATGAGAATCGGTTTAGAAATTCGACCTGTAGGCGAGAACAGACAGACACACGGACAAAAGAATTTTTGGCCAGTCGAAACGGAGACGCTTCGCTCGCTCGGTCAATTATGTACATAAACATTCAAAACCCAGGCCAATCTGAAAAAGATCATTTTGCATCTTGACCTGACCGGCAATCGAGACCGGGACCTCCTAAGTAGTAGACATGTATGTTAACCATTACGCCACGGAGGTCGTCATCTACTTCCACTATCACGCTAAAAGTGGCTTTTGAGTTTTGCGACCCTGGGCTCTGTCTGCTGAGAGCCGCTAGAATACAATATGCTCTGTCTGCTCCATTAGGGATAATATTGTCACGAGAGTGGGTTGGGGATAGGAAAGGAAACAACAATCCAATGGAATGGTGCCTTTATTTACAACCCAAGAGGTACTCACAATTGACAGCGTCAGTCCTCTATGCACTCCAACTGTCACTTCACTGTCAGGCACGCGGAAACGTCACTGCACTGTCACACGTGCGGAAACTTCACTGCACTGTCACACGCGCGGAAACATCACTGTACTGTCACACGCGCGGAAACGTCACTGCACTGTCACACGCGCGGACTACACTGCATGGAACACTTCACTGTACTCACTACTTCACTTTACTCACTGTTTTACTTTACTCACTACTTATTCTTTTTTTTTCTTTTCTTCCTTCTTCGGATTTCACTTTCCAACTAAACTGCCTCAGGCGGCGCCTTGTTCCGTTTATATACCCCACGAATTCGAACAAAATCGCATCAATATTCCAAACTCAAATTACTAATTTTCTATCGCCTTCTCTCTCACTCATTTTCTGTCCCATATTTTCTTTTCCATTTAGTCTAACTTCTTTCAAAACTTCAAAAACACTATAAGTGGCTGTGATTTGATCAAGCGGTCTCTAGATTCACAGTCCATCGCTTAGACCACTAAGCCAATCGTGTTCTGACGCCATTGACGAAATGTTTAAAGAAAAAAGATTCGTGATTTTGACAATGTTTTTCATCTCCTTACGCGACAATATGTATGTATTTCTCAAAATAATCTCATAAAATGAAAATAAAAATTCCCTTTTGTGAAAGTTAAAATAGACACAGAATAAGTACTAGTACTCACGTATAGAAGTGTTTATCAGAAAAAAAATTCAAAGAAATATCTACTCAATGTGATTTACAGAGATCGGAATCATGGATGCTATTGCTATCAAAAGTATGGTATGTAAATGTTTAAAATAATTTTAAAAGTTGTACAGGTAGTTGTTTTACTTTAAAATTTATTTCCTCCCAAAATTGTAACGTCACGCCTTGATAAGCTAATAATTTAAATGGTCATCTTCCAAAAATAAATCAAAATATTTGAATAAAATTTGTACATATAAAGCAAATAAATTATTTCAAATTCAAGTTTGAAGTTCGTTTGATCACATATTCTGTTAGATTAACAGTCAGTCAGTTCAATCCAATGTGAAACTACGCTTTGATTTTTACTGAAACTGAAAATTTAAATTCAATTTCCTGAAGTTTGTCGTGTTTGCAATGTTCGCTATCGACTCAGCCTGATTTCCCCGTAGATTTGCTTATCTAAAGGGTCATACATGCAGGACATATTAAAATTATGTATCCAGCTCACACAAAATATCATAAATTCAATGTACATACATCGTGTAACGATTAACGTATAGTAAAAATTGTTCACATTGATTAGTATGTTTACACCCTTCCGCGTTGATAACCCCTTTCCGTTACACCTTGTATAAATATGACGTTATTTTTTTCTACGCATTATAATCATTATGCAAAAAAGTTAAACGTTAGATTTTTACACCACTGGTTTTCAATAAAATTGCACTACATGTGCTGACGCTAAAACTCTGTTAAAATCTATTCATATAAAGGATACACGTCACGCTGCAACTGTCACGGTGGAGGGCGGCACCGTGTACAAAATTCAGCACTTATGACTGCAAGATTTACGTTTAAAAAACTAATATCCGACTACGGGGGCTATTTACAGCTAACAATGTATATATTATCGAAATGTGCTAATTAACCACCCACATATCTTTTTTTTTTACTCATCCTTTTTTGTATGTAATATTTATATACGTTTATTGCATACTATTTAGCTCAAATTGTAGCGTATGTCACCTGGACAGTAATGATGAATCGATTGACATCTCATTTGTCAAAATTGGATAAGCCATTCAGATGCTATGGTGGACTTATATACCCACATACATATACGAATAATTTTCATTACACTTTACACAGATGCCTTTTCGAGCATCTACGAATAATAATACATACATACATACATCTAGACTTCTAAAACCACTACCCTTCCTCTTGACTTAGCTGTAGTGGGGTAAAACCGCTGCCGCTACGACGCAAGCTCTGGATGCTCAAAACGAAAACAAGCCGTGACAAAAACATCACATTCGCTGATGGAAAAAGTTCCAACTGTGGTTTTTCTCATTCGTAGGGTTTTGTGTGAAAACTTTTTTGTGTTTCAGTTTCCTAATTGGTGGGAATGGAAAGGTGTACGAGGGCGCAGGCTGGGACCGCGTCGGGGCCCACACACGCTATTACAATAAGAGGACCCTAGGGATTTCCTTTGTCGGCAATTTTATGAGTAAGCAATTTTCTTTAATTTAAAAAAAATCAACTGTAATTAGGTGTCTTTAAACATAAATACTAATATTAATATACAAAATTGTACCTACGGTTGCATAATAGTTTTTCAAAAGTAAAAACCGACTTCGCCACTGAACTACAACGAATTTTGATACAATATCTATGTGACCTGACAAGTATTTCAAACAAAAAGAATTTACCAAATTGGTCCAGACGTCTTTAAGTAATCGATGAAAACATACATAAAAAGTAAAATTAAAAATTGAAAAAACCAGATACAGAGAAAAACTAAATCTCACAAAAACTTTCATTGAAGTAACACTTCGAATCGATTGGACATAAAGAAGTTAGTCAGATCCATTCATCAACTAGAAAAGATCGGATGATCTTCAAACGGCTGAACACATTAAACATGGCTAAAAACACTCGGGATAAAATTATCTATGACACAAAAAAACTAAACGACAGTCGGTTCATTCGTTTGGGAGCTACGATACCACAGACAGACACGTAAAACTTATAACACCCCTCTCTTATTGCGTCGGGGGTTAAAAAGAAAACAAAAGATTCCGACGAATTGATAACCTCCTCCTTTTTTTGAAGTCGGTAAAAAATAGCTTTGATTTGACTGTCAGAAAAACACAGCGAAGCAAGTTTCACCTAATTTCCTTCATTTCGTCTTCTTTCCGGATTACCGTCATTTTCCAAGTCGGTGGCCCGGCTAATACGGCCAAGATTCATCACGTGATCTTTGACTGATCTTCCTGATGTATTGATTGCCGTTGCTATTAGACATAAAGTGACATAGCGCGAAGAACCGATGGCCGATGGGGCAAAAAGGACACCCACCCACAAGGTGGTCAGACGACCTGACCAAGGTCGCTGGGAAGCGCTGGATGCAGGCCGCTCTTGATCGGTCGTTTTTGAAATCTTTGAAGTATTGTGTGCGAGCGCGCGTATGTGTTAAGGTCCGTCCCTGAGTTTTTGTTTTTCAAAATCGGTCAAAATTGATTCGTATGTGTTAATTTAAAAAATATCGATTTAATGAGCAATGACATATACTTAGCCAATATAAGAAAAAGTATTTTTTACACAGTCACTAGAAAGACGTCGATTAAAAAAAATAAAGATTCACCAAACATTTTCACATGTTCCTTTGTTTAATTTTGTGTTTTATCAAGTAAATAATAGTCGTAGGAAAAGTATTGTATGCAACGTTGTATAAGTACTTAAAAAAATACTCGATGACGTCTTCTTACGATGCTCGCTGAAGCTCGCATCGCAACCTGGGGGGTTACTCCATAAAATAATACGATAGTCGTTCGAAAGTGACGTCTTATTTCAATGTCGAACCAAATAAGACTTTGTCATCATTCATTAATGCTCAATGTTGCTTGACACTGAATCACGCATACGCAGTAACGTCCGTTTTGCGGACTTGGAGTAACCCCCCTGTGCCACTCACATTTTTTTATCTATATTATACAACTGTTGTATAAAATACCATTACCTTGCGTCTTGTTTCAGATAAACTCCCTACCTCTCAAGCCTTGCAAGCAGCTTTGGACCTTGTATCTTGCGGTGTTAAGAACCAGTATCTCTCAGAAGACTACCAGGTCGTCGGTCACCGTCAGTTGTCCAACACACTTAGTCCTGGAAACGCCCTGCAAGAAGAAATCGAGATATGTCCGCATTGGGTGCAAAATATAAACTAGATAACAATCTTTTTCATCCTAGCTCGTTCCCGGTTGCATCCTCAACTGTGCTGATTTAGAGCCCGTATTACAATTTCCCACTACTTTTTCGCCATTAAGATTGGATCTCGCTTGTCAGCACGAAACAGCACTTTTCTATGGTGCTATAGCGACGGAACGCTATTGCACCGGTCGTGCTATAGCTTTCCATCGCACTCTCTAGCTCTGGCAAATGACGGTTCTGAGCGACAAAAAAGAATAGCATCATAGAAAAGTGCTGACAAGTGAGATCCAATCTTAATGGTGATGCCGAAGAATAGGTTTCATCAGTTTAATGACCATCCACCACATAGAGTACTATATGATCCGCCTGCCTAACGTCAACCCACTTTGGGAACGCATTCTCGCGAAAAGTTTTACAACTGGCCGCCGCCCATCGTCAATCCTCCTAGGGGATGGAGTTGAAGCACGAGATGTTTATGTCACGAGCCTTACGACATCTACAGGAAGAGATAGATTAGTGACTGACTCCGTGGTCTAGTGGTCAAAGCGTTCGCCTTGTGAACCGGAGGTAGTGACTCAGGACCTCCGGATCACAGGGGATTTGAACTCACGACTTGTGAGTTTAAATCCCACTGGGAAACATACTTTGTGAAAAGTTGTTTCCAGTCTGGTTCGAATATTGCAGGCTTGAATCACCTGATTATCCAGCAAAGGAAGGCACGTATAAACTGTGGGTCCCGAAGGCCATCTAGCGTTTGCACATAAAAACCTACCCAAGGATTGGTTCTGATCTATCCTTTGGGTTGCGGAGGTCTAACGGCAGTCGCTCTGTGTAAAAACCAGTAACCCAGTCAAATCACCTGGATTGAGGATGCAACCGGGAATATGCTCGGCATAGAATGATGATGAGATAGATTAGTCCTATTTTAAGCCTGAATCGACACGGCTTAAATCACATTTAATTCTAAGCATTAATCTATTAATTCCATGGACCTAGATTTTTATAATCCTTCGTTTGTTCTACTTAATGAATATGTACAATAATACTCATATTTAATGACTTTTTAATTATAAACATTGAATTATTGATTGACTTTTTTATCTCTGCCGGATACGAGCTTGATAAAAAATCGTATTGGTTACATAACCAATGAAATACATTAGAATATCATGATATTAATTGACCTGGTTATCAAATAAAAGGAATTGAAAACTATTTATAATATTTTTATCATCTTGGATCATTAGAAATAGAACCAAGAGGTACATACATACTATCATGTAGTCTTGTTTTTCTCCACATACCTATTTCAAGTTTTGCACTACCCCTGACATTCTCATCACCCGTTTGGTTGACTGTTAGATAAGGCCTTAAGGGCTTCACACACGGCAGCTATAATGTAAAGATGTACATTATAGCAAGATACATCTTATTACATCTTTCTATAGAAATCGTCAGGAGACCACACACGGCAGCTATAGATGTACCATAATGGAACAGACAGAGCGCTTTAGTCTTGCGACTAAGCAGAAAAAAGGGTCGCAAGACTCAAAAACCATTTTCAGCGTGATGGCAGGCGAGAAGGTGGAAAAAGTAAACAAGTAGTTATGAGTTGCTAACCTCATCGTCTATTAAAATAATTCGCATTTTCGCCCATTTCAATTCAAATTTTCGTACCCAGAGGTTGCGTACTTGTAATTTCTACTAATACATTACTAGCTGTTGTCCGCGTAGTCTCAGGGTATTTTATAACCCCACGGGAGCCTCACATTTTCCGGGATAAAAAGTATCCATTGTGTTAATCTAGGTAATAAGCTTTTAACTTGCCAAATTAAATTCCAATCCGTTAAACTGTTTTGACGTGACAGCGATAAAAACATACATACAATACATTCATACATTTAAAATTTATAATATTAGTAGAATGAGCGACATTGCCCACTTTAGTGGCAATATGGTCGCGTGATTAAGACGCCATTGACAACTAAAGTGGCCGAAATAATACAATTTTGACTAGGCTTGGCGTCGGGGGTAAGGTAAGGTTAACAAGCGCTGGCGCGCAAAAGTTTAGATTTAAGTCGGTACCAGGATGTTAAGATACGGGAAGTAAATGTATGGTTGAGGGATGAAGCAACCCGTCAATATGAACAACTTTATACTTTTGGACGTTTTAAGTATTAACGTTCAATGTACAGCGAAGATAATGGATGCAATCAAGTAAAAGTTGACAACGAATAAATATTTATAAATCTAGGGCGATGAAAAAGAAAAGTTTCAGGTAAAAATAATCTAATTCATGTTAAATTACTCATTGTCACTTGAGGTTTAATATCGTATTAACGTCTTGCCTTAACTAGGAAGTAGCTTTTTAAACTCGTGGTTAAGGATGTAAAACATAATTTTAAGCCCGGCGATACGACCAAAATGAATATCTTATATACCAGGGCTCTACTGCACAAAAAATTAGCAAATAAGCATATCTTCTGTCACAACCGAATTGCTATTTGCTTCATGAATCATGACGCTAGCTTGTCCGAGAGTTTCGTTCGATAAAACCCAAGAGATTAAGTTGTGTTCATTAGTAAGGACTTAGAGTAATGATCAGCAAATATTGACGGGATGCTTAGTTAGTTCCAGAGATGTCTAAAGTCACGTATCTAAAACGCGAGGGGTTTAGTTTGCTTTTCGTGTGTGTGTGTAAGTGGCCAATAATACTAGAGTCGGTTTTTCAAGCATCTTAAATAGCTGGATATGTAGAAGGTTTATTATTACTCTGTCTATAAGTATAATCTTGTATATCCTTTTTTTTTTCAAATAAATATCTTATCTGTGGTTGGATGAAAGCCATCTACTAATAACAGCCAAAAGCATACAATATTTATGGTGTCTATGTTAAAATATGGTGGGATGTTGGAGCTCATGATATTTTAAGCTCCTTGTGGACACCCAATTCAAGTCCGGAACATGCACATACCGCAGGTATGGAATTGCACTGGAAATTTTATTTACAAGATGAAAGGGACATACCTGTAATAAATCGAACCACGAGCTATACTAGATCACTATAGTATAATGATAATGAAATACCTAACAGTCAAGAACAAAAATTCAACATTCCCATACAAATTGCCCGGGTGGAATGCCAATTATTTTCTTGGCTGTTATTTTAGTTTTATTATACTATAGTGATTCAGTATAACACGTGGTTTGATTTATTACGGGTATGTCCCTTCAACGTAGTATCATTAGAAAGTTAAGAATTTAGGTACATTTTACTGTCTTGACCTCGTGCCTTCAGTCAGCGCATGGATATATTAAAATCTTTATCTCCGGAGATCATAGCGCTATAATATCCAAAGGCCAAGTAAAAAACGGATACAATATAGTGAGGAGCTCGGTGACCCGGCGGGAGTGCGCGTTGGTAGCGCTTTCGCAAGTAAAGCGACACCGGGCGAGGATGGGTGACCACAAGTGGCATAAAAAAATCTCCAGCTCCTCCGTGCTTCGTAAGGCACGTATAAGCCGTTGGTCCCGGCTGTCATCACTGTTTGGCAGTCGTCAAGCTATGCCTTTAGGCAGCCTGAAAAATCTCACACCAGTATTGGCTACTTACGAGTACACACACGAAAAACGAAAAAAATAAATAAAGTGACGGGTTGTTAACTGCATCGCCTTTTGATATTAATTTCAGACTTCGCCCATTTACTGGCGTTAGCCGTACGTGCCGAAAATGAGAGTGATAATGCTCTGTCATTATCACCATCCGTTGACTGAAAATTGCATTTTTTTGGGCGAATGGCAAGTAAATGCGCAACGCTTTGCGGTTCAGATAGACTTTTTTCACTTATTTTTGCCGTGGCTTCAGTTTACTTGGTGTGACTATGTCAGCTTAATGGGAGATTTTTATAAGATAGTAGGTATGTAGCTGCTGTCACAGAATAAGTACTAGTATTCACGCACAGAAGTCTTACTCAGAAATGAAATTCAAAGAAATATCTACTTTATGTGGATAGCGCTATGGTTAAATTAACTCGCATCAGAACTCCTCATTTAGATATTTAGACATTCATTGCAAGTCAATATCATTCTTATTGTCGCGTAAGGAGATGAATGACATTGTCAACGTCACGAATTCGAACAAAAAGAATTAAACTGAAGGAAAATTTTGTCAATAGCGTCAAAACACGATTGGCCTACTGGTCTAAGCGATGGGCTGTGAATCCAGAGACCGCTG
Source organism: Acrobasis suavella (assembly GCA_943193695.1). Taxonomy (NCBI): domain Eukaryota; kingdom Metazoa; phylum Arthropoda; class Insecta; order Lepidoptera; family Pyralidae; genus Acrobasis; species Acrobasis suavella. The sequence continues at coordinate 6,456,703 of OW971935.1, forward strand.
GTTCAAATCACAGCCACTTAGTGTTTTTGAAGTTTTGAAAGATATTTTTAGATAATACTAGACTAAATGGAAAAGAAAATACGGGACAGAAAATGAGTAAGAGAGAAGGCCATAGAAAATTAGAAATTTGAGTTTGGAACATTGATGCGATTTTGTTCGAATTCGGGGAGTATATAAACGAAACAAGGCGTCGCCTAAGGCAGTTTAGTTGAAAAGTGAAATCCGAAGAAGGAAGAAAAGAGAAAAGAAGAAGAAAAGAATAGTAGTGAGTAAAGTGAAGTAGCGTTGCAAGCAATAGTATAAAATATTGATAGTCTATCGATACTATCGTGACCTCGAGAAACAGTAACAATATCGATAACTATCGATACGAACTATCGATAGTATCGACAGTTTTTAATTTATACAATCGATACTATCGATAGTATCGATAGTAAAGGTACTATTTGTATTAAAAACTATCTATAGTATTGTGAGGAATATCGATATTATAATACTATCGATAGTTTTGCCTTTCATCAATAGTATTGCAAACTATTGACAATCGACACTATCGATACTATCGATAGTCCTATCGATATTGTGACTGTTTTTCAAGGTCAAGGTCAACGCTAAAGTGAAGTGTTCAGTGCAGTGAAGTACGCGCGGTGACAGTGCAGTGACGTTTTCGCGCGTGTGACAGTGCAGTGACGTTTCCGCGCGCGTTTCATGCAGTGACATTTCCGCGCGCCTAACAGTAAATTGACAGTTGGAGAGCAAAGAGGACTGCCGACTGACGCTGTCAATTGTGAGTACCGCTTGTGTTGTTAATAAAGGCACCATTCCATAGGACTGTTGTTTCCTTTCCTATCCCCAACCCACTCTCGTGACATTGTTACTCTGGCTGGACAAACGATTCATGAAACTGAAATTTTCCCCTTTGATGTGGTCGCCGCGCGCACTGTTATTATGTAGGTATATTTTCGATACCTAAACGGGGAGTGACACAGGCCTGCTTCTGTGAAGCATCATAACTCCCCAGCAAAAGAAAAAAAAAACAATACAGCACCTTTTTACATGTTTGACCTTATACAACGACCTTATACAAGATTACTTAACAAATAATAATAATAATCGTTTATTTTGCCAACACAATTCCAGTACATATTTATTACATTATGTGAAAAATTACATTCACGCACGTATTTATCCTGCCTGACTCATTTGGAAACCCATCCTCAAACTAGATGTGAGTCTGTATCTCGAGGAATGAGCTTTCAGCAGTGTCAATAAAGGAGGGTCAGTGACATGGTGGTACGAAAACTGTGCACTGCGGCTACTTAAAACTAAGTGTGATTTTTTGAGTTACCACAAATAGATGGCTTTTACCATATATGACAGTGGAATCCTCAACATAATGTTGAGTGAGCTCAACATCATGTTGGGTTCGTTGGATCATCAATGGTGATCCATTGCACAAAGGTGTTGGTCAGATTCCAGCAAGAAAAATAAATAAACATGATATAAATCAACTCCTGCGTCTTATCACAACCATTACATAAATTAAAATAAATCAAAAAGGAATTAAATTAAAACTAAATGACTCTCTTGTGAATTCTCTAATAAAATAATGAATAGCAGGTGCCTGGACGATGTAATAAATTAAGATTACTCTGATATCATTAAGTTAAGCCTAGTAACGGCTAATGGAGTCGATTAGTTTGATTACTTAGCACATAAATAGGTGCTTGCGGTAATGATAAATTAGCGTTCTCACTTTATTAACAATATTATATGTCACTTACATTCCTAAAAGAAATTTCACTAGGATCATAAATATATTTTTTTTTTTTAGTAATTATTGGTTTTCTAAGTGTCTTAGTAGCCTTCAATTAGATGTCGAGAAAAAAGCAAACAGTTGACAGACCTTATTTCATAGAAATGCCAGCAAGATTCCTCACACCAAATCTTTATCAGAAGACTTATTTCATGCTGCTAACGGTATGAAAACTCGGTATCAATAAATGAAGCTGCGATATAGCAAGACGTAAATCGCGTACATTATGGCCTGACCTACCGACCTTACCACTAGATAATTGAAAAACCATTTTTAAGTATTAAAAATTAACCTAAAACTCTTAGCTGCGTTATGTGCGCAATAGTTCTTCGATCCGCTTGATATTGCACCGGAATCACCTATTGAATGACAACGAGGTTAATTGGTTTTGTCTTTACCTAACTTATTTACAAGCTAGGTAAACTGAAAAGCAATCTCGATTTGATTGTGACAAATAAATACAACAGGAAGACCAATGAAATTCTTCCCGAACCAAAAATACGGAACCGTAAAAAGTGATGGAAATCTCAGAAATTAGATCGAGTTATGATATTTTTAAAATTTAGTTTACGTTACGAGTAATGTGTATTTATAAAATCATAGGACTTTAATTAATTCTTTGACTAATTTATTTATATCAAAAAGAAAACAAACTAGTTTATGAATAAAAAACTTATAGGTAATCGCTGAAGTAACGAAATTAGTTTCTCAAAATGTAATAGTAGGTAAAATCCATTGTCTATGATATTAATTAGATAACCAATTATCGTATAGCGTAGCTTTGATCTCAATCAACGAGAAACAAAACGTTTTACTTTGTTAAAGTTTGCGTAAAAACGTTTATATCGAATTTCTATTTATAAGGCAAGATTACTGAATCTAGCGTTAAAAAAATATTGAAAATATTGATAGTTGAGCAGTTACCTCTAAACGGTTTTAGACTCAACTAACCAAAACTTATCTTACCGATTTAAAAAGCATTTTTTTTTTGGTCCATTACATAAAATTTCACCTTAAACGTGAAACTAGATCCATGATTAGGCTTAACTGAAGACCTGATTATGTGTATTGCTCGTCCTTTAAAACAGCCTATTACTTTTATGAATATAATTATTTCGTTTAAAGTTTCTTTTAACGTGAGATAAGGTTGCTGCAGTCGTCACGGCACACTGAACTTTTATGCGGGCCGTTATCAGAGTGGGACAATGTTACTATAGTTATGATATATGGTCCTAATGCTTGGGCCGGACCTGCGCCTATCATCACGAAGCTTCGTGCTATTACACGATACACGCAAATGTGACCGGCCGTTATCGGGTATCGTCGCGAATATTCGGACTTCGTGTAGTTATCGCGCGGGTGGCGATACATCAAAGGATTTATGCACGCTAACAATTCGCTCTGCGTGGTCGCACTTGCGTTGTTCGTTCATTTTGACGTTTGTTTTCAACTTGTTCGGACGGTGCTGTGCGACGGTGCCACGGTTGTTAATGCGTAAAAATGGAGTGAAACAATAAAATAGTGTTAAAATTTTTAGCTGTTACTTTCTAGGTTTCTTTTTAGGTTTCAATAAATGCATTATGTAATTGTTAGAACACATGTTAAAGAAAAGAAAATCGTCGTCCATATTTAAAACACGTAGATGACGCCATCTTGGATTATTGCCAGATAGTTCGTGAAAAATAACGAAACCACTAGTGTGACCAGCGCTTTATCGCGATAACTTTTTAGTGTACAAAACGTACGAAGATTCGCCGCGAATAGCTTCGGGACGATAGGCACAAGTGCGGCCGAAGCATTAGGAAAGTTGTTCAGTATATTTTATTAGTCCCTATTTATAACCAAATATATATGTATATACCTAAGTATCTTACCATACTCTTAGATATTTCTATTTTTATGTCTGTCATATGAATAGGCACTGCATGTCGTCTACCGTGACAAGGAATCAGTAGATGTTACACTATGGCCCTAAGGTCATCTCTACAAACAAGTACGAGTAGGTTTACTGTGGGCAAGCACTTCGTTATCCGGAGAGAATTGGTCTGAAAGTGCTCTCTTTAAGCATTTGAGTTTTGGAATTATATTATGTTTTGGAATTATATTATTGATTAAAATGGGCACGACAAAGAGAACAAATACAATATATATATTCAAACAATACTTTCGTTCGCCTCGTTTTGCGCTTCTGGTGTATGTATGAACACTTTTTGTCGTTTACTTTAAAGTAAGTGCGTACTTTGTTCAATATACTTAGACCTACTTAAAACAATACCATGCTGAAATAAATAAGTTTATACTTACTTAGAATTTTTGTATAATGCGACATGTAGAAAAAGCATAACATCACGGGTCGCACACGTAGGTAAATAAGTGTTATTCTTCGATATTATGTCGTATTACGTAGTTCACCATCATCTTCGTGGGTTAATTACTCGCAGTAAACCTTACGTGGAAAATTCTTAAGGTTGTACACTTGTGCAGCGCAGTAAACAATGATAATACGTCATACTCTAATAACTTCACATGTGTCAAGGAATTGGGTATTTTTTTGGGTCAAAAATAAATTATTTGGTACTGTTAAGAAAATAAAACGTCACAAAATAATGTCACGCAGAAAAACTGATATTTACCCTGGACAGAATCAGACTTTCCCATACAAACGTAGTCTAGCTTTTATTTTGAAACGGCTTGTCACATATTGGCGAAATTATGTAATTTCAAAGAAATTTCATATATTGCGGCATATAACTAGTTTTCACAGTCATAATATGAACTTAAAAGAAATACAGTGTATTATATCATATTTTACCATCAGTATTGAAAACTTCTACACTCGCATATTTTCTTTCTAGTTCATATTTGATTGTCGAAAATGGCTTTTTTCAAATTGTCCTGGGTCTTGAATGTTTATCTATATATGTATTTGTTATAAAATATAGTATCGTTGAGTTAGTATCCCATAACACAAGTCTCGAACTTACTTTGCCGAAATCCCACATGTAATTTCGAAAAGCTAGACTACGTTTGTATGGTAAAGTCTAGGGTAAGGGGATTCTTAAGAGCGCTATTTAACTCCAAAAAAACTATGACGCTATTAGTATCTATGTACCTATGTCATACAAATCCCACAGACAATGTTTGTTTTCACGTCTAGAAAAAGTAGGTATCTGATTTGCTTTGTTGGAAAATGGCGAATTGATATATAACTAGCTTTTGCCCGCGGCTTCGCTCGCGTAGGGGTGTAATTTATCAAAATCCTTTCTTAGGGTATGCCTATGTCATAGTAGCTTTATGCATGCAAAGTCTCAGCCCGATCGGTTTAAAATTGACAAATTTCATACAAAATTTCATCCCCTATTTTATCCCCTTGGGGGTAGAATTGATCAAAATCCTTTTTTAGCGGATGCCTACGTCATAACATCTACCTGCATGCCAAATTTCAGCCCGATCCGTCCAGTGGTTTGGGCTGTGCGTTGATAGATCATTATGTCAGTCAGTCAGTCACCTTTGAGTTATATATATTTAGATAGAAGATAGAAGGTAGATAAAGATAATTTTATTTTCAAACTTAAAATAACAGGTTAGACATAGTCTATTCTTATATGGTGGTCTGGGAGAAAAGAAAAAACATAGAATGTACCAGCTGCTTTTCTTCCCGCGCAGATTATAGAAGCCAATCGTGGGAACGGGATGAAATGCAAATCATATTAATAGGCGATGCGCCTAGCAACCTATAACTTTTTTTTTTCTTTCTCTCTTTCTTTTTTTCTCGCCTACCATCACGCTAAAAGTGGCCTTTGAGTCTTGCGGTTCTGGGCTCCGTCTACTTAGAGCTGCAACTCAAAATGACCTGCCTGAAGTGGGATAAAGACATGATAGAATGTATGTATGTATATAGCTTTAAGCTATTTTCCACCTTCAAGCTGACCATTACGCTAATAGTGGTCTTTGAGTCTTGCTTGCGGCCTTAGGCCCTTTGAATATCCCCCGTTATTTAACAGTTTCTTTTAAACCCACACTTACAAACTTCCTTAATGTGTTTTCTTCTGAGTAAAAACCTATACAAAGTTCATGTGAAAAATATTGTAAAAAAGAAAAAAAATATCAAAACAGATTCCCCTTTGTTTAGATTAGATTTAGTTTTTGGCGGGAAGTCAAGGGGTTCAGTTGGAGTTTGCTTTATTTTGCAAATTGATTCTAGTGGACTTTATAATATAAAATCGGTGTAGTTTAGTGTTATAAATACTCATGCTCATGGACAATATGTAAAATGGTTAAAGTGGACACTCATAGTGCGGCTGTAGTGATATTTATTTGCGGACTGTGGTGGGCGTCTTTAGACCCCGTCCACCACTCATTCGGCTATGAAAACCAGTGGACTCGTATAGATTTGTTGCCAGAAGCTCCCTTGAGGCAATCAAAGGACCTACACCAACCTTTGATTGTATAGTTAGGGTTAGGAATAAAGAAGTGATAAAATAAAGATGGGCTCTAAAGGACTAGTATCCAGAGCCGTAAGATATAGAAAGTTAAGTATTTTAAATTAGATAAGTAACACTCCTTTTCTTGTTAAGTCATGTAGATACCAAATAACTGGTCAAGTGCGAGTCGGACTCGCACACAAAGGGTTCCGTTCCACGTTTGTTGTATGGAAGCCCCACTTGAATGTTAATTTTATTACGTTTTAGTATTATTTTTGTTGTTATAGCTGCAACAAAAATACATTATGTGTGAAAATCTCAACTGTCTAGTGTCTAGCTATCACGGTTCATGAGATACAGCCTGGTGACAGACAGACGGATAGACGGACAGACGGACATCGGAGTCTTAGTAATACGATCCCATTTTTACCCATTGGGTACGGAACCCTAACAAAAACTAACTGGTTACTTTCATAAATTCCGGAGATTTCCCTGAAGGCAGGAAGTTAAGGAAAACAATATATGTTTTACCGTAGGGATAGAAAGTAGCTTAACTGTTTTTATATAATAAATAATGGTTTCCTTATTTTGCTGTGTCTATACTTATTACTTTCATACAAATGTGTATGGAAGGTCAATATACATACGTAAAAAGGGACAAACACTCTTTAATATCTCTTAATAATCGTCACTTTGTTTTATTGCACAATAATTGTTGACGTCAAAAAGTTACTTAGAGCTAAGTTTACTGCCGCCTCCAAAGCGCTAGTGCAGAAGAAGCGGTAACAAACTGCACTGCAGCATTTTCTCCAAGAACGTCAACTCACAATGAAATTAATATATTTAGTTGATATGTGGACAGAGTATACATTGTTTGTTGTCATAATTTAAATTAATTTTTTTTATGTCAAAAATTTTGAAATAATGTCAAATCAAGTTGTTAATTCAGTTGTTAATTCATACGTAATGTACCAGATTATGACCATTTCTGAGTATACACACCTTTAAGAGGGACCCGCGCCAAGCTCAAGCCAGACTTTGTTGTCTTTAAGATAGTCATCGGTCCTATAATAAGCCTTCTCACAGAGTACCTTCTTTACATAAGCTTTAAACTTTTTGTCAGGCATATCAAGGACCGATTGTGGCAGTTTATAATAAAAAAGTATACCGTTCCCCATAAACGTTTTACTAACTGTTTTGAGCCTATAATACGGGGCAACTAAGTCAATCTGTGTGATTTGTCCGTATATTTTACTTTACGTTATTATTATTACATAGTTTAATATTGCAGTAAGTTAAACATGCTCTAGAACAAAAAGTGTAGGCCGTTAACTAATTTCGAACGTTTCTCAAATATCAAAATAAATATCTAAAGCAGGCCTCTTGAGTATGTACATTTTCTCTTTTTGTGCATACGGAAACAACACAGCTTTCAGAACAATATATAACGGGCTTATAAAAATTACGGGATATTATACTATAAATAGACGACATTTGCCCAAAAGTTGATTGGAAGAAGTCACTTTAGTGATTAGTCCGCCTTTGTACCTTCTATTTTAAACTTACTTCTAATTTATTGTAATACTCAGTTGGTGCATTAAAGAAGTTTTATCTTCTAATACGACAAAAGTACAAGTCATTACAATTTATGAAGATTTCCATGGCTAACATCACTTGGCAGTGGCTCTCTCCATTCAGCTTACCCCCTGATATCCTACACTAAAGGGCCTACAATTTAGAAAAAAATATAAAATATGGTTTGCTTATGGGTTACAAAAAAAAAAGAATACCATCAATTGAAAATAAAGTGGTAAACTAAGTATAATACGTTTAATTACGGAAAACAGTTCACTAAAAATCACTAGATAGCGCTTGTAGTAGTTAAATGTGATATTTTGTATTAATTTAAAAACCTCTGCATTGTACGGAACACTCTCCACGCGAGCTCAACTCGCACTTGCCCGGTTTTTATTTAATTTTATGCAAAGTAAGCCCGCCTTGGAGACTCCTTGAGCAAGAAACTAAGTGAAAACTTAGATTACCTATAATCTCCTTGATTTGCTACACTTACACCCTTTACATAGTTGTCTAGAAAGTTATTTTCCAAACGATTACTCTTGTCTTCATTGTTGGCTTACAATAGAAAGATAAGGCTCTCTAAACTTTTGTGTGAATTGTTTTTATAAGTATGAATTATAGTGTCAAATCTGATGGAAATAGCTATAATCAAAGGCCGGCCTCAAACAAATCTGAATTCTAACTAAATAGAGTTTGTACCTATTATCTCGATATTATATGATCATTGATCATATATATTATCTATTGGTTTATCTACTAATATAAAATTCGTAGCGGATTATATCCATTGAAAACTTCCCACTCTAAACCAAGAAGTCGAAAAATCATCAATTTAATCATTGGTACATATATTTGGTACGTATTATTAGGTACAGCTTTGTACATGAATATTTCACACCAATACTTTGGTGTAAAAAATCTGTTATCATATCAACACACTAATAAATTGAATTTCCTCAGTCAACTACCATCATTTTAGCGTACGCTAATAAAAAACGAAGACCCCCGGGTGGTATGAATCGTGCCTTGATCAGAAATCTGTCATCAACACTCTAATAAGTTAAACCTAAGCAGGCCTGAGTCACTCCCCGTTTAGGTATCGAAAATAAACCTATATTATTACTATGCGCGCTGCAACCAGTCCGGAGGAAAAAATTCAGTTACATGAATCGTTTGCGCAGAGTAATAAGTATGAAATTGGCTTGCAATGGATGTCTAGGTATCTAAACGAAGAGGTGAGGAGTTCTGACGCGGGCTTAATTAAACCATAGCGCTAACCACACTAAGCAGATATTTCTTTGAATGTCTTTTCTGATTTAGACTTCTGAAGGTGAGTACTAGTACTCACCTTCCCGTGATACAAACAGAAACGGCTGTCCGAGTACCGCCAGTAGGTATGGATCGTGCCTTAATCAGTTTCTCACAACAAGTTCAAGGTGACGGCGAGGGCAACACAGTTTTAAGCTAATGGTGAGCTTGTTGACGCTAGAAATATATTACTTACCTGTTTTTGTTTTTTGTGTTTGTTTCTATGTGGCCGACATAGGTGTCAGGTTTTTCAAGCTACCTAAAGGTATCCGACATAGCTTGATAACTGCCATACAATGAGACAGCCGGGACCAATGACTTTACGTACCTTCTGAAGCACGGAGGAGCTCGGGAACTATACAAGTGCGGACAACGCAAAGCGCTAGTAATGCCTACTCCCGCCGGGCCACCGAACTCCAATTTGTACTTATTGATGCCATAGTTAGTTCTTTACAAAGTTCAGAGCATAACATAAAAATCATAACTAAGATCAGTAAAATAAACAATAAACTTACATAAGTGAGTAATTTCTTTTAATTCAGAGAAAAAAGGTACTTCAACCTAAAAGACAGGTATCAGACAAAATATAGTGTTAGTATGACCGAAACTAATCAAAAGATCCACACAGTGACGTCGGTGAAGAAACATTTTCATTCACAAAAGCGCCTACGCATTACTATATCAGACAATTAATTACCATACTAGACTGTTTACTAACAACCTAACAAGTTCGTAAAAACCCTTAACGAAAACGACATTTATTTGTACTGTGCGATTGACGTCGATAAACCATTTGTGGCATGCGCGCGCGCATATAAAAGCGAAAAGGGGGCGCGGCCGCGTTAAACCGTGTCCAACGCTTGTTGAGTGAAGACCTGTGTTTGTGTAAATTAAAATATAAAATCAACATGTATACTAATCCTTTTGAGCGAAAGCATTCCTCGCTGAGGCAAACCCTGGATCGGATTATCGTGGAGACGAGGCACAGTATCAGGAAGAAGCTTAGCTTGAGCAAGTCTCGGGCCAGTTCTTCGTCGTCGTCTTCCACCTCCTCTATTTACGAAAGCAAGAAGTTTAATGAGAAGAGATGAGAGTGCGTTGGCCTGTGTGTGGATTCCAGTGATTCTTGGTGCGAAGCCCGCTCAATTTAGAGGTTGGTACTTGTTTATCTTTTAACATTAAGCCCTTATACGAGTATATACGAGTAGACAAAGAAGTAGGCAAAGGAAAATAAGGGGGAAAAATTGACATGCCGTGCCGACCCCACAAAAAATTTTAGGTAATGCGGTTTTAGGGGTTCAATGCATCACACTCACAAATTCTTTCAGAGCAAAATTTAAAAGTTTTCATAATTACTCAAATTAGGACTGATTTCAAAAAATGTAAGAACAATAATTTTCCTCTTGATTTACATGAATACTGTCACGATCTATCATATATTCATGTCTCTCTCCACATTAGATATTAATTTTGCAAAGACCAAATTGTTTATTAAAAAGGAGTGCAAATAAGTTTTCATCACAATAGAAATCAAATCAAGTTTTCATTTCAAAGCAAAATGGTATGTTCCCAGAACGCTTTTCATGCCATACTATTTCTTCATCATATTGTTCAGTTTGCCTTTTAATTGACTGTTTCGTGTAAGTGTCCTTGTAGAGTGTATTGTCTTGTATGTAATATGTAAAATAATAATAAAATAAGCTAATTTCGTTATTATACACCTTCGTTTAAATTAAGTAGTGAATCAAAACCTAATAACTATATGAACTTAATTTCAACTTTACATGTCAAAGTTACATGTCAGAATTACCCGGTAAAATACACCAAAACTATGTATATTATTAGTACTTGAGCATAAGTGAGCATATTTTAAGAGGCGGCAAAATAAAGCTATCCCGTTTTGGGCCTTAAGACCCAAACGCCACGATCAGCGCTTGTATGTGTTAAAGGGCATTTATAATCCAACAATGTATCAGTATAGTTTCATTAAATATTGTGGAGAGTCAAACTATCATGGCGAAATGTGCAATTCATCAACAATCTTCATTAACGAATGCAGTCGTGCGAAGTTTCAAATTGTCCGAATATCACCAGTTGAAATGCCTATTTCGCATTATTGCGTAGTCTACAAGTGCACAGTTTGACTCTGACTGACAAGACTTATAATAGTATTTTTCTTCCATTTCGTTTGTCAGCTCTGTTTGTCAATTTCGATTCTTCATATATGATATCTTCTATAGGTTTTGTCTGTAATAATGTCTAGCTAAAGCTCTTAATGACTAACTACTATTAGACGGCAGTCATCGAGCCATTACAGCATCTGTATTGCTTTTGCTTCTTCTGTTTTGTACACGTGTAAGTGGCCAATGCAACTTACACGTGTACAAAGGTCTTAAAGAAAAATCTTTTGTATGAAAAAAGGTAGTAAAGTTTCATTTATATCATATGGAAGCGATGTAGGGCAAACACTGGTCATTTTTTAGCTAAATCCCTAAGCCGAGGTTCCCTAATCACTGGGGAGCTCTTAGTGGTATCACTTCGCTGTAGGGTTCATTGCTAAAGCCGTGCCATTATTTAGAGCAGAGGAGCTTAAGGCGTTCCCAAAATCCAATAGTAGTTTAGTCTATAGATTTTGCATTAAAATAATTAAAAAATATCTTACATGGAATAATTCTCCAATCACCAATAAGGTGGGTAAACTTTTTATTTTTCCATTAACTACTTGTAAGTTACGCCGGAGAATATCAGACACAATACTCGTAGTTATATAATACATTTTTGCGTAGATATACGCATGACAGACGACAAGTTAATTAATTGTCTTAATTAAAAATATGCGATGTAAAATTTTGCCAAGAGTGAGATATAGAACTCACGAGAGACGAAAATTTAATTTAGTCAAGTTAAGAAATAGAAATTGCATGGAGATGAAAAATCTTAACCCAAACGACAACCTTGCAAGTCAATCTGACTCTAAAGTAAAACTGTAATTCATAAAGCATTTTATTTGTCTCCAGGAGTTATTCCCTTACACTACCGATGGGAACGTCAACAGTAGTTAAAATTGTTTTTTTTTTCTTACATATCTACCACCGCCACCAGGAGTTCTGTCTTTACAGAAAACAGATAGAAACAACCAATTTTTTAAAAATTTTGCTTACCTTTCTAACACTAGGAATAATTAAGAATCATTCTCAAATCAAAGTCCATTTATCGCCAATTGTTTGTCACCCCTTTAGCCATATCAGGGATGAAAAGAATTTTAATATAAACTTAAAAAAACTGCCAGTCACGTCTGCTAGTGGCTCCTTCAGCAACTATTTGCTTACCTATGTATTGTACGCCAATTTGTATCCTGCCATCGATCCCCGACCCTTCTCAAGGAAACATTCCATTGAAACTTCTAATCGTGTACCCACTTTATCAAAGGCACTTGCATAGCAAATTTGTACCTAATAATTGATAATACTTGTGAATAAATATATAATTGCACAAAATATTTAGGGTTTGCGATTTTTTATTATCAATCAATAAGTACATAGTATAAAACAAACTCGCTTCCCGCCATCTGACCCTCTGTATGTGTGTACGCTGAGATCTTATAAATTACACAACGGATTTCGATGCGGTTTTAATCAATAGATCCAGTAATTTTAGAGGATGGTTTACATGTGTACGTATAATAGACCCTTGTGAAGCTGAGCGTGCTACAAGTAACATTAATAAAGTCAAAGAAAGTAAATTTTTAAATGTACTAAACTTTTTTTTCTTTTATTTGTCTGTATAAACATTACCAAGATATTATAACGTAAAAACCCCGTAAGTTTATCAGTGTCACATAAGCTGTAAAAATAAGCACTTCTTCAAAAAATTACAAAAGGCATCTAGTTTAAAAAATATTGTATCATAAATACGAAACTTGAACGGAAGCTTAAATACTGACGATCTAAATTATAGTACTTAAGACTCCTAATAAATTGAATGATTTAGTAAATTGTTATTGGGTCTCTCAGAATAGATATTACCTCTATTGCATTGTATAACTAAAGGCTGATTGATTTATTTATTATAAAGTTCATTTTAAATTACACCAAATCTAGGATTGTTAATAATATGGTAGTTGTATAAGAGAATTTAGAAACTTATGTTTTTCTCCTTTGTTTCAGATGGAGCGGTCATGAACTACGGGCATTGACGTCATCTGCGGACGTCGAAGGAGTGCTAATGTACATAATACTTAAAAATATAGTCTTTTAATATCCAAAACGATTAGTTTCATTACAATCCATCAACCCGTCAATATTTAATTAATACTCGTATTTACCAAATTAACAACGTGTCAGACTTATTTTCCATTCTATTTTTGTTTCTATTGTTGTTTGAATAGACATACGAGTAACAATAGACGGAGTTTTAAAATAGAATCCTTTCAGCGCTTTTAAGTATTGGTAAATAATTTTATAATAAATTATTGAGAACTTCTAATTCTTTTTCAACGTTTCTTATCTTGGAAATTTAAAATTGGTCTAATCAATCTCAATAATGTTCTAACTACACAGGGGGAAAAAATCTGATATCTAATTAATTTGAGATGGAATATCTGATATTTTTTGTTTTCTGGAGATAATCCCAGAGAAAGTGGTTCGTATAGATGCATAGTGGTTTAACTTTGGGTCCAACAAAATAAACTAAAATTATTTTAAATGAAGCATAATGAATTATTTATTTTAAAGTCGACATTGCGATCTATTTCTAACTGCTTAACTTTAACTGTCTAGCATCTTACAATTTAGTCCAATGACTGCGATCTAGTGATATGTGATAACAGAAATGGACTAGTGTTCATTATTTACTTGATTTTCCTTCACCGCCAATAAGCAGCCATTGATAAAGATAAACATAAATCAGATTGTGCTACAAAATTGAACCCTGGAACTTTTAATATAGGTTGAGCAAAACACTAGACTACTGCCGCTTCAATGCTCAGCATTTTAAGTTGAGTCGTAACTACAGGATTAATGACTTCAAAGGGCGCCTGTTTGATTAATGACTAAAGAGCCGGCTAACCAAAGCCTTCATAGCGAAAAGTCTGAACAAATTTTTGATGCTACTGCCTATTCTCCAGCATCTTTTGTGGCTACAACATCATGGGCTATCGTTATCGCAACACGTGTTTCCTTTAACACGAGGCATCCTCAAAGCAATTTTAAAATTATTTGTGCTGATCTGGGAGAATAGAACAAAATTAGAATATACCAGCTGCTTTCATGTTAAAAGGCGATGTGCCTAGCAACTCATTACTATTTGGATTCCATCTTTTTCCATCTGAACGCCCACCATCACGTCTTTCTCGTCAGGGATAAAGACGTGATAATGGTATATGTAAAGTATCCACGAGCCAAGCTGTTGTTGCTCGGCGGTCAAGCGTCGAAAAATGCATCAGCTATTTACTATTTTCTCTAAAAATAATAAAATAAATAAATCAAAATGTTTCATGCTCTATAGCCACTCCAAATAAAGTCGCATTTGATTAAAGTATTGTTAAAAACATATATTGTTTATTGATCAAATACCTCGAAATTATTTTGGGTCCAACTCCATCCAACTAAAAACAACATGTTTACCTAAGCAAATTCCTACTCGAAAGCAAAAATAAATACTTTGTACATGCCAACCCTCGTTTGCAGATCGCAAACATTATTTTGTTCCCTGACCCGAAATAGTACCCTTTTAGCCTGTTTCTCTCCCCGCGCAGATCATGAACGAGATTCTGAATCATGTCAAATAAGCTATGCAGCAAGCAGCTTATTACTATTTATTCTCTTTTTTCTTTCCTCACATTCCCCATCGCACTGATTTCGTGGCCCTATGCTCTGTCTACGCCATTAGAGAAAATAGTGTATCTGTTGGAGACCAGTTACTAAAGATACTGCATACCTACTTATTGTGTGTATGTAAGCCTAAGCGTACACTAGGATAGACAATATTAGGATCTTATATTAGGCCTAGATAGGCCATAGGCCTTGAAAGACAATATAAGCATTAGAAGGCCTGATAAATAATGATAAGGACAGGAGGAAGAAAAAGTAGGAGAACACTCTTAGAACAGGAAGATTTTGCTTAACTGTTGCTTATTTTCCTACAGTGATTTAACTTTATATTAAAAGGGCCGGGCGGTCGCGTTCAACAAAGTATTAAATTCCTTTTATCCCACACCTCTGACTAAGACCTTAGTGCATTTATGACACACGTCACACAATACAGTCAACAAAGGCCTATCACATGCCTGGTGGTCTTGACCTAACTGACCACGTACAGTCAACGTCAAATGTGGATGACGAAAATCAAAATTTCTATTTAAAATGAAAGCTGTCTTGATGGTATGAGGTTTAGATCTATGCAAGTGTGCTAATCAGAAAAGCGTTGGTTCAGAGTCTCCCTTATAAGGAGGATTATAGCTAGTAGAATGTGTTGACCAACGGACGGAACACGCAATAGGCTTAAAAATCTATAGGTACATATATTACGCCAATACATCTAAATCAAATTTTCTTATTTCCGAAATTGCGGACATTTATTACAATACAAGAGTAATTCAAAGGCCAATTTTTGTTCATAAGTTAGGCGTAGACCTCATTTTACGTCTTTATTAATATCTCTTTGGAGCTCCAAGGTCCGCTTTCCAAGTAATTCTTCTCCACTCCGGCATCATTGGTTACCAGACGAGCTTGAGTTTCTACTCATGCTTGCCAATGGTCACAATGTCTTCTAACAGCGGTTCTTGAGTTCAACCCCTAAATCTGGGCTCGACGGAGGCGCTTCTACGTATGTAACGAGAGATATAAGTACTTAAACGTTTTGATCTTATTTTCTCGTCGACTATACTTGGGACAGATCTGTCACTATAGGCAAACATAGCGTATACCACATCGCAAACACAAGACGTTATCTAATGTAATTGAACGTCGTAAAGGATAAATCACTATTAACCGCACAAGCTATTAGATGGTACAGAATTGTCTAAAATGGGGTTTTTGACACCGGCTACTCGATTATGAGCTCTGGAGTTCAACGGACAATGCTTCTAGTAATTGATATTAATATGCAATTTTATCTTGAATTTATTAATAATTTTTCTGCAATCTTGCTCAAGCCGTTTGACCACCTAGTAGGTCGTTGCCGGTAAGTGATTGCCATTCCATTAACGTTTTGCCACAGTGTACATCAGTTGGCTCTGCGCTGTGTGTCCCGCTTTCTTCGTCATTTGTTCTTCTACAAATCTTTTCATTTTTAATTCAATCGCGTAGAGAAACACCGAGCATAGTATTTCAAGAAAACAATGCAAGCTAGGATAGCGAAAATCTTGAAAAATCTTTTCGATATTTTGTTGGGTTTTTAAGAAATGCAAGGTGTAGTACTAACGTACTCAAACTAAATAATGAAATAAGAAATGGTAAAAAAATCTTGTCAATAAGCGATGCTGCGACACGTCACTAATTTGATTCCCTTTTTTACTTACATTACGAGTATACAACACACAACTACTATAACGCTGAACGTGCACTTAGGTCTATATTGCAAGGAAATAATACGTATGGTTGAGAAAATCTACATACAAAAAACGTCCCACACTCTTCAATTAACAAGCCTCTTATATTATAAAAAGGGCAGAACCTTTTTTACTCGCAAAATGAGGCCTCAATAATTCCAATGACGTTTGGGTTAAGCCTTCCCTTTGATCTCCTAAATTGGTGCCATGACAGCACAGAATGTGTATCTAATAGATCACTTTCACGATAAAACTCCAATATATCGGGTCGCCTGTTGCTAAAGTGGACCTTTTTCGAGGCTGTACGAGGAAGATAGGTCATAAATGCTCGTACTTAAACCAACCAACACAAAAATATAAGATGGGTTACAAACTTACCGTATGTTTTTTTATTTGTTGCCAAGGAAGTTTTATGTGGTCGTATCAAATCAGGCCTGGCACATCCCTGATTATTTATTGGCGAGCCATTGTTCCCCTATTCTTTTAAGGGAGAGCTAATCCAGCTTAAGAACCCATTCTGTTTATCTCCCTTCTTCCCCATCTACCCTGATCAAGGACTAGGACCCTAAACATGATTAATCTCGCCCTAGGAGCTTCCAGCTAGCAGCTAGAGCGCCAAGGTAGTTTGTTTGTAAATTTTTATTGTACACAAACACAAGACAACAATATAAGTTAGAAGAGTACAAAGGCGGACTTATCCCAGATAGGGATCTCTTCCAGTCAACCTTAAAATAAAGGAAGAGACAGAGAGTGGTTAATCAGACCCTGTGTGCTTCTCATATTTGTGCACTTACGTCGTCTGCAAGAAGAGACGAGGAGTGGTTCTATCTAGGTCAGAAACCATATAGCACAAAGAACATATGTACCATCAGTACCTAGATGTACCATACATTCTCAATTCTGAAAAAAATAAAATAGTGCCTATCCCTGATATTTATAAAAAGGTCTGCCCTCCTATATCAGTCATATTAGTGAGTACTTCGAGTATGGTCGATACCCAAATATGTTCGAGTATGCTACCAATACAAAGTGAATACTTTTACGAAAAAAACAATGCTTCAATCAGTATTCAAAGTTGTACTAACTAATTTGAGAATTGCAGGTATTTTTAGGAAAGCAGCGGTAAGCCTAGGGTGTCCAACTGTCCCGCTTTATGCAGTTTACTAAACGTTTTTGTATTTTATTCGTAAACAAAATTACTTAGATCCCGCTTTTTCAACCTTTGTCCCAGATTGAAAATCATTATTTCTACAAACTCGTATTTCGATTTTGGCAAACGTAGGTAAGCCTTTTAGGTATAAGTACGCAAACAACTTATGAAAGTATCTAATAAATCTATTCAAATATCGGATTTTAGCAAAAGGTTTATATAGAATTTCCAGCGTGAACAGAAATCTTTTCCATCCCTCGAAGCCTGTCGATCCCAGCCCCGAATGGTAATCGACCAAAAAGTTCTTTCGGTACAATTTTAAGGATAAATATTTATGAACCTGATTCTTTTCCTTTCTGGAAGGTTGAGATATCAGGCAAATATACAGAATAATCAAGTTACTAGTAAAACGATCTAGACATACTTTTCTGACCTTTTATCGTCAATGGAAGTTCCGGGCACTGAGTTATATACTCAAAACTTTTTCAAGCCAAAAAGTTACAATAGGGAATATTAAATGCTAATGCAGTGTCTCCAAAAATACGAACCCTGACTATATAATACTGAACAAATAGATTATAACTGTCTATCTATCAGCATAAAATAAATTTAGAAAGTTGTAAGTAAGAAAGTTATTATCTTTGAAAGGCCTACTTTTAATTTTTAAGCTGTCCCTGCTGGTAGGTTAAGGCCGCTTGTAAAATGTGATAGTTTGTCTTCAAACCCAAAACCAGACTAGGTTTTGAGAGCATTTCTTCGATAACTACGCGCGCGCTATATATATATATATATATTACTTTAGTATTGCAAAATAAAGTACCGCAAACACTCACAACAAAATTATAACAGTTACAAACATATTTATTTAAGCTATATGGAGTAATTTTAGCCATATAATTAAAAGCCCAATTGAAATGTTAATAGGCCAATTATCCGAATGACTTGTTGGTGAATCACTGTTTGTTAACGCTACTGTTGGCTAAATATTAGTGTTATGCAATGTGTAATGTAAGACATGTTAACTGGCTCGTCTTTTATTATTAAGTTTACGACGTAATAGTATTCTCGTAAATTAATTTGTATGTTGATGTTTACATCAAAGGGATGTTTATAACACCAGGGAACTAGGCGTGAAATTGTCTATGTATGTATAAATTGTTGGGATTCTGTTTAGAAGCCCGCATTGGCTTTTGCATGGCTATGCATTATACATAAGGGCCAAGCCAAACAAACGTAATGTTTTGAGTTTGTTATCAGATGCATATGATTTGTAGAATTCCTGCTGCATTCGGTTTTCTGCCACACGGCATGCCAGAAAATGAATGAAATTCTGAAAAACAGAAAATATAAGCAATTTCTGGACTATTTCGGTGACTCAAAATAAAAAAAAACAGTGGCACTCCGGGAGTGACGACGGATGTGGAAACTTGATGCCGGTTATGGTAACGGTAACAGTGTCACGAGTTAAATAGTTTTAACTTAAAAAATTACGTTCGTTTGGCTTGGGCTTCAGGGGTCAGGAATGATTTCTTCAGCGTTGGAAACGCGCGTGTGGCTGTTGCGGTAACCAAGCTTCAGGCGGGTCATTCGTTTTCTTAATTAATTATATAGAAAAAAAAATATACTTATAAACGTTATCGAAGAAATGCTCTCAAAACCTAGTCTGGTTTTGGGTTTGAAGACAAACTATCACATTTTACAAGCGGCCTTAACCTAGCAGCAGGGACACCTTAAAAATCAAAAGTAGGCCTTTCAAAGATAATAACTTTCTTACTTACAACTTTCTAAATTTATTTTATGCTGATAGATAGACAGTTATAATCTATTTGTTCAGTATTATTGTAATCTATTTGTTCAGTATATAAATCACGACGCGTCTTATCGAAGCAACGGGAGACCCCTGAGCTGGCAGTTATTTTTCTCAGCGGATAAGTCTCGCGATTCAGTGAGGGAACACTGCCAGTATTTTGGGAACATTGGCTCGATGTGAAGGGTTGGCAGATTTTTTTATACATCATTTAATGTTGGTATTATTGTAGTTTGTTTCACATTTAATTGTTGCAATAAAATCAGTAAACCCAACCAAAACCTTGACCAAATAACAAATATTATAATCTGTACTTAAACAGCCAACACAATCTTAAACATGTATCCATCACGTTACGAAACCATTCAGATATTATCAAATATGATTTAGGTATTTATATCATAGCTTTGCGTCGTAGCACTTATTGAAACAGATTTAAGGAAACCAGTTTTGATGAAAACCAGTTTTGATGAAAACGAGTTAAATAGCGAAATTAAATTCCAAACTGGTTTGTTTTATTTTATGTGCTCTTATAAAACGGTAGCAACACAGGTGTTTCATACATTAGTAAAAATGACGTCATACGTAACGACTAGCGTCGTGTATAGTCCAAGAGATTAAAGTCGAAAAAGTATAAAGAAATGATCGATTTCGATTAGTACATAGATAATGATTAAATGATGATGAGGAGCTCGGTGGACAAGCGGAACCGCGCATTACTAGCACTTTCACAAGTAAAGCAACACCGAGCGTGGTTCGCACTTAGATTGGTGACCACAAGTGGCATGAAAATTTCTCGAGCTCCTCCGTGCGCCGGAAGGCACGTATAAGCCGTTGGTCCCGGCTGTCATCATTGTATGGCAGTCGTCAAGCTATGTCAGATGCCTCTAGGCAGCTTGAAAAGTCGGACACTAGTGTTGGCCACTTACACACACGAAAAGCAAGCAAGCAAGTACATAAAAATTATGGAGCACGAGAAAGCAGAAAACAAGGTGCACATCATTTTTTTTATTTATTTTTTTTATCATAAGATGTACAGCTTTAATACTATAAAAAAAAATGACGTGCACCTCGTTTTCTGCTTTCACCGCAGAATTCTTCTCTCTGCGGTGCTCCATAATTTTTATATTCATACAAACTATATTATAGAAGACTGTGGAAGACCCGACCCAGTTAACCTTCTTGAAGTTCTGACCCAATTGTGGCATATATTCCCATATATCGATTAGAATTATTTAACTTTTTGAGACAATCGAAAATTGGATGAACTTATCCAGTGAAAAGCAATTGGACTCGTAACTTTGAGCATTTTACTCAAATAAAAATAATAGTCAATAATGTCTTATAAAACTGATTTATATATTTTACCTCCGACGCAAATAGAGAGGGTGTGTCTGTCTGTGGTATCGTAGCTCCCAAACGGATGAACCGATTTTCGTTTAGTTTTTTTGTGTGTCATAGATAATTTTATCCCGAGTGTTCTTAGCAATGTTTCATGATCTGTTTAGCCGTTTGAAGATCATCATCTCTTTTCTAGTTGATGAGGGGATTTGACTAACTTCCTTAGGTCCGATCGATTCAAAATTTGGTACCGGTAAGGTAACCATGATCTGATTAGCCATTTGAAGATCATCAGCTCTTTAATCGTTGATTAATTTGTTAGTTTTCAGAGTTTATTTCTTGTGTCGGGGGGTTCTAAAATTTTTATTTTTTATATTTATAGCTTAGTATTTTTTATGATTTATTTACGAGTAAGTATATTTCAGAAAAAAGTGAGTAAAAATACTAAGCTGTGCACAAGCAAGAGTCAGAGTTTCACGCGAGGCTTTAAATTTGTCTCTTCGTCTATATTTAATTGTTTAGCTGTAAACAATTGAAGTGTGATGCAATGCACAGCGTAATAAACAGTTATTAAAAAGTAATTATGGGGAAATCCACGAGTATTAATTACCTACTGATTCTAGGAATCTTGGACAACTTTTTTACATTAACTTGTAAAAAATCCAATAATTCCGGCAGGATAGTTTAATTAATTTAAGTAATTTTGAGATAGTTGTACACACATAATATTATACACGCATTAAAACGAAGTAAAGACTGAAGAAATTGTGAGAAAACTTGCCATGAACGGGACTTTTAATCGACTGTGCTTGTTGACAATTAGTTGGCTATATTTCGTATCGATCGATGGACGAGTTTTGGAAAAAACTTCACCGATAAGAACAAGAGGGGTAAAGCTGACCTACTTCATGCCTAGACTTATTTTAAATACAGATGTAGGTATCAACGTACATCGAGTAATTTCCTTACCAATATTCCTTATGTGTGCCCAAATAAGTTTTTGATATAATTGGGACAAAGCCCTCAAACATATTCTCCTTTCAAGTCTAACACAGTTGGCAGTCGGTCGACGCTAAAGCCTTCATTAAAACTTGTGTACCAAACACCGTTGTTATCACTATCACAGTGTCAGAGAATTTCCTAACAATTAATTAATTTTCGGGCCAAAGTTTGTCATCCAATAAATTAGCTTCATAGGTTAGGGCCACTTCGTGAGTGTGCATTTTATTACAATTTTGGTAAGTAAGCTTCTGTTTTAAAGTTGAATGTGAATATTGCTATACAAAAACTTTTATGTCGATGTTAAAACTACGATAACGTGGCAAGGGTCTGTCTCATTTCTTTCTGTTGAGCATATCTCTTTTAGTCACAGTTCACCTCACACAAATTAACTAATTAGGGAATGACTTTAAGAGCAGCCTTCCCGTCTTACTTTTCATACAAACGCTCGTACGTAATTATGGCGTTGTAAGTGATTTTCCTTGAAAACTTTTGAACTAACAGATATCTTGTGCAATATTTCTAGGTTCCTATCGAAACAAAAAATGAATATTTGGAAAAACAAGTTCAGTATACGCCTCCAAAAATCTGCTTTTTGCACAAATTTTACCTGAACTTCGACCGTTCATAAAGTACTTATAAAATGTAAAAATAAAAAATAAAATATTTCGATACAAACCTCGCAAATGTAATGGAAATTTTAAATAAAATACATTTATTTCACAAACTTGTAAGGCTTACTGACAAAAACGTATATCCCAGAACAAATTTTATGAAATTTGCCCACCCTATGAATAGTTAATATTCTTTCAATGGATAGTTAATAATAATACTAATTTCATTCAATACAGTGCAAACTGTGCCCTAAGGCGCTATCTCTCTCTTTTTGGTTTGCTTTTTTTTCTAGCATTGCCCTGAATAAAAAAACAAGCTTTTTGAACTATGCTCGCGTTGATGACAGAGCCGCCGGGAAGGGCCGCCTTAAGAGCAACAAATGCCCCTTCGTTATGTAGTACCCCCTTTTTCCATACCACCAAGTTTTATTCATAATATACTTCATATCTAGTCCTTCGCAACGAAAACAATCTGATACCCAGGCCCATGACCTCACCATTTGACCGCACAATTAATTGATGCGCGTCTCTTCACGCCGAACGCAACGTGAGAGATTGATGATGAATCAAGATTCATTATGAAATGGGTTCGCCGTGCGTATTGCGTATCTAGTTTATGTTTATCTGTGAATGTTGATTTGTCGCTATTTATAAATGTTTTGATAATAACCAGTATTTTGTGGCCGTGTAGATTGTAATTGTGGATTGTTTAAATAATAAATGTGACGTTTTTATGATTTTGAGCTAATACGCCATTTGTTTATTATGGTCACGTGTAAATTTGTTGTAAGGTACTGGCAGAGTCCTCTTCGGCCCTTTTATATTTTTCGTGTATGACTTTTACAAAAAGGAGCAATTATTTCCGTTTTCTTCTTAATTAAAGAGCTAAGCTCTTGTCGGCGCAACTACGACAATCTCTGTTTCTAAAGTCAACTCCTTAACATCCTTGTAGTATGTTTTTTTTTCCATCTTAAATTGCCTAATAGTATTTTTTTATTTTTTTAAAACGTGCTACAAAGAAGACTCAATAAAAGTGACTTTTCTGATCCCACTTATAGTAAGTAAGAAAGAGAAAGCAAAGCGAATGTAACTGTATATATCAAAATGTATTTAATAAAATGTGTGTCGATATCTTTTCCTACGTTAATAAATATATAAATAAATACTTATATAGGGACAAATCCCTCAGATTGAGCTAGCCCCAAAGTAAGCTTAAGCTTGTGATATGGGAAAGAACTCAACGATTCTATATTTTATGATAAATACGTAGATAGATAAAGACCCAGGACAATTTGAAAAAGGCCATTTTTATCTTGCCCTGGCTGGGGATGAACCCAGAACCTCCGGATTGGCGGACTAGCGTCTTGAGCATTACGCAACGGAGGTCGTTAATGATTGGATTGATTGGAAAACAGAGCAAAACTATGCTTCAATGTGACAGAAGCCATTAATACTGGCTTATTAGAGTGATCTTCAACAAAACCACCCCGAGGCACGCTAGGTAATAAACAATCAATCTACAGCCAGTATCAATAGTTCACTTTACTCAATACATTATAGTTTGCATTGAAACAATAAACTTCATTTGCGTAACAGGCTTTGACTGGTAAACACGCTGTATGCCAGCTTTATCCATTTAATTCTATTAAGGTGACATGTTCCGTGAACTATAGAGTACCTATTCGCGAAGTCGTAAACACTTTTGTATAGATTAATGTAATCATTTTATCATCATCATCGTCCTCGCCTTTTCCTTATGTGGGGTCGGCTCTGTATGTCAATTCTCTCCATTTTTTCTATCACAAACCATATTTGCACCAGCCGTCCTCCCACATTCTTTCTACGTCTTTCTTGGCCTTTCTTTTCCTCTACAGCCATCTTCTTCCAGATGGATCATTCTCTTAGCATCCCTCCTAATTACATGGCCATACCAGGTCAAATGGTGGCTTTTTAGATTGTCTATTATTGGAGCAACCTTCAGATTCATATAATATGATCATTTATTTACAAAACAACTCAAAATTACAATATTGAAATACAGCTTTCTTCCAATACACCACATAGATAGATAAATAGATAGATAAATTTTTTATTTACTAAAAGGCCTCATATTATACATGGCACAAGAGTAAAGCACATAATAATTAGCCAAAATCTAGTATAGTAGGTATTATTAGGTATTATTATAGTAGTGCATTGTAATGTGATTTTACTGTGAGATGTGATCTAGATAGCGGAAAGGTCCTGACTCAGCATGATGTCACAGACGAGCTGGTCGAGTTGAGACCCTGATAATAGGAATGTTGATTGGGTAAAAAATGATATTTTATTAAGTCAATCAACTAGATTATCCATGTAGTTCAGTGGATTATCTAATAATAAAAAGTAAAAAAACTAAAACCCAACTACGACAAAAAACGACGCTAAAAAAGTATAAAACAAGATTTTCAGAATACTGAACGAGGGAACAGATGAACATACATACATACATACATACATACATAGCCTGTCAAAATCATAACCCTCCTTTTGCTTTGCCGTTATCGGGTAAAAAAGGACCTATATTTTTTGTTGAGCAATGTCGGAAAAATTTATAAAGACACAGCGCTTCCAAATTTCTGGGTGGAAGTGATTTACGTCACTTATGGTTAAAAATCGTAGCTGATCGTGACGTCACGCGAAATTTCAATGCGCTGTACCTCCCTCATTATTTGCTAATCACAGATAAGAATAAAGAAACGTTTACCATACTTTTTAATAATATAACTAATAATAAGCCAAAAATTTTTAGTCACATCCCTATTCTGCCAGAACTAAGGCCAGAACCAAGGATGAGGTTGGTAAAGCAATGCAAAAATGGGCTCATTATATTACTGTACAGTGTCTATAAGCTAGAAATGTTTAAATCGTTCAATTCAATAACTCCTCTCGATGATCAATTCAATAGACACATCGAGGCAACGTAGTCAATATATTTCCAAACATGAAAATTTATCTCTACATAGTGAATATTGCATACGTCAGAATAGTATTGTATGACATTATTGTCAATTTACAACGAAGGCATCTTGGTAGAGTCTACTGTGTCCATTTACTAGCAACTACATTAGCAACTTTGTTCAGTTCAGTATTCTGAAAATCTTGTTTTATACTTTTTCAGCGTCGTTTTTTGTCGTAGTTGGGTTTTAGTTTTTTTACTTTTTATTATTTGTACTATTTTGGTGTTAAAGTGTATTTGTGGCGCATAATATTAACAAAAGTTAAATTGATGAACTAATAACAGTATTTCGAAGTAGGATGGCTGTGGTTGCTTCCCTGCGTTACCTTACCGGGTACACAACGACACAACGAATAGACAGATAGATACACACGCACATATAACAACATAAGCCCGAAGGCATATAGTGCAGAGGACATTTTTATGGGAGTTTTAGCCAGTTATCAAACTGTTTCCGCCTTCACCGCCTTCACCGCGTGGAGGTACTCCCAGCTTATGTCGTTTTCATTAGTGCATTATATATTCTATTAACGTTCACACTGCTCTACATTGCATAAAGCGATTCACAGTTCCCGTGATCCGCGCTTTACTCTTATCGCTCATATTTAACATCATTAAAGCATTCTTGTAATTATGTATAAGCATAAAGTACTCGTGAAGCTCTTTCAAGTGATACCAAACACGGTACATTTATTTTAATTTTATATTAACACTAGCTGACCCGGCAAACGTTGTTTTGCCAAAATTGAGGATTGTATGTATTTTTGTATGTTGTATCATAAAAAAATAGAAATTAAAAATTTTGTTTAAAAAAAAAAAAAAAATTAGGGTTGGACTACCCCAAACATTTAGGGGGATGAAAAATAGATGTTGGCCGATTCTCATAGATACCGGATAAGCACAAAAAATTTCATCAAAATCGGTCAAGCCGTTTCGGAGGAGTATGGCAACGAAAACTGTGACACGAGAATTTTATATATTAGATAGAACTTTTTGTCCGCTAGAGGGCGCAATACTAAATTTGGTGACAAGCTTTATAACTCATAACCAACAGAATATCAAGGCCCTTCTAATGGTACTGCAGTGGTCTTATTCTGATAAGTAGTAAAGAAGCTATGAACAAAAAGATGTGAATTATATGCAATCAGCCCATGAATACAGGTAAAGTCACAAGCAAATGCTAGTAATATATATATATATATATATATATATATTCAAAATGTACAAGTAAAGCGCTTTCAAATGATACCAAACACGGCATATTTATCTTAACTTTATTTTTTTACTCTGTATGTTTTGTCCGCTAGAGGGCGCCACATTAGATTTTGTGGAACCCCATATAGCCTATAACCAGCGGACAATTAAGACGCTTCTAATGATATGTCATTTGTCGAATTCTGATAAGTAGTTTAGAAGTTACGAGGGAACAGATGAACATACATACATACATAGCCTGTCAAAATCATAACCCTCCTTTTGCTTTGCCGTAGTCGGGTAAAAAAGGACCTATATTTTTTGTTGAGCAATGTCGGAAAAATTTATAAAGACACAGCGCTTCCAAATTTCTGGGTGGAAGTGATTTACGTCACTTATGGTTAAAAATCGTAGCTGATCGTGACGTCACGCGAAATTTCAATGCGCTGTACCTCCCTCATTATTTGCTAATCACAGATAAGAATAAAGAAACGTTTACCATACTTTTTAATAATATAACTAATAATAAGCCAAAAATTTTTAGTCACATCCCTATTCTGCCAGAACTAAGGCCAGAACCAAGGGTGAGGTTGGTAAAGCAATGCAAAAATGGGCTCATTATATTACTGTACAGTGTCTATAAGCTAGAAATGTTTAAATCGTTCAATTCAATAACTCCTCTCGATGATCAATTCAATAGACACATCGAGGCAACGTAGTCAATATGCTGGCAGCATTTCCTGGATGGATAGCGAGACTTATTCACTGAGCGAAAAATAAATGACTTAAATTTACTTATACTCTAAAATCTCTGAAGGAAAGGGGTTTCAATATACTCTCACTATTGAACTTATGTATAAGTTGAAAAGTGGTAACTTCAAATCTAGAGTCAAGTCTTCTTATGCACATATATACATATATGTGGCACGATTACGTAGGTATACAGTACAAAGATAATTGAAATAAAGAAAAATATTTTATTTGGTGCAAATTTACATATCATTTATTTTTATATATTTGTTGCACAAAATAAAATGTACAAATGGCGGTCTTAACCCAATATGGCGTTCTCTGTCAGTCAACCATTGGACCAAGTGGAAATTAATTTGGGTGTTGCGGCAGAATGTGTAAACTAAATAGAAAAGTATAAATTAAATATCTACAAGAATACAATAAGATTATAATTGTAACGTATATCCCAATACTATCATAATATTAAATATTATGATATGTCTAAAAGTTAAAAATTTATTTGGTCAAACAACACTGTCCAATAAAATACACGTAAAACATTTTTCGAGAGACTAAAACATGTGGACTTTATGAGGTCGTGTTAGAGCCGCCGGCACCCAGAATAAATTCGGGTGGGTAGTATTGTCTGTTTGCCTGCTTAGCTTTTTAAAAGGAAAACTCCGTTTTTGTTTATTTTACTGTACGAGACAAAGACACTGCAAACAAACAATTCTATTATTTGTTAACACTTACTAATAATAATACTACCTCTGGAAGTAAAGAAAACATATAGAATATACTAGCTGCTTTCCCATCCGTCAGGCCTGTATCACTTCCCGTTTAGGTATCGAAAATATACCTACATTATTACTTCGCGCGCGGCGACCACTTCGAAGGAGAAAATTCAGTTACGTGAATCGTTTGTTCAGAGTAATAAGAATGAAATTGGCTTGCAATGGATCTCTAGGTATCTAAACGAAGAGTTGAGGAGTCTGACGCCAGTTAAATTAAATCATAGTGCTAACCATATTCTGAGTAAGACTTCTGTACGTGAGTACTATTATTTTGTGCTTTCGTGCAGATCACGAGTTACTATTTAAACTAGTTCCGAGTTGCGTTTGAGACGAGTTTCTACATAGAGTATTTGCGTAAGACCATCCGATACCAACTCCTATTTTGGTTTCCTGTTTTCCACCTAAACGCCTATTATCTCGCCAAGAATGGCCTTTGGGTCTAACGACCCTCGGCTCTGTCTATCCCGAAAGGGAAAAAGACGTGTTACTGTCTGTGAAGTAAGAAGTACCTAAAACCGGAGAGCATACATGAAAAGAATAATAAGTGTTGACGAAGCGAAATAAGTTTGCAAGGATCGTTACAAGTGGAGTGTTAGTAACACCAACATTTTATTGCAATATTTTTATATTTATCTGTGGTTTATACGTCCGCTACAAATATCTGTGTAGTCTGTGGTTTCCTTTTCCTCTTCTAGTCGTTAAATGGCAGAATACACGTCTTCACGTTAACACCTCCGGACCTTTTATTTATCACCAGCCCCTAATCTACATACATACAGTCTCATCTAACTTTTTAACAGTGGAGATCCACATAGGCTCTGCCTACCTCCGTGGGAAACAGGCATGATAATAGATATTTATGTCTTCTTGCTTCTTAATATTTCCTTTATCTTCTCTTTTCTATTTTACTTCTACATGTGGAGACTTTTAAATGGCTTTCTATTTCTTATTATTTCTATATAATCTGTATTTATAGCTGGAAGTCTTCCTAAAATGTTGTAAATAAATAAAATAAAGAACTTTAGTAACATTCAAAAGCGGCAAAACTTTATTTAATGCTGATTCTACTAACCAACACCACAATAAATAAAATATTCAATAACATCGTAGGTAAATAATCTAGACGTTTTGGTCTAGAGTGTACCGAAGAAATGTTAATGAGACAGTGTCTGAATACATTTCAAAGCTAGATTTATAAGACGAAACTGTAAATCTAACAGAATAAATTGCATTTCGTAGATGTAAAGCATTTAATGTTGAGACTCAAGACTCTTATTTCTAGATTTTCGCACCTAAATCCTCTTATAAAATGCATTCAAAGATTTATTAAATATATTTTCTTTAATTTGACTAGAAATTATTGCATATATTTATACAGAAAAAAAAATATTTATTTTAGAAAATCAAAGGTGCATCGTTGAAAAGACCTTCAACGATAAAAATAACTATTAGTGGATTATGTTCAGACCAAGGCAGATTTGTGGGATTAAGGTTGTTGAAATGTTAGACTAAATACTCAAAATTTTATTGCAACCAATAAAATACTAAATAAATATATATATTCCTACAAATCACACAGATTGGACTAGCTCCAAAGTTATTTCGAGACTTGTGTTATGCTTATGGGATTACTTACCCAACGATACTATATTTTTTAACAAATACATATTTTAATAAACACCCAAGACGCAGGTCAATCTGATAAAGATCACTTTCTATCTCGACCTTACCGGGGATCGAACCCTGGACCTCCAGGGTGACATGATGATCACTAGGCCACAGAGGTCGTCAAAAAAAGAATATATGATCATTTAGGGATAGAACAATTCTTTGTTTACATGTACTAATAAAGAAGATGGATAGTAGGTAAGTGCATGAACCCTGGCAGGGCGTTGCGAACTTAAACGTCTTGTTTGTGTTTATTTATTAAAAATAGTATTGATATTCAAGTAGAAAAACAGAATTAATATAAATTAAACAGTAGGTAAATTAAATTGATGTCAATAGTTAGAAATAATAAATTAGATTAATAACTTCTACATGAAAATTTAAAATAAAATGTGATGAGTTCAATTTCAACAAATTGTTATAGGTATTAGAGACTAAAAATATAAATATAATTACTGCAAGTGCGTTGGTCAGATGCAATTGAAAACTGGAACGAGAACTACGAGTACCTAAATATTTTGGTGAGTGTATTGAGTGTGTCTTTAAAACGCTTTTTATTCTAATATTTCTTGACCGATTAATTACTCCTTCAAAAATAGTCACCCTTTTAGTTTTTTAAGGATTTTTTTATCATTTCCTTCCGATGTGATTAGTTTTGGTAGTATATTGTATACCTTTATTGCGCTTAGGTACGGACCACTCCTATTAATTTCTAAGTCTTTTCCATTAGATTTACTTACCGGTATCGCTAGTCTGTCTTTATGCCGTATGTTTATTGTGTGAGTGTCTTTTACTTGTTTAAAGAGGGACATATCGTTTCTTACGAATGAGCATAATTCAAGTATGTAGTTTGAGGGTATTGTAAGAATATTATGTTTCTTAATTTAAGGTCCCTATAAGCCCGTAAGTAAGAGAAGAGGAGTTTACATTGCTTTTAAATACTTTCAATACTGGCTACATGTTTTGATAAATGTCAACCATTATTATGATCTATACAATGTGGAAGGAACATACCCGTAATAAATAATGATTGCGAATGGACACTTTGGTATAAAAATGCTGTTTTATTACTGTTATTTTCATTTAATTATATAGTAATATATCATAGGCCTTGTTTCTTTTTATTACCGGTTTGTCCCTTCCACGTTGTACATGGTTGCACCTTTTAGTCTTGCGGCACTGGACCCTGTCTACTTAGAGTCAGAGTTAGTTGGTAAATAAGGCGTTATGTGTATCCATATTATGTATTATGATAACACTTTATAATGATGTATAAAAGAATCATCATCATCATCATCATTTCAGCCGCATAACGTCCACTGCTGGACATAGGCCTCTCCCAAGGATTTCCAAAATGACCGATCAAGAGCGGCCTGCATCCAGCGCTTTCCAGCGACCTTGGTCAAATTCTGTCCTACGCTTCGCTTGCCAGTACGTGGTCGCCATTCGAGAACCTTTTTGCCTCATTAGCCATGGGTTCGTCGCGCTATGTGTCCAGCACATTGCCACTTCAATGAACTAATCCGCTGGGCTATGTCAGTGGCTTTTGTTCTCCTACGAATTTTCTCATATCTGATTCGATCACATAGGGAAACACCGAGCATAGCCCTCTCCATAGCGCGTTGAATGACCTTGAGCCTTCTTATGAGACCCATAGTAAGAGACCACGTCTCAGAGCCATAAGTCATCACCGGTAACACACATTGATTAACCACTTTCAACTTGAGGCACTGAGGTATTTTGGACGAGAAGACACTGCGTAGCTTCCCGAACGCTGTCCAGCCGAGTCGGATTCGTCGAAAGAACTCTTCCTCGAAGCTGGAACTTCCTGCCTGGATCAATTGACCCAGGTAGATTTACTGGTCTACAACTTCGAGGGTGGAGCTCCCAACACAAACAGGTAGGGGCGCGACATGGACATTCGACATTACTTTCGTTTTGTCCTTGTTCATTTTAAGGTCCACCTGTTAGGAAACTCGATTTAGGTCTTCGAGCATAGTACTCAAGTCCTCCATCGATTCTGCCATGACAACGATATCGTCGGCAAATCGAAGGTGAGTGATTGTCGCCATTGATGTCGATGCTAAATCCTTCCCATTCCAGAAGCTTGAAGGCATCTATCTACCAGTGCAACGGTGAACAGTTTCGGAGATATAACGTCTTACACCTCTTTGCAGTGGAATAGCCCTCGTGCACTGCTCCTGTACTCGGACTGACATAGTGGCGTTACTGTATAAGCACTTCAACACTTCGATACACTGAAGCACGGCCCACGTTTCGATCGAATCGAAGGCTTTTTCATAATCCATGAACCCTAAGCATAACGGCCGGTTATACTCCCTCGTCTTCTCTATAACCTGCCGCAGCGTGTGAATGTGGTCCGTGGTACTAAAGCCTTTACGGAAACCTGCTTGTTCGGGGGTTGGAAGGCATCAAACCTGTCTGCGAGGCGATTCGTGATGACCCTCGAAATCAACTTGTATACATGACTTAGGAGCGTGATAGGATAATAGAATAGAAAAATCTATTTGAAAAAAATAATATTTGAATTGAAACTTAAACACACAAGCCATGAAACTTGTGCTCCCACATTAAATATGCAGATCCAAAACAGTCGTAGAGCAAGAGAGACACGACAAGGGTGAATACGTTTATTTGTCAGCAGTGATAAAATTATATAATTCAACAATTATAAGTTGCTTGTATGAGAGGTGGTGGAGAAATGAATCAGAGTGATTAGGAAGGAATGTGTCTAAAGTTTATAAATTAATTTAGAAATGAAATTCGAAAAAGGTGGGCGAAATGAAATGATGGAGAAAGAAGATATGTAAGAACATGAAGGATAGGGTTTAAACTAAACAAGATAATTAAAACGTGGAAGAGATATATTATAGTATAATAAAATTAAAATGAAACAGCCAAAAAGCAAAAAAAATTGTATTTCCATACAAAAGTGTGCGGGCGCTCGGGCAATTTGTATTGGAATATCGAATTTTCTTTTTGACTGTTATTTTAATTTCATTATACTATAGTGATCTAGTCTATTATAGCCTGTGGTTTGGTTTATTACGGGTATGTCCCCACGTTGTATAATAATTCATAACATAATTCATTTGATCAAAAAAACATAATACGATTACAATTCAACGTGAAGATACTGACCTATGTCTTCACTAAACAAACATTAACAGAAGCAGTTCCAACATAGCTAACTCGCAAGACAATATTTCACCACACTCGATCAGTCAATAACTTAACCATTTCATAAGGCGCAGTAACATCATACACCGGCGACTTTGAACTTGGCCCCTAGTGTTGCAAGACTTGCAAGCCTGCCACTATGCAAAAGGGGGGCTCCACTTCAGTGAAAGACGTGGTCATACATACACGCACGCGCTATACTTAAAAACCTTTATATTGATATGACTTTTACATGCACTGTTTTATAACTAAGTTCATTTAGTATTATAAAAAGTACATAAGTTAAAAATATATATTGAAGGCTTATGTATCTATAGGCTAGCTAACTCGTAGTCTTGGAAAAAAAATGTTCCCGAATCCATTCGATAGAAAACATTCTACCATCAGACAAGTTTTGGACAGGATCTTCAAGGAATCTAAGACGACAATGAAGACAGGCTTATCAAGGAAGAACAGCAGCAGCTCGTCGTGTTCCAACTCCTCGGATAGACGGAAACCCTTTGTCGGCTTTGGATTAAGGAGCTGAAATTGACTGTTTTGATTGTGTGTCACAGTCCACTAGTCATCGCTTTTCACTACGTAAAATTTGGTGAGTTTAATAAGTTTTTTTTTTACACAACAAAATAGAATAAAGTCTATCTGATGACGCTTGATCACCACATGCACGTTGCTCAAGTCTTTTCATATTCCCTTTCTAAAGAAACTCATGCCAGTAGTCTGTCGGAATAGTTTATTTGCGAGGCAAACTAAAAATCCCCGACTTTCTAGCGTTCACCCCAATAACTTGTAATCAAACAAAGCTAAGAACCATTTCGATTAAGTCACCTGTTAAACCAAAAAAAAACATCAAAATTGGCCCATTCGTTTAGGTGATATGATGCCACAGAAAGATACCACACACACGTCAAACATACAACAGCCCCCTTTTTGCCGGGGGCCAGCTGTCCCACATCTTTAGTGTGCACGGTGCAATTTATTTGAATGTACCTATTTCCTAAAATAACTGCATTTCTTTAAAACTTTTATGTTAATTCAAAAGAAGTGAGATTAATCGATAATGCTTATTTAACCTTTTATTTCAAGATTCAAGGGTCCCGTAGTTTAACAGTTAGAGAAAGTTCTGTTCTGTAATAGTTGTTCGCCGCTAGCTAAATTGATGTAACAAATGCGACTATTATAAAATGTTTGCCACAGTATTCCGTTGAATCATTTCATTCCCCAAATGAAAAATCTGACTCCAGTGTTGGCCACCTACACACACGAAAAACAAAATATCAACAAAACGAAACGTTCATGCACTTTAGAAAGGCACGTAAACTCATATTATTAGGTACTTCACATTTTCTTCATATAACTACCGAGTAACAATATGTCTTTCATCGTCCGTCAGTGTCTGTTCTCTGTTCCGACGTATTGCGCCACCTGTTGAGCAATGTTGTCAAAATCTTCATATCCACATCTTTTGCAAGAAACGGTCTAACTGAAAACCAGTTATTCTGCGCGAGTGTCCTTGCAACACGAATTTTAATACGACGCGTGCTACGCTTAGGGACTTTGCACAATGGTCGCTATCTAACAGTGCGTGGCGAAAGACCGTCTCTACTTCTTTGGCAGCTTGAAAACTCTGTCACCGGAGTTACCTACTGACACACTAGAATTTATTTATTTAAACTTTATTGCACCATAAAGCTCTACAAATGGCGGACGCCATATGGCGTTCTATGCCAGTGATGACTGGCAGAGAACCAAGTACCAAGTAGAATAACAACCACCAATACGTCCCAATATCACTCATTTGGTTGACTGGAAGAAAAAGTCTTTCGTTATATTCTATCGTAAATGTGCCATAAAGATAGCATTTTTATGTAACTGCTACAGAACAAACATCAGATGCCTTAGAATTGATGATTTTTCTTTATACTAATACACGGTGTAGACTTTATGACCGCATCAATAAGATAAAATTAAACTACTTCTACAACTCTTTATAAAGTTCAATGATCTTTCAAATATAGTTATGAACAGTTTCCACTTTCCCGACGAAAACTCCTTTGTTTCCTTAAAGTTATGTCTGGAAAATTTTGTAGATGGAATTGGTAAAAGAAATACTTTTGGAAACTGTCTACGCTAAATCTTATTGTCGGTGTTCAATCAAATACTTTAAAGTAAGTTATTTAATTTTAACGTCGACGGTGTGTACTAATCATAGAAAGTACTTTTTCGATGTAGAAATAAGTACATAAATTGAGTGTTAGTGCTAATGCAAAGCACGGATGCCGAGAAAATCTAGAATGTACTACGCAGATGTAATTATCGACCAAGGGAATGTCGTAAATGGGAATGATTACCTATAGTTACTAAACAGGTGAATAGCTATACAACGTGGTAGAGACATACCCGTAATAAATCGAACCACGGGCTACACTAGATCACTATTAAATAATAAAAAAAAAATAACAACATTCCCATACAAATTGCCCGGACGGCTGCACACGTGTGGAAATGCCGAATTTTATTGTGTTTTAGCTTTTATTTTAATTTCATTATACTAAATTGATCTAGTACAGGCCGTGGTTCGATTTATTACGGGTATGGCCCTTCCCCCTTCCACGATGTATAACATCCATGTCGCTTTACTTGAGAGAGCGCTAGTAAAACGCTCTCCCGCCGGGCCACTGAGTTCCTTAATTTTACCTATACCTAGGCCTACCTACTAGTCGTTTTTATTCAATATAGGTATTTAGGTCGGGAAATGGTGATAACTATTTAATTGTGTCGTTTTAATGATATCAAATTCAAAGATTCAAATGTTTATTCAGTAACTAGCTTTTGCCCGCGGCTTCGCTCGCGTAGGGGTGTAATTTATCAAAATCCTTTCTTAGGGGGTGCCAACGTTATAGTAGCTTTATGCATGCAAAGTCTCAGCCCGATCGGTTTAAAATTAACAAAGTTCCATACAAACTTTCATCCCCTTGGGGGTAGAATTGATCAAAATCCTTTCTTAGCGGATGCTTACGTCATAACATCTACCTGCATGCCAAATTTCAGCTCGATCCGTCCAGTGGTTTGGGCTGTGCGTTGATAGATCACTACGAGTATGTCAGTCAGTCAGTCACCTTTGAGTTATATATATTTAGATTAGACCTTTACAGGCACTTTTACACGTCAATAAGTATAATTTATGTTACGTGTAAAGTATATTAAAATTTAATTTATTTTTAAAGAAAAGCTACCGATACCAGCGCTTCGTAACGACCACTGCTGAGAAGAAACGCCGAAAGAAACTCATTTTCGGAGTATTGGTCGCCTACTCGCCATTAGGGATTTGTTATCATCTAAATGCAACCATGTAGTATACATATTTGGTAACAAATACTCATGGTACAGAACCCTGGGTTACCAACACGTTGCGACGCAAACCAGTCTGGAAACTTCGCTTGCAACCGGAATGCATTTGCTCGGCCCTTACGAAACGTAGTTAATTGCACGCGAGGTAGGAAGCTGCGGCCTTGGCCATATTTTACGTAATGTTCATTCAGTTTCTAATACACATTATATGATAGGAACAGGAAAATGTATTAGTAAATGATTCTATATTATGATGCTCTGGCAGAAGCAAAAAAAAATGTTAAGTAAAAATAACGTCATTTTCTAATGGACTCCAATCGCTCGTTGATGTCTTTTGTTAATATTATGGAAGAATGGATATAGGGAACACAATAATTTTATTATTATGCACTTATAGAATAATACCTTTGCTGTAATAATTTGACAATTGTTATATTTATTTAAAGTTATTAATTCTTTTTTATATATAATGGGAGAATGGATATGAGGAACGCAATAATTTTGTTATTATGCACTTTAAGAATAGTAACAATATTATTATATTTTGTTATATTTATTTATAATTCATATATCTCATGATGATATTGTTTATTAATATTTTTAAACTAGTTACCATCAATAACTAACCTGTACCGAAAGATCCTCACGGTATAGTTTTCTTTTTTTAATGAAAATTAATTGGAACTTAATTTTAGCCTCTAGCTTCGCCCACAGACCATATATTCATTGACTGAGCGAGCGAAGCCTCTTCGTTTTAGTTTCGGCAACAATGCTTTTTTTAACTAGAACAAACTTTTTTAAATCTTTATTTATTAAAGAAGGTTTTATCTTAACAGAATATGTCACTCTCTAAGGTGGATTTAAACAAAGGATCATCTACGACTAATTAATAACTAGTCTATACAGCTCCCAAAGCCACTGGTTTATTGTCATTCAGGAACTTCTTTTGAGTAGTCCAAGGATATATACAACGTGGAAGAGATATACCCGTATTAAATCGAACCGGCTCTACTAGACGACAATAGTATAATAATAATAAGATAACAGTCAAAAAATAAAACAAAAATTCGACATTCCCATACGCCCGGGTGGCGGCTGCAAACTTTCGTATGGAACTGCTGTTTTTTTTTTTTATTCGACTGTTGTTTTATTTTATTACACTATAGTGATGTAGTAAAGCCCGTGGTTTGATTTATTATTGGATATTTTCCTTCCACGTTGTATATTCAATATAAAAATCCGATGTCGCAAGTGTGTGAATCAAGAGAAAAAACAGTTTATCCCATTTAGTCCATTTAAAACTTATGTCCATGAAGATAGCCAAAATAAGTACACAGATTTGTTTTATTTCTAAATCCCACTTTGGACTCTTGTATATTCTAAATCTTTGATTTTTTTAAAAGGAGATGAAATTTATTTTAATGTCAATCTTTCGTGTCTGTCTGGCAATTTTTCTACAGTATCGCTCATCTATCACTGTATAAAGCCACAAATGTAAATATTTTTCAAACCCTAATTGACATTCTGTTTACTACTTGTCTACTTTGATAAAATTCACGAGCAAAATTCACGGGCGTTTATAAAAATAATGATATCTTTTCACAAAAACAAAAACATTTAGCTAGATAAAGAAATCATAAAATATAAATTTATCTAGGCGGTTCATTGACACGGTATTGTTTTTATCGTCTTTCACAGAATTTGTTTATTTATGTGTACATTTAGGTTAGTGGGTCCATAATTCCGTAATGTAACTTTTCGCTGCGATATCGTCCAAACATTATGTCACTCTCATTTATTTTACTTCGCAAGTTGAAGCAGATTAGTTGATTCCCAATTCTAATTGTGTGAACCACCATCACGCTATAAGTGGTCTTGCTGCCCTGGGCTCCGTCTGCTTAGACCCAAAGACCAAAGCTCTGCCTACCCAGTATGGATAAAGACCAGTGTTCGGAAAACCTATTCATAACGGTTGCTTGGTTATATCGGTTAAACCTTTTTCGGTGAATCCCTTGATTCCGTTAACCCACACAATAAGGTTAACATTAACCGTTATCTGAATAGGTTCATTAGGTTTTCGGTTAAAGTTAACCGCAATTATAGGTTAAGGGACTACGAAAATATATGTTAACCCATTTCCAATTGTGTTAATAACAGATTATTTCGGTTAGGTTAGCCTGACCCGTCCGAAACCTGATAAAGAAATGATAAGTAAGTGTGTGTTTGCTAATAGTGGTTAACGAAAATATATGTTAACCCATTTCCAATTGTGTTAATAACAGATTATTTTGGTTAGGTTAGCCTGACCCGTCCGAAACCTGATAAAGAAATGATAAGTAAGTGTGTGTGTGCTAATAGTGGTTTACGAAAATATATGTTAACCCATTTCCAATTGTGTTAATAACAGATTATTTCGGTTAGGTTAGCCTGACCCGTCCGAGACCTGATAAAGACATGATAAGTAAGTGTATGTGTGCTAATAGTCTGTAAAAAAAAGACCGAAGTCGATGGGGATTGCGTTCGTTTTGTTGCTTAGACTCTAAGGCTTAATTCACACCGGAACGGCAGCGGCTGGCAGCGCACTTTTATTTTTAAACCATATTTACCTTTATTTCTATTTGCGCAATGCACAGTATAGCTTGAACAAAACAAAAGCCTCGCGACTGCCAGCGGCGCCAAGCGGCCGAGTGTTTTTCAAGCCATTCTATTCATTTCGTTGATAGAAAGAAAAGTGACTATGGTTTAACAGTAAAGTAGGCTGCCCGCCGCTGCCGTTTCGGTGTGAGTTAAGCCTTAAACTACCTTCTGGTTTCTTCATTAGACTTGTTACGTCTTGTTATAAAACGTTGTCTAATGTACCAACTTGGTTTTTTAAACCATTACTTGGTTCAATAATAGTTTAAACCGTATTCTAAAGATATATATAATAGTCTCAGTTTTATAATAAGACTGCTTGTCTTCTTATAAATTCAATCTTTTATTTTTAGAGACCCGTACCCGAAGGTTGCCAACGGAACTCTATTACTGGGACTCCGCTGTTTGTCTATCCGTCTGTCACTGGGCTCTATCTCATGAACCGAATAGACAGACACTTCTATTTTTCACCGAGAATGTACAGTACTACTGTAGCCACTAAAACAACACATACAAAAATATATGACAAAATTATAAATTAAAGGGGTTGTCATTCAAGAACCGTGTTTTTTTTAAGCGTTTTAAACCATTTTAAACTTGATTTTTATATGGACACTAACTAGATAGACAGCTATTTTAAATTTTCACCGATTATGTATTAGGTTTTGTGGCAGCTTTAACAATGAAATTTTTTTTTTAATTTGTATGGAGGTGTATAAAACAAAGGAACCCTTCATGTATGAGTCCGACTCGCACTTGACCGGTTTATTATTCATTAGTACTTAACGTATTTTTTTCAAAACTGAAAACCGACTTCTCTCCCACCCAAACATCTCAACCGATTTTAATAAAATTTATATGAGACAATCTGACAACTTTACACTTTTAAACAAAAAAAAATTTCTCCAAATCGGTCTAGGCGGCTTCGAATAATTGTTGAACACACATAAAAAACAAAAGATCGCGACAAATTGAAAACCTCTTTTTAGAAGTCGGTCAAAAAATAACAGACATGTTCTAAACCTATTGTCGTGTCTTCCAAAGTCAAATATTAAAAAGAGAGATACTAATAACTACTTATAACTGCTTACGTAATATACTCGTACATACAAACACATCTTAATATTACTTCTACTTAACTACTTTTAATAATAATACGAGTATAGTCGTATTTTTAATTAGACGAAGTCAACTGACATTTACTGTGTTGTCAGTTTTTGATGAAATAAAAATAGTGTTGTGACAAAGTGAATGATTGAAAAAACTCCTGAATTAATGAAATTGCCTCGATTGTCTAGTGAATAGTTAGTGTGCCGAACTGCCGATATCGGGTACAGGTTTCGAATTTTAGTCGTGCTTTGTACATACCAACGAGTTTTCGATGACTATGTTCCTATAGTATCTACCTATATTGAATACCGAGAGTTTTAAACATTAAAGAAAATATTGCGAGGAAACTTGTAAGACTGTCCTATTTTCAACACATCATGCAGTTAAAACTATAGATGTATAAAATATGACAAATATAAGTAGGTAATGAAAAAAAAACATCGCTTATTACATTTGTTCATTCATCTGATTGAACGAGAACTGAACGCATCACTATTACTTTAAATATGGCAACATTATTTTACAAAGTGACATTAGCTACTGTCAGTTGGCTTCGTCTAATTAAAAATACGACTTTAAGTGAGCGTTTCGTCCCATTAATTTTTCGTACCATTGGGAAGAAAAGCTACTTTTAAAAATTTAAAAGTAAGTGTTGTGCGATTTGTCCCATTATTTTTATTGTTATATTTTTTTAATTTATTTGTTAAAGACAGCAACACAAAGCTTAATTAAAATAAAAATAACAATTAAAAAAGCAAAGGAAAACCCTGAGACAACACCTAGTAAGTCTAATATATTACTCGTTTGACTTTTTTTGCTGACATTACTTTCAAAAAATCAATAGGACGAATCGCACACAGAATTCTAAATACTTTTTTGTGTGTGTTTCGTCCCGTTGCAATTGGGACGAAAATTTAAAGGGGCGAAACGCTCACCTACTCAATAATACAGACCCATCACATAATGTAAGAACTAACGACAGCGTGTGTCATAATGTCATATCAATTTTACTCGAATCTTGAAACCTGACGCCGAACAAGGTTTCAGCAAGGTCAGTCAACAACCTATTAAAATGAAACGTAATTTCTGCCAAACGTGTGGAAAATTCCAAATTTTTTCACCTTAATTCGGGTTTTGTTACTCACGTGCAAAAAGCCGTTTTCGAAGTTTACGAATAAAATGCGATATACAAGGTACATTACCTTTGAAATCAATTTTAATCTGTGTGACTTTCTGTAAGGGCCTACCAATGATGTTATGTTTTCTCAAGATGTCGCATTACATTCTAATCGCTCTCTTTGTATCTCCTTAGTGCGTTTTTTGTTACATCTTAAACTGTTTTGCGAGGCTTTCTTGCATTACATTCAAAGTCTGCTTGTTTGTTTGTTTTTCGTGTGTGTAAGTGGCCAACACTGGTGTCAGGTTTTTCAGGGTGCCTTAAGGCATCTGACAGAGGTTGACGAGTGCTATACAATGATGACAGCCGGGGCCAACGGCTTATACGTGCCTTCCAAAGCACGGAAGAGCTCGAGAATTTTTTTTGCCACTTGTGATCACCCATCCAAGTGCGAACCACGCTGGTGTCGCTTTACTTGCGAAAGCGCTAGTAAAGCGCGCTCCCGCCGGTCTGCTTAAAGTTCTAGATACTTCACCTTAATTCAAGTTGACAATGGCTACGGAGCTAGCCTATCTCTTCTTCTGTCTTACCATTTTCCATTTATTTATATGGGGACGGCGCAAAATATCCTTTCGTTCCAATTTTCTCTATGGCAAGTTATATCTTCATCGACTCCTAGGGCTTTCACATAATTTCTTATGCATTTTCTTCAGTCTTCCTCTTAGCCTATCTGGGGCCTAGCCTATATGTCTGATTTAAGAGTATAAAAAATATATACAAGATAAAACTGATAACTATGTCACCCGTAATACGTGTTTGTTTGAATTCGTATACTTTTCTGAAGCCGTGGTCCTACGATTCTACATCTACACATTTCTTTACTGGAGAGACTTAAGCTTTGCGAAACCCCTTCAAGACTGTTTGTACTAAGTTGGTAGGCAGAATTGTGTATTCTACTTACACACTCACAGACTTGACAGATTGATAAATTGCTTTGTAAAACCATGCGAAATATACCTAACATCTTATTACCTACTTTAAACGAGAATATATTCTTGTAGTAGTATATAATTAATGTGTATATGTGTTCCATAGTCAATATATATTTATTGGCAGAAGTTGTTCGTTTAAAGAATAAATAAATACCGTCTTATTATGCTTAGTACCTAATTACCCTCGACAAAAAGAGGGGTGTTAAAAGTTTGACGTGTCCGTGTGTTAATGTCTGTGTATTTGTCTGTGTCAACGTAGCGACTAAACGAATGGGTCGATTTTTTTTGTTTAAAAGCCGACTTGATCAACATGGTTTTTAGCTATGTTTGATGGAAATCTGTCCAGCGGTTTAAAAGTTATGGGGGTGAACGCTTAAAAGTTGTTTTTTTTTACTTGCCAGGCAAATAAAGTTGTTTTAAACCATTATTCGCCCAAAACAACAAAACTTTCCGCAATATGACATTGTCACCTTCTCTTCCGTTACTGTCAATTTCATTTGGGTGAAAATGGCTATACAGTTTTGCTTTACCTATTAAAACTCAGCTAATCTGTAGGTAAAAGAATAACACTTTATAACCGACTTCCAAAAAGGGGGAGGTTATCAATTCGAATTCATAGAATTATGATAAGGTACAACTAACTCTATGTTCGAATTAATTTTTTTTTAAGGAACATTCCCTTATTGTTCGAAGTCGCCTGGACCAATTTGGATAATTCTTATTTGTTTAAAAAGGCATACTTATTAGGTGGTCCCGTAGTAATTTATCAATTCAGTGTGTAGTTCGTTGTTAAAATCGAATTTAGTTATAAAAAATTATATCATTTATTATTTTGTTACAGGTACGTGAAAACAGACTGATATCTCCTTTAGTACCTACGTAATAGAGGTCGGGTGAATTCATTACCAGCATCAAAGAGAATATAATCGACCAGCATTTTTTACACTGTATTAGTCTATTCACGTGTGTGTACCTATATTTATTTTAGGATATAAGAATAAGAACTTAAAAAGTAAAATGCACCAAAATTAGTTTATAATTTGTAAGTACCTATTATACATTCACAATGTACGTAGGTAAATATAAGATTCAAATTCAATTTTATACTTGTATGTATGTATCGTATTGAAACAAAGTTCCTTATCGCGCGTTGTAAAAGGGAGCTAGACGGAAATAATTAAGACCAAAAGTTGTAACCACACTTTTTGTTCATTCAAATTTATGAAGATAATAAAAACTTAATTTTAGGACGCAGAAAAGAGTTTGAATGTAATTTAGACCTATTTATATTTTACTTCGTTCCATCCGGGTGTCCCTTGACACCTCTCAAGTTTTGTTTATACCTCTAAGTAAAAATTTACCAGTGCATGTCTTCTTGTACCTGTTACCGTATAACCAGATCATTATAATGTGTAGAAATTATGGTTTTTTGTTGCTCTGGTAAGCGAAGCGTTGGTGGTATTACAATTTGACCAAGATTGCTGGACAGCATTGGTTGCAGGCCGCTCTAGATTGGTCATTTTGGAAATCCTTTGGGGAGGCCTATGTTCAGTAGTGGACGTTATGCGGCAAAAAAATGATGACGATTTTATAAAAAAAAATATCTTTCCTACCATCAAGTTAACCAAAAAAAGAAGCATTTTAGAGCAAAACTTGCAACTTCTATAATACCTCATTAAATACAGGATTAATTATTTTCTTATAGTTTCTTACTTATTAGACTTTTTTTTCAAGAAACTCATCGAGTAATTAGAGATAATAAGACAAATGATAGTACCACTATACTAATAAAGCTAATCAGCTGTTAAACATTTCCTTGTGTGGTTTCTTTTGTATTGTATTCCTGAACACGACAATAATTATGTAGGTACTTACAAGCAATTATACTTAATAAGTATGATTAATTCTATAGATACTCAGAGCTTCTTACATAAATTACTGAAAGAATAAGCTTACTTAGGTTAGTTATTCTTTCTGTATTTATAGAGGC
Source organism: Acrobasis suavella (assembly GCA_943193695.1). NCBI lineage: Eukaryota > Metazoa > Arthropoda > Insecta > Lepidoptera > Pyralidae > Acrobasis > Acrobasis suavella. The sequence continues at coordinate 6,501,067 of OW971935.1, forward strand.
CTTTTATCCCACTAGGACTGTTATAGGAAGAAGGTAAAACACATAAATAAATACAATAGATACACAAATTATATCTAGGTACCTATAACAACAAAGCTTAGCACAAACCCAGTTATTGAATATAAATAAAACCGGCCAAGTGCAAATCGTACTCGCGCACGAAGAGTTCCGTATCTATAAAATATCATGTTTGTTTTATGGATGGGAGCCTCAACTTAAATATTTATTTTATTCTGTTTTTAGCATTTGTTATAGCGGCAACAGAAATACATCACCGGTCTAGCTATCACGGTTCATGAGATACAACATGGTGACCGACAGACAGACGGACAGACAGATGGTCAGCAGAGTCTTAGTAATAGGGTCCCGTTTTTACCTTTTGGGTGCGGAACCCTAACAAACGAGTAATAGCACCACTACTACCACAACGGTAACCAGAAAAAATCTTTATTATGGTCTTTTAGTGAAATAATTTACACAAAAAGTTTGTATTAGTATTACATTGTTTAAATATCATCATATAATATATTGATACTTAAACTGATTTTTAGATTTTATGACGCCATTTGAAGCTTTAAACAAACATAATTTTCTAACGAATGATTAGTATAAACTACCTAGCTGTGTATTCTAGTATTTAGATATATGTCAATAAATATTATTGCAAAATTTATTTGTTTTTATTTCACGCTTTTCCCCACAAATATAATAAACAGGTAAGTATTTGGGTATAATATCATAATAATTTAAAGATAGATTTAGATACCTACAGAGAGGCTTAGATATATCGAGCAGGGGACGTCATGCAGCTGAAATGATGATGATGACAATGATTTAGATACCAGGGTCCGTCTACACAATATGTAACAAAAAGCCTGTCCGATCCTTGTAGGAGCAACTCAGACCGTCAATATGAACAACTTTTCCTATGGGAACAATACTTGAAACTCGAATAAAAATTATCATTTTCATACAAATTGCCGGGCCGGCCGAACACTTTTGTATAAAAATGTCGATTTTTTTTCGAGTGTCAACATTGGTCCCATAGGAAAAGTTGTTCATATTGACGGTCTGAGTTGCTCCTACAAGGATCGGATGGGGTTTTTGTTACATATTATATATGGTGTGTACGGAACTTTACGTCTTCCCATAGGAAGTGATATTTTTCCCACAAGTATTCGGCGTGAATCACTTTTTAGCCGAGGGAAACGTAAAGACAACATCATCCTAAATACTCTTTTAAGTTTCATGCATTGGTCCCATAGGAAAAGTTGTTCATATTGACGGTCTGAGTTGCTCCTAAAAGGATCGGACAGGGTTTTTGCTACATATTGTACAGTAGATCCGCGCCTGGCATACAATCAAATTGAAGCAAAACCTAGATTACTTGTACGAACTGAAATAAACGTTAACCATACAAATTCTTTATTCTTTCTTTGAAATTGTATGCAACAGGAAAAATCTTGCAGTGAATTGGGCCTTAACTCTTGCCTTTTCAAGGTTACAATAATTGCAATCCATCAAAAAGGCTAACAAATTCTTAAAGGCTGCATTTCCTTAAAGGCTTAATGTGACATTCCTGCCCATTCCAGTAAGTAATGACCTAATGACTCAATCCATTATGTACCTAGTGGAAGGTTGAGGTTGAAGCTTTTAAAGGGACATTAACGACCTCAAGAAACATGGTAATTGGGTCCTTTATACACATGCTGCTCGTTATGAGAAAATGTTGACTATATAATCCTTTAAAAGTGTTTAATTAACTCAACAAAATATTGTTTTACAAAAGGTGATCGGACAGAGTTTATGAAGTGATCAAAATAGATAAAGTAGGTATATTAACTAGGTTCTCGTAGCGTTGGAGTTTCTATTCTGTTATGTTTACCTGCTATCTTATTTCCCGCGTCGATCGTAAAAGTCGATCGGGGGAACAGGCGAGGCGGCTAAGCAATCAATCCCTATTTACCCGACTGCGCCAGAAGGAGGGTTATGTTTTTCGAGAGTATAGTGCAATGGTTTGGCACGCTCTGCAGCCTAAACGCCTCGATGGATTTAAGCTTGAGAGGTGTCATTAGATTCGTCTTAATTCTGAGCGTGACACTGGGTATATAAAAAGGCCGTAGGTTTTTTTTTAATAATGACTTGTGGTACATAGGTACTAAGAGATTTGTTTTCTTTCTTCCAACCCATCATGCTAAAAAGTAGGCTTTGGATCGCAAATGTCCTAAATTCTCTATCTGACCCATGAGGGATAAAGAAGTAAAAGTGTATGAATGCGTTATACTCCATTTGTTTAAGTACTTAAATAAAGGATTTACACTACTAATGACATAAATAGGCAAAGAATCTTGATAGGTAATCTATTTATGATAATTTTTTTAGACTAAAAACCAACTTCACCCCCAAACTACTCGACCGATTTTGATAAAATTTCTATAAGATCACCTGACCTTTCAAACAAAGAATTTTCCAAATCGGTCCTCGCGTTTTTGAATAATTGGTGAACACACATAAACAATAACATAAAAGATCGCAAGTAATTGATAACCTCCTCCTTTTGGAAGTCGGTTAAAAATACTCATACACTTTACAAGTTACCTTTATTAATAACTTATCAATTACTTTAAAAATAATAAAATTACATAATTAATTTTAAATTGTCATCATCATCATATCAGCCACAGGAAGTCCACATGGCTGGACATAGGCCTCCCCCAAATTTTCCAAAACAACCAAATGGAGGCGGCCTGCATCCCGCGTTTTCCTGCAATTTTTAATGCGTAAAGATTTGTAGGGACAAATATAAATATATGTATAGGGATACTAACTCAAATATACTATATTTTATAACAAATACGTATATAGATAAACATCCAAAACCCAGTTCAATTTGAAAAAGGCCATTTTCCAACTTGCCCCGACCTGGGATCGAACCCGGGGGACCTCTGGGTGGCGGACTAGCATCGTGACAACTACGCCACAGAGGTCGTCGTTGTAAAGTGTATATATCAATATAAAGACAGGTCAAGATTGTTTATTTATATAAATACCTTACCATTAGTTAGCATGAGCTACTTTACCACAATTTTCTATGAAACCATAAAATTAAATCATCAGTTTTTCCCAAGAACCGCAACATCCTGGAAACTCTCCTATGAATTGGCACTTAGCGTATATAATTACTACGTAGGTACTCGTGATAACGTCATCAAACCGTTTCTCGTTCGTCGTATAAGTCGTATTGATAAACAGAACAGGCTTACTGACTAAAACTAACACGAAATGTGACGTAGATTGACGTATGTTTAATGAACTTTGACTTCCAATTATTGTAAATAACCCTACCAGTCGGCGAGAGTGGCTAATTCTTATGTGACGCGAATGTTCTTCTTTTCTACCCTATCTGTCTAGTGTATAATTGACCTGGGCCAAAAATTTGCGTTTTGTACGGAAGCTGGGTCCGCTGCCACCTTTTTCTAACATAGCATTGTTAGGAAACATGAACTTTCATTCATTTGATTGAAAAAAACGCCCATAATGTTCATTCAAATGAATGAAGACCCGGTTTGAGAGTTACAGTCCTCGAGGCGAAAGCTCAGCTTTGCATTACTGTGTGTGAGAGCCAAATTTAGAGATAGTCAAAAAATTACATAAAAATTAAATCAATGTTTTTTTAGAAAGAAATACATCCATTTTTGATTATATTAACAACAAAAAACACGACATTATGTTTATTTATCTCATCATAAAACTTATTATGAATGTTAGTTTATTTCTCTTTTAATTCAGTGCGCGACTAGTACGTGTGCAACAATTCCTGTTTACCCCCCCCCCCCCCCCCCCTTTTTTCATATTGGACAAGGCCCGACATACCCAATTTTAAGAGCGCCCTTCACATTAGGATAAGGGGGCCACAAATTCTGGTTTAGGGGGCGGCCTACAGATCATATTTCTAGGTACCCATAAGGACACAGAAGATTTCAACTACAAGAAAAGTTAGATAGTTAATTGAGTAACCTGAAACTTAAGAAGTAGGTACATATACAATATACATGCCTACTTGCTCACTTACAATGTTGCCTACATCAATCAACTATAATTATCAGATGACAATTGCAAATGATGTTTAGTAGATATTTTTTATTCTCATAACAGTGAATGATAAGGAAATATCCAGTGGTTGCACAATTATAAGCTAAGGGTCATTCGAAATGAACGCACAAACGTGCAAAAACACGGGTTTGAACTGTACCTTTAGTTACCTAAGTATAAGAGGTTTAAATACCACATTAATAGGTAAACAGTGAGTTAAGTTGTGTAATATAGGAACAATGCATGCTCGAATTAATGACACACAATTAATAAAAGTAACGGTACGTTCTCACGTCATCAAGTCTTGCTCAGAAAATAAATTCAAAGAAATATCTACTTAAATAATGTGGTAGCGCTTTGGTTTAATTTAGCTCGCGTCAGAAATCCTCACCTCTTCGTTTAGATACCTAGACATCCATTGCAAGCCAATTTCATTCTTATTACGCTGGACAAACCCCTGAATTTTCCCCTTCGAAGTGGTCGCCGCGCGCATAGTAATAATGTAGGTATATTTTCGATACCTAAACCGGGAGAGACACAGGCCTGGTTCCGGGACTTAAAGTATGTACCTTAGTAACTGTGTTAATAAAATATATTATATATATAATATATTAACACAATTAAATAACTGTGTTAACTAACACACAACTATTATAATCATGCATGGGTTTAGACTTCTAGACTCCCTTGTCTCTGTCTATACAGACAGAGACAAGGGAATCTAGACCCATGCGCGACAGCGAAATAATGGGTGCAGGTAGGTGGGTATAGAAAGAAATTAAAAATATTTGGACACATTCACACAACACTAACCTTATCACTTGGTTAAAACTATTGTTCACCCCAAACGTAAAATGTCAAAGGGATCTCTAGAAATATTTACTGCGTAAAGTTTAAACCAAGCACTTAAGTTCGTCCGCATTTTATAATAAGACGGTAACTTATATTTGTTATATTAACTACTTCCGTATCTTGTCTATTGTGTTTTCTCCAGGCCATTTTTTTTACTTCAGGTAATGTCCAATTTCCAAAAAAATCTTCCTTCGCACTTGTAATGTGTAACATTTTTTAAATAAATATAAAAAGAAACTTTTTACATTTGTGGGTCATTAGCACAATGAACTTAAATGACCCCAGATAACGTTTTAAGGAAATAGAGGTCGTTGATAATTTATTTAGTTAGATAAGATTACTTTTTAGCCTACATGCACTAATTTCTCCTTATATATTTAGTTTATTTTTGTTGCGTAGTTTTTTTTTATAAACTAGTGACCATTATGTAAACCATGCTAAATTTTATATGTTAAAAAAACCACAGCAAAATCTGCTTCAGTTTTCTGAGATTAGGCTGTAGATTACTGTAGACCTACCAGCTTTTTGAAAACAAAAATCTTTCCCAATATTAATAAGAAGTTTATTGTTCTACAATTTCATTACCTTAGGATAATTCCTATCCTTATTGTAAGATACTATGTAGGTAAGTATATAAATAAGACATAATAAGAAGCTGGAGACTTCTTATTATCATTAAAATTACATAACAAAAACCACATTTTTTGTGAGTGCTAAGTAAAGATCACCTTCGGTAAATGCGTCAGCTAAAGCTATTTATATCAACAACAATTTTATTTTTGTAGCCTTTATAATTACCATTCGAAAAATTCCACCGAAGCAAGGTCTAGAACCTTCCGAGTTGAAAAACCCACCTGTCTGCGTCTGACTACTTTTTATGATAAACCGGATTTCATGAATTAAATGAGATGAAAAAGAATACGTACTACGAGTAAGTATACATACATAAGCAGTTAACCATATGATGACCTCCGTGGCGTATCGGTAACCACGCACGCACGTTAGTCCGCCTCTGACGTGACGTATGAAATATACTTCACGACCTAATTCTCAAACCTACCAAATAAACATTAAAAAAATTACATAAAAATCGGTCAAGACTCAAGCCGTTTCGGAAGAGTGTGAACACAAAGAATATTATTACAAGGTGTTTGTTGTTTTGTTTCTCTTCTCTTTATTGGTTACCAAGGATGCTCAAGACCGTGCAAAGTGGAGAAGAAAAAGTTGGGAAAAGGACCCTGGGCTTCTCAGCATTGCAGCTGAGGACGCAACTGGGAGAACTCTGAGATGAGAGAGTTTATTGTTTTGTTTGTTTTTCGTGTGTGTAAATGGCCACAATAAACAAGATATAGACAAGACATTATTATATTTACCTATTACCTATAGGTAGGTAGATACGTCTGTGATGGGCCTTGTGCAATAATGTTGTAGGGTGGGTGGCAATCTGGCAATGGCGATGGCCGATGGCAAAATCATACCAAATCTAAGTTTTCCATGAGAAGACTACGACCCAGTTTTGCAAGCCTTCTTAACCAGAAGGAGTGAAGCTTCAGGCACGAGACCACATTCTAAGAAAAAAATATCTATGCTTCCCTTGCGAGGTCCTGTAACCCTAGAGGCATTGGGTGGCCGCCCACCGCCTCTGGATAGATAGGACACTTGCTTGACGAACTTCAAGGAGCACATTTTTTCAAAGTCAAAGTCAAAATTTTGTGTTCAATTTAGGATAAATTTATCGCTTATTTAAGGTCATTTTCTTAAATGTTATTTTAGTGCAAAAGCTAAAAACTAGCTAGTTCAGCCTAATGAGCTATGTTTCAATTACAATACAGATTTACTCTTATCCTCAGTAGGTAAACGTTATATTATACATCTAAATAATATCTAAAATTTAAATTTGCAGTCAACTCTTTCCAAGAATTTTGATCAGATAAATAGTCATATAAGTGATAATACGCATTTTTTAATAAATGATTTTTAACGGCAGTCTTAATATTTTTAACAAACACAAGTCATTACTTTTTAATAAACACAAGTATTAAATTAATTCAGCTGGGCGACAAAGCTATGCTCGGTAACTTTTTTGACATTAATTTTTTTTGACACGACATTCCCTGAATACCGGGTTTCATCAAAATCGTTAGAGCCGTTTCCAAGGTTTTCATTATATAATAATACAGTACAGGTATAGGAAAACTGGCCAAGTGCGAGTCGGACTCGCGCACTGAGGGTTCCGTACCATCTATCTTTTATCTATATATATAAAAGAAGAAACTGACTGGCTGACATAGATAGATAGACACTGATCAATTAACGCACAGCTGAAACCGCAGGGTCTAGAGACTCCAAATTTGGCACATAGGTTTCTTATGAGGTCTAGGGGTGCACTAAGAAAGAATTTTGCAAAACTCACCCCCTAAGGGGGTGAAACGGGGGTCCAAAGTTTATAAGGAGAGACAAGATTAATTAGACCATTTTATACGAAACTTCGCAGGAGTACATCTGACTGTAAATGAGTAAGTATGTATTTCAGGATTTTTCAAAATTCAACCCCTAAGGGAGTGAAATGGGAGTCCAAAGTTTGTATGGAGAAACAAGATTAGTTTGACCATTTTGAAGCGTTCGGTCGCTCTCTCTCCGTCTAGCAAATGACGGGAACGGGAAGGAAACGGGAGAGGGAGAGGGAGAGGGAGGTTTGCCGGGTCTGCTAGGCCTTTAAATCCCTACGTTGTAATACATAATTTTTCAAAACTAAAATCCGACTTCACCCCCAAACTACACAACCGATTTTGATAAAATTTCCATGGTACCGCCTGGAAAGTATACCCTTTCAAACAAAAAATGATTTTTTTAAATCGGTCCAGGCGTCTTTGAATAATCGATGAACATACATAAAAAAAAAAGTATCGCGACGAATTGATAACCTCCTCCTTTTTTGGAAGTCGGTTAAAAATGTTATATTTTTTTTAAAGTATTCAAACATTTTAACATAGTAATTCATATGTTATCACAACATTAATAACGTAACAAACCAATAAAAATCCTATTAGAACTATTTTCGACTTCTACGCGGAGGAAGTCGCGGGTTTAAGCTAGTTATCTATAAAAACACATTTATTGTATTTCGAAGCCCGCCTCAATTATTTATTTTATTCTATTCTTAGTATTTGTTGTTATATGGCAACAGAAATACATCATCTGTGAAATATCAACTGTCTAGCTATCACGGTTCATGAGGTTGTAATAAGATCCCGTTTTTATTTGGATACGGAAACCTAAAAACATTTTATGACATTCCCACTCTAAAAAGTTTATTATATTCACTAAAAACAGTGAATAATTTAATCACTATTTTGGTGTTTGAGTTTAGAAAAATTACTTTTGATTTTAGTAACTGTTTCAATTACAATTTGCATTTTAATTGATTTAACCTTTTCTTTTCTTTCTTTTAATGTCTATTTTTGTTTAAACTAAGCGCACGGTAGTGCGCAAGCCAAGTTCCAGCAACAGGCCGCGCGCATGCCCGTGCACTATTTACACGAACCGTTTCGACCCACTTTTAACCCCCCTGTAACTACTAAAGCAGTATGCCAAATTTCCTAGATATAGCTTCAGTAGATCCTGAAATATGACCCTGTGAAAATAGCTAATTTTGGCACTGACTGACTGACTGACTGACTCACTCACAGGTAATCAAAACCTGTAGGCCACTTCCAATTGCCCTAGCGTTATGAAATTTGGCACGCAGGTCGTGTTTTATATGTGGATTAACAAAAAATTAAGAAATTTCAGAAATCGGTCAAGCTTGAGTTGGCTCAACCGAATACCACATTTAAAAAAAAAAAATTATGAGCCAGTGATACCATGAGAATACCATGAGGAGGGGGAGGGGGAGAGGGGGGAGGGGTTATAAAATATTGTCATGTATACATAATGCACACTGTATAGCTTATTAATTAATACTGCTTACCTAAAAAATCAGGCTTCTATTGTTATAAATTACTTTCGATAGATGGCGCTAGCGGTATAATTGAAACGCGATATTGTGTTTTTCGTCTACAGTATATATGAAAAATTGATAAGAAATCGATGGGGGCCCTTCCGGCAAAACATAGGTGTTGCAGCACCCCAAAATTTGCCATAATCCCTAGCGCGCCCAAACCCGAGGTTTCCCCCTTGGGAGCCCTTTGCGCTGCTGCTAGTAGTATATAAATATACGAAGCCGGGCCTCTGGCCCGCTCCTCAAACCTATGTCTGTCAATACAAAAAAAAAGATGGGCATTTCTTTCTACACTTAGGACGTTTTGATATCTTATCAAAAAGAAAAAATTGGTATGATTTCTTGAGAAAAAGTATTGAAATCCCACCAAAAACATACCTGTTAAAAAGGGGGCCGAGTTCCTATCGGCTAATTGTTCGCCTTAAAAAGGATTGAAATTCAATCCAATGCCAAACTTAGATGCACATTAAAATATCTTAAATTATAATACTTCTAAATTTGAACTTGGCAGGTTAATTTAATTATATAAATAATACATTTAATTATACAATTAATCAAGTGTTACGTACAGCACGAAAACCTGCCAAGTTCAAATTTAGAAGTATTATAATTTATTTAAGATATTTTTAAAGTGCATCTAAACTTGGCATTGGATTGGATTTCAACCCTTTTTAAGGCGAACAATTAGCCGATAGGAACTTGGCCCCCTTTTTAACAGGTATATTTTTGGTGGGATCTTTCTTTTTCTCGTAGTATATGGTATAAAGTAATATAGTATGCAACTCTTGAATAAAACTGATTTATATTGAGAACCACTCGCGTCGCTCAGGATTCTAACACTTGAATCACTCGCTACGCTGGTGATTCAATCATCATTCATCATGAATCACTCCCTACGGTCGTGGGAGGCCTATGGCCCTCGAAGTTAATCCGTCTTTCACTGACTAATTGCATAATATACTATTTTTCTGTGACCTCCCTTAGCGTACCGCTTCAGAAGTTGTTTCGATTTTACCACCCTATTCTTTTTTAAATTATCAGTTAAGAAATGGCCAGTACGTCTCTTATAGGCTGCAAGTCCTAAGTCATCTTTTAAAATACCTACGCGATATGGTTGTAGGTGCTATCTTCATCTCCCGTGATAAAATCTTTTGCTTTCGGACAGGATTTCTTGGAATTCTTTCCCTTACTGCTTTGACCACCTTTTTCTTACGAACAATACGTGATCTTTTTCTGTCACAAACAGAGGAGGTATCATTGTACCTATTAATAGCCCGGTACACAAACATTTGACTAGTACCAAGCTTATGGAGGATTTTAAAAACAGCATTTGGCTCCCATACCTACTTTGTGTAATGCAATCACAGCGATTCGATTTTCTTTATCACCCCACTCCATTTTAATATCACAAAATATTGTACAATGTATTGGTGGCTGGCGCCAAAATAAGAAAAGACAATGAAAAATCATATAAAAATAACGAATTCCAAGTTCAAATTTAATATTTTGTTTATTTTTAATTGTAACAGTATTTATGGCCCAGACTAAGTACATGCATGCTAAATTTTAGCTCAGTCGGTAACCAGTGGGCCAAAGATTACAGACAGACTACGGGACAGGTGAAACTAAATAATTGAGTATTTTCCTAGGTCAAAAATAAATTATTTTGTACTGATAAGAAAATAACACATCGCAAAATAATGTCACTTGTCTTTAAAAATATACATTTAACGTGATTTTAGATTTATTATTCCAGAAAAACTGATAATAAGAGCGCTATTTGACTTCAAGAATATATGACGTCATTAGCCAGTATTTCATACAAATCCCATAGAAAATGTTTGTTTTGACGTTTAGAAAAAAGTATCTAAATTGACTTGTTGGAAAATAGCGGATTGTTAAAAAATTAAAAACCGACTATACCCCAAAACAACACGACCTATTTTGATAAAATTTCTGCGGGACCACCTAACAAGTATACCCTTTTAAACAAAACAAAATATTTTCAAATCAGATCAGGTGTATAAAATTAATCGATGAACTCCTCCTTTTTGGAAGTCGGTTATTAGAAGCTTGTAGAAATGAAAACGAAACAAAACGCAACACTCTCCTTGACAAATGATAGACGTCAATGTCGACCGTCAATCAATGGTGTTTGCTATTGTGCTATTGACATTCAGTGTGACGTTATGTGGCAAGATCCTGACGTTTCGGCAGGTTTAGCACTTTATTTTACTCTGAAGTGCCATTTCTGAAACGCGTGGTCACCTAAACGAATGGTTTTTGTGTGGAAAAACCATTCGTTTAGGTGACTCCGCGTTTCAGAAATCGCACTTCTGGTCTGGCATGTTTATTGACGTTTTAGAAATTTCAAATCTGGCAGTATTTGGCAGTATTTTTATAGCAATATAAGCTGGCAGATTTGGCAGTTCAGCCTATAAAAGGAGTAGGGTGCAGTATCGACAAAAAAGCAGAAGTTAGGAATTTTAAAATGCCAATGGCAAAAATAATATCTGCGGTTCGGACATTTCCCATGACATCTTAAGTTAAATTTGTACATAATTCATTCCATTGTAAACATTAAAGTGCTGAGCAAAATGTTTACAATAATATTATATCTTTATTTGTCAGTTGTTTTTCTGGTAAATCCGATTAGAAAAACTGTCAAACACAATTTTGATTCTGATTTCGTGCGGTGTGAATGTGTTTTGTTCCTGATTTATCATGAATACTTAACTTTTTTACTTATAAAATAATTATTTTAAATAAAAATTTAAAAAAAAAACATGACTTGATCAAAATTTTAAAATTATACCGGCTTTTTTTGCATAAGAGTTGGGCAGGATTTGTCAGTTTCTTGCCTAAGCGGTTTCTGTCTGTAATTTAAAGTTGGTCACATTGTTGACATTGACACTGACAGTTGACAGTTAAGTGAGTGAGGTTATGTTTATTAAAAACACGTGAAACGTTGAAATAATGTGATTGAATACATTTTACAAATAAAAAGACACAGAAAATGCTGAAGCCTAAAGAGATAGGAGATGATCTCCCAGGGTTTGAAGTCCCATCCGAAGAAAAATCGGCCGAAAATGAGTCTCAGAGTAGTAAAAAGAAAAAGAAGGGTTCTGGCGGCTTTCAGTCCATGGGATTTAGTTTTCCTGTACTAAAAGGAATAACTAAAAGAGGCTACAAACAACCGACACCTATTCAACGAAAGGTATTAGTGATTTTAACATTTTGACCGAGAAAATGTTAAAAAACCTTTTCTACTTTAGGGACAAAAATATCACCCGCTTTTGCTGATTTTTATGATCACATTCTCACTCACAATTATAGAAATTCGCATCTTATTATTACTCATTTATTTTTATCACTCATATGGCGTAGATTGTTTGTAATTTTAACTTTTAAAAATATTCGTTAGCTCAGACTACCAGACACATTAGTAAAACTGCATTTTGGCCAGAAGCCAGTATAGTCACAAGAACTTAATTTTTCAGACTATCCCACTAGCACTACAAGGAAAAGACGTTGTTGCCATGGCTCGCACGGGGTCTGGTAAGACTGCCTGCTTTGTGCTGCCCATACTGGAAAAGCTCACTGCACCAGCCAACAAACCTCTGCCAGGGAAGAATTTCAGAGCTCTGATCCTGTCCCCCACTAGAGAATTAGCTCTGCAGGTAAATGGAAACATTCAAAAGGTCCCAGCTTAGTTGACTAATTTAAACATTTTTAGTTATAATATATATATATATATATATATATATATATATATATATATATATATATATATATATATATATATATATATATATATATTTTATTGATTGAAAAGCACCAGACTTAATGCTAAAACATTCTTTTCCTGTAAACCTTAAGTAAAAGTAAACACATGAAAAAGTTGAAGTCTAGATAACAGATAAATTATAAGATATCTAAATTGAAGACTTAAAAATTATTTCAAATAGGCACTGCATAGTACAATAAATAAAATATAGTTTAATTTATTTATCTCTATCACATGAAATTAGATTAGAAGGACTTAAGGCTATAAGCCTTTTCTACTAGTCAACCAACAGGTAGTGTTGACAAGTGAACATTTCGGAAATATGTGCAAGCCTCTAATAGTAAAACTGAGAACACGTTAACCTACGTACCTATGTTAATAATTACAGATATTGACTTACTTAAATATACCTACATATTTATTTAAAATATTTTTTCCTTTATGATATGAATTACTTAAAAGGTTTAAGGAATTTCTATTTATACAAATATCTGTATCATTATATCTACTGAAAAATTTTGATCATGTTGATGATTGGAATGACCTTTTTACTCTAATATTACTTATAATGGTTGAAGTAATTATTGTTTCCTTGATACGCTTGACACAAGGACATAATCTTCTAAGAATGTGTTTATTTACTAATTGACGACCTCCATGGCATAATGGTCAACACGCTAGTCCGCTAATCCGGAGATTCTGGGTTCGATCCCCAGCCAGAGCAAGTTGGAAAATGGCCTTTTTCAAATTGTCCTGGGTCTTGGGTGTTTATCTATATGTGTATTTATTATACAGTATGATATCGTTGAGTGAGTATCCCATAACACAAGTTTAAACTTACTTTGGGGCTAGCTCAATCAGTGTGATTTCACTGTAAAAAAAATGTCATATAATTTTTCAAAACTAAAAATCTGCTTCGACTCCAAAAGACACTACTGATTTTGATAATTTTTCTATGGGACCACCTGACTGGTTTGCCCTTTCAAACAATAGAAGGTTTTCCCATTTGTAAAGCGTCTTCGAGTAATTAGATAACATTAATTAAAAAAAAAATAACCTCTTTCTTTTTTGAAGTCGATTAAAAATATGAAGTGCCATATTTTCAGGGTAATTTCACAATATTATTATCATGAATTAATGTAATTATTTTGTATTTCAGACCCTAAAGTTTGTAAGAGAACTGGGCAAGTTTACTGGTCTGTCATCAGCAGCCATCCTCGGCGGGGAGTCCATAGAGCAGCAGTTCAGTGTGATGTCTGGCATGGCTCCCGATGTTGTGGTGGCTACTCCGGGACGATTCCTGCATATTTGTATTGAGATGAGCCTGAAACTGGATAACATTAGTATGTATTTTGCGTTTGTATGTGTGGTCAACGCTCTACCAATAAAAATAATCATTGTTGTTCAATGTAAAAGTAATTAGAGCCCATGCTCCAAAGCAACATAGCTAAGAATGCAATCAGGAACACGGTAAGATGAGAAAGAATTGGAAAAGGTCCTAAAGAAACTGTTTTTTTATTAACCTCTACTGTCCCACTGCTTGCACTTTGTTACCAAAGTGGCCCACCTATTGCATTCGGCAAAAGAAACTTATAAGAATTTATTAAAATGACTTTTAGAATGAGGACACCACTAACTTGAAGAATTTTATTTAATGTAAAATGTAGAACCTTAACCCTATATGAAATAATTTTTCAAAACTAAAAACCGCCTGCACCCCCAAACTACACAACCGATTTTGATAAAATTTCCATGGTACTACCTCGAAAGTATACACTTTCAAACAAAAAAAAATTTAATTCGGTCCAGGCGTCTTTGAATAATTGGTGAACATACATAAAAAAAATAAAGGATCGCGACGAATTGATAACCTCCTCCTTTTATGGAAGTCGGTTAAAAAGGACATATTTATAAGTTGTGTCTGTGTGTCTAATCTGTCTGTACTATTCTAGTTCCTAAACGAATGGACCTACAGTATCATGATGCAATTTTTTTTGTTTGGAAACTGACGTAATGGAGATGGTTTTTAAATATGGTTGTGTGGGGGCTTACTTAAAATTTTTTATTTTATTTCTCGTTTCACAGATATAATTGTATTCGACGAGGCCGATCGCCTATTCGAGCTCGGTTTCGGCGAGCAGCTGCGGGAAATAGTCGCCAGGCTGCCGTCGGGTCGACAAACGCTACTGTTCTCAGCTACCTTGCCGAAGATGCTAGTGGAATTCGCCAGGGCAGGTTTGTATTTTAAAAAGAACATTTGTATGTAGATTTTATTATAACAAACTAGCTGATGCCCGCGACTTCGTTCGCGTGGACTTTATGACTCCGGCGTATAAATATAAATAAAAACTAATGAGAGAGAGAGAGAGAGAGAGAGAGAGAGAGACAGAGGTAGAAAGTACTTGTAACAGTGTTAGGAGTTAAAAGTCAATATTATTTTAATTCTTTCCTTCGGGAGCCAATATGAAAAGAGCTGAAGTGTTACTAACCCTGGAGAAAGCCACAATAAGTAGGCCATGCGAAAAACCAGTCCTTAGATCGACATCAGCAGCTTTAAGCCTCTAAAACTGTGACTTATTTTCATAGCAAAGCAAGTTAACATATAGAACTGTGTATTTTCAAAAGGAAAATTGTTGGGGATGAGTGGCATACGCGGAATAAATACAGTTTCACTGGCATCACTCACTTACTGTGAGCTTTAAGTGTCTCAGCAGACTATGCCGAAGTTTAGTGGCTAAAGTTCAGTGTCTAAAGTTCGGTGGGGATGACACACTAAATAAGCTGAAGTTCAGCTGCTGAAGTTCGGTGGAAACGCCGGACAGTAGTGTTGTGCCGATATGAGAATTTAATCTTCCGTCTTTGGCGCGTCTGCGGCGAACGGAAACGGGAGCGGAAGAGGGAATGGAAGTGGAAGAGGGAACGGGAACGGGAACGGGAACGGAAGCGGGAGCGGAAGCGGCAGCGGTGGCGGCAGCAGCGGCGGCGGTGGCGGAGGCGGCGACGTCGGCGGAAGCGGTGGCGGCGGCAGCGGCGGCGGCGGCGGCGGCGGCAGCGGCGGCGGAAGCGGCGGCGGCGGCGTCGGCGGAAGCGGTGGCGGGTGCGTCGGCGGCGGCGGCGGCGGCGGGAGCGGGAGTGGGAGCAGGAGTGGGAGCGGAAGCGGAACGGGTACGGGTACGGGAACGGGTCCGATTCAGGCAAAAGCATCGGAAGTTCGGCTTTATGTGTTGCTAGTAATGCAAATAACATTGCAGGCATGCATTGGCTGAAATTCAGCCGCTGAACTTCGGCATACAGTGCTGAGACATTAAGTTGGGTTCCGTTACACAGTTTCGGCGGAGTCAAATTTCGCATCAGCATTATTGGCCCTCCGACAATAAGACTTATTTTGTGAGCCGTGAGTTCATTTGCTGCAAGTGAATTAAGAAACTAAACTGGATAATTGGTGGCGTCGTCAACAACACTATCCAAGAAATCTAAATATATATAACTCAAAGGTGACTGACTGACTGACATAGTGATCTATCAACGCACAGCCCAAACCACTGGACGGATCGGGCTGAAATTTGGCATGCAGGTAGATGTTATGACGTAGGCATCCGCTAAGAAAGGATTTTGATCAATTCTACCCCCAAGGGGATAAAATAGGGGATGAAAGTTTGTATGAAACTTTGTCAATTTTAAACCGATCGGGCTGAGACTTTGCATGCATAAAGCTACTATGACATAGGCATCCCTAAGAAAGGATTTTGATAAATTACACCCCTACGCGAGCGAAGCCGCGGGCACAAGCTAGTTAACAATAATTTGCGTCATAAGTTCTTTATTAATTGATTTTTAATTTTTTGGTGTCAATATGGCGCGTTCACATAACCAAGAATTTTCTGGTGTGTTATGCTCTGAAGGTCCGCAAATACTGAACTTATAAGTTCTACTTCGGACGAAACAACTTTTTTTTTTAAATTTCAATTTACAGACACATTTTTTTTACTCTTTTATTATAGTATACATTTAGTATGTTTTTGTTCAGCGGCAACAAAAAACATCATCTATAAAAATTTCAACTGTCTAGCTATAATGGTTCATGAGATACAGCCTGGTGACAGACAGACAGACAAACAGTCGGACGGTCTAAGTAATAGGGTCCCGTTTCTACCCTACCCTATGGAACCCTAAAAATCGAATAAAATAAGTATTGATGGGGGGCTCCCATACTACAAACGTGATTTTTCATAGATTATGGTACGGAACCCTTCGCGCGCGTCCGACTCGCGCTTGGCCAGTTGTATTATAACTCAACAAAAAGTTCTCATCAGACTTAACAACTTTTGCTAAGGCGGCATTTTAATATTTCTTATAGTTTAGCTGGACCATTATAGTTCTGCATCATGTGTTCCATTTTCCAAAATCAATTATAGCCTATATGTTGCCCAGGCTTTACAGCTATATAACAAAAAAAGTTTCATTCGAATCCGTCCAGTATTTCCGGAGATTAGCGTGTACAAACCGACAAACAGACAGACATTTTTTTTTATTTTCTTACTCTATTACTATATCTCCATCGCCCCAAATATTTTTTTTTGAAAAATTTTCAATGTACAGACACATTTTTTTTACTCTTTTATTATAGTATAGATTATAGTTCAAAAATACAATTGTAAACTATTGTATTGATTGGCCCTTGAAAGGTGTGGTAAATTTCTAATTATCAGACGTTTCGAAAAGTAGGGAAATCGCGTTCGAAGATCCTATTGCATAGTTATAGGTAAAGCTAATAAAAGCGTGTTAATAATGATAATAAAATCGGCTAAGTTCGTGTAAGGCCACGCGCAGTGGTGGGGTTCCGTAGTTAAAAATGCCAACTTTGAGATCACGCGACTAAAAACCGATTTTCTATTTTTCATATCGAACTTGTATAAAATTTTCCTTTTCCAAGTACATTTTATAAGTTGGTCCCCTATAACTTATTCATTTGTGAACCCTACTTAGCTCTGTTAGTTTTCTTTTAAACTTCATTATATATATACTACTGCCGTTAATTTTTTCACTTGTTCATATACAACTGTTTTGCACAGTCTTTCCCAAAGTGGGCGATAAAGCCCCATTGTGGGCGCTGAAGGCATAGAGGGGAGCGGTCAGGGGCCCAGTAAAAAATAGGGGGTGCTGATGTGAATTAAGGGGGCGATCGGTGATGTGAATGTGTCACTTCGACTACTGCATATTTTAATATTCACTGAAATTATAATCCCCCTACTACATAAAATCCATTTATTAGTTCATATTTATATCCTATTTTATTGTATAAATATAAACTAAAATATATTAAATATTTATTATTTTTAATGAGTTCACAACGCTATTTTTGTCTTACGATATTTAGTAATAGGTATCGAACACTGAAAAATATTCGTGTTTTCAAGTGTCGCAGATGAGGTCCCCACCTCCGATACTCTTTAATATTGTAAAGTTGTATTATTGATGCTCAATGACAAAAATATATCAGATACCTAAATTGAAAAATGGTGTTCACAAGCTTACAATATTTTGGAAATACCTATTTAACGATACCGCACACGATGGGTTAATCGAAAAAAAGAATTGACTCCTACTTTATGTACATATATGGGAGCTCCCCGATTTTTTTACCACTTTTTCGGCATGATTACGGGTAATATGCCATCACCCATGCAAAATTACAGCTTTCTCATACTTATAGTCTCTGACTAGAACCACGGACTGAGAAACAGACATGGCAAAACTATAAGAGTTCCTTGTTTACTACGGAACCTTATCAACTACTTTTTTACGAAAACCTAGTAGATTAGGAAGAGATCCTGGTTCCAATATCATAAATATGATATACAAAAAAGTAAATAATAATTTGTCGTGTAATTTATTTTACAGGTCTTTCGGACCCTATACTTATCCGTCTGGACGTTGACTGGAAGCTTCCTTCAACTCTGTGGCTTGGCTGGGTCTCCGTACGGGCTGAGCTGAAGACGGCTGCCTTGTTGCTGTTGTTGGACCGAGTGCTGACCCCGCGGACACCGCAAGCTGTTGTGTTCGCCGCCACTAAGCATCACGTCGAGTACCTGAGTTTGGTGAGGAAAACTGCACAGAATTATAAGTATTACATACAGAAAGGTATTACATACCCGTTCCCCGTTGGAGGGTGTTAACAAGGCGAACGCCTTGACCACTGGACCACGGAGGCAGTCATATACACATACATAATATATGTATATAGTATACATATATACTTACAATATCAGTTATATATAATAAATAAAAATATACATATTTAATTTAATCCAATTCAGGAACTTTCATAAAATAATTTAATCCTATTCTTTAAGCAATGCAGAGTTCGCGACTCTTTAATATCCTTAAGGAGTCTGTTCCAAAGTGGTGAAGAAGATTGAGCACAGAACACCTTTTAAACTCGCATTTTTTATGTCGCTACTAGGGCAGCTTGCTTGAAATAAAACTGGGCTGGCCACGTCACTAAAATGCCTGATGATCTTTTTCATGTAGTCACTGATTGGACGGGCCCACCTGACCGATCCAGGATCAAATAGGGCAACAGACACAAGACCTATAACAGAGACTGGAAATAAAAAGCAGAAGACCGAAGTGAATGGAAATGAGAGAGAGGCCTTTGCTCAATGTTGGGATATAAATGGCTCGTAATAAATAAATAAATGTGCAAGTGACTATTGTAGATTTTTTATGCTGCTTAAGGGGAGACATAGCTTACTAACTGCCATCTAGTGATGCCAAGCTGGACCAAAAGCTTAACATGCCTTTCACGGCATATTAAGCATTTAGATATTTTATGCCTATTTTATTTAAGTTTTGCCCGTTCAATACAAATGTCAATATACTTTTTTTCTTCATTTGTCAACATGCATTTTTAGGGTAAAAACGGGCCCTTATTACTAGGTTTCCACTATCCATCTGTCTGTCTGTCACCAGGCTGTTTCTCATGAACCGTGAAAATTTCAACTGTCTAGCTAAGACAATTGAAATTTTCACAGATGATGTATACGTATTGCCGCTATAAAAAAAATACTAAAAAAAGAATAAAATAAATATTTAAGTGGGGCCCCCATACAACAAAACGTGTTTTTTTTAAATAAATAATAGTACGGAACCCGCTATTCGCAAGTCCGATTCGCACTTGACCGGTTTTTATTTATTTTACCTTGTTACGATCATTATTTTCCTTCCAGATCTTACAAAAAGCCGGCATATCGTGCACATACGCGTACTCTGGCTTGGACTCGTCAGCGCGCAAGATAGCGCTCGGCCGGTTCACCAACAACAAGTGCTCCGTGCTGCTGGTCACGGACGTGGCAGCTAGAGGGTTGGATCTGCCGGCTTTGGACACAGTCATCAACTATAACTTTCCGGCTACGCCGAAACTGTTTGTTCATAGAGTAGGTAAGTAGACATACAAAATATCACTGATCTATAAAAGAGATACATGCATTTTTCCTGCGCTGCTGGTCACCGACGTGGCAGCGAGGGGGCTGGGTCTGCCGGCTCTGGACAAAGTCATCAACTATAACTTTCCGGCTACGCCGAAACTGTTTGTTCATAGAGTAGGTAAGTAAACATACAAAATATCACTGATCTCTTAATGATCACTGATACATGCATTTTTCCGGTTCACCAACAACAAGTGCTCCGTGCTGCTGGTCACGGACGTGGCAGCGAGGGGGTTGGACCTGCCGGCTTTGGACACAGTCATCAACTATAACTTTCCGGCTACACCGAAACTGTTTGTTCATAGAGTAGGTAAGTAGACATACAAAATATCACTGATCTATAAAAGAGATACATGCATTTTTCCTGCGCTGCTGGTCACCGACGTGGCAGCGAGGGGGCTGGGTCTGCCGGCTCTGGACAAAGTCATCAACTATAACTTTCCGGCTACGCCGAAACTGTTTGTTCATAGAGTAGGTAAGTAAACATACAAAATATCATTGATCTCTTAATGATCACTGATACATACATTTTTCCGGTTCACCAACAACAAGTGTTCCGTGCTGCTGGTCACGAACGTAGCAACGAGAGGATTAGATCTGCCCGCTTTGGATACAGTCATCAACTATAACTTTCCGGCTACGCCGAAACTTTTTATTCATAAAGTAGGTAAGTAGACATACAAAATATCACTGATCTCTTAAGGGGATACGTGCATTTTTCCGGTTCACCAACAACAAGTGCTCCGTGCTGCTGGTCACGGTCGTAGCAGCTAGAGGGTTGGATCTGCCCGCTTTGGACACAGTCATCAACTATAACTTTCCGGCTACGCCTAAAATGTTTGTTATAGAGTAGGTAAGTAGACATACAAAATATCATTGATTTCTTATGTAGTCTGTAGTATAACCCTGTTACTTGTGTTAAAAGAATAATTAAGATAATTAATCTTGAAATAACCGATAACAAAGCCAGTATCGGTTTAGGGACTACATGTTATCACCCTGTTACTTGTGTATTTTTTTAATGATAATTCACATTGAAATTAAAATAACCGATAATACTGCCAATATCGAATTAATATGGCATTTGCCTCAATTATTTTTGAGTGCCATACTTTATCCAAAGCCGAAAACAATTTTTTTTTTAATCCGCACTCAAATATGCCACTTATAAGCTTTTCAAATCTGCTAGAAGAGGGAACTGTGAAATAATATAAAGAGGATGCATATATGACCTGTGACGTAACTGCCATTGGGTTTTGCACGTACAAAAGAAATAGCGAAACCAATATTTGAAATGCTAATTGCTGTTTCATTTAATAACCAATTTTCTTACGGTTTTCAGAAAAAGGTTGTTGATTGTGATGTTTGCTCTTTTATAAAAAATATTGTCCAAAAGCATACCCAGCCAAATATCCCATTGTTCAAAAAATGACAACGGCGGTACTGTACACTGAAAGATACTATTAATACATCAAATAGAATTATTATTATTCTAGTGTTATAGTATAGTGTGGAACAGTGTAGGTTAATTAACCCTTTCACCGCGAACGTCGGATTTATCCGACAAACATTGTCGTGCCCATTCCGCGAGCGTCGGAGATTTCCGATAAAAAAAATGCTCGTATTGCACAACTTAAGTATCCACATCCCGTTTTGGTTGTAGGTATTAATTTAGATTTACTACCCCTCGCGCTGGGAGCACGGCCACTGATATAAGGTCTCGCGATGAAAGGGAAATAGTAGATTGGGTTACTATGGGTACCCCTCACCGTACCGGCTCGGGTGGGTGGCTATATGCACGTCTTGGGTAAAATGGGTTTTGTACTCGTGTTTTACACTCTGCTCTTCACTTCAATTGGAAGGAAATAACAAATTTAACTAGTTTTTAGTTTTATTTGAAAAATAATTAGCTTCTCGCCACACAATTTATCTTAATTTTTTTTTTCATTTTTTTAATTTTTGACGTATGATAATATTCTGAGCCGTAATGCCAAGTTCTTATAAATATTTGCGTTTTATTTTTTTACGTAAATGCACGCCCGTATTAATTGTAAATTTGTATTTAGGAATTAATACATATGCCGTAATTAAATTAAGATATAACCTAATTCTCATAAAAATATACAACTTAAATGAAGGTGTATTGTGTGTGTGGCTGTAAAGTCTAATTTCCTTAGTATAAAAGAAGAAATTACTTTATGCACAAGAGCATAAGAACCCATTTTATGCAGCCTTCTCTCGACATAAAGAACAACTTTACGAGCATGAGAAGTGAAAAATGGTGTTATATAGATCTATTTACCGACAGGCAACACTATTTCACACTAACAACCTATTAATTGAATAAATCAACATTTAAGGTCGCAGTGCGCGAGCGGGTCGCGCAGGTCGTGCGTTCTCGCTCATCGCAGCCGACGACGTGGCGCATTTGCTCGACTTGCAGTTATTTTTGGGCGCCGAGCTGACGTCTCCCTCACAAGTTACAGAGAGGGGCGTGGCTTGCCCCACCGGGGTGTGGGGCGCAGTGCCCACGGCTGCCTTGGAGATGAGGCACCAGGACATCGTGGCTTGGGAGAAGAATTACTCGGAAGTGGTAAGTGAAGAGTAAAGGCATATTTGGGCGCCGAGCTGATGGCTCCCAGCAGTTACAGGGGCGTGGCTTGCCCTTCCGGGGTGTGGGGGGCAGTACCCACAGCCGCCTTGCGGCACCAGGACTTCATGGCTTGGGAGAAGAATTACTTGGAAGTGGTGAGTGGATAAACAGCAAAGGCCGTTTACACAGTGTAAGTTGTTCCTTGCACCGAATTAAAGTTCTCGCCTTGTCGAGTGTTTTGGGGGGCGAACATACAGCTTAAATGGCTAAATATCCGACAGCGTAGAAATCTACATATTCTCTGTTATCTTCATGGTATTATTTATAATCCTTCTACTCCCAGTTACATGACATCTAAATTTCAGCCCCTTAGCTCAACTCACGATAGAAATCTACGCTCCTCTAACACAGTGCAACTCGACATTCCTTCTCACCGTACTGGTTCCTTTTCCAATTCTTTTGCCGTTACGGCTGTACGGCTCTGGAATGCCCTTCCTGATAGCATTGCGGGATCACAGAATCGTAATACTTTTAAAATGCAGATGAAGAAATTTTATTTGGAATCAGAATAAAACCTCTGCTGTAATATTTAGGTATTTGTATGTATTTTATGTAGTAAGTTATGTATATTATATGTACGTGTATATTTATATATCAAGTATATGTATATGTATCAGTATTTATTTCAAAGGTATGTTTTATTTTATTATAAAAATCAATATATATGTATTATATTAGATGTAATATTATATAGGTATAGTATTGAAAATATTACAAGTTGGCTTGCCAAACTTGCACTCTTATTCCAATCTCTCACCATGTCTCAAAGGCAAACTGGTAGATAATGCATTAGCACTAAGTTTGACCCATTGTAATCAATCCGTCATAAGATTGTGTGCAATAAACTTAAATAAATAAAAAAAAAACACACACACATTGACGTGTGCACGGATGTTCTACTTTAGTTTGTAGTAGTAGTAGGCATAAATAATATTCCGAAGTGCCATACTAGTACCCTTAATAGGTCAATGGTATAATAGTTACCATATTAAATTTGAGCCTAATGTGTTTGACATAAAGTTCAAAACCAAACCATCAAAACAAAATGTACTTAGTCTACTAGAACAAGTTTCCCTATTTTTGTTTTTTACGAGCTTTTATTTAACTTGGAATGTATCGTGTATGTATGTATGTCTATGTATGTTTATTTATCCTCAACTGATTGAGCTGAAATTTTGCATACTTGTATAAGTCGGATGACAATACAATATTATGGAGTCAATGAGCTGTTCTGATGATGGAGCCGAGAGATATTCGACGGTACTCAGTTATAAAACAGCATAACCTCATTATAGGGACAAATAACACTGATTGAGCTAGCCCCAAAGTAAGTTCGAAACTTGTGTTATGGGATACTAACTCAACGATACTATATTTTATAACAAATACATATATAGATAAACATCCAAGACCCAGGACAATTTGAAAAAGGCCATTCTCCAACTTGCCTAGACCGGGGATCGAACCCGGGACCTCTAAGTGGTGGACTAGCATGGTGACCACTATGATACGGAGGTCGTCAAAAAAGTATTAAATTAATAGACATTAAGTATGACTCGTTTGACTTATCTTGACGTGCACTTTATGATAGACGATGCCTAGGGTCTGATCACGGAGACGGAAGGTGGTCTTTATAATTTAGAAACGCAACTCTATCAAGTTTGGGCTAATTTCATTCGTCTGAATAAGTACTTTATCCTTACAATTCAAAAAACTTTTTTCTTACTATCTAGGAAGAAGCAGCCCGAACATGTTCTCGTGGCTGGCAGCAGTACATCAAGTGGCGGGAACCCGCGTCCGCCGCGGCCAACAAGCGAGCCAAGCTAACCGCTACACCCGTGCTCACCCATCCTTTCCTACTGGACGATGTCGAGGATGCAGCCAATGAGCTCGTGCAGAAAATTAAGAATTACACTCCTAAAGGGGTAAGTTTACTTTTGTAGGCTTACCTTCCGATAACCGACATCTGAAAAATATCGGTTTGTAGGGTTCCGTACCGAAAGGATAAAAACCCTACCCTATTAATTACTAACACCCATATTCATAAAAATTAACAACCACTTGCTAAACCTATTTTACTTAAAATATGTTTTGTCTCTTTCCCTCATTTCAATATTTAACAACAAAAGAACGGAGACAAAACATTTTTTAACTAAAATAGGTAGGCAAACGTTTGTTAATTTTTATGAACATGAGGGTAAGGCTCCGCTGTCCGTCCGTCCGTCTTTCTGTCACCAGAATGTATCTCATGAACCATGATAGCTAGACAGTTGATTTTTTTACAGATGATGTATTTCTGTGTTATGGCCGGCAGTAAAAATCGGTACAAATTTTTCCGCAATATGGCGAGATTCACTTACCTATACCAGGTTTAAGAAGGTTTTCAGTGTTGCAACTTGAAAAAGTATAACATGATTGTCGATTGTACTATGTTTTCAGACGATTTTAGAGCTGTCTGCCAAGAACGACTCGCCGCAGTACATCGCAATGAAGGCGAAGAAGAAACTGCACGGCAACATGGTGCAGAAGACTAGGGAGAATAAGAAATTAATGGTTAGTGGTTTTAATCGAGTTTTTACATCATCCAAAGAAATTATAATACAATAAAGAATGACAACTTATTAAAAAAACAACATTGAAAATGAAACTTAATACACGCACTTAAAGTTCATATTTCCATAAAGCTTATGTTTTAAATTGTATTACCTAAAGTTCACAAAATATGTAAAGTTAGAGGCAGCCCTTTCCCGAAAACTGCCAGTGCAATAAAGTAAAAAGGGACACCTATAACTATAGGTATCTCTATCGAGAAAGGCTTTGCCAATTTGTGCATTTTAGTTTGTTATATTTTCTTTGACATCATTATCAGCCCCTATGGCACCGGCCCCAGTGTTTACCGAACGCTAGTGTTGCTGAAAAATCGATAGCTTTACAATCGATAAAATCAATCGAAAATTCCAAACTATACATACTATGGATAGACCTATTGATAGAAACGATAGCTTTCTTAGAGCAATATTATTGAGAACCAACAATACTATCGATAGTATCGATAATTGGTTCATCGTCAGGATCGATAGTATCGGTAGTATTGATAAAATATCGAAAGAATCAGTTTTATTTAAATCGATTAAATCGATAGTCTATCGCCACGCTATCGATAGTTGACTATCGAACGGCAACACTACCGATCGCTATCACCTATCACTATTACAGGTGAAGACAAAAATAATGAAAATGTAAAAGTCATTTTTTCCGTGTGTCTATGAATAAATCAAAAAATGAAAACTGCAAAGAACTGTTCCTAATTTACAGGCCGAAGGACTATTAATAGAAAGCTTAGACTTCAATAAGAAAAAGAAGAAAGAAGTGGTGAGGGACAAGAATTATATTCCTCACCAGGCGAGCGATCAACACACTGAAGATGGGTGAGTGGAAAATCCCGCTATATTTTACTTTAGTGCTATTTTTTTATTTGACGACCTCCGTGGTGTAATGGTCAACACGTTAGACCGCCAATCTGGAGGTTCTGGGTTCGATCCCCAGCCAGGGCAAGTTGGAAAATAGCCTTTTTCAAATTGTCCTGGGTCTTGGGTGTTTATCTGTACATGTATTTATCATAAAATAAAGTATGGTTGGGATAGTATCTCATAACACAAGCTTAAGCTTACTTTAGGGCTAGTTCGATCTGTGTGATTTGTCCGTATATATTTATTTATTTATTGTGCCAAAAAACTGTACGTCACAGAAGTACAGTACCTCGCAGGAATATTCTCTACAGAGGACATCCTGCCTGGGTTGGCACATTGCGGCACTATTTATTGTATTTTAAACTGTATAGATATGAGTATTGTTAAACGGCTTGCCCACGTGATATTTTTTTATTACGTTTACACAGCAAAACTATAGGCATCTACAATATGTAACAAAAACCATACCCGATCCTTGTAAGAGCAACTTAGACCGTCAATATGAACAACTTTTTCTATGGTACCAATGCTTGAGATTCGAAGAAAATTCGTCATTTTCATTCAAATTGCCGGGCCGGCCGAACACTTTTGTATGAAAATGTTGATTTTTTTTTCGAGTTCTAAGCTTTGGTCCCATAGGAAAAGTTGTTCATATTGACGGTCTGAGTTGCTCCTAAAAGGATCGGACAGGTTTTTGTTACATATTAAATATATTAATTACATACATAATAAAACCTATATAAGTAAAGTACATGTACCTATACTTAACAATATGATTACTACTAGTACTTAAAATTTTAAAAATAAAATGAAATGATATATACGGGAAGGAGACTGAGGTTTCGATCGGTTTAGATTAGACTATCATCATCATGGCGAGTGTTAGGAGCGTCGACCCGACTGTATCGTTGCTTCGACTCAAAATGATGACTGCGATCCGCATGCGTGTGGCGTGTCCATTGTCGTCTTCCGAACAGGTTATATTATAGAGATGATTATCAAAAATTAGGATGCCTTGAACAAATTCAAAGGTGAAGTTATTTAGCGCAGTGTTTATAAGTCGAAAAGGTTAATTTTCATTTTTTTATTATTTTAGTATGGCCGTCAACTTCAACTCTGGCGCATCTTCAGCAGAACTGAACATGGGCGCCGACAGCGGAGACATGGCGCGCTCGCAACGCAACCAACTGCGGTGGGATCGGAAGCGGAAGAAGATGGTCCATGTTGATCCGGTGAGATGACTTTATCCTTTTGTGTGTGTTTCTGTCACAATCAGTACATAGATTAGTGTGTAAGCTAAAGTTTTACATAATAACAAAATTTTTAATCGGCTTCAAAAAGAGGAGATTAAGAGATCTCTTTTGAGATGAGTAGTGTAGTGCCTTTGTACAAGTTTTATTTGATGTATTCTCTGTATTTCCGTATACATAAATTGGTAAATTATTAATTCGTCGGGATCTTTTTTGACAAAACTTGCTATTCCGTGAGATGAATTCTATCTGACTAACTCTGACTGAACCTATTATCACCCTTTTATTTTACCTAGAACAAGGTATACTGTAAAAACTGTTCATAAATAATAGAAAAGTAATACTAATTCATAAAATTTTATACAATACTCGTAGTCATGCATGACGAATGGAAAAATATTTTTATCCTATCGGTATTTTTTCTTTTCTCTGAAAAATACGAGTACTACGAGTACTACATACGAGTTTAACATAGAGGTGACTCCGTAACTTTAATGCTTCGTATCTGTGTGAATTTTTATTTTTTTGACAAACTGAAAACTGTCTAACCCTGTCGTCACCCCTAACGACACTAATTGACTTATTGTATAAATACTACCTTTTAAAATTCTAAATTTGAAGCCCTGCACTGTAAAATAACAACTTTTGTACTCACGTCTGTCAAATAAATGATTAATGATTCATTCGTTATGCGAATAAAACTCATCTTCGTGCTGTTTTGCTATAACACAGGACGGTGGTCGCAAAATGATCCGCACGGAGAGCGGGGGCCGCGTGCCCGCGTCATACCGCAGCGGGAAGTACGACGAGTGGCGGAAACGGAACGCCGCGCCCGAACACGATGACGAAGAAGACAACAGACCTGATACTAATAGGAAGAGACCAGGTACACGTTATATTACTTTACGATTTTTTTTTTGTTCCTTTTGTTGTATATCTTTTATGTACATAAACAGTTTACAATCATGGGAACCTTACCAACCCATAGAATGTGTAGGTGCAAAGGCGGACTTATACTATTCTACGCACAATTGCGAAAAACGGCCATTTCCAGCGTATGTGCGTAGAAAAGCTTCACGTTCTCACTTTAAATTTAAACAGTAGTTCATAAAATAGTTTGAAAGGTTATGGGATCTCTTCCAGTCAACCAAGTAGTGAAAGTATAAAATAAATGGCCATAACGGGTAGAAGTCAAAGTGTACAGATCAAAAGAATTATTTTGTTTATTTAAATAAAATACATAAACTAAAATAATACAAGCTATACAATCTGTCTGAGAAATCGTCATATCTTCTTAGTCATTCCTTGAGGGAATCGAGAGAAGGTGCATTTTCACGTCTACAGGAAGCGCATTCCACGACCGAGTGAATACCGAAAATTAATCCCCGTAGGACTGCGAGACATGAGCAGGAATTAGCAGCTGATACCACTACCACGCAGGCGATTGTTTGCCTGGTGTTATGTCCTACTACTTGGCAAAGGCCTCACCAAAACCCTGAGCATAAACAGCGTGCCTACGAATACACGGATCTTGTTCAATCTATTGAATCCTTCTAAAATTAAAAATTTCAAAATTTTGGATTTATGGAGGTTTGTTCCGCTTTTACAGCGAAACGGATTAGAATGTTTGGCATGTAAATTACCTAGATTAACTCATAGGATTCTTTTTTGAGTGCGTTACTCTAGCAGGAAAGTAGTTCCTAGCGAGATATTAATTAAATTTATAATTAATACCTAATATGCTGTAAATGTGCCTGGCATAAATAATTTGTGGGGGTTGTCATTTTGGAAAAAAAACGGAAAAAAGGTTCCTTCTAGGGTAACGTTGTTTCAGCAGGAAAATTCTAAACTACTGATCGGAGGGAGAAACAATGTGCATGGTCAGATACCTCATGTGGAAGAATGTGTGGCGAATATAGAATTAGTGACGGTTCAGTTTATCAAGATATTAAGTTTCCTGCTGGGGCAACGTTTAGCAAAATCGGTGTGCTCTAAAACTGTTATATTTGCGCATGTAGAATAAATTTACATGAGTAGCTCTCAATTGGTGCTCATGGCACACGAAAGAACTTATCAATTTCGAGTAATTGCGCTTTTTTTGAAAAACGGAAAAAAATCGCAGCGTCTAAATGAGAAAACGTGTAAGCTCTCTAAAAACTGTATTCGGTCCATCTTGACGCCTATTCATCAGTTATTTAATAATATTACAAAAATTCAAAATTATTCTATCATAACTTTGACGGACAACATACAAGAAAACGGGTCAACCCTAAACGTGCACCCACACGTTTAGGGTTGACCCGTTTTCTTTAAACGCCGCTTTTTTATCATAAAATTTAGTATCATTGGGTAAGTATCCCATAACACTAGCTAAAGCTTAGTAAGGCTAGCTCAATCCGTGTGATTTGTCCCTTTATATTTATTATTATTATTTAATGACTAAATAATAAATATCTCACAAATTAAATGCCGTATTATGTAATGTATAAATAAAAACAATGTAATCGTTTGCTTTCAGTATCGGAATTCCGTCCACACTGGGTGAAGCACAACGAGCGCGTCGCCAAGCAGAAGGCGGAGGCTTCCTCCAAAGAGTTCAGGAGCAAGCAGCAAATCGTCAAGGAGCGCCTGCGCAGGGACAAGATCAAACAACGGCTCAAATTCAAAGGCAAGGGCAAAGGCAAAGGCAAGAAGAGGAAATGATAAATAAACTATTGTACATTTTGTATTCTTTTTTATTTCTTGTTGCCCAAGTTACAGTAGCTAAATAAGGCAGAAGCCTCGTCCAACGAGTTCCAGAGCAAGCGGCAGCTCGTCAAGGAACTTGCGCAGACAAAATGCAAGGGGAAATGCAAGAAGAGGAAATGATAATGCTAATTAATGTAAATTTTAAGCTTGATTATTTACTGTTTGCCCAAGTGCCATTAGTTTTTTTTTAACACGGTCCATATAAAATTATAGAAGCTATCTTTCCATGTAATGCAAATCTAAACTTGAATGACATCAGTTTAAAATGTATGGTTTTACTATAGACCTATTTTTTATTGTTTTCTGTTTAGCGTGACCCTGGTGCATCAATCAATAGTTATTTTGCTTTGGGTCCATTGTTGGAAGCACGTCGAACCTTTGGGTTATATGTATTGTACTTACCCCCTTGCCTTACTCACCCGCATCGGGATTTCTGAAGAAGGACTGCATAAGCTTCAGAATGTCACCTGGTGCGTAGTGCCTGTAGTCCTCTTACTTAGGATAATAGGGAAGGGATGAAAATTTTAAAAACGCCTGAATAGAGGGCTCTCAACAACTCTCATTTTGAAGAGATTAGTGCGATTACTAGAGTAACGCACTCATGAAAGGAGTGCGTTACTCTAGCAGGAAAGTAGCTTCTAGAGAAATATGAGTGGAATTCATAATTAGTACCCAATATGCTGTAAATGTGCCCGGTATAAATAATTTGTGGGGGTTGTCGTTTTGGAAAAAAAAACGGTTCCTGCTAGGGTAACGTTGTTCCAGCAGGAAAATCCTAAACCACTGATCGAAGGGAGAAACAATGTGCAGGGTCAGATAGGATGTAGGAGCTACTTTCCTGCTAGAGTAACGCATTCTTATGAAAGTGTCCAGTCAAGGCTCTCAAAAGAGTTCTTGTCTGTTTACTGTTTTATTGGTATAACCACTTGCCAAAGTGCCACGTGCCACTTGGCAAAGTCCTCACCGAGTGTCTCCTTGTAGTGTGTGTCCACAAATTTCTCTCAATTCAGCTCTGTCTACTTTTGATATTGGCATTTGTAACCATTCCATATGAAAGGCCTAAGAAGGGTTCGCCCTATAAACGAGTTGCTTGATCCTTCCCTTGCCAGCTCGTCTGCCTTTTCGTTTCCCTAAATGGCAACATGACCCGGCACCAGATCAGCCTCAATTTGTTGTGCCTAACTAGCTGATTTAGGGCACGCACAGCATTCAAGGCCAGTCCGGAAACAATGCTGCTGGAACTGAGGGCTGCGAGAGTTGCCGGTTGTGACAGCTAGGCAAAAATATAGATTTGCCGGTTTTTGAAGCATATTTCTACACACAGTTACTGCATACGTTTCATATTGAAAAACTGTTGCATACTGCCCATATGATGTCTGTCTTTCGAAAAGATACCCGCTACTTCTGTTCCATGGTTGGTCTTCGATCGTCCGTGTCCGAATCAATAGTTACATCAATTATGATAATTCAAATAGTTATTATTATTAAGTAGCCCAATCACTTTAGCCAAAAATATGGGTCAACCTCGGAATGAGAGGGGTTGGGACATCAGTCAGCATGGAATGGAACAGCATTTGTTTCGCCTGTACAATCGCGCGCCAGCATGCTGCAGCATTCTATCGCACGCGGCAGCACAGGCAAAACATGCTGTTCCATGCTCAAAAATGACTCCTACGGAATGCGACAGCACGCGACAACTTTTAGAACGTTAGAAAGAAGGTGCGTACGAGTTTTCAGATTATTATCTCTCATTTCGACGTGAATCGCTCAAATGACTGGGCCCATAGGTACGTTTTAACTTTGACACCTTGAAAGAATCACAGATATAGTATGTAATATAATGGCAAAATGAAACGCAAAGAAAAAATCATGATATAATGTATATTTAAAAAATTAAGATAAACATTAGAGTATGTACCTACTTACAATTATCTGTACATGTTGATAAATAACTTCTGAGGATTTTTATCTGGACATTATCGGATATTATAATAATATTCTTATTGGGAATAACTATGAACAGTATCATAAGCGAAAACATTTATTTACAGATTTATCTTTAACTAGCAAACAATAGTATGCGACTATAAATAAGTTCCGTGGATAAATTTAAAAGGTACTTCATTACATCCTATCTACATATCCATATAACGATTCACAATAATTCACACACATTCAGATACAGGATATTTCAAATAAGCTATGAGCAATCTAGCGCTTTATACTTTTACTACAGTTTAAAATAACTTGAACATTTTAATAGCAAATAAATCAAATTTATTGCTGCATTATCTACCGTAGCCATACATAAAGAAACATTCATGAATACTTATTCCAAGGCCAACTGGATTCAAACTTCTATCCGCCTCAACTACAGAACTGCCGCAGTTCTTTTTTTATCAAATGAAATTCTCTTTTTATGCATAGCCCAGTAGATTTATTTGCGAATAAGTTTATCAGTATGAAAATTTTATTCATAAGTATATTACTTACTATTTAAAATATCGGCAAAACAAGATTATATGGGATCCAAAACTAACATATTTTATTACAAACTAGGACGCAATCAGGATATCAAATGGAGATAAAAATAAAGCCATGTTCTCAATATAAGACTTCAAAAACGCTATAGCTGTATACAAACTACATTATAATGAGTACATGGGTTTATATGCATACAATTCAACATCTTATTGCTACGATACAGTGAAACTCTGGAATATTTCGTGGACAGGTCAAAAAATAGAAGCACATAATATGCGCGGGTCATTATTCATTATCGCTTAAAATTTGGCAACAAACGTCTCACTCGCATTTTATAACTAAGCGATAACTATCATATCGGGTCGCCGTAATTTTTCAAAAACTTGTACATGAACACAACTGTGTTCGGAATTGTTTGAATAAATTGAAATTTATTGCAACTTTGTAATTTTATTTAAACATGTCCTTTCTATAATATTTCATGCTCTGTGCACCATGTACTTGTCATGCTTGACGTTCAAGCAGGCTGCTTTATATTATTGTAACCTTTTCTGACCTTTAATGGCAACTCTTAACTATAATCTCTCAGATCGACAACATCAAGCAAACCTTACAACACATATAAATTTATTTAGAACTCCTGCCTAATCCGCAGAATCACCAAACAATTTGGCGTCCCCGACTTGCCTATCTACCTGTAATCAAACTCAAATTCAATCTTCTCTATTACACCTAAATAATGCCGTCTCGTCTTCAATGCTTTGGCATTCCAGCACACACATCGGAAACATCTAATTCCATATTAAACAACTAATTTCAATACATAGGTTAAAAACTTAAGAATATATGAATAAGAAATCTAAACCTAATCCACTTTTCATGTCTGAACAATCAGTCTTCTCTTTGCGAAAATTATCATAATCATTTAACTATTTACATTTTCTTTTTCAAGAATTTAACACTTCTAAGTGGACTTTTTATACATGAAATAATTTTAATGTGTCAGTTTTTACAAAGCGCTATGGGAAACTACAAAGTAATTATAATGGACGGGTAAAGTGTTCGCGGTAGACAAAGAAATAATTATTTTTCGAGCTAAAATAATACTTTCAACTGCTTTTTGTCAGCATCTTATAAAATAACATGGATGGCTGCATTTTAATCTCAACAAACGTCAACTTCGAAGTTTCTGGGAAAAAAATGTTATTCAATTTCAAAATCTACAGTGCCTAAGGCATAGGTACTTATTTCTTTGTCTGAACCCCGCTGTATGATTAAGGTATGAATAATTATGGAGGCATGTTTTGAGCAAATTAAGGCTGATAATTTCAAAGGTACAGCAAGTGACAATGGTTATGGCACTAGTACTTTACAAGACTACTTGAATATGAATGCAATGAATAGACTGCTGATTTCAAACAAACTATACACAATAGCTGACAATGATTATAATACATACTCATAACTTAGTTTAAAAAGATTATTTTAGCACGTCTTTTAATATTTCTCAAATACTAACACATTGACCAAAATCGTAAATTTGACAGCTAGATTCGCATGTTTCTTTGTAACCATTTTTAACCATCTATTAATAAGTTTTATTGGGAAAATTTGAGAGTAAAAATTAAAATTTACTACATGTCGCAATTATACAAACCTTGTCCGAAATTTACTGTGGGTAATTTCTCAACCTTATGTGGAAAACATGCACATTTCCATAATGTTCTCTAAAACCGAGGAATATTTACCACCTTTGGTAGATACAATACGGAACTAATTTTAACTTTTTGAAACAAGTCCGGCTTTATTGATATATATATATATATTTTTTGAAAATTATTAAATTATTATATTTCGCGTTCTTGAAAATTGCTAATATTTTGAACACATGTCATTTTCACAATAAATAAAATTGACAATTTCAATGTAGCAACCATATGCAATGTTTGGCATGATGACTAGGGAAGTGAATTCTGACGATAAATCGGACATTTTAATGTTTTGAAAACTAGGAAATTTAGTAATATTTTTTTTAATTATGCCTCTGTTATTTTACATTCCACTAGATACTAATTTAATTGTAACAATCCAGTTACGAAGATAACTCTCAGAAAAGTCGTAGCTTCTCAAGGGATTTGCCAAGTACACTGATAGAGTTTTAGACAGTGGTTTTTTTTTATTCCGACGCAAACTTTGACACAAAAGCGCGATGTCTGGATACAAAGACACCACAATTACATACGAAAAAAGCATGTCTTTAGCTGCGATAAAATTTTGACTGATTACATATACTTTGCCTATTTTGCAACGTCAAATTGTGTCGTCACAAAACCAGCAATGTATAAAAATAAGCATCTGAATGCAAATGTATTCCCAGTTAAAGTCGCAGTGACTCCGTTTTATCGGTACATAAAGAACATCTAGATATTCGCAGAAAAAAGAACGACCATAAATTTAAATATTGTCAACTAGATTAGAAAATTTAAATTCAATAAGAATTTAGTTAAGATTAAGGTTGAACTAGTCGCGGGCTCGAACTCACAGGTGGGCGCGGCCTAAAAGCATGCTGTCTCACCAACATTGTGTTCGGGCGATGCAGTGAGGTGAAATGCACGATAAATTCATAGTAATCCGAGCGCGTAAAAATACGTAGTCCTTTGGGAAAAGGGGTTTCATGCAAAAACGACTGCATTAATCAATTACAAATTTTATTAAAATCTTCGATAAATGTGCCGTGTCGATGTGAGATTTTACA
The DNA here is from genome assembly GCA_943193695.1 of Acrobasis suavella. Lineage (NCBI taxonomy): Eukaryota > Metazoa > Arthropoda > Insecta > Lepidoptera > Pyralidae > Acrobasis > Acrobasis suavella. The sequence continues at coordinate 6,536,645 of OW971935.1, forward strand.
CTACTTTTATTACTTATTTAAGCCAAAAGTTGCGTAAAAATAAGCAAAAAAAAAACTAATCTTTGATGGCTCATAACTTTATAATGGCTTTTTATTTTACTATTCTGTATCCGTACAGACAAAATTTATAATGAGACAAAACGACATCATGTTAACCTTTGGATGTACAATGTCAAACAGTGGAGGAAATCCCCTCCGAAATTTGTATAAAAAAGTATCGACTAGTCCAACCTCAAAGCGAATAAGGGTGACAGTTTAGAGTATACCGTTGGTGTAGTACTGGTAGTTGTCGTAGAGGCGCGTGGAGAGCGAGTGCAGCGCGTCGCGCACGAGGCGGTCGACGAGCGCGTGCAGCTGCGGCTCCGTGCGGCCGAGGTGGAAGCGCCCGCGGAACGACGACACCGCGCCGCTGCTGCGCAGGCACGACAGCTGCCCGCCTGCACGCACAAACAATACTAATCAATCCAAAGACTTACCCCCTTATTCATAAAAAAATACAAACGTTTGCTAAATCTATTTTAGTTAATTGTTTTGTCTCGTTCTTTCAATGTCAAATATTCAAAAGAGGAAAAGGGACTTAACATGTTTTATCTAAAATAGGTTTAGCAAACGGTTGTTTGTTTTTATGAATTTGAGGGTTAGAATATAGTACAAGTAGTGTAAATTTGCTACCGAGCGTCCAGGGGTAAGAGAAAGACATATTAATGATTCTACATATATTTTTTTCATGGTCGGGTTATAGGCACACTTTAAATATATGCAATTTGAAGTGCCTATAACCCCACCATGAAAAAATGTTCGGTAGGTGATAGAGACAAAACATGGCACTCTTTACTTTTTCTTCTTTTAGAAATCGCAATAAGACTATTTCGCTCTATCAAAGCGTGGCGACCCTTGAATCAGTCACATTTTTTTTATAATTATTTTACGGCTCTGGATACTAGTCTTTTAGAGCCTATTTTTTACTTCTTTATCCCTAACCCTAACTATACAATCTAAGGGTGGTGTAGGTCCTTTGATTGCTTCAAGGGAGCTTCTGGCGAAAAATCTATACGAGCCCACTGGCCCAATGGCGGACGGTGCCTTAAAACGCCCACCACAGTCCGCAAATAAATACCACTACAACCGCATTATGAGTGTCCACTTCAAACAATTTATATATTGTCCATGAGCATGAGCATTTATTACACTAAACACCAATTTCATATTATAAAGTCCACTAGAATCAATTTAAAAACTCCAACTGAACCCCTTGACTTCCCGCCAAAAACTCTAATCAATCACATTCTTTGTACTTTTTTTGTAAATTATTTTACGGCCCTGGATACGAGTCCTTTAGAGCCTTTCTTTAGTTTTCTACCCGACTACGGCAAAGAATAGCCGAAGGGTAATGATTTTTGCAGTCTATGTATGTGGGTATGTATGTGTGTTGGCACCTGATTCTACATGACGAGTATTGTCAGGACGACATATGCTACAACTTGTGTGCAATAATAGTGCTAGCAGTAAGCCAAAAAAAAAGCTGCAAATGGTGTCAAAAGCATGAGAATCGGAACGATTGATCTTTCACTTATCAGTACTTATCACATTTTGTAATATTAAAATATAATAAAAAAATACTTAATATAAATATTTTTAAAATTGCTTTCTTGGGATAAGATATGAGGCTATTACATAGCATTTTAGGTATATTTTACAAATAATGATTCAACCGTATCATATCTGGAGGAGCCCAAACTTGGAATGTTTTGAAAATGAATTTATTTTAATTAAAAACAAGTGACTGATGTGCTATATTTTAGAATCTGCTTAGTAAGCCTTTTCATTAGATAACACATACGATAGGTTCCAGAACAAAAAAATCCCATACAAAAGAAAGATGACGTCATAACTCCTCTCCTTTTTTATCTTTTCGTGCTACGGGTCAAATTGCTTCTTATGGCCTAAAGATCAATCGTTCCGACTTTAATGCTTTTAACACCATTTGCAGCTTTTTACTGAACTTCGGGGAGTACCGCTAGCACTATGAATCTATTTTACTATGACGAATTGTACGTAAAAAAGTGCGTGTCACTAATTTTTAAAACATATAGGTATCTTGTTCATTTTTATATTCCTAAGGGCGTTCCCTGCCTTGAGTGTGAGCACGCGCGCGTGGCTGATTTTGCAAAATACAAGAGCAGAGCTGCGTAAGATCACGCGTCACGTGGTCGGGAGTACGCAGTGCGATCGCACGTCGCGTATTTATTTTTAGGAAATCGAAAGTCGCACTCCGCATGCCGACAGTCCAGTCCGAACTAAACAAATCCAAGATTTTAATGTTTGCCGACGTCTATAACATCGCTTAGCCAAATAATAAAAAAATTCAAAATAGTATTGGCGGCGCTGCGTAAAGCGTATTAGCTATATGCGGCGTGTGTTTCGCGTGTGCGACTGGACCGCGCCGCGGGGTTCTGAACGCGTTTTTTGCGTCGGTTAGTTTTTGTAAACAAGAAAATAAGTCGCGATTCGTGCGTCGTTGATTTAAACCCATAGATTTACTAAGTGGTAAGACATGACGTCATAATTAACTAGTATAAAGTAATTTCATATTAACTTGTTAGGCATCCAATTATTATTATAATATAATGATTTATTCTTTCTCAATTTGCTTTACAATTTGAAAACTTTTATTTTAATATGTCATGTCTGAATACTTAGTAAATCTATGGATTTAAATCAACGACACACGAATCACGACTAACATTCTTGTTTACAAAAAATAGCCGACGCACGAAACGCGTCCAGACCGCCGCGGGATCATGGAGCGTAAAACACGCGCAAGTCAGCGCACACCCTAACAAGTTTCAATCAAAGTTCGGTGTAGGTCTTTTGATTGTCTCAAGGGAGCTTCTGGCGAGTGGCGAGATTGATCACCGACATTGGCAGTTTGATTGACCACTTTCATGTAAACAAATAAAATAATCCTCTTAAAAAAGTTATTGCATTGTCGCCGCATGCATGTTGCAGATAAAAATAAAAGTTAAACACCGGCCGCCGCCACTTCATTCTGAAGCGGACCTAAAGCTAACTATAGAAGGGCACCTTACTTTTATTAAAACTTACCCATGCGCATGAGCTCCACGATGTGTATGATCTGGTCGCAGTGCTTCCTGGCCGCGATGAGCCCGCGGAGGATGAGGATCTTAAAGTAGTGGAACATGTCCGACTGCTCGCCGTCCATCACTTCCACGAATTCGGTGGTTAACTGGGAAATTAACAAATAAACATTGTTTCATTTTCTATCATTTCACATCTAACCTGTTTGGTTTGGAGCCTATGGCTCGCATTTTCTGTAAACTACAGGGTTTCGCAAGATGTGAACGAACCAGTGGAGGTTCACTTTTCTTTCTATTAAAGTTTTTAATTGAGTTCTTTTAACAAAGATTTTTCAAGAAACAAATGGTCTTTTTTTTCATACATAAGACCATTCTGTTTGTGACTCAGCGTTTCAGAAATTGCCCATCCCATGAATGAATGTTAGTATTTTAATCATAATAGAAAGTAACACAATAAAATTCAATAAGCGGAAATTACCTTAAACGGAGAACTCTCAAAGCCGAGGTTTTTGGGTGAGATTGAGAATATGAATCCAAAGTCGATGTGGATTATGTGACCCGCACTGTCCAGCAGAATGTTGCCGTTATGCCTGAAACAATGCAATATTTTATTTCAAAAAACAATAAGTATCTTGTAATCAACCAAAAATAATAGTAGATTGATTTATAGTTCATACATCATGACAATGCTCAGAGAAATATCTTAATTAAAACTATACACAGGTACTTCGAGGGCAGTGAAATATGTCGCTTATCACATGAATTAACTTTCGTCACACATTTGATGATACATACCTACATACATATTATCACGCCTACGATCCTGACAGACCTCTTTCGCTTCATCTACACTCATCACTCTCTTCATGCATGCCCGCCGGTTACGGATACTTCTACCTCTCTTTTTTTAAGGCCGTCTGCAATCTGATCGCGGTACGTTCGTCGAGGACGACCCTAACCCACTCTTCCACTCAAGTTTGCTTTGTAGACCCTTTTAGTAAATCTCCTTTCATCCATCCTTTCTACATGTCCGAACCATCTCAACATTCCCTTCTCAATTTTTATTACTACATCTTCTTTCAGTCCACACCGCTTCCTTATCACATCATTGATGAATATTGTAATCTAAGACTTCCTTTTATCACCGCCCGTGGTGTGAAAGTATACAATTTTATGCCATCCCTGGTTTTTTAAGTGCGAGTATCGGGCGCATAACGCCACTTTATCCGAAGCAACCTTATTGTTTAGCCATAAATACAGAATTAATATAAGTACTAAGTACATAACTCAACCTTCCAGCGTTCTGCAATATGGCTTTGAACACTGAAACTCATACATTGTCGTGTGCACGGATCTATGTATAGTTTCGTCTGTAGTAGCAGTAGGCTAAATGTTACTTCGCTTGTACGAAGCGCCATACTTGTGCCATCACAATGTGTTAAGTTTTTTTTCACCTGAATAGGAATTGGCGAAAATGCGAATCATGTTAATGGCCTTTGAACCTCGCGACCCTTGGGGTCTGCCTGCTCAAAGCTGCGGGACCGAAAATGCTCTGTCTACCCCATTGGAACATAGACGTGATGTTATGTACGTATGTATGTTCTCTCACCTGTCTTTTAGCTGCAGTAGATAGCTCGTTAGCGCGTATGCGGCGGCTGACTCCACAAAATTGTTCTGTGCGCGCAGGAACCCTTCGCTGTTCGGGGGACCGTGTTCCAATTCTAGCCACGCGCGGAGAGTTTTGCCAGACTGCTTCTTTATTTGGTGGAGCGATACAGAATTTAAAACCTGCAAGGAAGGACAAAATAATGAATTAATAAGATTATAGCATTGTAAGTTTAAAAAAATAGAGAAGATACTAGTTTGAAATAGTGTAAATTCGGAAACCAGAGTTTTCAAATGCGCCTCTAAAATGATGGCAATTAACAAGTTTTTGGCCAGGCAGATTAAAATAGCTCCGACTTTCAAACGTTCACCCCCATAACTTTTAAACCGCTGAACCGATTTCCATCAAACATAGCTAAGAACCACCGCAAGGAAACTTGCTTTCACGAAAGCGGGCCATCCGTTCGACAGCACGATGCCACAGGCAGAAAAACAATCAGATCTTTTCTGTGGAGGGTTAATAAATATCCTAAAACCGATTCATGAGCGGTTGACTAAAATAAACAAAGGTAAAAAATAAAAACTTTCCAGTAATTGAGATCTTTATTTCTTTAGGTAACGTGATGGGTAACGAGCACGCAAAGCTTCGATCCGGAATTTGCTTGTACCTATGTTCAACGAAAATTAGTATCTCTGATCGAAAACTCACGAAATTAATTTCGAACATGCGCCAAATCTTTTAAAGTGTTAACGAGATAAAGGATTCTAAACAGTCGCATTTACAGTTCGGGGCAATCTACTGCCCCGCAGGTTACGTCTTACTGGGACCCAAACCCTAGTTTTTGTCCCGGAAGTCCCGGGTTTTTTTGTAAATTTAGTTGTCTTGTGTCCCGAGACTTTGAAACTGTCGAGACTTCCCAAACTAGGGTTTGGGTCCCAAGACGTCTAGTGTCGCGAAGTCCCGAGACTTTTTGTAAATTTAGTTGTCTCGGGTCCCTTTGAAACTATCGAGACTTCCCAAACCCTACTACTAATATTTACAAGTTGGGTAACCAAAGGTTATGATTACTTAACGCACACACGTACCTGCACAATGGTATTAAAATGCGGTGCGACTGCATATTTAAACTCATTATTCATCGGGCGCATGCGGCCATTGAATGGACTGACGCAACCGATTGAGTGTAAATTCATGCAATGATGCTCGCATCCGGGGATTATTGGCTTAGTGTTCTGTTCTTCTGTAACTCTTGCATTTGTACGTATAAACACACGCATACATACACTATCGCGTCGCGTATTTCTAATGGGGTAAAATGAGTCTTGCGGCTCAGAAGACAGAGCTCAAGGTTGCAAGACTCAAAAACTAAAATACTTTTTTTAAGTTTGAAAAAATGTAGAAATCGTAACGTAGTAGATTCATTATGGGCACCCATACAGGGTGTGCCTGTTAAGGGACTTTATTCAGAGTTTGTCCGTGCTTCGAAAGTGACGTAAAGCCAAGTCAATCAGAAACAAGTAATGTCTACTATGCGAAATAAAGATAAATTAAAGGTTCAAGACATATTAGAAACTAGCTGTTGCCTGCGTATTTTGTAATCAAAGGTTGTTTGATAATCCTACGAGAACATCACATTATTTTCAAGAAGATATCCTATAATGTTAAATCCAGATAACAAACTATCTGCAAATTTTATTCCAATCCATTAAGGCGTGAAAACGGAAGAAATAACCTACAACTTTCGCATTTACAATATTAGAAGGATAATGTAGTTGACATTCAAAATCGTTTAAAATCTTTTACCAACCAACAGCGTGCCTGATATTTGATATTGAAAGTAATCTCTATCGGTTGTTGTTTTACAGTATCGTATTTCATTTGCATATCTTATCAAAGGCGTAATTTATTATAGTAATTAAATAGTTTAGATTAACATGTGTACGTGTCAATACACTTGTAACAAAATGCTATGCGTTTAGTGCGTTTCACCTATCTAATAAAAGAAACACCATACAATTACAATATCATAACACTTTAAACTTATATATTTCATTTTATAAGGAAGAAATCACTTTAAATATCAAATTTTTCTACAATTTATACACGCTGGAAAAAAATAACATCTCCACTTACATCTCCACTTATAGCGGGTTAACATTTTATTTTTCTTATCATTTTACCACTTTTCCAGCGTAGTGTCGGGCGCACGTGGCGCTTTGCTTGTATCAATGGTGTTAAAACAAAATTAACCGTCGAAATTATTAATACTGAACGGAAATATTCCAGTAGCTTAATGGTGTAAATGAAACACATTTTTTTTACTTTTCTTGCAATATAATTTCTTGCAAGAGCGGTGACATAAGAATGATTTGGCTACCAATTGTAACTTATTTTGACTCAATAAAGTTTAAAATAAATATATAGGGACAAATCACACTAATTGAGCTAGCCCCAAGTAAGTTCGAGACTTGTGTTATGGGATACTAACTCAACGATACAATATTTTATAACAAATACATATATACAATTTTATAGATAAACATCCAAGACCCAGTACAATTTGAAAAAGGCCTTTGAATTTTCTAACTTGCCCTGACCGGGGATCGAACCCGGAACCTCTGGGTGGCGAACTAGCATGGTGACAACTACGCCACGGAGGTCGTCAAATAAAATCTCAAAGTGTACAAATAAAAAGTAAAATGAAAGCAGAAGGCATGCCTCACCGGCTGTATGAGTCCGCACTCCTTGTCGAGGCACAGGATCTCGTAGGGGTGCAGCCGCAGCGGCACGCGCTCGTGCTGCCACACGGCCTGCAGCCGCCGCAGCAGCTGCGCGGCCAGCATCTCCTGCCGCAGGTCGTCGCCCACCTTCACGATGCAGCCCAGCAGCCGCCAGCCCGCCAGCGAACCGTACGGCGACGACGTCCGCATTCGCGCCAGCTTGCTCTCCCATGACTCCTGAAAGTTACAAGGCGCAGTCAAACCTCCGTATTCGTAGAATTCTTTTAGCGTCTCGTTCTTACTTTGTCAAATATTGAAAAGAACGAGGAAAGGAACAAAAGATGTTTTAACTAAAGTAGGTTCCCGTGAAGCGACAACGCGGCGACGTCCGCATTCGCGCCAGCTTCCTCTCCCATGACTCCTGAAATTTACTAGGCGCAGTCAAACCTTCGTATTCGTAGAATTCTTTTAGCGTCTTGTTCTTACTTCGACGAATATTTAAAAAAAAAACAAGTAACAAAAGGTGTTTTAAATAGATTTAGAAAACGGATGTTATTTTTATGAATACGAAAATTATTAATTGATCTTTGTATGATTTTCTACAATACAATACCTTTATAGCACAAAAAAATTCAGGACATAATTATCTTAAAAACTAGGAAATGCGGAAAAGGCAATTTATAACATGATAATTTGATTCTTTTTCTTTTGATTTCATGATGGTTGTTGACGTCCTAATCATTTACTTACAGTTCGTAAGAGCAATTTCAGAAAAAGTGACAAGAACCTGCACTGCAGCATATTCGCCAAATACGTTACAAGTTTTATTAGTTTATTTTATTATTTTCAGGTTGGTGTGGAACCGAAATCTGCACCACGTGCTCCAATGCACCATAGACGCACTGATATGAGAAGAAGTTTAAGTTACGTTGTGCGTCAACTCAAGTTAGTTCAACGTGTTTCCGACAGAATATGTGTCATACAAGTGATACAAGTAGTTGTAGCTCAACTACTAACACAAAGCCTTGTCAAACGTACATACTTACGTAGAGCCACGACGTTTTCCGTTTCCTATTTACACACTATACGTAACAACAGATCAAAGGTGGAAAAATTATGCAACTAATTACGATTCCTAACGCAATTACGCAAATAATATAAAACAGTTATGGTATTTATGAAACCTGTGTGTAATCTGCATTCAGCTATGAACTGACAAAAATAAATACCTTTTTAAAATAAAAGAAAGGGAAACTATTTTTTTCCTCAATTTTGCAAACATGTCAGTTAACAATATTTGGACAAAGTAAGAACTGAAGACCTATGGTATTATATATACAACGTGGAAGTGACATACACGTAATAAATCGAACAACAGGATATACTAGATCACTTTAGTATAATGAAATAAAAATAACAGAGAAACAACAAAAAAAAATCGGCATTTCCTTACAAAAGTGTCCAGCCGTCCAGGCAATTTGTATGGGAACGAAGAAATATTTTTTGGTATTGTTACTGTAATTTAATAAACATTATACTATAGTTATTTAGTATAGCCCATGATTCGATTTATTACGGGTATGTCCCTTCCACGTTGTATATTTATCGTTAGTTATTTTTACACCACATTGGCAATATTTCGTTTAATTATTTTTATACAAAACTAGCTGCGCCCCGCCCTGTTACCCGCGGAAAAAGTATTGATCCAGGCCTATGTATTGATCCAGGATGTCACCTTCCTGCATACCAAATTTAATCGAAATTGGTCCAGCTGTTTGCGCGCGAAAAAGTAACAAACATACACACACACACACTCACAAACTTTCGCCTTTATAATATTAGTGTGATAGTGTGATTGTAAAGTCGTGAAGTTCACATATTGCAAAGAAGATCAGCTTTCATACCGATTAACGCACCATGGTAAGAAAGCAATACACATTTACGCCAAATGCCTGCGTTTCTTAAATGTAAGCAATTAGCCTAACTGAGTATGTTTACACCACACTTTATTTCACAGGCGAGACGAATACTCAAAAACATCGAGAGTACAGAAATGAAGCTCGTGCAAATTGACAAATATGCAGGATTGGCAGCAGGATTATAATAATAATAATATTTATTGCTCACCATAATCAAGTACATGTATAATTAATATAACATGCAATTTAAACAAATAAATACTTAAATCTAGATTCAAACAGAACTTGTCTTTATACAGATCCAAAGATATAAATTTTGAAGAAAAATGAAAAAATTGATTATGGCAGGTTGATACCTGAACTAGGAAAATTCTATATGAGGCTAGGACTGCTGTAGAAACACAGTAGACTGCTGTAGCTGAATGAATGCGAATAGAGCTACATAATAATATATAGTTTCATCCACCTCTTAAGTTATATCCACCTCGTTTACCTTAACAAAAGGTGATAATTGTAAAGGTTGTAACCTTTACAATTATCACCTTTTGTTAATATGCTTTTGGCAATAATTATAGATTATTGAAGTGAAAACTTCTTTAGCGGTGTTGTACACTTTTTATTATGGGTAAAAAATGTTAAACTTCGAAAGCGCAAATGTTCGTTTGTGTTTATGTTACAGCGTGCCACGCGCATCCATGGAAATGCACAACGTTAATATTCAAGTTTTCACTTCTGCCGGCACTCCCGGAGTGCAAACCGTCGTTTTTATTATTATTTATTATAGTGCTACATCTGTACTTCCAATGGTTTATGTATGACCAAGACGCAGATTGGCCCACTTGCGTCCACTCTAATTATGCTTTGCACATTTTCTCTGCGCCTATCAATCACCAATACACTATTAAACACATTCCAGGAAGTGGTCCTGGCAATTCACGCAGTACGTATAATTGTATAACTACAGCAAATAAGTCTTGCCTTTCTCCATAAATACATTATTGCGAAACTAGGAAATAGTAAAGCGTAGTTCTGTTTGTTTGGAGCCCTCACTAAGTGCTTATTCATGTTGACTCAACAAAGTATGCAATATATAACGTCAAAAATGTAGGTATGTATAAGCGAGCCAGCTATTTTGCAAGTTTTTATGAGAGTTCACTTTAAATAGGAGCCTTGTTAATGTTTAATTATACAATTTGATGATGGCGCTTGACGTCGATTTTTCTGTACTTGCATTAAATATATCTAGTTGCCATAATACATCTCAATAGCGGTCATTGATACATTGTTTGTTTACATTTTTAGTGCCTTTTATGTGTTGTCAAAAGTCAAAGTCAAAAGGGGCAGAGGGGGTCGCCGCTCCTAACATTCACCCGTCTAAATCGATCGAAACCTGATCGGCCTTTCCGTCTATGAGTTGAGTTAACCGTGCTAATCAATAAAAAAACTTTCACGTTTAGTTTTTATTAAATACATATACATAGGGCGCACTATAAGTTTCCGGAACGGGCCACTTACATAAACAATATTTAAAAATTTATTGCAACATTTGAAAATAGAACTCTTTGGCTGTAGAATGCAGTTTGTTTCAACTGACTGTCTTTTGTTTTTACCTTGTGGCGCCATTTAAAAAATTGTGTGTCTGCATCAACATGGATTTAACTCGGGAAAATTTTCGTAGTATGATTTTCTACGATTTTAAGTGTAATTTGACAGCTCAACAGAGCATCGCTCGGCTTGAAACAGCTTTTGGCAATGAAGCACCATGCAAGACAACTGTTTATAGCTGGTTTGCAGAATTCAAGCGTGGTTGTATCAATCTCAGTGACGAATCTCGCGATGGTCGGCCGTCCACCGCTGTGACCAACAAAAACATCGATGCTGTGCGCCGTATGATTGAAACAGACAGGCATGTGACCTACCATGAAATTCGCGCATCCTTAGAAATAGGCATGAGTCAAATACAATTAATCCTACGCAAACATTTGGGTGTGAGAAAGCTGTGCTCGCGGTGGATCCCACACAACTTGACCGAGGCTCAAAAAACGGACCGCGTCACTTGGTGCAGTGCCATGCTTACCAGATTCAACGAAGGTGCGTCAAATTTGGTGTGGGACATAGTAACAGGTGACGAAACATGGATTTATTACTACGATCCCAAAACAAAGCAGCAATCGAGCGTATGGGTCTTTCAAGATGAGCCGAAACCAACCAAAGTGGCGCGCGTGAAAAGTGCATCTAAGCGGATGATTGCTTCTTTTTTTAATAAAACTGGACACGTGGCTACTTTTGCTTTAGAGAATCGTCGTACAGTGAATAGTGACTGGTACACGACCATTTGTTTGCCGGAAGTTATTGACGAACTCCGTAAAAATAACCGTAAACGCCGTATCATCCTGCACCACGACAATGCTAGTTCTCACACGGCCAGACAGACAAACGACTTTTTGAAGGCGAAAAATGTAGAAGTCATGAGTCATCCTGCATACAGTCCCGACCTGGCACCTTGTGACTTTTTTCTGTTCCCAAAAATTAAGAACCAATTACGCGGTCAACGATTTTCATCACCAGAAGAGGCTGTCGAGGAGTATGAAAAACACGTTTCAGAGGTCACCACAGAGGAGTGGCACAAAAGTTTTCAAAACTGGTTTCATCGAATGAAAAAGTGCATAGACGCCAAGGGAGATTATTTTGAAAAACAATAAATTAATTTTGTACCTTTAATAGTATTTTTTCATATTCATTCCGGAAACTTATAGTGCGCCCCACGTACAATTATAGATATATACAATGTGTTCGGTCATAAACTAGCAATAATTTAAGGACATGCTGTCGTCATCTATACGAACAACTTTTACTAAGGGAAAAATTAGAAATGTGTAATGTATGGAGCAACTAAGCGGCATTAGTTTGTTGCGCTTCTGTTAAAGCTATAATAACTCTAAATTCTTCAAAAATCGCCTGCAGGTGTTGAAAAAATCTAATTGATCAATCAGATATTATCGTATCTAGTACTAGCGAGCGATAGCTTCCGACCTTGCTAGGGAATGATACAGAGTGTTTCAAACGCCTTTTTTTAACCGACTTCCAAAAAAGGAGGAGGTTATCAATTCGTCGCGATCCTTTATTTTATTTTTTGTATGTTCACCGATTATTCAAAGACGCCTGGACCGATTTAAAAAATCTTTTTTTGTTTGACAGGGTATACTTTCCAGGTGGTACCATGCAAATTTTATCAAAATCGGTTGTGTAGTTTGGGAGTGAAGTCGGTTTTTAGTTTTGAAAAATTATTATATATATAGGGACAGATTTAGTTAGCCCCAAAGTAAGTTCGAGACTTGTGTTGAAATAATGTTTTTGAAAGGAAACGGTATCTCCGTTTCCTTTCAAAAACATTATTTCATTTAAACAATTTGGTAAAACAGGTAAGAAACTCACTTTCAACGCAGTGGCCGACGGATCCGCAGGGTCGTGTTTGAAGGCATTCGGCGGCGGCGCTGCGGTCGCGTCCGCCAATCTTCTCCGCACTTCTCCCGCACCCACAGCGACCGACTCTCGCGACCCGCAGGACGACGTTGATAACGCTGATACTGCTGACACCTGCAAGAAATGGCCAATTATTAATAAATTTTTATAGTAGGTACCAGTTAATGTAAGCACAAGAGAATTAAACGAAGTTTTTTTTTTATTAATTAAAACTTAGTAGGTAAAGGTTGACAAACCAAAACAAGTTAGTAGACCTGTTCTGAAGTGAGTCACCACATTGCGGAAAAATCTAAACTAAACACAGACCTATGATTGTTTTAACCGACTTCCAAAAAGGAGGAGGTTATCAATTCGTCGCGATCTTTTTTTTATATGTATGTTCACCGATTATTCGAAGACACCTGGACCGATTTGAAAACCATCTTTTTTTGTTTGAAAGGGTATACTTGTCTGGTGGTCCATAGAAATTTTATCGCAATCGGTAGTGAAATTTGGGGATAAAGTCGGCTTTTAGTTTAGAAAAATTAAACTGCGTAAAAAGACCACTATGGCCGAGTGCAACAGATGATACGATAACGATCATCCTCACAAAAGCAAAAGAGATAGCGATCAATGTGACAATAGGACAAGTTTTCATAAAAAACTTATAACCCAGTAACGGCCTGGCTTGAACACCGTCACACAAAAATTGGATTTTTCAAATTGTAAACTGTAACACTACCCTGAAAGATGGTATCGTACTGCTTTACCGATAGTTATTTTAGTAGGTAAAAATTCAACACTTTTAAGGTCGCACAAAAATATTTAGTTTCTAGTCTCATTTTGCAATACGCTTTGGCTATCTTTCTATCTTTTAATCTATGGAACTTAATTTACCATGGACATCATTTTAGATACAATAACTTAGTTGTCAACCTTCACAATGGTATTTCTCATTCTATCTAATGAAATCGTTTTCAGCAGACCTGCTAGGAGAGAGGATTTAATAGACGTGATATTTTTTTTTTTATCACCTTCATGTCCATGGTCATAATATGAAGTTTATTGAGGAAATATTATAGTAATGAGTAAATTATGCTTGGCAATGATTGTATATGTAAAAAATGTCGATGGGAAAATATAATGCCTAATACGTCCTCAGTTTTAAGTGCAGCTAGAAATTGTATTTATACATATACTGCTAGCTGATGCCTGCGGCGTTGTAATTTTTGTAGGTAGTTTTTTTATACAATTCGGGAATCTTACATTTTCTCGGGGCCATCCATAAATTACCTTATATAAAAAGTAATTCATGTGTTAATCCAGGTATCTACATGACACATTTTATTCCAATTCGTTCTGTGATAAAGCAGAACAACAACATGCATACACCCTTACAAACTTTCGCATTTAAAATATTATTGTAATTTTACAATCAGATCATTTTCATATTCCATTATGTATATGTAGGAGTAAGACGTATTATTTTTTAACGTTATTGTACCGGAAAAGGTCAATATATTAAATGATGATGAACAAATGCCTATAATCTTCCAACTAAACGTCTTTGTGTTACGACTTGAGGAAATATTGAGCACAAATTAATTACCAGAGTTCACAAGAATCACAACCAATTAGCATTACAATGACGGTTCGAATTATCTAATGGGATAAAATGGTTCATTAAAACACGCAATGTACGTCTGTTACGTCAATAAACTGTGTGAGCTAAAATAAATCTATGATTCAGTATTACATGTAGTAATACTGAATCATAGATTTATACTAATACAAAAATATTCAAGTGGAGGTTAGGCATGTGTTATTATAATTTATTGCTATTGCTACTTATACGTATTATAAACAACACTATGATTCATCAGATAGAAACGCTTAATTGAGGTAAAATCAATTAAATAATAGCGATACACTACATAAAACGATTACAGATTTGTGTATCAAATATGTGTCCAATAGTGCAGGAATAAAGCTTTAAAAATTAATAAACTGTAATTTATACCACTCTGGAATGTCCTACCCAAGTTCAGCCGTTCTGAACTGACTTAATTCTACGTGTAGATGTAACAATGTAACACGACTCAATACAATGTGTTGATTTCTATAAAGTACTTAATCACACACAGCACTGAATTTTAAGTTTTTTCTACTTAATATATGCTCTAGACCAGAGGTTCCCAAACTTATTTTGTCAAACGCCCACTTTAAAAAATCTGTTATTTTGTAGCGCCCCCCTTTTTTTTTCACCATAAAAACCTGAATCACATATTTGTCTTGCCTGTAGTTTAATTCAACCTTTATTCTAAACTAGGCTTTTTTACAAGAGAGAGCAATAATAATACATACACCAGTACATTAGAGTATCCTTTATAAAAAATAACAATAATCAACATTGTTAATTTTAAATAAAAAAATAGCAATAATAATAAAATTTTACAATAATAAAGAGTATCGGAAGTGGGGACCTCACCTGCGAAACTTTAAAACACGAAATTTTTTCAGTGTTTGATTCCTTTTACGATATAAATAGCGTTGTGAACGCATTAAAATAATAAATATTAATTACATTTTTAGTTTATATTTGTACAATAAAAAAGGATATAAATATGAACTAATAAATGGATGTTGTGTAGTCAGAGGATTTGAATTTCAGTGAAATTTAAAATATGAAATAGCTGAAGTTATAAATCACTCATTGCTTAAATCACATCAGCGCCCCCCAACTTTATTCTGGGCCCGTTACCGCCCCCCTTAAAGCCTCCAGCGCCCACAAGGGGGCGTTATCGCCCACTTTGGGAAAGACTGCTCTAGACCCCAAGTGATTTTTCGTATAGGTACCGTGGTGGACGAATTCGTTATGATTTTTTGTTACTGCCTGTTCTTGCACATGCACATTCTTGTAACATTTTTATGATATCTGGTGGCGTAGGTACTAAAGATTCAGTGCAGCAGCTCCCCTGCTAATTATTGTAATTTTAGGTCATTTTTATTTCTCGTATGAAGCAACATAATTTACATAATAGACATTCTCGTTAGTTTTTCTCATAAATATCGACACCTCGTTGCCGGCCGCGTGATGATGCACGTGGTATGGGTATGCGCCATGTGATTGAACTAGCGGTGAGCGGAGCACCTTCCTCACTAAAACGTGTGATTAATTTAATTTCGCATTAACTAGTTGGCTATGTACAAGATAACACGCGTTTCTTTTACAAGTATGTTGCAAACCCCGCGAGTGAAGTAATGAATGTTCGTATTTCGCATTCGTAGGTACCTAGATTAATTGACTTTGTAAAGTACTTTGTTTATTTTATGAGAAGACTAAAAAACAGGCACAGGTTCGGTTTACTTATTTTGTTTCTTTGTTTGTAAAACTTTATTGTACACATAAAAATACAATGTAAGAGAAAAAGCATAGTACAAAGGCGGACTTCCAGCTAGGGATCTCTTCCAATCAACCTTCAATTAAAGGAATAGTTTTTTACAAAACAGGGTAGAGATATTTTATTTATTTATTAAACTTTATTACAAAAGTAACAATTTATGGGTTTCTCGTGATATTTTGGTGCTCTATGAAAATAACCATAAACCTGCTGTTATAGTACTTTAATAATTGTGGCATTGTGCAATAAATACTTTGGATTGTTTGGTAAAGTTTAAATCCTAAAATGTTGACTGGATAAAAATTACGATAAATGATAGAAGAAGTAACTCCCACACACACTAGCCAGCCTACACTACTTTTTATGTTAGTTGTGCCTCCATATTTTTTGACCCTGACACGAAAATCATAAATAATATTTTCAAAAAATATCAAGTTGAAGGTGTAGTTTGTTGGTTCGAAAAAATTACGTATCTCTATAACTTAGCATATTAAAAAAAGAATAAATATATTAATAGCATATTTGGTTGATGCTGTAACATTGAAAAAAATTTGATTTATTTTGACACAAAAAAAAACTCGTTGAGTTAGTATCCCATCTTTACACTGTGATCAGAAAGTGATGTAAGTTACTTTGGGGGCTTTGGAGCTTAATCAGTGTGATTAATCAGTGTGATATGTCCCTATAAAGAAAGAAAATCATACATATTGACTGTTGATTTAATAACGTGGTGTAACAAAGAGTTAAAGTTAAAAAAAAAACTTAGTACACTTAATGATTATCTGACATATTTGAGATGCATTATAGACACTCAACACAGGTTACAGAGTTAAATAGCTTACTACATCTAAAATACATGTAATTTTCTTCGCGTGCGGAGTCGGGGTCAGCAATTACAGTATAAGTGAGCATCTCAGTTAAGACATGTGAAGCGCAATTAGAAAGTGTCACCGACAGACAAAACGCAGCATTCGCATGCAAAACTCGATAACAAATATCGAGTTTAAGAGGTCGTCATACTATTAGCGTTGTGTACCAACCAGCTGAGCGACTCTCGCAAAATTACTATAGCGGTTTGAGAAACCGTAGTGTTCTGTTCTCCGATTTTGTTACTTTAGTAAATAGTGTAGTGTCGGTGTATACAATGTATTAATACTAAACTGAATACTAGTATAAGCCGTTAGCATTGCACACGATAAGTTGAATACTTAAGTAATTTTCAATCAATATACAAGTCAGTCAAGGCTGCAAGTAGTGGGGGACAAAATTATATAACGCACACACAACACGAATAATTAATAAATAAATGACAATTCAAGTTATATCTTAGATTTTGATTACTTTAAGTATTTACAATGAAAAAGAACCTAACAAAAAATATTTGACGCTCCCTCACAACGTCATGCCCTGTTAACATGAAGCCCTAGGGGAGTTTCTGTCTGCCTGCCAGAGCCCAATTTATAAAATATGGTGTCGAAATCAGACATGGAGAATGTCGTACTATGTCCAGTTATTTCTTCAGATATTTATACTGCTCACTACTGTATTTTTAGGTACGAGTAAGTTTACCGAGTTAAACATTTGATTTATATTCCTCGTAGGATGGGTCTGAATGACTAATCTGAACTACCGTGTCCAACCAGATTTTACCAGATATTTTACGTAAAATCTCACTAAACAACATTACGATAAGTGCCTAAATTCGCAATATAAATTAAGATAACTAGTTATTATATCATGGTTTTACTCACGTAGTGTAGTCATATCACCTAGTTATGTAATCTCAAGTTAGTTTTAATGTGTTATATAACTTATAATAATATTATGGATAAACACATGTAAAAAATATATTAAGACCCTGCAAACTTGTATCGTAATAGTTCAGTTGAAGTTACCACAATTTATTTGCATGACATACATTACATCGGTTCAATACCATAAGGCGGAACTTCCCGGCCGCTCCATCGTCAACGCAAGCATAGTTTGAAAAGCTTTTGTTATTTCATCCAGGGCAATGCTAGAAAAAGAGGCAAAGCAAAAAGAGAGAGTTAACGCCAAACTTGTTCCAGGTGTTTTTTAGTAGTACAGGCCTTACAAGTATGTGAAATAATTTTTTTTTATTTAAAATTTTCATTACATTTACGAGGTTTATATCGAAATATTTTCTTTACCTTTACAATTTATGAGTACTATATGAACGGTCAAAGTTCAGGTATTTGTGCAAAAAAATGATTTTTGGAGGATGAATTTGTATTTTTTAATTTCGAAAGAAACCTAGAAGCAGCGCATAAGATACCATTATTTCAAAAAAATTCTAGAAGTATCAGTTACGACGTAAGACGGGTTGGCCGCTCTTAAAGCTTTGAGGCAGACATCTTTGATCTAATGCAGAAGTCACCTCAATTTATATCACGTACAAGACTTTTCTTATACAATATGTAACAAAAACCCTGTCCGATCCTAGAAGGAGCAACTCAGACCGTCAATATGAACAACTTTTACTATGGAACCAATGCTTGAAACACGAAAAAAAATCGACATTTTCATACAAAAGTGTTCAGTTGGCCCGGCAATTCTTATGAAAATGACGATATTTTCTTCGAGTTTTTAGCATTGGTGTTTTAAACGACGACGTTTTGTTTGAGGACAATCTACTCGTATCTGTGCTATCAACTGTCACTTCTCATTAAAGCTATTTCTTTGGAAGAGAAAGTATGTTCTTCCCAGTGCCGTGAGATGAGAAATTTCAAACGGATACACATAGTACAACAATAAAAGTAGATAAGTATGATGTTCCCACTTACAATTAGATCGCTAATCGATTAGCTCTAAGTGAAATAAAATAGTGCTTTTATAATTTTATTATGCTCATAATAACTTGTCATTTTCAATTTTACAGATAACGATATCAGTTGTTCGATTTTAGATACCCCAGTATACATATAATTTAACAGCGAGAAACTTCTGGCTTTTAACAACTGTTAATGCCAGATTTATGTAGATATTGGGAATTACGAAGCTTTGTATGCAAAAACGAACAGCGCCTCTATCGAACGTAACCGGGACTTTTATTTGTGCATACATCAAGTAAACAAAGGCAATACGAATATTTCAACGCAAATATTTGTGCTAAGGATACCAGTACGGCGACTAGCAGTAACTGCTACTGCAGCAGCAACGCAAACATTTGCAACCAACCTGTGATAAGCTGTCCGGCGCCGGCGCTCTATGCGGGTACTGCGTGCTCAAATCCTCATCGTCATGACTCCAACAATCTCCCGCGTCCACGTCATCCAGAGCAGAATACAATGACCACACCGGCCACTCTGGAACTAAGTTCTCTTCGCTCTTCGTGTGCCGGATCGGAGGGGAGTGAGGTGCGGGCGGCGCGGGGGGCAGTAAGCGCGGTGGTAAAGGCTCGTGTCCGTCCGTTTCTAATACTTCCACGTACATTATGTAAGGTGCCTGTTGAACAAAAAATTTGCAATGAAGTACCAAAAAATACTATTATCAAAAATATGTTAATACTGGCCCCGCCTGCGCTAAGGGAATGGACGACCTCGCTCAAACCATGTTTCAATGTTAGAAGTTAGAACCATATCTAAATTGCGTCATCCCAATCAGTTAATTAAGGCATAATAAAATATAGATCAAAATGATATTTCGTGTTAAGCAACCGTATACATAGGTAAGTACATTTTATAATTACTCCAGCAATTGAAACAGCCTTAAAGTGTTGATTAAAGAGCCTATTAATAAAATTCAAGGCCCGCTAGTTTCTCGGTTGATTCTGAATTAATAAAACGATCATATCGCACGATTAGAATCCGTTAAAATGCGCCTATTAAAGATATCCGCCCGAACTGTGTGCCCGACCCACATAGCTGTCCTTTCAGAGATTATTTATTCGATCGAGAACGGGGCCTAAGTCGATAAGTGGGTATCGCAAATTAAGCTTTCAATCGATTAGAGGTCGAATTGACCACGGACTTGTGAAGTGTGTGACGCAAATGCGAGTCAAATTATTTTAGCCCATATTAAAACTATATAGCAATGGTAAATCTGCTTTAGAAGTGTATGTTCGTCTTAATTATTTAAACATCAATTTAAATGGATTCAAACAAACTTAATTTAAAGTCGTTAAGCGCCAACAAGTGATCATAAACCGTAATTTAAGCCATTATGCCCACACTCCATGGCGATTTAACAGAAATGAAACGGAGAGGGATTCAACTGAAACTTTTAATAAAGAAAGTTTATGACTTGCCGAAATAGCCGGTAGTTAATCACAGCGGCGGTTGTATATTCCTATGCTTATTAACATGCAAATATTGTTATCAGCAACATATTTAATGTTAAAATTAAAACAACAATTTCAATGCAGACTTTGTCAAGAAAAATTAAACTAGAAGTAAAAAAATAATGGTCGTGCAAGAAATACAGCATGAATCATTAATATTTCTTGTTGGCTCTGATTCAGAATTACGGTCGCAAACGTTTAAAAAACACTAGTTTTAGTTGACAAGTATAGAAACGAATTTAAAATGAGTAGTGACAGCCATAACACTCCGAATCGCCATTTAGCTAACATTGAAACATGTATACAAGTATAAGTATGTGCTTAGTCCGCTGTGCTCGTATTTATTTCGAGGCTTAGCATTATAACAATTACTTAACCTTTCGACTCCAGAAGAAAAAGAAGCCAAACTCTATAAAGAAATAAACCTGGGAATACCTAGAGGGCAAGTGATATATCTCTAAATGTATTTTCTAATTCCTATTGACCGTATCTACATATATCGTAAAAGTAACATTAATTTAACGCTATCGGCTAAGTAACACCGCCAGCGACTACTAAATGGCAAAGCATACGAGTTTTACTTGTTAATTACTTTCCAACTGCACCCGTGTTAGTAATTACAATTTTACTATGCTATAAATCCCAATATTACAAATGCATGTAAAAAATTTTATCATTAAAAATGTACACCCTTTAAGGGTCTACCTAAATTTTTCGGAGTCCATAGTTAAAATAAATCATTTGACAGGAAACGGAGGTATCATTTAAAATTTTGTCGTAAGACCCTAGTTAACCCTTAAAACTATTTTATGAACTACTGTGTAAAGTGAGAACGTGAAGCGTTTCTACGCACATTAGCCAAAAGTGGCCGTTTTCCGTTATGTGCAGCGTAGAAAAGCTTCACGTTCTTATAATTTAAACTGTAAACAGTAGTTCATAAAATAGTTCGAAGGGGGTTTGATCAAGACAGAATTTTAAATGATATCTCAGTTTCCTTTCAAATAATTTATTTCAAATGGGGGGCAGCACTGGACCCCGAAAAATTCAGGTAGCCCCTTAAATCTAAATACTCTAACTGCATTTTTTTAATGAATAATAAAGTCCTCGCCATCTCTATTCTACTACATTATACTAATGTAGAAAAATCATAGGTGGAGGAGAATTTGCACTAGTACTCAAGCAGAGTAATTCTTTTCGTTACCAGCCTGCAGAGACATTAAATCCACTGCTGGACTAAAAGCCTCTCTCAATAAAGGGAGGATTTGCCAATAAACTGGTAATGGCAGAAGGTAAATTCGTTGCACAGAAGGCTCTATTTTTAATTCTCTGTTACTTTTAATACCAGTGGAAGAGGAAAGGGGTGTTATTGACAAATAGTATGCCTATGGAGCCGTCGCACGTTGCCTCTTGCAAAACTCGTGGGAGAGTATAATGGGTACTTTCACAATATTCCGCGGTATCTTGCTGTACCTTACCTTATCTTTACTATTAAGCACGGCAGCCGCGTGCGGGGGTATCCTCAACACATAGTGAGACCGTTGGTGTAAGGGCAGCCACACACGCGCCGGCAGGTTTAGGTCGAGCGCCGCCAGCTCAGCGCGCAGCCGGCCATTCCGCCGCTCCTTGTCTGCCACCCCGGCGAGACGGCGCCCGATACTCGTCAGGGCGTTTAGGAACTGGGGAAGGTAATTGCGAATAAATAAAGGTTGGGATTGGAAAACCGTTGGAAATCCGCAATCTAATGTATTGTTGATTCAAAATACATTTTAGAACGGGATTTTCCAACGTTAGCAAGCATTTTTCTTAAATTAAAGGAATTGCTAATGAGAACGTAATATTTTGTTTGAAATATTTTTCTTTCAATTGATGAATAATTTTGGTACATATTTAGTTAAATGTCTATATTAATGACGAATCATATAATTTAATTTAAAAAATACATAGCTTAAGTTAAGATAAAAAATGAAAAGTCACGTATTCAAATTGTACAGGATAATTAACCGCTTCGCTAGACCGAGACGCGCATGCATGGTGTGAATAAAAAAAGCATGATCGTAAAAAGTATTCACTAACTTCACGGATGTTCTCAAATTTATTTTACGTAGGCAACATAACAAAGCTATCGCTTGAATCAAATAACAAGCGTGGAAAACCACAACAACAGTAAGTATCAGATAAATTTTCAATTTCCGTAATAAACAATTTCTAACAAAGCGAATTACCTAATGTAAAGTTTTCAGAAAACAAAAGATGCATTGATTGACCACCATGAACACTGCATACTAGGTTTGGGTCCCGGGACATCTCGTGTCTTGAAGTCCCAATTTTTTTTGTACATTCAGCTACCTCGGGTCCCAAGACTTTAAAACTGTCGGAATTTTACAAACATAGGGTTTGGGTCCCATCTCGTGTCTCGAAGTCCCGGGACTTACTGTAAATTTAGTTGTCTCGGCACCCGAGACTTTACGTGATAAAACTTTCTAAACCTTCCCCAGCCCCATCTCATCCAAGTATTTTAGTTATCTGCATTTTACCGCCTCTATTATATTTTAAATAGAGAATGTAGGAGCACCTTATTGTTAAAAATGCAAGACACTGCCTGCGTACAAGCCTCCATCTATGATGTTTGAATCACCATCAACAGAAGTAAACAAAAATATTATAATTGCCTTTTAAACTCCACTACCTTTTTGTCTATTCACCTATCTATCAATTGGGTCAAAACAAACTTAACTATTAAAGCGTTGTTAAACTAACTTGGAGACTACTTGTTAAGCCACCGTTTAAGATTTATTAACCAAACATATAACTCGCAGCTAACTAGTAAACTAAATTATTATGTCTATGGTTTATCTCCTCTGTTATCTTCTACATTAATATTTTAATTAAAATTTTTCAACTGTCTATAACCGTATAGCGGTTACACGCCATTGTTTTACTATTGTTTTTTATTGACAGACTATTAACCGTCTAAACAAATACACGAATAATAACTAACTAAAAAATCCAACTACTAAAAAATGCATCATTTGACCGACTTGAACACTGCGTGACAATTTCCCATCTGCACTGGTGGTCTGGTGCATGAATCACCATTGATAGCTCACCTTCACAATAGTAAACCAAATTATTGTCTTCGCGTGTTATCTCCTCAATTATCGTCTACGTGTTATCACTTCTCTCAATTCCTAATTAGGAGGTTTAACCACCATGAATCATGCCAACTCACTTAGCAAATTACTGTTTGTCTGTCTCCTGGACTTCTAATTCAATGGTTGACTTCATTCATTTATAATTTGAGGTAAAAAAAAAGTTTTCAAAATAAAAATCAAAGAAGGAAAAATAGAAGTATAAAAAGGACCGGGGAGTCTAGAGACAATTTTCTGCTTCTAAATTTACTAAATATGCTTAATTTTCTCCTATACCAAAACAATACAATATACATTCGTACTGTAGCTGCGGAAAAATAAATGTACTTATTTTTTGTACGTAAATATTTCATAAAAAAAAAATACTTTTGTCAAATGTAAACAAAAACATATTTTTGAGGGTGTTAACCCCACTGCTGATTCCACATGTTTATTTTGGACGAACGAATATCTTTCGAGACTTAAGTTAATTGCTTTTCGCAAAAATAAATAACCCTCTCCGGAACACTTGCGTCTAATTTTTTTAACGATTGGTTTAAATTACTTAATCGACAGGTAAAGGAATCAGGCTACCTAAAACCATAAACGTGACTAGTTGATTATCCCATAAAGAGAAAATTGTTCATCTGTCTAGCAAGTAAATATAACACGCGCTCCGTCCTTACAAAAAGCCCGATGGAGAAAACTTTTTCCACTCCTATATATTATCTGATCTCAATGATTGTTTTAATATGTTGTTGACACAATTAAAAACCAGGTTTACAGGTTTTCCTTTTTTCAAAATTTACAAATATATATTTTTATAGGCAATTTTGAAAAAGGGAAACTTATGTATAAGTCCTTTATTGTTTTAATAACATACTAAAAAACATTGAAATCAGATAACATTTAGGAGTTGGAAAACGTTTTCTCTTTTTGTATGCGCTAGACTTTCCTCTTAATAGTTGATCTAATCTTTTTATTTCTTAACAAGGACCACAACATAAACATGACCTACTCAGTCATCTATACCCTTCTGTATAGTAATTATACGTTGTTTTGTTTATCTGTCTACCGTATTGATAAATTGATATTTATTTATACTCTACTGATTTAATTTAACTTTCACTTCTCATTCATTGCTTTCATCTTGTCCCTCGTTCTATTCATTATAGTGTTGGAAGAACGTCAGAAAAAATTAATATTATTAATCCAAACCAAACCATTTTTATATTAATTCTAATACCTACACTACATAGCAGAAATGTATAACCGATTGTTGCTAGGCGAATTAAAAAAAAACCCGACGTGTCAAAAACGCCATCATGCGATGAGAAGCGAAACTACCGATGCGACTTGATATCTGTAGTGCCATCTATTATTTTCCTTGCGATGGTTCTTAGCTATGTTTGATGAAAATCAAACATAGCTAAGAACCACCGCAAGGAAACTTGCTTTCACGTAAAAAAACCGCATGGAAATCAGTCCATCCATTCGAGCGCTATGATGTATGTAGTACTTTTATTAATTGATGCCACAGACATACAGACAGACACATAGACAGACAGACAGACATTAGCGTCAAACTTATAACACCCGTCTTTTTTTTTTCGGGGGTTAAAAAGCTTTGAATATGATAAATAATAAGGGACCTTTTGAGTAATCCATCGAAGCCATTCAACGAAGGTGCATTATTCATAACCTACTAATGACTGCAATCAAATATATGTATATATATTCATACATGTGCAAAGCCGTGCCTGTAATAATAGCCACGTGAAAACGACGCAATGCAATTAAACAGATTTTAATCTTTATTTCATTCAAATTAGGACCTATGAACTGTCAAAGCATATTTTTAGACTGCACTTGACTCCCACGTACGCCACGATACTTGTTTCAAAGCCTGGTCATTAGTTTGAATTTAAATATAGCGAAATAGGTCATGGCTCTCACCTCCCTAAACGCTAGCTCCGCGTAATGAACTGTTAAGGAGGGTTATACCAATATATTACAAAAAAAAATTAAAATTATATTATATTTCCAGTATCACGTATTCTTTTTGTAATTTTCTGATATAAGCCTCTTGCATTAAATAATTGACATATTGTTGACGACAGACAGCGTGCTGCCTGAAATTTGTAAGAGGACCGACCAATCAGGACGCCTACATTTCAGCCAATGAGAGGCACACCCCTCCTCACGCACACTCGGGCGATCCCCGAGCGCGCGCCCTGATTGGTCGGGACACTCAAGCGTATCGGCGCTACCTGCGAGTAGCGCCCATTGTATATATATAGCCATAGCTTGTACAAAGTTTGTAGTCAGTCGCAGTTAATCAGACAGTGTACAAGCAGCAGCAACAGTGAATATACCATCAGAGCGAAAATCTCTCCGGCGTTTCATTTGGAACCAGCATCTAGTGTCTACAGTCCACTAAACATCCTTACAAGGACCTGCGTTGGCCCATCGTCAACAGCGCGTGGTCCTTCGAGCCGGATCAAGAAACAAGAATTGGCGTTCAAGAAACACCTAGGGGATCAAGATGGTCGTCACTCGAAGCCAAAGTGGAGTGGATGAGGGTCGTCGCGTATTCGACGAGCCACCTCAATCACCGTCCGCATCAAGCGCTGCGCCTGTCCTTCGAACTGGAGTTCCCACCGGCGCCCCGCTGCCTGGGCACTCAGTGCAATCTGAGGTGCCCCCCACCACCATGCCTATACGTGATCAGCATCGCACACGTTTGGTGGCGCATTCCGGCCAGCCGACCGCAACCGGGACACGGTCACGAACTGCGCGCTCTACACGATCGACTGCGAGCGCCGTGGCACGTCTACAGTTCGAAGCCGAAGAACGCCTGGCCGCCATTCGACGCCAGGAGCTTCAGATCGAAGCTGAACTCATAAAGAAGCGACTGGCTGCCGACCTCGCCGAGCTTGAGGACGACGACAGCGTCGAGGAAGATGGGGAGCCGACCCAGAACATCAGCCGAGTTCACGCTTGGTTGGACGAGACGACGCCGAGCGCCGCCCTCACCGTACGGAGGGAGGCGACCGCCAACTTCGCGCCCGAACCCGGTCCAGTCAACGCAGCGCCTCGAGTGGATGCCGCCGACAGCGCCGCGACACCCGCCGCCGCGACGCTGACCGCCAGAGGCAGGCGAATCGACTGGTTGCCTCAACAGCCGGAGCGACGGAGGGGGT
Organism: Acrobasis suavella; assembly: GCA_943193695.1. Classification (NCBI taxonomy): domain Eukaryota; kingdom Metazoa; phylum Arthropoda; class Insecta; order Lepidoptera; family Pyralidae; genus Acrobasis; species Acrobasis suavella. Next base: position 6,563,482 of record OW971935.1, read on the forward strand.
CACCGACGCTGCGCAGCCGCAGCATTGAGAGGAGGTCGCCGACGCCACATAGCCGCCGCGCCGGGTCACCGACGCTGCATAGCCGCCACGCCGAGAGGGGGTCGCCGACGCCACATAGCCGCCGCGCCGGGTCGCCGACGCCGCATAGCCGCCGCGCCGGGTCGCCGACGCCACATAGCCGCCACGCCGAGAGGGGGTCGCCGACGCCGCATAGCCGCCGCGCCGGGTCGCCGACGCCACACAGCCGCCGCACCGAGAGGAGGTCACCGACGCCGCACAGCCGCGGCATCGAGAAGCTTGCCGCCACCATGGAGAAGATGATGTCGTCTCGGCCACCGCCGCGCCAGACTACAGACTTGCCGCACTTCTCCGGGTCTCCGAAGGAGTGGATTTCTTTCGCCGCCGCCATGCGAGAGACCACGCAGCTCTACAAATTCACGCCTACGGAGAACATCGAAAGGCTTCGCAACTGCCTCAAGGGAGACGCCCGCGACGCCGTAGCGTCACTGCTGAACTCCGCCACACACCCAGACGTCGTGATGGAGACGTTAGAGCAGTGCTTCGGGAGGCCCGACCTCCTAGCCGATCAAGCCTTCGAAGACCTCCAGAATCTGCCGCGACTGGGGACAACGGCGATGGAGCTCAACACCTTCGCCGTGAAAGTGCAGAACATCGTGGCCGTCCTGAGCAACGTCAAGCAAAGCTGCCTGCAGGACTCGCTGTTAGTACGAGAAGTACTTGACAAGGTCAGCCTGCACCTGAAGCCCCGATGGTACGACTTCGCCGAAGCCCATCCGGGCCCCGAACCCGACATCGTCAAACTGTCGAGGTTCCTGATGAGGGAAGCCAACATCGCCCTCAAGCACGGATTCTCCAAGGCGAAACCGAATCCGAGTCATCAAAAGCGAGAGCCGCCTCGCACCGCCGCCGCTGCCTCACGACCGGAGGCAAAGAAAAAACAAGTCTACGCTACGACTACGCCGAGCGAAGACGAAAATCGCTGCCCAGCGTGTGAAGAGCCGCACACGCTGCCCGACTGCCAGAAATTCAAGAAGATGCAGTACGACGAGCGCTGGGAGGTCATCAAGAAGAACGGGCTGTGCTTCAAATGCATCGCCAGCCGACACCGACGCTACAACTGCAAGAAGAAGACTTGCAGTATCAATGGCTGCAGACGACCTCACCACCGGCTGCTACACGGCGAGCCGAAACAAGAAGGTGCCAACTCCGCCGGCGCCACCGCCGGCGCTGCGATGGCCTCCACTGACAGCGACACTGCAACCGTCACTGCCACAGCTACGCGCAGTGACGTCAAGCTGAAGATCTGCCCAGTGACAATCTCCGGGAAGCGCGGCAGCCTTAAGACCTTCGCGCTGTTCGATGAGGGCTCCACCGTTACATTGGTGGACGACGACCTGGCGCGACACATTGGCGCCGACGGTCCAGCGACGTGTCTACGAGTGAAGAGCATCGGCAGCAAGAGACAAGACGTGAGGAGCCGACGTGTCAAGCTCACAATCAAGGGCGCTGGTGGAGAAGAGTTCAGCATCGCCGCCAGGACGATGGCGGGCCTGGACCTCACGCCGCAATCTATCTCGGCTGACGTGCTACAACTGCGTCATCTCAGCGACCTCAGCGCGGACGACGTAGTCTACAGCGACGCAAAGCCTAAAATTCTAATAGGCACCGACAACTGGCAACTCATCGTGACACGGGAGCTGCGCTGCGGTGGAGCAGAGGAGCCGGCCGCCTCGAAAACCGAGCTCGGCTGGGTGCTACACGGAGTGATGCCGAGCACGATGCTGAGACGCGCACACGACGTCTTGCACGTGGTCACCAACGAGCCTGCCGGTGCCGAGCCGCTAGAGGACTTAGTGGCCCGACACTTCCAACTCGACGCTTTGGGGGTGTCGACATCTTCACAACATATGAAGATCGAAGATAAGCGAGCCGTGAAGATCTTCGAAGACACAGTACGCTACAAGGACGGGCGCTACGAAGTGGGCCTGCCGTGGCGCAACGACGAAACCCAGCTGCCGCCGAGCTACAACGCCGCATTGAAAAGGCTGAAGACACTCGAGGCCAAGCTTGAAAAGGACCCGAACGAAAAGAAGCAATACCACGCCAAGATCAACAGCATGATCGACAAGGGCTACGCCGAGATCTGCGACGGGACTGAAGACGCCAGTCCTGTTTCGTGGTACCTGCCTCACTTCGCGGTACGCAACATAAACAAGCCCGGCAAAATAAGGGTGGTACTGGACGCGGCGGCGAAGACCCACGGGACGTGCCTGAATGATCGTCCCTCAACTCGATCCTGTTTCGCTTTCGAGAAGGCGACTACGCAATCACCGCGGACATAGAAGAAATGTTCCTGCGAGTGAAGATCCAGAGGAAGGACCAACCGGCTCAGATGTTCCTGTGGCGGGAACGACCGACGGACCCGCCGTGCAAGTACAAGATGACGTCGATGATCTTCGGGGCATCCAGCTCACCGTTCCTGGCCCACAGTGTGCGCAACAAAAACGCACACCACCATCGAGACACACACCCGGCCGCCCTACGGCCAATAACGGAGTCGCATTACATGGACGACTTCGTCGAGAGCTTCGACGACCTCACGCATGGGAAGGAGGTCATCAGACAAGTGTATGAGGTCCACAAACACGCGGACTTTCACCTGCGCGGCTGGAACAGCAACAGCGCCGAGCTGCTCGCCGCTACACGAAAAGACCGCCGTGCCAGCGCAGCAACAACGCAGCTGGGCGGAGCCGAGAAAATGCTGGGACTTCTGTGGGACTCCAAAACGGACAGCCTGAGCTTCAACACCGCCTTGAACAAGGTTCCTGAGGCGGTCCGGACACGCACAAGGGCGCCTACCAAACGCGAGGCGCTGTCAACAGTGATGAGCATCTACGACCCGCTCGGACTCCTGTGCTGCTACACCATCACAGCGAAGATCACGCTGCAGAAGTTGTGGCGCTGCCAGACTGCATGGGACGAGCCGGTGCCTGAGGACGTCGCGACCGACTTCGACGCGTGGCTGGCCGGGCTCCAAGCTATCCAACGCCTGCGAGTACCTCGGAGCTACAACGGAGGGAGCGACGTGCGACGCAGAGAACTCCACGTCTTCTGCGACGCGAGTGAGGACGCCTTCGCGACGGTGGCATACTGGCGGCTACAGCTGGAGTCCGGCGAAGTCAAGACCGTGCTAATGGCGGCACGAGCTAAGGTGGCGCCTTTGAAGACACAGACGGTGCCGCGCTTGGAACTGCAGGCGGCGCTGATTGGCGCTAGACTCGCGAAAACTATCAAAGAAGACCATCGCATTCGAGTGGATGACACGTGCTACTGGAGCGACTCGCAGACCGTACTACATTGGCTGCGCAACGGGAGCCGCAGATACACTCCGTTTGTCGCACACCGTCTCGGCGAAATCACCGAGTCATCGAGAGCAACAGATTGGCGATGGGTGCCGACTCATCTCAACGTCGCCGACATCGCTACGAGGAGCGGCTACGTCCCAGAAGAAAACGACGTGTGGTTCTCCGGGCCAGAGTTCCTGAGACGGCCGAAGTCTGAATGGCCACAATGGGACGCATGCCGAGAAGACACCCGTGAGGAAGAAGTACACGTCATCACGAAGAGCCAGGACTCAGCGCTACCCGACATCGAGCGGTTCTCTTCATATGACCGCTTGATAGGCGCTACAGCTCAAGTACTCCTGTTTCCTCAGCGCTGTAAAGATCGAACACGCTGAGCCAAGACCACATCAAAAGAGCGACCCGGTTGTGGTTACAACGTGCGCAAGAGGACTCCTTTCCACAAGAAATCCTCGAGCTCAAGAAGGGGCGCGCCGTGCCGAGATCCAGCCCGCTACGCCGATTCGCTATCAAGCTGGAAGACGGCCTACTGAAAATCGACGGGCGCGCGAACAAGGCGGACATCCCAGACGAGGCGAAACATCCCATCGTGTTAAGTGGACGCCACAGCTTCACCAAGCTGATCGTGGCCCGGGCCCACAAGCGGGCCGGGCATGCCAACCCGGAACGAGTCGTCAACGACCTACGCCAGCAGTATTACATCGTGCGACTGCGGCCTACGGTGAAAACAGTGGCGTCTTCCTGCCAGATGTGCCGCCTTAGGAAGACACACCCGACGAGCCCACCTACGGGAGACCTACCAGCGGAACGCCTGCAAGCCTTCCGACGACCCTTCAGCTGTTGTGGGCTGGATTACTTCGGCCCAATGACCGTCACGATCGGCCGGCGGCATGAGAAGAGGTGGGGCGCCTTGTTCACATGCCTCACCACAAGAGCCATACATGTGGAAGTGGTGGCGTCACTCACAACCGACTCAGCCATCCTGGCGCTGAGACGGATGGCGGCGCGGCGCGGTTGGCCCGCCGTCATATACACGGACAACGGCACCAACTTCAAAGGAGCAGACGCCGAGCTGAAGAGGGCCTACAAGGAGTGGCTGCCTGCACTCAACCGAGCCGGCCTCACCTACGGGACAACGTGGAAGTACATCTCACCGGGTGCGCCCAACCAAGGAGGGGCCTGGGAGAGGATGGTGCGCTCCGTCAAGACAGCGCTCTCAACAACACTACACGAGAAGGCTCCAAAAGAAGAGGTCCTGTCAACCCTGCTCACCGAGGCGGAGCACTCGGTCAACTCTCGACCTCTCACACACGTACCCGTCGACCCAAGTGACCCAGAAGCATTAACGCCTAACCACTTTTTGCTGGGGTCGTCTACGGGCCTGCCTTTCGCCGGAGCGTGTCACGAAGCCGACAGGAAAACATGGAAGGCCGCGCAAGGACTAGCTGACATCTTTTGGCACCGCTGGCTGAAGGAATACCTTCCAACCATCGTGCCACGCTCCGACCGCCACGGACGTCAAGAAAGAATAGAGGCCGGCGACATCGTGGTCATCGACGACCACACCTTACCACGTAACACATGGCCTCGGGGGATCGTCACACACACCTTCCCCGGGCCCGACGGCGTGGTGCGCAACGTCGAAGTCAAGACTGCGGGCGGAACTTTTCGACGACCCACCACCAAGCTCATCGCGCTCCAGTCATCGACCGCACTCTCCCCGGACCAGAGGGAGAGGACGCGCTGCACAACGGGCACGCAGTCGTCTTCCAGGGATGGCTACGGAACTCCTTCGCCGGAGGGAGAATGTTGACGACAGACAGCGTGCTGCCTGAAATTTGTAAGAGGACCGACCAATCAGGACGCCTACATTTCAGCCAATGAGAGGCACACCCCTCCTCACGCACACTCGGGCGATCCCCGAGCGCGCGCCCTGATTGGTCGGGACACTCAAGCGTATCGGCGCTACCTGCGAGTAGCGCCCATTGTATATATATAGCCCTAGCTTGTACAAAGTTTGTAGTCAGTCGCAGTTAGTCAGACAGTGTACAAGCAGCAGCAACAGTGAATATACCATCAGAGCGAAAATCTCTCCGGCGTTTCATTTGGAACCAGCATCTAGTGTCTACAGTCCACTAAACATCCTTACAAGGACCTGCGTTGGCCCATCGTCAACACATATGGAGAGATATATTCGAAAATGATTCTCGCAGGAGCCTCCTAAATAACCGGGGTGAAAACACCGGAGATTTCAAAAGAATTTTACATTTTTTATGTTATAAAGATATACTGTACAACTTCAGCAGTTGTTTGTTGACTAACTTTTTATTTTTAGTTTTAAAAGACTGTGTACTTACTTGAATGTCAAATAAAATCAACTTATTCCGATGTAAATAAACAATATTCTTCAAAATCGACGTCAGACCAAACTTTATTCATTCACTGAATCGCTGCTAAACCTACGCTGTGCCTAAACTATAAAAAATACCTAATAGACAAGTACTCTTACCAAAAATACTCCATGTACAGTGGAAAAATTCCGAAACGTGGAGTGGATCTACTAGCAACTTGAAAATGGCTACTTGAAATAGCCAATAACTAAATAGCTCAAATATCAATGTATAATAAATAATAATGGCAACGTTCTTTTTCGTATCTAACAATATAGCTCAAACTATAGTTTGTATACACCGTATTTTGTTTGTTTATTTATTTATTTTGTATAATGTTTGTCAAGCCCTTTATTTATTTTCACAATTTAGATTTAAGTTTGTATAATTGTAACGTTTGGTTTTAGTTCATTCAATTAAAGTTTTTAATATTAGTTTAGATTCAATAATATTGTTTTATTTATTTATTTTATTTACCAATTTATGTACACCAAAAATTTATACACAGAATAAGTATATTTTACTATAACTTTTCATTTATATTAGCGACGAGCTAATCTATTAGTCAATAAACAGTCGATACTAAACATGTATTAGCTCTTTTTTCACATAAAAAAAATCAAAAGGACTTCCTAAAAGGACCAGTTCTGGAAAAGGCCACTTTCAAATTTACATTGAAATAATAACCGGTCAAGTGCGAGTCGGAGTAGGGCACGAAGGCTTCCGTACCATTATCTACAAAAAAATCACGTTTGTTGATGGGAACCCCACTAAAATATTTCTTTTATTCTGTTTTTAGTATCTGCTGTTATAGCGCCAGCAGAAATACATAATCTGCAAAAAAAATTAACTGTCTAGCTGTCACGGTTCATGAGATAACCTGACAGACAGACGGACAGCGGAGTCTTAGTAATAGGGACCCGTTTTTGACCCTTTGGGTACGGAACCCTAAAAGTGTACAGACAACTTTCCATGCCCGCTTACGAGTGCAATGCAATGCGGGTTAAGAGGGCGTGCCGCGTGGCGTCCTAATTCCCTTTTTAGGGGACATTAAATGCAGACACATTGACGCCACTCCCTGACAAAGGCTTTTGGTGTGAATTATGTACACAGTTGAATGCATCATTTGTCAATACTCAAAAAAAAAATCTATTCAGAAACAAAACTTAAATTCGTGGTCTTCATTTTACATACGTAGTCACGTCACGTCTTACCCTTTTATCAAACATTTTATTATAAAAACTTGGGTTTCTAGGTTCTCACAATGGTAAGGTAAATAAAGAAAAAGAAAAAAAATACTTATTTAAAATAGAATTACTTAAATTTACTTTAAAAAGAGTAAATGTACATGACTTTAACATAAAAACTATAATTTATTCATTTTACAGTTCAACGCATTGTATTTTTCTCCACTTTTTTAGGGTTCCGTAGTAAACAAGGAACCCTTATAGTTTCGCCATGTCTGTCTGTCTGTCTGTCTGTCCGTCCAAGGCTTTAATCAGCGACTATAAATACTAGAAAGCTGTAATTTGATACAGGTATGTATATAAATTATGCGGAAAATGTGGTAAAATAAAATATTGGTAATTTTTTTTGTTAGAGTTGCTCCCATTCAAGTAAAGTCAAAAGTTAATTTTATTTTTTCGACTAACCAATCATATGGCGTATCGTTGAATAGGTATTTCAAAAATATTATGAGCTTGCAAACATCGTGTTTCGATTTAGGGATCCGTTTCCGAAATATTTGGTTTTAAAGTGAAAATTTTTGTTAGAGTCAAGTGTCCCCCCCTCAATCTGCTAAACGGTTATATATGGACACGTGAAAAAATTAACAGCTATAGTAAATTTAAAAGAAAACTATCAAAGCTAAGTAGGGTTGACAAATTAAAAAGTTATAGTCGATTTAGACGTTTTTATTGGCATAAACTCAAAGTTGGCATTCTTAACTACGGAACCCTACACTGCGCGTGGCCCGACACGCACTTGGTCAATTATTGATCATTCGCTTCGTCCATGTTCGCACGTAATAATTTACATTGTTTTCATAAAAACACAAGTAAAATTGTTGAAAATATTCATAGAAATTATTAACTGACTTGAGCATTGTTTATGTGGAAATTTTAATTTAATTTCTTCTTTAAACCAAACGGTCACTTTCTATTTGCCCGCTTATTGCTTCTGGATTCCAGATCACACAGATTTTGATACTTTTTTAAAATATCACGTAGATAGAACTTTTCTTTAGAAAACGTTTCATATAGGTAGATTGTTAATTTGGTAAAGGCACAAGCTCTGCCTCTTTCTGTAGCACACACACGCATCATATACACTCTTTGTAAATTGTGTGATAAATGTAACCTATGTATGTGTATAATTTTATTGTTTGTATATATGTCAGTAGCAAGAAATAAACACTATATATCTATTAATGACTTTGGATTCGATTTTGATTCATCCATTGCAGAAATCGATGGACTAAAAGTCAACATTTTTGATATGGAACGTTACCGAATTCATGTTTTGGCAGAATAGTTCATGTGTATAACAATGATTAGTTTGTTTTGTTTAATCTACATTAGTACATAAATATATTTATCATCAAAACTTTTATACATTTAATTTGCAATTTACATAGGATCCCGTAACTTTAAAACACGAGAGGTACTTATACGCTCCCGACTTCCCGAGAACCGAATCTTTTCATGGAATATTGGAAAACTTTCTGATTCATTACACTCTATTGTTAATGTACCTATAATATATTTAATACTGGTATCATAGGAAGTAGGCTAACGATTTACATGTGAATTTCAAGTCTATTACATTGAACACCTACGCATTTTGATAGTAAACGTTCAATCTATTTACACAACAAAACGGACGAGATAACACATAATTTATCAAAAATTACAAAAGTACCTAATCATTGACAACATAAAATTAGGCGTAATAGATAAGTATACAAAATATAAATTTACCTGCGTTTGAGGAGCCAATCTGGGAGCACCACACGAGCACTGTTCACCACAAAGACATCCATTGTCAAAAGCACGTCCAGACGCCAGATCACCTAAGTGTCTTCCGGACGGCGTCGCTAGCCTTAGCGCTGACGCATCAGACTGTGATCTATGATGTCCTCTCCTAGCCGCAGGCCTAATTTCCTCCGCCAGAATAGAATCCCTTAACTTTGTCGCCTTAGAACGTTTAGTATCACCACCGAAAGCAGTCAACAACCACGCGAGCCGAAGCGAAAACTCCGCACTCTGTTTACACCTGTGCACCAAGTAAGGTTTAAGCACGTCCGCCACATCGCCCATTTCTATATACATAGTCGCCAACTGTGGCAAGTAGAAGTCCACGTCTTCATATGGGAATGAAAACAATTTGTTCGCCAGATACGTTTGCACACCCGGCTCTTTCGAATTGAACAGATATGAGATAGCCATGCTCATGTCGAACAATTTACTCTCAAATAACCGTAACAGAAAGTCTTTGTTTTTCGATGTCTCGGCGGCGGATATTTCCGTTTTTGGAGGATCGATGATACTGTCCGGCGGATCTGGAGGTTTGTCTGTGTCTTCTGGGTTGCCGGAATCGAGGCTTTCCCTCGATCTCGCAGCAGCAGGTGGCTGTGGTCGTTCCTCGTCTGCACCATCAGGTGGTGTATGTATTCCAGAGTCATCTGATCCTGCTGGGACTTCTGGAGGTAGAGCGAGCCTCGGCGCGGGTACTTCCATGGGAAGTCGAAGTGGCGCACCTTCCGGCGAGGTAGGTGTCATATCCTCCGGTATCCTTTGGAGAACAGAGTCCAAGGATCTGTTCCTCTGGTGGCCGCATCCCGCCGGCGGCCCGCTGGCGCCCGTCACATGTCTACGAACAAAGAAAAGGATTTCATGAGGAAAACTACTACCGTAAAGGTCAATTATCTATGAGGAGGCAAGGTAAATTCCGTATATATTTTCAATTTGTTTACGTACTTATAAAACGGATCTTCATAATGCCGTATGCCGACGACAATAATTTTCCTGACCATTTGATCAATTTCACACACACCAAATCACCAGATTAGAAACGGAGACGACACAAGTATTTTGTTATCTTGGTCACAAAATCATTATCGTCACGGTTGAGCGAGAGTTCGTTTTTAAAACAATGCAAATCATCGCACTGTCATAACGAGTACCTAATTAAACACCGATCGTGACAAGCGAGTTCACGCGTCCTACCTCGCGCCCGTTCAAAGGCTGACTGCTGTACGCTGTACTGTAAAGAACAGAATGCTGCTTTACGCAAACGTGTTGTGTTGTACGGTTGTACGCCACTCTGCGTGCCATGCCATTCGAAAAGGATCACCTCGATTACGCTGCCGAAACAACTGAACAACTGAGAAACATTATATAAAAATATGTGGAGACCAAAGATTTCTCTGACCGTGTTCACGATGTTTCACGGATACATGGTTGGCAGACGTGGAACCTATGTTCTAGTATTTTGCAAGCTTACGTGCCACTTGAGCAAACAGACGCAAATTACAGCTTTGTAACTCGTACGTATACTGCTAAGAGCGTCATAAAAGGTATTGTTCTTGACAGTTCCATGGATACCATATTCAAGATATTCATAAAGGACGCAATTTCATGTTCTAAGATATCAAAAACGCTAATACAAATTGAAAAGTTGATGGCTTATTAGAATTCAGTGATCGTCTGCAAAAGCAGTTCCTATGGTATGCGCGTATTGGTTGTTGCAGTAATGAATAACAATGTGAATTTAAAAACAGTTACAGTTGGAACACGATGTTTATCTAAAGCAGCTAGCGGCTCGCAGATCGATGTTTGCATTCTATTCATCTCCACGATTGTGTTTACGAGTAGCAAGCAGGTACCATCTACTATGACATAACATTGACACATACCAAACACAGAGAAAGCGTCCGACGACCCCGAAAAATTTATCGCCAATTATGGTATCAGTTTCAAAAGATCCATCTAACACTGAGACCACTAAGTGGCAGTCGCATACCCACAAAGCCGGGTATTCATTCAATTAACTATGTAGAGGAAGTGGAAGCGTGTGTGCACTCAATGAGCGAGCATTCCATACGACGCGTGGCGTGAGTGGCAAACGAATTAACATTGTTTATTTTGGGAACTCTATCGGGAATGGAGCATATGTTCCCTCCCGCCGAACAGATGTGCCGATGATGAGCTAACGGTACTTTAACATCGAAAGAGAGCACGCATTCATTGAATTCTATTCCAACGCCATCAATATAATGGATTGTCAGGGGCAAATTGTAACAAGTGGGGTCATTGGAATCATAAATTGATATTAATGTCCCTTTAACGCAACTATAGGCTTTTCTTCAGTTTGAGTTCTTTATTTCGATTAAGATCATTAATCACAAGTACAATGTTTGATCATTTCTAAACAAATCTTAATAGGAAGTAAACGATCAAAATTATATTTAATGTAACATCCAAACCACTATGAAATACATTTTAATTCATGGAACAATGCCAAAGAATTCTTAGTTTCATTAGCACTCAAAACGTTTTATAACTCTCGTCTGCCGTCATTTTCAATTTCACACTACGAACTCAAACATCAGAAAACATTATCCCACAGTACAAAAACTGCTTTCTCTTCAAAGACATGTACAGTACAGCCAGTAGGTCTGGACTATGTTGAGATATACTATATTTCTCTACTGGGCCTCAGAGAACTTTTATCACTCGCTCAATAAATCAAATAGTAAAAATAAGAAAACCTTTTTTCATATTACGAATATGTGCCTTTAGTCAACAGTGTTATTTAGGTCAAACGATCACAATACAACTCAATCGATAAGCTAAATAAACATCACATTGGATGACCTCGCGTGCAAAACAGCAAGAAATATAATTTTCAATAATTATTCATTTGCTAATCATCACACTAATATTATAAAGGCGAAAGTTTGTATGTTTGTTACTTCTTCACGCGCAAACGGCTGGACCAATTTTAATAAAATTTATGCAGGAAGCTTACACCCTGGATTAACATGTAGACTACTTTTTATACATACCGCGGGGCGCAACTAGTAATTTAACTAACAAACTGAATCGATCGTAAATAATGCAATAAAATTAGTAGTTAATGGAGTCTAAAGTCTGTACAAACAGTTCTATTAAGAACAAGTTGTAGCAATAGAAATTATCAACAAATTGACATTCCATTTAAAATGAAATGGCGCTTTATGAACTAAATTGATTTCAATAAGTCCAGTTTACAATATGACGCACGCACGTGTTTAAAGAAAAAGACAGGTTTACAAAACAATCTGGTGTTATACATACAGGTTGGTAACTAACTACAATTTCTTCCTTGAAGTGAAAAACTAAATATAAACATCCAATCCATACTTCAACTACAGGATTAATTCTCAGGATCGCAAAATGATTTCAAACCAACCTACTCCACGACCTCATGCATCATATCAAGCATAGGAATATGCAAAGAGTATAGTTGACTCGTAATCTCGCAGACTATTAAAAGTTGATGCAGAATAAATGGCACTAACTAATTATTAATTTTGTACGTCTATATTAATAGTAAGCCCTGACACATGCACCTATGTATACCCAATAGAAAGTAATAACTTCAAGCGAGAGACGGCGTGATGATAAATGTTTTCACAAAGTAACAGGTGATTGTAGCTTGGGATTGAAGAAATCGTGAAGGCCCTGCATACCAGTTACGATACGTATAAACAGTAATCAAACAATGGTGAATTGATTTGGCTCGGTTCCATACCGAAAACCTTTGTAATACTTTGCGGACAGGTCGGAGAAATCAATGCTTCCAAAAATAACCAAAGGCGCTTTATGTGTACAATTAAATTTGTGACGTTTTCATGTGGATATTGGCGACAAAATTGGCATAGGAATACATAAAAACATCAGCAACTACCGACGTCAGAGTCGGGAATAATACAGGAAATATTATGAAAAGATAAGTAATTAAATTAATAATAAATTCATATAACCGTCATCTTTTTGTACGCACATTTTCAGACAATAAACATTATGCGAGCGTTTTTAGAGAAACCTCTACGTTTAAATAGAAAGAAGCTCAAGTCATAGGCGCGGTGCTTGCAATCACGTTTCTGTATGAAATTCGAAGGAGACGAACTAATGCTTCTTACGCTGTTTGTTATGATACCATCTAGCCAGATGGTAATGTATCACGACACGATCGCCGGTCGTGTCGTGAACATTACGAGCGAGTGTAGTGGCGAAAGTGAGAGCCTCTTCCGTTCCGACCTTGTCGTTTTAACGAGTTCTCAGCCTCACACACTTTCTGCATTAATTTTTTACACATGAAGCTCCTAATAATATTAGTCGATGGGAAAAACCACATACCTAATTGGATCAAATAAATAGTCTGGAAAATAGAGGCAATATTCGTTTTGGGATAACGTTTTGTAACATTACAAGAAAGTACATTTATATTCCACGATAACAAAGGGTGTCATGTTATTAACTAATAAAATTACTACTGTACTATATGTTTTCGTAGAAGTAAAGGACACTGCGTTATTTTTCCATATTGCGATAATTAGAAGTAAGCTATATAGTTATTCAGTAATTTTCCAATAAGTTAATATGGGAATGAAATGCATTACTGTAGAGCCCAGGCAGATTAATTAACAATATGTGAAACACGAAAGCGAAACACAAACAGACTAAAACATGATTTTTACATAAATTAGAAGGCACTCTTGAGTATTCAGGTTACTCGTACTGATGATGCAACGACCGAAAACACCAAAACCTCGATACGGAACTAGAAAAAGATTTATTAGTGACTTAGCGCCGATTCCAACTGGAATGTGATTTGGGGCGTTCAGTGTGAATCGGCGCTGGGAGGCTGTTTTACGGTTAAGTGTCGTTAGCTCTGGGATCCCCTCGGCTAACTCCAGCACACTCATTAGCCCAGTTTAAAGTTTATCTCTTCCATTTCAAGCACACTTTACCAAGTTAAGATTAAACTTATAAAACTGTATTTCCATACTTGTGTATGTTTATGTAGTTGTTGTTTATTGAACTGCTACTTAGTACTTACTGAATATTTAAGCCTGTTTGGTGACTAGTGAGTGATTAGTTTAGGTTATTTTAAGTAAGTATGTCAGTTAAGTGCATGAATGTGTACAACTTTTCAAGGTGTCTTTAGCAGAAGCAACTTTAACTTTATGCAACAAGCGTGTTACGAAAAAACAGGCGAAACGAAATAATTAACACACTTTGATCCGGATTGATAAACTTGTTTACTAAATGTTACATTTCTATAAGTGTCTTCCGCACAAAACTGGTACAAAGCCTCTTCAGTATTTTTTCTAATGGTGGAAAAATTTTAATCTCATTTAAATTTATTTATCAATTTATGAACACGGAAAATGTATACAGAGAATACATCAAATGAAAGTTGTTCAAAGGCACTACATACTTATCTCAAAAGAGAGCTCTTCAAGTAGGCCTGTGAGAGGAGATGCTTATGTAAGAGAGGCATACAGTATTTATTTACTTCTACGCTCTTGTTTGCTTGATGTTGAATTGTAAATTCTTGTTTTGTACTTACCTACATCCGTCATCATAATTTTTTTTTTCGCAACAGCATGGGTAACCTTGCTGACCACTATTAAGTGCTCAAGTCGAATCGCAATATCTAGCGTAAGTAAAGCTGCTAATTTATCCAAAATATGACTTCATCACGGTAAACAGCAAAAATACAAACTAAAAAATACAGTTCCATTTACAATCTTTGCCACAAACAATTTTGCATACAACCAGTTGCTAACAAAACATTCAATGAGCTACGAACAAACAAGGTCATTGCTAATAAGGATGCGATTAGGATGAACGTGAGTGACATTTTGAGAGTTCTTGAGCCATTCACGGCCTGGTGAGTATCCCCAAAGGAGACATAATTATGAGGGGTTCAATTTGAAATGATTGCTTCCATTCCTCCCAAACACATACCAACTAAGAATCTAGCTTTATCGCCATTGTATCTCATATTAACTTGCGCTATAAGGATTCTCTCAATTTAATTAGTTTTACGCTGGGTTAAAACTTTGATAGAATAAACTAGAGTTTCAATAAACTAATGATTGCATTAAATTAAATATTGCTTTATTACCATAACAATAGAAAATTACAGTAATTGACAAAGTTAAACATAATAATTACACCCACAACCCCGAAACTAAGTAATTAGTTGACAATTATCAAATTATGAGGGTTGTGTTGTGTGAAAGGCGTAAGGTGGACAGTTGGACGCGTAATCATTCTAAAACACTGGCGAACTAAATAGGAACTCAATAAGTTTCATAAAGAGTCACCGATATCGCAATAATAGTGACAAGGTTGAAATGGAGTTAGGCTGAACATATCACCAGTAGAGAAGATGGGCGTTGAGCGCGAAAAATTGCAGAATGGAGACCTCAGCCTGACCGGAGAAATGGGAAGCCACCTATGCGCTGGGCCGATGACATCTATAAAATATTGGGCAAGACCTGGATGCGGACTGTAGAAGACCGGGTCAAATGGAAACTCCATGAAGAAGCCTATACCCAACAATGGGTGAATAAAGGCGAAAGAAGAAGTTTCATAAAGATAAAATTCGCGATTGATGCCGGGTCGCATCAGTATGCGACAGGCAAGTGTCTCACCATCACCAATAAAATTAGATTAGGCAACAGTGACAGTATATTTTGCGAGGACTGTGTTACGTAAATTTATAAGCTATTTGCAATAGCATTCAATTTAAACACCGTATAGTAATCTTTCAGCGTTTTTTATTTCCCTAAACGACGCACTCAAATAACTATTTATTTTATTAGAAGCTAAGATTACACAAGGGACAGTTTCGATTAACGATATTGATAAAACATTGAAATTGGATGTTTATGTTGCGTTCTGACCGTATTAGGTAACATTTTGTGTCGCTTATATCTAGTCTAGACAATCTGTCAAAAAATATAAAACAACGTTAATTATGTTATATAATTAAATATTATAACAGAAATTTCGATACCCTACTTATCTACTTCTCATATTAGAAAGGCATTTCTTAATTCTGGCTGATTCATAAACACTTTGAGATAATTAAAAATAAACTTATTCCTCACACATATGTGCCACTAGGACATGACCTAAGTTTTGAAATAGATAACCGCGTGAAATGACCCCAACGAGTCAACGTATCATCGTTTGGGTCACGTCTGAAACACGTGGCCATTACAAAATCCTTTAAATAAATCAGTCTCCTATTGAGTGATACAGTAAGGGCGGTTGATACGATGCGGGCACATCACTAGTTAATCCAATAAAAGGTTCAGCCCATTCAACCTATTTACTTCACCCTGATTCCATTATGATATGGCTTCTTTGACACTGGTTTTATACGATTTTATCTTCCGTTTCTGCAGCATTGTTCGAGAAAAGTCTTCGCAGTATCGCCATAATGTTTTCTCGTCACCATCAATTTGTTAAATTACGGAATGAAATAATTAATTAAAAACATTGTTTCTGTACATCTGCACCCAAATTACAAGAAAGCCAGATGGAATGTGAACTAATATGAGATCTCCGCCGTAACGTTGTATAATAATACCATCCCTTCATTTTAGCCTGTTCTCAGCATATTTTTAGCACACAGTTACGCAACTTTCATAGTTCACATCCAAGGTATCCAAGATAAACATGAAGATACCCAGTACAAATGGCGATCAAGTAACAGTCTGTATTTTAACGTATCTATTTATAGAGAATTAGGAGCCTAAACTCAAACAAGCTTCCTTAGCAGTACACCAGATGACCTCAAACATTCTGCAAATGCCAGAACAGGTTTGCACAAAATGAACGTTGCACTCCCACGATCTATTCTCCGAAGCTTAGCTCATTTATTTTACGTGACACAGAAAAACCGCTTCGTTGATCTTTCCAAAATTTGCTTTTGCGAAACTTGAGGTAAATACCTTGTACTAAAAGTACGATTAATTGTTATTTACTGATGAGTAGGCAGAAATAGCTTTGTGCGTTAGAAAATTAAATAGTCGTGCTCACCAAGGGTTCTTAGCATTTTAAACAAAGCATCGATTAAGTGTACTGGAGCTTAAACATTTGCGAACCGTAAACTCTGACAAATCAAATTTGAACACAAACAAAGTAATTACCCGCAGTTCGTGAGAATTTGTGAAGTCATTATCATCATGTAATTACGCTTAACTATTAATTACATATCACGAAAACGTTCAAATCAGTAGAACCGCTGTAATATTGAAGACAAAAAATAAGAGTCACGGTTTCGGAGTTGCGAAAAGAATGAAAAAAAAAAACGTCATAGGGCTTGTGTGAACAGCTGCGGGTGATGCCGCCGCTGATTGGTTGGAATTTCGCAAAACATCTGCCGGATTGATTTCGTTGGAAGATAAATATCCATATGCCGTTGTTAATGGTTTTTAAAATCTCAATTTTATCAGAAACTGTTGCGCTTGGACGCATTACGGCTTCAATGCATTCGATGGTTTGCAGTTTTGCACTCTGCATGTGATATGCAAGGTGAACACAATAAAAAGAAAAAATCAATAGCTTATCTGCGTATAGGAAAAACCTCGTCAAGTCATGCAAAACCAATAAAAATAAACTCCATCCGACATTTATTCCCACACGACGTGTTAAAATAAATGCTTCTATCTAAATCTGGGCGAAATATTGCATATAAACTTAAGATCAATAAATGAGTTACAGTGGAGAGTCACTTACGGGATAGATTTATCTAGAGTATACGCAGTCCCAGGCGTTGGTCCCACCAAAGTTAACAAAGCACAGAACTGATTAAAGTTCAGAGGAGGTGTTCTATAGATAGAGGTTAAGACCCTCAGCATTCAAGAATAATACGCAATAAGAATGTCCGAAAATTTCAAGGCACTAAAAACCGATAATTGTCGTAACAAATTACGAAAAGAGAAAATTTATTCAAAATAGAGATCAAATGAAAAAAATTACAAGCAATTTTAAACGCACATAAATTGTGTAGGAAAACATCTAGTCTAGCATTCCAACTCTCATTGGTTTGGGTATCATTATTCGTTCCCTCTGACACAAAGTAGTTTCCTTAGCACTCAAAAACGCCTGTTTCCTCTCGTACAACAAGGGGCAATTAGATTACTTCCTCCACACAATAGAATATAAAAAGCAGCTGGCATGACGCGACGATAATTATAAATGACGTGGGGTGACACAGGCTATGCCCTAAGCTGAATTGGAATCGGTGTAGTTCTGCTCAAAATAGATCAGCTTTTGTAAAGACTCGCGTGAAACGCTTTGAATAGGGTTTAGAAGTACATTAAAACAAAGAGAAACACCCACAAAATGCAGTTAAGAACAGATTTTATATTAAAACTATAAGCTTAATAAAAAAAAATGGTATAATATGATCCCTTGCCTATATAATGCGCTGAATAATGCTATTAAAAGTAACAAAACTTAAACATTATTAATGCAATATATATTTAAAAGCCTTCTAATATACCAATAGTAGTAATAACGTTCACACAATAAAAAGAAAGTGGCGGTCGTATTGACTAAAATTTCCGACAAGATTGCTCCAATTATATTAGATTTCATGGTATTACGAGGTGGCATATTACGTTAATAACTGTATCAGAATACGTTCACTTTCTGCAATAGGTGAACAACTAGAAGCAGCGAAGCCGGACAGATACGACCTTGCGAATGGTAGGCGCGGACCACGATTGATACTTCCGAAACTAAGCGAGGTCATACTACCCAAATGTGCGCCAATTTTACGAGTACTAACCGTATTAAATAGTCCGTACCCTACGTACCTGTCTGATGGAAAGGGGACTTGAGATAGTAATACTTTGTTTGTCAAACTTTTGAAGCGCGGCGCGGTATGTGTGATATCTAAGATGAATAAACTAAAATAACAACCATAGTCTAAGAGCGATAATAATAATTTGAGAAAAGTCATCATCATCGAGCGTATTCCCGGTTGCATCCTCAGCGGTAACGTTTGAGAGCCCGGGGTCCGCTTACCTATAAGCAAGGTGATTTGACGAGGTTAATAATTTGAGACAAGTGAAGGAATGAAACATAAAATTATATAGACCCATTATACTTCAAATCATAGACTACACTATATGAACTTACGTAAAATTTCAGGACTGGCTATGAAGTACTCCGGTATGATAGTATGATGAGAATTTGGCATCGCATCGTTTTTCTATATTATACATTTTACGGTAAGCGAAGTACCTAACTACTTATATCTTTTCATTAAGTATATTTTACGTAAGCCACAGACTGAAAGGGTTATGTGTTTCCTGCGTCATAATAACATAACTGTTAAAACAAAAATTGTAATAAAGCTGTTTAATTATTTGAATGTCGTATTTGCGTTTACTGCCTCTTTAATGACTGCATTTATTTGTAAGTGTGGATTAAAAACTTGTGCATGAGCCAGCAAATAAGTACTTAAATATTGTTTCCATCTCATCTATTCGAGAAACGATGTTTTCATCCCAAAACATTTGTTATACGTGTTGATTGTCTCAGGACTGCAAAGTAAAAAAGAAAATCTTTAGGGATTAAAACCAATGAAATCTGAACACGAATGTAATCTATGTAGAATCAAAAATAATGTCGGCCTTCCACCGGCAGACCTTTTTATAGTACTAAATATTCCAATATATTTTGTTTGTATGAGCATAATGATGACGTGATTTTTTGCATTCAAAGAAACGAGACATCGGAGAGTGAGTGACATAGAATAGTCTACATTTATTCTGAAATAAGGTTCTTGAAGACTGCGCGTGAACTGTGAACTATAAGTGACTTGCAAAATCTAGTATAATCTTATTAAAATCTGACTTATGTCTCAGACTAGTAATCACAGTCCTTTGACCTTATTGCAGCTTGAGACTGAGGGGAATAAGTACCTATTGAGCATAGTAACAATTGTGGACCCTCTCGTGGGTGAGGACCGCTGATTGATGATTTCCGTCCATTGTGTCATTCCCTTTTATACCCCAACGCAACTCGAGGTTTGACCGATCAATGCTATAGTCCGCGAGACGAGAGGTGACGTAATGGCTATCTTAAAATATCGAATGGACACTCTTTATACAATTATTTAAATGTTGGAACAGAAAATTGAAACGACTACAACAATAGTAGCACTGCATGATAGTTAGATACTTTTTAGTTATTACTTTTTATTAGAGATTATGAA
Organism: Acrobasis suavella; assembly: GCA_943193695.1. Taxonomy (NCBI): domain Eukaryota; kingdom Metazoa; phylum Arthropoda; class Insecta; order Lepidoptera; family Pyralidae; genus Acrobasis; species Acrobasis suavella. The sequence goes on from OW971935.1 coordinate 6,583,553, forward strand.
ATCGCGAGAAAAAAAATTGTTGCTCCATACATTTTTATGCGACAGGTTTGTAATTACTATGGAGCAGCGATTTTTTTTCTCGATTTTCTAATTTTTCCCTTAGTAAAAGTTGTTCGTATTGATGACGACAGCATGTCCTTCAATTATCGCTAGTTCATGTCCGAACACACTGTATAGGCGATGATACAACAACGCCTAATATGTAAGCATTGCAACTGTGTTCATAACTTTAAATTAAAAAAACAATCTAATTAGAAAGCTTTCAAAATTCTTAAAAATAGCATGCAGATTTATTTAAATCCTCAAAAATAAAAAGCGTCAAAGGAAATTGAAAACTTGAGAGTATTGAATATTGATACGAAAAAGGAGGACGAGGGCGAAAGACGTACAATGAGTTTAACCCAAATCGTGAAATCGCCTCCAATTTCCTAAGGGCGTTTGAATACCATCAAAGAGTAACTACCTATGGGGTTTCTAGGGCGACCTTTCCAGGGCATCTTTCTGACACTTCCGACTTGTAATAGGACTTTGACCGTTGATTAATGAGTTATTCTGGAGCGGAGTTCAATCCACGGTACCAATGCGATGACCAATCACTGTTTATGTTTTGAAAACGGTTCCAAGTTGTTGTGTGAGTAATCAGTGATGATATCAGCGTGGAAGAGACACTACGGTGAGTCAACGGTCATGGATCAGATAGAAATGTCACGACATTCATTGATAGCTAGTAAAAATATTAGAAAGAATAGTAGATTGTGCTACAAGGGGCTAAGGTAATATTTTGAAGGAGAGGGCGCTACTTTGAATCCAGAGCGAAACGAAGGATTCCACAGTTGAATCACGAGCGGAGCGAGTGATTCTACGGTGGAATCCTGATTAGAGCGAGGGATTCATGTATATCGCCCGAGATAAAAATATTACCGTACCCGAGTAGCACACTACTTTTCATCTCCATCTATAAAAAAAACTAACACATACAAAACAGAATATAAAGAACAGTAAAACACCTACAATACCTAACAGACTTCAACCGACAATTTAATACTAACCTTTGTTTGGTGTCGTTTTCATACAATAAATATTAAGAAATATGTTTTCGAAGACCACCAACATAAGATAAAATGTTCACTCATAACTTTGTTTGCGTGGTCCTTGATACTTGATAACTATTCACTATTGGCTTAAACTAACGAAAAAGTATTCACATTTACGTAAATAATTAGATTTCAATAAATAACCTAAAACTTCTGTAGTTACTTGAATCAAAGGGAAAAATTGCGCATTTTAATTATACTTATTTCTTTTTCCGAAGCAAAGAACATAACAATTGTAACCTACATTCATCCATGTTGAAGACGATATGTATTCCAAATTTAAAAAATCACGAAGACTGTGCCAGTTTTTTTTATTTAAAAAAACAAAATTCTTCTTTTTTTTGCTGCACTGCCAACATTATTTTTGATTCTACATAGATTAAACTCGTGTTCTGTTTTTAAATTGGTTTTAATTCCTAGAGATTTTCTTTTTCACGTTTTAGTCCCGAGAGAATAACCAGTAACTTTAGCTCCAAATGTTTTGGGATGAAAACATCGTTTTTTGAGTAGATAACGATGAAAATAAATTTATAATATTTTTTTAGAAACAAAGAACCTAAAGGGAGACAAAGATGTATTTTTGACAAATCACACAGATTAAGCTTGTCCCAAAGTTAGCTTAAGCTTGGAATGAATGCTCAGAATCAACTTTTTAATTTTATCACGATGATTCTGGGTTGTTTTGTGTGATATGAATATATTTTTTCAATAGTCAGAAAATAGTCTTTAATAAAAGTGAAAATCCCAATTTAAAGTCGAGCGATGACTGCACCTTGTAGATCTTTTGTAAGTAAGGCGTGTTTTCTATACTGACATAATGAAAAAAAAATTAAAATAAAAAAAATGAATTACTATTTCTCTTTCTTTTCATTGCTACACGTAGCATTTGTCTTGTGACCCTTGACACTGTCTACAAAATAAACGATTACGACGTGTGTACAAAGTCTAACAATCTAAGGAACGATAATATCGACTTGCTTTCTGCTTAGTATGTATTGTTTCCTATACTTTGTGCGTCATATATACACGACGAAATGATGCTGGTTACCAAGTTATTACAAGTCATAACAATCGATAAAATATTTGTACCTATAGTACTTCATACCGCTATTATTTATTTTCTATTTTTTTATCTCACGTTATCATCATAGATATGAAGATTGACAGATAATGAAATATGGTTACAATGGTAGTTTATATTATCAGACGTTCAGAATGCTCAGAATCACCTTTTTTAATTTTATTACTATGATTCTGTGTTGTGTGATAAGAAATCCCATGTAGAATATACTTTTTCAATAGTCAGAAAACTTTAGACTTTAGAGTTTTAAAATAGATCATTCATCAGTGGCCAAAACCTGTTTCCTCAAAAGGAAAACAAGTAAACTTTAAACAAATATAGCAAGGTGACTTTAAGATCAATTTTAATCAAATGAGTTACTTCAGTTTTAATCTTAAAACTTATAAATTACACGTAATTTAATTAGTCTATGATAGTATAAAAAATAACGATAAGAATTGTTACAAAACTAACGAAATTGTTTTAAGGATTCCGAATTCCAGACAAAGGAACCCTTATAGTTCCACCATGCGATGCGTCTGTTTGTCCGGGGCTTAGCTATCAAAACGTAATTAATTGAAAAACCCAACTTAAAGTATGCTTTGAAGTGTAGGTAAAAAAAACATCGATTTTAAGAAAGTAATAGATTCGATACTTTTCAGAAGTCTTAAATCTTACAACGCGACACAAATAAGTTGAACAAAAATGGCGGACTTCAAAGCATTTTTGTACAAATTCCCGATTGTACAAATTCTCGACACGAAAAATGTCTTTTTGTTCAACTTATTTCTGTCGCATTGTAATAAGTTAGCCGTCGGCCCACACCCGCCCATTACTTGCCAGTCCCAGGCCAGGTCCCAGAAAACTGCCACCAACGGTACCATACCACACCACTGACAGCGGGGACGCTGGTGTCCCAGGTAACAGTAGTGGATGGTCGCAGCAATAGTTTGCATGACCTAACTGGGGGCGAAAGCAAGTAATGTAGATCAAATAGCATGTAATATCAATTTTACACCGAGGTAATCTTTAACTAACTACCATCCCTACGAACCAGAGGGCAAAATTAACAAATTGAGAATAAGCCGAATTTAGCCCAAGCTTCAGAAATTTGAAAAAAACGTATTGGATGCAATAGTTTCTAAGTCTATCTAAATACAATTAAGTAAACTAAGTACTTTATGGACAACATGAATATTTAATAGTTAAAAAAAAAAACAAAGATACTTCGAAGACGGCCTCTATTCTAAACATCGTGGGCGCGAATTCGGCCTCGATATCATTCCGTGGGAAGGTGTATTATGATATGAACGAGTCTCTAACAGAGCCTGCCATAATGGAGGCCCGTTATGTGTCCCAGGAGACTACTTACTAAGTGCAGTAATCCGTTATGATCACCTAAACACTCTGGTGACTTATGATTATGACTTGAAACTTGAGAACAATTAAGACTGAATAAGATCACTCTGCTTGCTTGCTTGTTGGCTCAATGGGCTTGTTTTTTACAATTTAATTTATACTTACAGTAGCAAAGATCAATTTAGCTATGATTTATGTTCTTACGACATACCTTCGAAGCGGAGGAGTAATGTGATTTGTCAGATTCATCACAGTTTCTTTTTTTATTTTCAGCTGAAAAAGACTTATCTTGTAGATGCTTTTTAGGGTTCCGTACCCAGAGTAAAAACGGGGCCCTATTACTTAGACTCCGCTGTCCGTCCGTTTGTCTGTCTGTTTGTCGTGATAGCTAGACAGTTGAAATTTTCACAAATGATGCATTTCTATTGCCGCTATTACAACAAATTCTAAAAACAGAATAATAATTTAAAGCACCCATAAAACAAACGTGACTTTTTTGCCGTTTTTCTGCTCGATATTAATAACGGCAACAGGTAGACGCTTGAAATATTCTCAGAATATTTAGCTGTATATTAACTTTAAAAATGAATAATTAAATTAAAATAAAACAAATATTTAAGGGGGCTCCCATACCAAAAACGTGATTTTTTATAGATAATGGTACGGAAATGGTACCCTTAGTCCGCAAGCCCGACTCGCACTTGCCCGGTTATTTCCTCCCGCATCCATATCGTGATGCAAAGTGCTTTACATATTTTGATTAACTAACATATGTAATATTTTGATCCTGCTACCATTGTCGTTTCTCGATCTTTCCGTCACGAAATTGAAATTTCGACATTTTATTACATGTTATCAATTATTCTGGTTAAGATATTTTAAATCCAAATGATCACTCATTTTCAACTTTCAACGCACACAAAATCGTGAAAAAGTCTATTTTTACTGTGGCGAGTGATACTGTAAAATAACTTCGTTCAAGAATAACTTGGTAAAAACATTAAACAATAGAATCAGAGATTTTGGTAAGTCCCGCTTGCGGTTGTTATTACTGTTATAGAATTAAAAACATTTTACAACATTATTATAGGTTTTTGAAAATAATTAATCATGGACTATTTGAAACAATCTTTAGACGACTTAATAGTTGAATCGTTATATATAAGTCGGATTAATTTCTCCTAAAACATGGAAATCAATTTAATTTTTCTGTAGAAACAGATACTTATTGGGCAAGTGCAGATAGTATTCATATAGAGCTTCAGACAAATTGCAATTCCAGTTTCGAAACAATTTTAATCTGCACCAGGAAATGTAATGCAATAATAAGTAAACTTATCGCATTACTTTCCTATAACAATGGATTTATGCACGTGTATCTGGTTACAATAGTTCGCAACATTATCAGTTTCATTTTTCAAGTTTATTGCTAATTCAAGGATATTTATGTTCATTCTTCTGCGAATGGTATAGAACAATATCGTGCTCTAGTAGGTATTTCCGCGTATGGTTTACCTTCAAATAGTGGCTTAAATATATCTTCCCTCATCAGTCTCATCTCATCTATTAGATTTATATCATATTGATGTCACACATGTCCTGTTTTGATATCATCACCACCGATAAATTCGTCCTCAACAGTGTCTCTGACAATGCCAAATAATCTAACAAATTATAATCATTCAGCTGGTTTCAAAATAGAATTGTTATGACTGTGTGTTTGTAGTTTCATGTACTCAAACGAGTGCATGTGTACTGATATCACGCTTAACTCTGTAGGTATTATTTATGTTCCTATGAATAGTGGATTTCTGTTTGCATTATACGGATTTGTCTATTGCATGTTAATGAGACAGTGAATTATTATTTGATTACGAAGCAATAAGTATTATTATAAGCATATAAGTTTCATTAGTTAACACTACAGATTAATATAATATGTAGGAAGTTATTACAAAATTTTATTTATGCAAGGTAAAGCTCCCAATCACACAACATATTTTTCTTTCGTTCATAACCTAGACCTAAAAAAAAATATTATGGTTTAACGTATTATTTCACTACATTGCTTTTTAGACCTTGGTTATTTGAAAAATAAACCTTCCATTTAACCAAGCGACTCCCCCATAGTGTACATTTCAACGTGAATTGCTATGTTATCTAATAAGACCGAGTCCGGAGTTGTAATAGAGAGAAATCTAAGATAATGCCTACCATGTTAACTCATATTGAAAACTAAGTAGTTTATATCATTACACGGTGAACGGGTTGAGTAAAATGTTTCGTTCTGATAGACACACGTTATGGTATGTTCAGCTTTGGCAACTAATAACAACGTTTAGTCGAATTCCAAAGCAATCAGTTGTCAGTCAATTATTCATTGATACAATTTTAATTACTGAGGATGCTGATGTAATTCAAAGGAAGCAATATATTAGTAATGTATTCCATAAGCGTGTAGATTCCTCATATATGTTTAACATTATGTTAAGCATGGAACCTGCGCATTATAAAGTCGGTGAACGTAATCATGTCACGGTTTGACTGCAAAAAATGTGCATGAGAAATATACCAAGCCCAGAGATCTCTCATTGATATCACTTCTCTAAAGTATATGTGACCTTACAGCTTGTACACAGGAGCTATTCAATTTAATTAGCCCATGCGAGACGGAGCATAATGATAGCTCTTGTTAGAATGGTCGATAATTGAATCGGTACATTGCTAGTTACTGACGTGCCGCATTCCTCGGATGCCTGCGTTGATTGGCATTAGTACAGAGATAAAGGGTCAATATAATTAAGACTGAAGTGCTGAAGTCCGCCCATTTCGCAACGAAGACTCTAATTAATGTGAATCATAGATAAAAAGTACTCGACGAAATGTGGGACGAATACCATTGACAATGACGAATAATCGACAATTTTTTACTCCCAGTCGGAAGTTGCCGTCGACGAGGCGATAAATGGACAGTGTAATCAATAAATCTTTAGCAAGGACAGATCCATTGAGAAAAAAATGTCTATAATTAAAATAATATTGCTAGCGAGGTGAAACTTAAGAGGGTCAACGTGAATATGTAAAAGGTGTTTCCGCCTGAACTGATGCGATGTGAATGACACTTGAAAGTGAAAATAAGTAATAGCGCAGAATCTACTCTAAAGAGAATCTAGGATAGTCTATGATCTAATTAAAACAAGGGTTTACTACTAAGTTAACATACTTACTAAATTCATTTTAATTACAAAAATGAGGACTATGATGTGCTTTCCTTTCTCCATTTAGGATGTTTGCCACAACCCTACACGGAAGGAATTAGCTAGACGTTTTACTTGTAGTTAGGTCAAAAATAAAAATTGGATCTATACCAGCAGTGCTAATGGTGTCACTGTTTACAAGCTGTTGACCAGACTGTCAAAATGTTAAACAAAATGATAGTTTCGTTGAAATTTTAGCATCGCCTTGCAAGATGCCTCGTGACAAGCAATAACGTTCTAATGAGTGAAGTACACAAATTCGACACTTCGCCAGCCTTGGTCAGTCCACCGGCTGAGTGGAAGGCCATTCGCATTCTATGGTTCTATTCACGACGCGATTGTTTTCATCAATTGATTGCACAGTCCAAAGCCAATTAGAAACGAGTGTCTTTTATTTGAATCGGCTTACTTATGGCCTAGCATTTAGCGTTGTCATTTGTTTTTCATCAAAATCTGATTAGTAGATAATTGCGGGAAGAGCACTGAATCGAATAATTCATCTCATCCCTCTCTAGGTAGCACACCATTGAAATTTGACTAAAATCCACCATGACTAGAAGATAAATTCTGTTGATCCGAAGATACGAAAGGTTTGTGGAAATTCAATGAATCCTCCTTGACTACTAAATATCACTTATTATACAATCACGCCTGTTTCCCGTAGAAGGCATGACTGTGGTTTTCCACTTTGCTACGATCCTGCCTATACATAATCTTTCTCGCTGCATATCATTATTTAATATAATATAATTTTAGCTGTAAATTAATAATAGCAGCTGTAAGTTAATAACTCACGAAATGTTAATTACAAATTCATCTCATCATGATAAGAGGTACAGATTATCTGCGCAAATAAACAAAGTTGATCTCAGTTTATATTGAAATTAATGCTTGCTTTGAGGAAAACCGTAATATAAGATCATTAGCCACATGACAGGAAAGCAATAAGGTCTGCCGTCAGCCGACAATGTCGATTTACGTTATAAATAATGGAGAAGCTCATCGTTTTGGACTTAAAACCATTATCATCTGTGAGTATCTAGTTTATGAAAAGTTGCTAGACGGATTAGTGATCCCTTATTGAACTTTACACAGATTACTAAAATTACTTTAGATAAAGAAAGGTGTGTTGTACAAGGCACATATTAAAAATGGGCATGTCAAATACAGATTGGTTCATTTTACGACTTTATGCTTCATGTAGACATAAACAGTACTTCAGTCGCAAGCGCCTAACAAGCCACGCTCAGCGAGATTATGGGGTCACTTAGAAAACGAGATTACGAAATAGTGACACGTTACAAGCCCTATATAAACCTCAACCTCAACCCATCGCATATATTTACAATATTTAAAAAAAGCGTTTATAGACTCTCTTAGTCGACTTCTACAAGAAAGAATTGGTACATTCTACGTTGAGTTCTCAGACCAGTGATAAAACCATAACAGTTGTGACGTTTTACAAAGAGCATTACTTCGTGCGAACTCCAGAAGACAATACGGCATACCCGCCAATGTTTTTACATAGTTAACACTTAACAGTCTGAAATTCAACACTGAATCAATTATTCATTATCAGGCGTTTGTTCAAAGATTGCTATTAACATTCGAGAAATCGAGGGCAAGTGGTACTGCTGAGGCGCTGGTTTATTCTGTAAATAATCATAAAAACAATATAAATAAAATCTAAACTTTTCCACAAATTTGAACTGATACTTTTTAATATAATTTAAACGTCTGATTCCTCATCGAAGAACTTATATAAGAATATGGTTGGCATCAAGTATTAGTTATTTCTGTTAATGTTGGCCATTAGGGGCACATAGACGAGAGATGAAGAGACAACAAAGTGAAATTGCAATTGTAACAATTTATATCTCTATTCGAATAAAGGCTAACTATTATTATTGTATTAGTTATTTCTTCAACTGTCATATTTTTGGCACATTGATGGTAATTTTGGTAGCTGTGGCAATAATGGGATTAGAGAAACTCCTGTTGATTTATCACTTATAGGAATGAGTCGTATACTCTACGAGGGATGATTAATGCGTTACTCATAATGTGCATTTTGTCCTGCCAGATCCACAACACCATTCTTCGTTTTGTGGCAAACAAAATATCAAAACAGTATCCAAAATAGGTACACCTAAAATAACGCAATTATTTTATTGAATCAAAATCGCGATCAGATTGCAGAATAACCTACGCCTGCTTATTATTACCTAGTACATGTGCAAAGGAAACCAGACATGGAATTAGCCAGAACCTGAAGTTAATGACCGTTTACGTACAATTTCTCCAAGGTTCCCTCACCTTTCCCATAAATAGATGACTTTTCTATTCAACTTGCGTGTGATAAACATCATGAAAATGTTTATAAACGAAAATGTTTATATACGACAACGAATTTGTGAATAAAGAGAAACCGCTCTAATAAAGTATTTTATTAATGTGCTAATTCAGCCCTTTCATTTGATACCCTACACGGTATACTTAGTTTTTTTTAAGTTACCTTATTTTTGGTGTATAGAGGGCGCCATATTAAATTTATTGTGACGTCACATTGTCAATAACCAGTGCACAGCCAAGCAAGACGCTTCCAACGATACCTCATTTGTTAAGATACCATGAATTTAAAAAAAGATACGAGAGTACAGACGACCACACATAGCGGCGAACCACATAACCCTCCTTTTGGCTGCGCCGTAGTCGGGTAATAAAAATAGGAGTTCAATACCCAGTCAAAAGAACAATGTCAGAGTTTTTACAATTTTGAGAAAAAGTGAAATAGTGTGAAGAGTCGCGTTGTTAGGGTTCCGTACCCTAACAACACGACAGTAGCGTGCATTTCATATAGACAAATAGAATTTGTCTACCCTGTCCACCCTTATATAATGTCGGATACTAGCGAGAAAGGCGTTTGTTCGATATGGAGCTGTTCTCGTAATTTAGGCAAGATTAATGCCTACCCTTTAAAAAGTAGTTGTGCACGTCTCTGTACCCAAAGGGCAAAATCGGGACCCTATTACTTAGACTCCGCTGTCCGTCTGTCTGTCTGTCACCAGGCTGTATCTTATGAACCGTGATAGCTAGACAGTTGAAATTTTCACACATGATGTATTTCTGTTGCCGTATTTCTGTTAAAAATACTAAATACAACATAAACATATAAGTGGGGCTACCCTTTGTGCGCGAATCCGACTCGCACTTGGCCGGTTATTTGATATTCAATTCTTTCATTTGGCGACAATACTTCCTGGTTACGTTAGGCAAGTATTACATCAATATGTAACAAAAACCCTGTCCGATCCTTGTAGGAGCAACTCAGACCGTCAATATGAACAACATTTACTATGGGAATAATGCTTGAAAGTGCAAAGAAGGAACTACAACAGACACTAAAAAACAAACTGTCCAATGAGTAGAGAGTAGACTCGACGACTACTATGTAGATTGCAGACGTTCTTAAAAAAAGAGAGGTTAGAAGTACCCGTAACCGGCAGGCATGCATGAAGAGAGTGATGAGTATAGATGAAGCGTAAAGCGAAAGAGGTCTGTCAGGATCGTAGCAAGTGGAGGTCCTTAATCTCTGCCTACCCCTGTGGGAAACAGGCGTGATAATATGTGTGTATGTACTGTTATTACCAGCGTCAGTTCTCGGGTCAGAACAGATGCACTGTTAATTGAGGCAATTTCTAAGATACCTGATTGCAATTAATTTCTAATGGTATTACAGCTTACCTATCAACTTATGGCGCAAGTCATGTTTCCATTTAAGTCCCGTCCACTACATACAAGGTGATGGCCTTTCGTTGCTCATATCACAAAACAAAATGTACAGAAATAAAGCTTCTAAAATAGGTATTTTAATATTCGTAGCAAGGTGAATGAAGAAATATGTAATACACATATCTTAGAAATATCTTATTTTACGGTTGTTGTCATAAAAATGTAAACAAGCCACCATGTAATGCCACTTTAAAAGTGGCATTACAAAACAAAAAACCGGCTAAGTGCGAGTTTGCTTCGAATGGTTTCATACCATCTAATATATAAAATTCTCGTGTCACAGTTTTCGTTGCCATACTCCTCCGAAACGGCTTGACCGATTTTGATGAAATTTTTTGTGCTTATCCGGTATCTATGAGAATCGGCCAACATCTATTTTTCATCCCCCTAAATTTTAGGGGTAGTCCACTCCTAAACTTTTTTTATTTTTTAGACAAAATTTTTAATTTCTATTTTTTTATGACACAACATACAAAAATACATACAATCCTCAATTTTGGCAAAACAACGTTTGCCGGGTCAGCTAGTTATCTATAAAAATAACGTTTGTTGCATGGGACATGCACTTAAATATTTATTTTATTCTGTTTTTAGTATTTGTTAATATAGCGGCAACAGAAATATATTATCTGTGAAAATTACTAATATGTAAAATTTCAACTGTCTAGCTATCACAGTTCATGAGATACATGCCTTGTTACAGACGGACGGTGGAGTCTTAGTAAAAGGGTCCCGTTTTTTACCCTTTGGGTACGGAACCCTAAAAAGCACAAGTAATAATTTGATTTGATAGGTACCTTCGTTTTTTAGTCGTTCATATGTAGTAAGACACGATCAATTTATTACTTCTGTACTTTTTATGTTTTGTATCGACAGGAAATCGCTGCCGCTTTCCGCCGAGACGCCACTTTTACTTTCGCCGAACGTTCACCTGGGTTTAAAGTGCCCCAGATACAGATACCACCCACCTTGATTAACAATGTTTATGTGGCCTAATGTACCTGATTCCCCCTACATACAGCTTCGGTTTTTAAGATCCAAGTGCCGCCATAAATAGAAAGTAGAAACACATTTTACGCCTTATCCTATGCCTCAATCAGATCTAACTAAATCGAGAAACGCTTTATAAAAGAAGAATTTCACGTTTTTCTTCTCTACCAACGCAATATTTAAAAAAAATATATTATACTTATTTTTTTTACGGTTTACTCACGTCGTATAGTCGGACAGAATAATTTCCATCTGTTTCGATCGGTTTGGATTAGTTAGACGTACATCATTAGGGTGATTGTTATGTGATTGTGAGTTAACAGTAAAGGTATTCTTAATGAAATTTTCTCGCATTAGTTATAAATAAATGATTAGTAGATTGTTAAACAAGCAATGATACCCGAGATATTTAGGCGTACGAGCGAGCGAGGGCGCTTATTGTCCGAGGATGTTATTGATTACTTACACTGGAGTTGAACACTCTACTTTTCATAATAAAAGCGAGGAATAAAATTCCTTTGAAATCGGAAGTAATAAGTTTTCTTTGACTGCGTTTGCCTCTATTTTTACCAATTCAGGCGTCAAATGTAATTCTTCACTTGAACTCGTCTTTTTTTTGTTAAAATATTTTGCAATTTTTGCAACAAAAATTTCATCAAGAAAATTTAGCGCACCAAGCCGTATTTTTTATGGCCTTGCGCCTTTTGGTGTATTCAGCCATACATGATGGCCAGTGTCCTTGTTTTTAAAATAAAACTCAATTCAAGCATTTATAGGAGCTTTAGAAGCCGCCTGGCCGCCTTCGATTTTCAAATGTTCTTACCGTCCTAGGGATGTAATTCGAACTTTTCGAACTTACAACCCGGATTTTGAGTTAAATACCACCTCTTTTCAGAGCTTGAATGATGAAAAATAATATAGATATTTGGTTTGTTGTAGGAACTAAAAACTAAATATCTAGTAAACACCTAGGAACGTAATGTCTGTTTTACTATCAAAAAGATTTATAACTATCAGTGGAGTGTTACATCTAAATTCAATACTTCAAATAAGTATCATTGTTGATTAAGTTAGTGATTAGTAGTTTCAGAAACATGCTGACAAAAGAATTGAAAATGGTTCAATCTTTTGATCCATTCCTTTTATCTCAATTTCATAAGGTTGATGTAAGATTTTTATCAGCAGAAGATAAACTCATCTGGAGTGTCAGAAACCAAGCAAGACCTGCACCGAATCGGAAAAATCCGAGAGAATTTTAATATTGGTAAGGCTGCATTAATACCCTTATGAATATAAGAGTCCAATGCTTAAGAGGCTACCTGAATTTTTAGGGGTCCAGTACTGCCCCGATTTGAAATAAATCATTTGAAAGGAGACTCTAGATAACTCTTCAAACTACTTTATAAACTACTGTTTACAGTTTAAAATAAAATATAAAATAGTTTGAAAGGTAATCTAGGGTCTAATTAAGACAAAATTTTAAATGATATCTCTGTTTTTTTTTCAAATAATTAATTTCAAATGGGGGCAATATTAATATGTCAAGGTAACAAAATGATCCTATTTTATTCCAGATATAAATGTCTGGAACACATAAAAACGAGCATATGTGTCATTGTGTTTTACTTCCACTAACATTTTGTTAAGTTTATGACCAATAAAGACTTAATAACAAAACCAATATAGCGCAGCTGATAGCTATTAACTATACCATGAGGAAGTTATAATATAAGTATATTAATTTAACAGGAATAACCCATCAAAATGTTGTGCTACAAACTTTATTATTAGACATGTCAGATTTAATAATGTGTCGGATAGTGATGAAAACCTTTTTCCATAAGATTTTTAGAAACCTTGGCTGAAAACATGTTTCTCAGCCTTTAAGCCCTTTGGGGGTTGCCCTTCTATTTTAACGTCTCGAGACTTGCACTCTAGATTTGAGAGTTTAAGGGGAAACGGTAGTTTGGTTTAAATTTAGATTTTAGATTAGATTTTTATATTTCGTTTCAAGTTTTATTGTAATTAATTAACGTTTTTTGATTTAAAATATATTATCTTTACACGAAGATATCTCAAAAAAATACAATAAAATTATATATACAAATTTATTAAAATGTACTATTATCATACTGTTTTTATACCTACTTATTTATTCCCTAGTTGTTTCCAGCTATTTTGATCTTTAGCTACTTCTTTGCCCAATATGGGGACTGAATGGCTAGTAAAAAAATATATTCACGATAAAGACAACATATTATTATATCTCTGCAGTAAGAACATCATTGTGTGTAATAATGTAAAATACAAAAACCATCTTTATTTAAAATTTAAGTTTTATTTAGTAAAGTCTGTTTTGAAATCCCATAGATTGCTTTGACAATTAGAATGTGAATAACTTAACATTTTTATGTTAAAAAATATTGTAATGTATGATTATGATTTCTGGGTGAATTGTTAAAATTTTCTATCTGGCTACAAAGAGGATAATGTTTTCCACTAGTAAAACAAGGCTTTTAATTTTATTTATGAGATCAATCAGTTGTATACATAGGATTACTTTTGTGTTTTATTTGCATAATAAATAACACCGGAATTGTTTATTTCTCTTGGGTGGTCAGCCTGATACTGACATGTAATGTGTTGTTTTGTATCACTATGTGACATGAAATTCATCTAATTTTAATTAGATGGTAATTAGAAATAAAGCTTTATTTTAATAATTTCCTGAGGAATTTTAAATTTCCCCGGCAACCACAAATAATCCCTATTCACATATTTGTCTCTAACTATACCTGCGCCAACGACTGCCATTTTAGTTTATGTGCCGGGAATCATACAACATATTCCTTACCAGATACACATACCAAATATTACATTCAGAAATAGAAATAAAGCCAAAACACTTGCTCACAATGTGTGACCAATGGATTACTCAACTAGGCACAGCTTCATGCACTCTAAGCATTGTTATTTCTTTTATTTTCTTTAAATTGATACACTAATAGGGCACCAGCCTTGAGGATTGCCTCATTTCCTTGCAACATATCATATTACAAAATATTTTTAATTGTGAAGTTTAGAAGGCCTTCAGTGAACATGTTAAACAATACCAGAGTGTACATTGAAATTAATAAGAGGATTGTATAAAGATTCTGACATACAACTTGTCGAAAATATCTGCGGACCTCGCTGGAAGGCGGTTCCATACAAGCGAGATCCACAAATATTTCAGACAGGTTGTGCAAGGAAAATACCATGAATCCAGTTTTGAACTACCAAAAACTAGATCAAACAATAATGAGGAGAATTTGCACATTACGACTATAAACACGTCAAGGATTATTACGAGATTACCGTTATCAAGGGTACGACCAATGATAAGATGATACATTACCTAAAGTCCAAACTGAGGTTCCTCTGATGCGTTGGTGGTTTTGGACCCTTGACATCATTGCGGCTTCCGTGGACGGGCACATCCTCCAACATGCTCACTCACGTAATCGAGACACAACACAATATACCCATATCACAACTGTCCGAGCTATGTCAACGAGTAAATAACAACATTGACAACATGGCGTCGAGAGAAATCTCAATGATAATGATCTACCTTACTGCTTACACGGTTCAAATTTAACACGATAATGAACTATCTACTCACAGCCTTTGACACTACTAATTTTGTTTTGTAGAAATCAAATAATATCGAAAAATGAAACAATTTAGGAGTTCGAACGAATGCTTTACAAAGATTTATGCACTAATGTAGTAGTAAATTTACGAAGGAATCATAAAAAAGTAACACTTGAACGTTTCACGGATACAATAATAAGTGCAGGCGTAACAAAAGAAATAAATTCCTCAAAATTAAAGAAATCGATGGTTCTTCGTCAGGGACGACATCTAATTTTTTTTTTTCAAAATATGATTGTCATTAGTGACGTACCGTGCTTAGTAATACTAATAGTAAATACTAACAGAGAACTAATATATTAGTAATAAATACTGCCACTGAATATTTTTTAATGTGTTATTCATTAGTTTTTTTTTTGTAGTTTCAGTAGGCGGGTATGAAGAGAAAGAAAGACTTCTCGCGTAAGTATGGGACATACGAACTGACCGGTCTAAATTAACACTTATTGCTGGATTTTTTTTTTAAGACCTTATTATAATCATGTTACATTATGCAAACAGACATCAAATGGGATGTCAACACTCAACATCATCAACATGTGAACACACTCATAGGCTGGGAATCCACTATCCTGAATTTAAGATGCTGATTCTATATACATTGCCTGTTTTGCAAACATCGATCAAAATTATATCATTACAAAACTAGCAATGTCACAACAACAATCAGTATCTGAATTTCCGTACATGGATTTCAAGCCATACATTAGTAGAGAGGCCTGGAGATTGAGAGCAGTCTCTTTGGCTGCTTATCCAATAGTCAAACAAAATACTGTTTTCGGGGTTGATCTCGGAACAAAAGATATTACTATTGACATGTTCTTTGATCCCATATCAACTTGCATCAAGCACACACACATTTACAAATTATTTATTAAAATCATCCTTTGTAAGACACGTTAAATATATTTACAAATAATAACACTTTGTAAATATTTCAGAAATTCAGTTTATATTGAATATTCTATCTTTTTTAATAATAAAGTTTTCACCATGACAACATAAAGACAATATTTTGAATATGAAATTTTTCATATAAAACTTCTTGTCAGCTAGTAAGAACATTCTGATGCTTGGGCCGGACCTGCGCCTATCGTCACGAAGCTTCGTGCTATTACACGATACACGCAAATGTGACCGGCCGTTATCGGGTATCGTCCCGAATATTCGGACTTCGTGTAGTTATCGCGCGGGTGGCGATACATCAAAGGATTTATGCACGCTAACAATTCGCTCTGCGTGGTCGCACTTGCGTTGTTCGTTCATTTTGACGTTTGTTTTCAACTTGTTCGGACGATGCTGTGCGACGGTGCCACGGTTGTTATTGCGTAAAAATGGAGTGGAACGATAAAATAGTGTTATTTCTTGCTGTTTCTTTCTAGGTTTCTTTTTAGGTTCCAATAAATGCATTATGTAATTGTTAGCACACATGTTAAAGAAAAGAAAGTCGTCGTCCATAGTTAAAACACGTAGATGACGCCATTTTGGATTATTGCCAGATAGTTCGTGAAAAATAACGAAGCCGCTAGTGTGACCAGCGCTTTATCGCGATAACTTTTTAGTGTACAAAACGTACGAAGATTCGCCGCGAATAGCTTCGGAACGATAGGCACAAGTGCGGCCGAAGCATGACTAAGAAGATTTTAACACTGCCCCTTACTCGAGCAACCTGTGCAAAATTAACACTAGCATAATGCAAGAGTACAAGATCTAAATTGAACAAAGTGAAAAATAAATAATGTTACATTAAATGTAAACACATAATAAAATAATTGTGTTTCACCTTGGGTAAAGCTTTTGTAAAGTGATCTGCCTCCAACTCAGAAGGCTTGTAATCTAAACAAATTAACTTACGATCAACACATTCTCGAATAAAGTGATGATGTACATCTATGTGTTTAGTCCTACAAAAACACTCATTCTCTACCATTTTCAATGTATCTAGTCCTACGAAAACACTCATTTTCTACCATTTACGATTGTCATTATAAATGGTGATTGCCTTAGATTTAAACCAATCTTTACAGTTAAGTTCTTGCAAAAAATTACGAATATAATTCGCTTCTTTTAAAGCATTGCCACGAGCGTAATATTCCGCCTCTGTACTAGAACAGGCTACATTTTGTTGCTTATGACTATGCCAGTTTACGAAGCAACTTCCTAACCTAGTAATGAAACCAGAATAAGATTTTCTGTCGTTGGTATCCCCCGCCCCATCTGCGTCGGATGAAATTAAAACTTCATTACTTCCTCTTTTAAAATTGAGTCCGTAGTCAATTGTACCCGAAAGATACCGCAAAACCCGATTAGCAGCATTCCAATGAGACTCATTATACCAGGTGTTATATTACTAAGGTTACTGCATGCAAACGCTATATCTGGACGTGTACAAACAGCGAGATACATTAAACTTCCTATTAGTTCCTGATACGGAAATCTTGTATCCAAGGTATTTGCCTTTGGAAGATTAAAGTTAACTTCCATTGGAGTCGCTATGCTATGACACTCATTCATACCAATAGGTTTTTTACGTATTCAGACTGACTTAACTTCAAGACACCTTGTTCTCGGTTTCTCTCTACTTTCATACTTAATGCTTGTTCCACAGCTCCAAGTGTTTTAATTTTAAAATTAGAATTGAGAAATTTGTAAAGTCATTTCTTTCATGTTCATTAGAACTAAATATGAAGAAATCGTCTACATATAAGGCTATAATTACCTTTTTTTGAAATAAACACATTGCTCTGTTTTAAGTTGTGTGAAGCCATTAGTAACTAAGACTTTGTGTACTTTTTCATTTCAAGCTCTACTAGCTTGTTTGAGTCCATACAAACTCTTTTTAAGTAAACAGACTTAATTCTGCCCCTCAATCACAAAACCAGTGGGTTGTTCCATAAAAATGCGCTCATGAAGATCTCCATTAAGAAAAGCTGTATTAACGTCAAACTTTAACATGTTCAATATCCATGTCATTTTGAATACCAATTGCAAAAAGTAAACGTAAGGTACAATATCTAATGACAGGAGCAAAGGTTTCTTCAAAGTCAATGCCATATTGTTGGGTAAATCCTTTGGCAACTAAACGAGCTAAAATTTTTTAAAATTGCGACTTGGATCAACTTTTTCTTTAAAAATCCATTTGCATTTTATTACGTTACTATCTTTTGGTCGATCTACAAGATCTCAGACGTTATGTGACATTAGAGAATTATATTCTTCCTGCATAGCCTCTAAGCATTGTTTGCTTTTCTCAGACTATAGCTTCATTGTACGTTCGAGGTTCACTCCGTCCCATTAAACCTATTTCAGTAAAATAGTTCATTTCATAATTTTGAAATCGTACAGGAGGACAGCGCAAACGTACAGGTCTAGAGTTTTCTGCACCCTCAGAATCTCTATCAAATCTTATAGAAGAAGCAGGTTCTATATTTCCAGAAGCTTGAGTACTATTCAATTGTGACTCAGTAACATTTTCTTTGTCAGAGAAAATCTCATCAGTAATAGAATGATCTACGACAGTATCGTCATTAATATTATCCTGAATTCCAGAATTGATAGATAAATCTGGTGTAGCATATTCATCAACATCAGATTCAATAATGTCTGCCCGAGGAGGATTCTGATTATAAATCGAAACTTCAACGGTATTATTAGAATCATTACAATAGTTATTTAACTTATTAGTATTGTAATCAGTACCTCTAACAGTTTCAATAAAATCTACTGTACGAGCTTTAATCATTTTGCTACTATCAGCTGGATCACCAAGCCTATAACCTTTTTTGTGATCACAATATCCTAGCATAATGTAGGGTTTTGATTTAGGATCAAGCTTTGTACTACTAAAATAAATAAACCACCGTATTAAAAATACTTGGAGGAGCTACTGGTCCATGAAAAAATTTATGAAGGGCGACCTTCTGATGACTCTTAAACGCAATCTCATCGTCATGTGTATCTTGCCCGTTTTAACTTACAGTGCTCAGACGTGGTCAAGTCCAAACTCCAAGTTTGCCAAAGAGCGAAAGCAGGAGATAGAGACACATGGAAGGAAATGGAAGATTCCTTTGCCCAGCAGTAGGATGATATAGGTTAATATATATATAATTAAATTACACAAAAAAATATCGTTGCTGTCATTAGTGGCTGGAAAGTAATCTTTGACTCGTGTCAAAGGATAATGAAATATAATAACATGGAAAAACGAAATAGGTCAAGTTTGTTTTATGTGATTATAGATCTTTTTGCTGAGGTTTGGCATCTGGGATGGTAGGAAATTAATTGCAAACTTCACTTGATTATGGTTTTTGTAACCGATACTAAATGATATTCCGTCGATTTTTCAGAAATTACATTTAAATAGAAAACAACGTTATTAAGATAAAAAATTACTTACAAATGAAAGGTTATGCCATCTTTTAGAATATTGATGTGTTTACCTCTTTTACACGAGAAAACTGCACAACAGGCATTTTGCATCGAGAACTTATAGCCGTTCTTTCGATGCTTTACCGATTCACCTAATAATTATATTTGACTAAGCAACTAGTTTTTATGAACTTTTAACGTATTAAGCCGGGTCTTTTGCGCGTGTTTCGCCGTACACACTACATAAAAACCTCTTCACTTGCACACCTCTACTTAATATACAAGACGAATCCA
Source organism: Acrobasis suavella (assembly GCA_943193695.1). NCBI lineage: Eukaryota > Metazoa > Arthropoda > Insecta > Lepidoptera > Pyralidae > Acrobasis > Acrobasis suavella. The sequence goes on from OW971935.1 coordinate 6,603,463, forward strand.
GCTCAGCTGTTTTAAATTGATGTTTCGGATGTAAATCAATATAAATATATAGGGACAAATAACACTGATTGAGTAGTACCCCACAGTAAGTTCGAGACTTGTGTTATGGGATAGTAACTCAAATATACTATATTTTATAACAAATACGTAAATAGATAAACAGCCAAGACCCAGCCCAGGACTATTTGAAAGAAAAGGCCATTTTTAGAACTAGCCCTGACCAGTGATCGAACCCGGCGTGCTAGCGTGGTGACCACTACGCCATGTCTTTACTACCCCTACTTGAATTTTTCGGGGTTAGTGCTGTCCCCATTTGAAAGGAAACAGAGATATTATTTAACATTTTCTTTTCTACGCACATTAGCAAAAAACGGTCACTTTTGGCTTATGTGAGTAGTGCGACAAAATTTTCAATGATTTCTTCGTTTCCTTTCAAATGATTTATTTCATATGGTTCCAGACCCAAAATTTAGTTAAGGCGTGACATAATAAAACAATTGATCTAAGGTTTATAAACCCTAGTATGTACTAGTTAGTATACAATAACTTGTAATAGGTTTATTGGATTTTCTTTTCCCTTCACTCCCTCTTATTTTGCCTAACGTTTCCGCTTGCGGGTGTACACCTAAAGCAAGTTTTCCCTATATTTAGGTAAAAATACAATAATAAAAAATATAGAACATACCATCTACTCGTACCTTGTACTGTACTCGACTGCTGATATAAGCATAACATAACTCATAAATCTATTGTTTTCTGAAAAGTGTACAGGAGTCGTATTTTTGAAATCATTTGTCACATTACGAATGGTTTACGCGAGCGTTTCCAAACGTGCGCATTTTTGAAATGATCGTATGCGAAGGATTTGCAACGAGTGGTCTCGACCACTCGTAATTTTGACATTTGTGGTGTAGATATGTTAAAGAAACCTTTCATGGAGAATCATTCCGATTCATGCTGCTTTTTTAAACATGGTTTAATTGTATTTTTTTTCTTCAAAATTTTAGTTTCGGAGGTTAGTGTCCAAATCATCAATTTTCGTCTTCTTTCATAAGTAAAATCAAATCTATTTTTTTTGAAACATACAAAAATAGGAAATCCTATATTTGAAATTCTCTAAAAGTACTTTCATTTGATATATTATGATTTATGACACAGTAAAGTCCGCAAAACGTCCGTCTTGCGGACCGCTTTTGGTGTGGCCGCCCTGCATTGTAATTGTGACATATCTCATCGGGCTGAGTAGGGATAGGTTTAGGGAAAAAATACTGATCTGGGTTTCTTTCGACGTAATGTTCTCAGCAGTGGTCGTTCCGAAATGCTTATATTTTTCAGTTTTTGCTATAAAAGAATATATTAAAAAATGATCTTCAATTTCAATTTTTTTTTGACGTGACAACGTCTTATAATTCGATGGAGCCGGCTGCACGCATGAAAAAATGCGACGCATGCGGCGTTATCTCGCTCTGAGGCGTTCCATTTAAGGCTTGAAGTGCAAGCGAGAGCGCGCAACGAGCGACAAAGAGGCACAATCGGCCTCCGCGTTCGGCATTTCATCAGTATTTTCTTAAGACGTTGTCACGTTCAACTATCGTCAGTAAACCGAGTTTACAGACAACCGTTTTTTATTAAATATACGATTTAGCTCTTATTAATTTATCCCACATTGAATAAAATTTTTGACTTTAACTTAATTTAAAGAAATATATATCTTTATATTTGGATTTTCTTTCTTTCTTTTATATCTTAAAATTATTGAGGTCTCAACAAATTAATATTGGTTCCTTTTATACGTATTTTAGTGGAATTTTTGGACAATTCTGGGGTAATAAACATTATTGAGTTGGAAGCACCGTTGTTTGTTACTTGTTTTGACATTTCTGACTCCATCGACTCCTGCTTTCTTGTGCATGTCATGACATTTGAATTTCAATTCAAGTTTTCAACTTGTATTTATAGTTATTAAATTATTTAGCTCAGTTATTATCAGAAATATTTCGATATTTTGAAAGTGTGAAGAATAATTTCAAACATCAACACAAAACTTTCTTTCAAAAATTATTCCTTTTTTTACAAGAGCAATTTGCCATTGAAAAGCCAAAATTTCACCATGTCCCTAAACAAGTAAATTACCTAACTTATTATTTTTGCTTTCCTTATGTTTAGTCAGGTATGTTAGGCACCGATATGTTTAGTCAACGCTTTCCTGTTTCGTTTACAGTATTAAAATTTTACCTGGAGCCACAGTTTGCGAGGACTGCACGTTGGAAGGCGACATCACGATCGGCGGAGGAACAGTCATTCACCCTCGAGTTACTATTATAGCCGAAGGCGGCCCCATTATTATTGCAGAATACTGTATTATTGAAGAGTATTCAACTATCATTCACAAGTAAGGAATAGCTTTAATTTTTTTAATTGCACTTATTATAAATAGTTTACTTCCTGAATGTTTCGGGGTCCAGTGCTGCTCCCATTTGAAAGGAAACTGAGATATCATTTAAAATTTTGTCTTGATCAAACCCTAGATAACCCTTCAATCTATTTTATGAACTACTGTTTAAAGTAAGAATGTGAAGCTTTTCGACGCACATTTGTGAAAAACTGCCACTTTTGGCTGATGTCTGTAGAAAAGGTTCTTATTCTCACTTTTTAAACTTAGTTTTCAGTTAGCCCCTTAATGCATGTTTTTGCATGCTAATTAGTCTGTAAATAGACCTTTTTCTGTTCTGTGGAATAGACAGAAAATAGTATAAGCTACAGGAGTAAGTACCTTAGTGAGGAAATGCCTACTTATTTGTCAACAAATGAGAGTCAGAAATAGTGAATATGGCCGTTGGGTCGCTGGCTTCCCTTTAAAGGGTAAAGACATGCACTTATGTAACATCATGCCATTATTTCCTTTATGAATCTGATATTGCAGGTATGCATAGGAAAAGAAGCTGGTATACTGGAGCATTACCACAAAAGCTACACAACATAAAAATGTAGGTGTTTAGCATTGGGCGCTATTAAATGCTAATTATGTCTATAATACATTTGTTTAGGTATTTAAAAGAATGTAAACAATCTTGACATGTCTTTTTATTAAAATATACACTTTATAAATCAATACTTTTGCAAATTACAAATTATTTATTTTATAAATTATAAATCACATAATTAATTTATAATTTGCAAAGGTATTTTGATTTATAAAGTGTTTATTTTATAAATCAATACCTTGGCAAATTATAAATTGGAACTAAACAAATGGATTATAATTTGGTTTGATATTTAAACAGTCCTGCTTAACCCATTTTTTATTAACAATATAATCAAGTCCAATTGGTTCTAGGAAAAGTGACAAACAGGAGAATCCACCAAAGCCCCTCTTCATAGGGGCCCACAATGTGTTTGAGGTTGGGTGCCGGTTGGAATCACCGTGTGGACATATCGGAGAGAGTAATGTCTTTGAATGCAGATCGTTTGTTGGAGTTGACATCAAAATTGGGAGTGGTTGTGTCATTGGTGAGTCAGCAATACTTTAAATTGATGGACATTCTGGCTAATTCCAGAGAACAAGTTTATACACCAGCCAAAAAAAAAAACAAAAACCTTTCAAGCATTCACCACAATAATTACTTTTCAGAACCATTTCAATCGAGTCAGCATTCCAACAAAAAAAAAAAAACGCATCCAAATCAGCCTATTTGTTTAGGCGACATTTACATATGATTCCACAGACAGACACAGACATGTCAAACTTATAACACCCTTCTTTTTTTATTTTACTACATGGTAGAGAGATTTCTATTATATTGCATATTGACTCACTCTACCTTTTGTTTTCTCCGAGACCAGCTTAGAAGATATTTATCAGGCATACAAATGGGCATATTTTTGGATTACTTTTAGGTGCAGCCTGCCATCTAACAGCCCCTCAGACATTAGCTGACAACACAGTCATCTGGGGCTCTGACCAGCACATCCGAGAAGCCCTAGAGAAGCAACCTTCGCAGCTGCTGCAGCTGGACTTCTTGAGCAAAGTGATGCCAAACTACCATAGACTAAGGAAGCCCAATGTCCACAAGCGACAGCCTTCTAGAACATCTCAAGAAACGTCTCCAAAACCTTGAAATTTATTATTTTTACTAAAAGCACCAACTAAAATGCTTATAATAATATATCATTTACTGTAAAAAATTAATTATATTATACTTAACACAAGTTATTATATTAATTTAAGTACACTTATAAATTAATTTATGTTTTTGTCTGTTTTCTTTCCACTTTTCCTGAAAATATGGACGAGTTCTGTGTCTACGACTTGCATTCTTGATACATGCGAGGTTTGGTAGACAAAGGTTCAAATAAGGGAAATATTCATCATATTAATGTTTACAGATGCTGTGAATTTATATAAATTTATGCTAATAATAATTGCTAATAATGATAAAATGTACAGTGATAATTTTAGGTCTGTCTTAGTTGAGGAGCTCGTCGGCCTGACGACAGTAATAATATAATATTATTAATTATTAGTTTATTATTCTCGTTAGTAGTTATGCGACACCGGGTGTGGTCCGCCCTTAGATAGGCGATGAATTGATAGAACAAGAGAATAGAGATGCATGAAAAATTTTTCTCAAGCTACTTGATGCTTCAGAAGTCACGTGTTATCCCGTCTCCCGGCTGATATCACTGTATGGTATAGTAATCGACTTGTCATCATGAAATCATGTCAGATGCATTCTGGCAGCTTGAAAAATTGGGTACCAGTGTTGGCCACTGACACTCATGAAAAACAAACGAAAAACCATTTATGATGTACTTTCAAGTTCTTTGATCTGCATAAAATACAAGACTTGCATCCAGGGTTGAAGTCCAATCCTTTAAAAAATATTTTTGACATTGACATGATTAACTGAAAGTTTGTTGGGAGTTTTTGGCGGGAAGTCAAGGGGTCCAGTTGGAGTTTGCTTTAAATTGTTTTGAAAATTGATTCTAGTAAACTTTATAATATGAAATCGTGTAGTTTAGTATTATAAATGCTCATGCTCATGGACAATATGTGAAATGGTTAAAGTGGACACTCATAGTGCGGCTGTAGTGATATTTATTTGCGGACTGTGGTGGGCGTCTTTAGACGCCCGCGCCGTCCGCCACTCAATCAGCTATGAAAACCAGTGGACTCATATAGATTTGTCGCCAGAAGCTCCCTTGAAGCAAAAGACCTACACCAACCTTTGATTGCATAGTTAGGGTTAGGGTTAGGAATAAAGAAGTGATAAAATAAAGATAGGCTCTAAAGGACTAGTATCCAGAGCCGTAAAATAATTATTAAAAAAAAAACTGACAGTTTATTTTGTGAATTGTGTTGTTGTTTTTGTACTTTTGGTATATGTTGGCGGGAAGGTATTTACTTTATAATTTCATCCTTGTATTCATTATTTTTGTAACACTTCGTATTACCCATCAAAGAAAATAAACATATTAACCCCAGAGAACCTGTTAAGTGCTGTATACTTATAATAGTATCGTCGGTATAAGACAATGGATGTAACATTTTCATTTCCTTTCCCTCCGTATCTTATACAAGAGAAGTTCATGAAAGAATTGTATTTTACTATCGAGAATAATAAACTAGGTATCTTCGAAAGCCCAACTGGAACTGTAAGTAAAAAATACATTAACCTAATCCTAACTTGCAAAATGTTTTCTGCTACATAACCTTAAACTTTTTATTTTGATTTTACAAAGGGTAAGTCATTAAGCATCTGTTGTGGAGCACTACAGTGGCTGAAGGACAATAATCAACGGATTATCAGTAATCTTGAAAAAGATATCGATAGATTGAAATTAGAAATATCTAGTAATTCAAGTAAGTTTTTTTTAATTTAATAATATGGATTCTGTTATCTCTCCCTGATGCTCGTAAGGTCTTAGCAATCCATCTGTGAGTGGGTTATGGGTTTCATAACTGCTCATGGACTGAGGATCAAAATGATACCCAAATAAGGGTATTGATTTTGAGCAGTCTATGTAAGTATGTATATAACATGTATGTGGATATCTATGTGTGTTCCACCATAGCATGCAAACGGCTAATCCAATTTTCACTCATGATTTTCATATATCAATTGGTTTGTCATTATTGTCTGGGTGACATAGGCTAATAGTATCTGTATGCAAAAATTGTAAATATAACGAATGTTACATAGAAAAAAGTGGGAGTCAAAATATTATTTTGTTTTGATATCAATGGGGGGTATCAAATGAAAGGTCTGATTAGCATATTTCAAAAACATATACATTGGTAGCCGCTTATGGCTTCCGTAGTTGGGTATTAGTTTTTTTAATTTATATGTTGTTGTGAAACCAAGCTATATTTTCTCATAAAGAAAATAATTAATTTTATTGCAAAAATTATTAACTTTTTGTGTTATTATTCATTAAATATGTATTTAATGTACATAATTGCAGATTCCGATGACTGGCTGCAAGAAGAATATGAAAAAATAAAAAAGAATCAGACATTAGTAGTGCTTCAAAGTAAATTGGAGAAGAGAAAAAAGAGAGATGAAAAGTTAAATGAAATGAAGACAAGAGTTAACAAACTTAAAGTAAATGTTAATAATAAGTCTGTTGATCATTATTTTCATAAGACTGATTGGAGTAAGAAAGAGGAACATAAGGAGAATGTTCCCGAAGAAGTGGATGATGATCTTCTTCTAGAAGAGTGTATGGAAAAGGAAGATAAAGAAACTGAATCAGATACTGAGGAAGTTGAAGAGAAAGAGGATGAATGCACTAAGGTAATACAGGAAAACAGTTTATTGTATTTTTTTTAAAGGGTTTGGATTATTTTGTCTATAATTTTCTACTACCTATATCATTGATATCATTCCTTCCTGATTTGGGAGAAAAAACTTAGAATGTACCAACTGCTTCTCTTCATGTGCAGATCTTGGAAGCCGATCGAGGAATGGGCGAAAATGAAAAATCATGTTAATAGGCGATAAAGCTAGAAACTCATCACTATTTTGATTCCTATTCCATCTTTTCGCCCACCATCACACTAAGTGGCCCTCGGTTCTGTATGCTTTGAGCCGCAAGACCCAAAATGCTCTGTCTACCCCATTTAATTAGGGATGAAGATGTGATACTACTTATGTATCATGGCTTGAAACAAAGCAGCATAGGATAAAACTGGTAGTTGGGACAAACTAAGGTGAGAGGGACTGTATCAGGGGTCGCCAAATGGCGGACCGCGCCGACCCATTTTTTGTGCCGACCGCGAGAACTTTTCTTGTTATTATTTTTTTTCTTGCTTGACTTGATTAACTTGCACTACAGAATACGTAATTTAATATAAATGTATCCCTCGCAATATCTTTGTTGACGTCAATTCGAAAACGACCGGCAGAAGGAGGTAACAAGCGAGAAAGAGTTCGCAGTTTGCAAAAGCAAAAACATCTTCAGGATTTAATGTCAATATCTTGCACCAATTTTACTCCAAACTTCAGACAAATTATCTGCAGCAAAAATGCCATTTTTCTCATTGATATGTAAAAATATATTTGCTATTTCCGTAATTACATTTGTTTAAAATATTTATTTTTCTATAAAATGTGCAGTCCGCAATTGTCATTTCATTTCTTAAAAAGGACATCGAGCAAAAGTAATTGGTGATGGCTATAACTATGCTAATGATTTAACTATGAGATCAAACCACTCTTCATAGATTTGTCTTTTGTACTTTTATTCCAACATTCTGGCTAATCAGTATATTGCTCTCAGATCTTTATAGGCAGCAGGACCCACAGCCAATTGTCTCAGTTTGTAGGTGAGATCAAGAGAACTGTATTCAAAGAGGACACCAGAGTAGTCACACTGGCTTCCCGGCAACATTACTGCATCAATCCTGATGTTGCCAAGCTGAAAAATGTCAATCTTATTAATGAAAGGTAAGTTGTAAATAAATAAATAGACAAAGACAAATCACACTGATTGAGCTAGCCCCAAACTAAGTTAAAAAACTTAAAATGAAGAAGCTTATCACTAAACACGATTTAGTTTTAAAAACTTAAACCCGACTACAAAGGATTAATGCTCAAAAATACGTTTATTCAGTTAATGCAAGCACAGCAGGGAAGAATGGGTTGAAACAAGTCTAAAGTATATATTTTTGAAATGAGCTAATTGAGCCCTTTCATTTGATACCAAACAAGGTATGATTTGATTTATTTTATTTTTTAGTTTATTTTTGGCCTACAGAGGCGCCATATTGAATTTATTGGGACGACACATAGCCTTTAACCAGCGTATTTGTACTTACCTTACCTCATTTGTTAAGGTACCATGAAATGAAGTGTGTATCACACTGGGAGATAATATGGAAAACATAAAATGTGCCACCTTATTTCATGGTGTTTAAATAAATAAATATATACGGACAAACCACACAGATTGAACTAGCCCCAAAGTAAGTTCGAGACTTGTGTTATGGGATACTTACTCAATACTTTATTTAAACATACAAGACCCAGGACAATTTGTAAAAGGCCATTTTTCTAACTTGTCCTGACCGGGGATCGAACCCAGAACCACTGGGTGGCGGACAAGCATGGTGACCACTACGCCATGGAGGTCGTCAAATTGTGTTTGTCGGAGGTGTTTGGGTTTTATGACCTTGTGTTTTATGTTTTATTGCCTCTGTCTGATCTTGTTAGGGTTAAACCTACATTGTCTTCCCATTGTCAATAGTGTGTTATAAAATTTTCGTTTTATCTTATCATAGCATAGAGCATCATATTATCATATTATGAGAATTTTTTTTTTCTCAGATGTTTAGACCTACAAAAGTCCAAATCAAAAACAACGGCGGTAGACAAGGATGGTCAAGTTTTAAAGAAAACAAAAACGAAGTCATGTTCTGGCTGCCCGTACTACAACCAGGGAAACATAACTAAGCTGAAAGAGCGGCTGCTGGTGGATATCATGGACATGGAGGATATAGTCAAATGTGGTAAAGAGTTGAAGGCATGTCCATACTATGCTTCGAGGGCAGCCATAGATGAAGCAGAAGTAAGGTTCAATGTGTTTTTGACAGCAAATGGTGTACTTTTGATAAAGTATCACAATTTGCTTAAGGGGTTTTCGGGGTTCAGTGCTGCCCCATTTGAAATAAATTATGTAAAAGGCAACGGATTATCTTCCAAAATTTTGGTCTCATAGTTTGAAGTGTTATCTGGAGCCCTATGAGACCAAAATTGTAAATCTGTTGCCTTTCAAAAATAATAATTTATTTCAAATGGACTGCACACTGGACCCAGAAAAATTCATGTATACACCCTTAAAGATATAAAATATGAAGGTACTATTCCAAACCCAGCTGCCAACTGCAACTGGCGACAGCATGTGAAAAATCTGACACACGTGTTGGCCACTTACACGAAAAACAACACGTGGGCACTTTGCTGACTAGGTGTTACTGCTGGTTATTTTTTATAGCCGACAAAAACATTTATACTGTCAAGATATTTACTTTGCTTATTTTTCTTGCTGACCAAATATTTTAAATAAATTATTAAATTATTAAATTTATATATTTTAAATATTTGGTCAGCAAGAAAAGTCGGCCAAGCCAAGTATAAATATCATTTAATTACTTGTGCCTCAATTATATTGTAGACTTTGACTTGCTTATTTTTTTTTATACAGGTGGTACTAATGAGTCACGCTGGAGTGGCCAGTTCAGGGGCCAGAACCGGAATATCTCTGAATCTAACAAACAACATCCTAGTGTTGGACGAAGCGCACGGTCTGCCCGCCGCTTTAGAGAATGCCAACTCTGCGCCGTTGTCTGAGAAACATCTGACGTGTGTTAAAGCGTGTCTGAAGTTCTATGTCAATAAGTATAGTTCGAGGTTGAATAGCAAGAACTTGTTGACGCTGAATCAGATGGGGTTCGTTGTTGGAAAACTGTTAGGTAAGGCTTTTTCATAACTCAGGCTTTTTTATTCAAATACATGGATTTTGCGGGGTCCAGTGCTGCCCCCTTTTAAAGAAAACTGAGATATCATTAAGATTTTGTCTTGATCATGCACTAGATAACCCTTCAACTAAAGTTTAAAATGAGAATATGAAGCTATTCTTCGCGAATTTGCCAAATTCATGTATTTCCCTTAGTGGTAAGCAACAGGTGGTCTTTAAAAGTGTCAAAGAAAATCACGTGCATTTGAATGCACGTTAAGCCGTTGGTTCCAGTTGTCATTGCTCGTGAGATGACTTGAGGCACTTTAAAAATTCAGTTATATGTAAGTTTCTAACAAGCTTCTAAGAAGTAGACTGGAAAGCGGAGTTGTAATTTGCAGCCTGCGTGAAATGAAATATACGCAAATGGTAAAAAGGATTCAAAACAAGTAATCGGATCGGGATCTTGGTCGGGAGTATGTAGTCTTGTCATTGACGTTCTTAGCTGTTTTTTGGGGAAATTCACAAATGAGGCATATGTACATATACCTCGTTTGTTAGATAATCTATAGCTGTGTTGTATTAGATCAAGCCTGTAATAACGAACTGTATTGGGAAATAAAAAGAAAAGCAAAATGTATGAGTATAACCTGGCCAGTTGATATGTTAATCCAATCGAATCGGAAACAAGTTTTCTCGCTCGGATTCGATAGTTACTAGGTAATTTTAATTCGATTAATACTTTCGATGCCAGTAAATCACCACCACGTTACAGAAAATCAGGCATAATATTTAATAAATTAATTATGTTTTCAGGTTTTATAAAATCAACTAACACTAATGGGAAGGCGCAAGAAGACAAAAATATTTATACATTAGAAGACTTTGTGGTAAAGGCTGAAATAGACCACATGAATTTCAGGCCGCTCATAGATTTCTGTAGAAAGACTAGGCTAGCTCCAAAATTACACTCATTTTCTATGAGATATAACCAAGAAGTACTAGAGTGTGAACACCAGAAAGAAGAAACAAAGAAAACCTCCTTTCAAACGTTTATGGAGAATATTAAAAAGAAAAAAGCAAAAGATAATCAGCCAGTAGCGGTTAAAGAAGACAAGAAAGATGTGAAAGGAAAACCAGAACTTTTGAAGGGCAAACAGGATCCAGGCAACAGTGAGGTATGTATACACTTGTTTCTTAGGTGATCGCCCAAGACCCGGAGTGAAGCTCCATTTTATCCGACTATCGAAGGAGGAAAATGCTTTTGAGCTTATGTACTTAAGGTTTTCTCCATGACTTGACTTATTGTCCCATGTCCCCTGGGTTTGGCAGAAGTCTTTCGGTAACATACATACATAATACAACGTCTTTTTCCCTAATGAGGTAGACAGAGCATTTTGGATCTTACGGCTCTATGCAGACAGTGCTTAAGGCCGCAAGAGTCAAGTCTTTCGGTAATGTTCTCAATTCCTATTCAAACCGGAGCGGTATCCGCTGCCGCCGATTTAGATAGCGGAAATACTCGAGCGGTATCCCGTGGGGTATTTGGTGTGGCATTTCCGCAGCTGTCGCGAAAACGGAACCGCATACGCGATACCACAGAATTAATAAACCTCTAAGTATTACAGACGGAACAGAATCTCTTAAGGTCCCGCGCAATACGCGTCCTGTTCTCCGCACCTCTCCCCCGTTCTCGCTTTCTCGAGGCGGGCCCGACCGCTCTTCACCTTCCACACGGCGAGAAAGTAAGAGATGTGTGAGGACGGGTAACTAAGACTCATATTGCCCAAGACCTTAGGAGATTCCGTTCTGTATGTATATTAACCCTTTCACCGCGAGACTTTATATCAGTTGCCGTGCCCCCAGCGCGAGGGGTAGTAAATCTAAAATAAACACCTACAACCAAAAAGGGATGTGGATACGTAAGTTATGTGCAATTCGAGCATTTTTTTTTGGTCGAAAATATCCGACGCCTGCGGAATGGGCCCGACAATGTTTGTCGGATAAATCTTTCGATTTCATAATAGGAAGTTGTTGACGTTAGATCATTTACTTTCAACTTAGTTTACTGCCTCTTCCTAAGAGAAAGTACAGAAGAAGACAAACTGTACTGCAGCATTTACTCCAAAACTTTAACCTACAATTATACTGATATTAAAGAGTGGACTGAGAATACATTGTTAAGTCATATAATTAAGAATGATGTCTTTAAAATTAGTGTCAATTTTTTTTATACGTGAATAACTATTTCAGGTACCCTCCGAAGTATCTGCCGGTACTGGAATGTACCAAGTGATGGAATTCCTAGAGCTCCTGTGTGACCGCAGCGAGAACGGCCGAGTTTTGGTGCAGAAGGGGGACAATCGGACAGGCAGTTTGAAGTACTTGCTTCTGAACCCCACTGAACACTTCTCTGACGTCATCAAGCAGTGTCGATCCGTAAGTGCCAATAGATGTATTACTAATGAGACGAATTATGAATCGTTTTATATTTTTTACCCGACTAATGCAAAGCCAAGAGGAAGGGTAATGATTTTAGCAGTCTATGTATGTATGTTTTTATGTGGGTATGTATCAATCTATTAAATCGTTTTTTTTCAGGCAACAAGGCTCATGGAATAAATAATAAATAACTTACAGACTAGCATAGATATGACTATATATATATATATATATATATATATATATATATATATATTTATATATATATATATATATATATATATATTTCCTATAAAATATATATATATCTTTATCATAAAAATGACGAAGATTCATATTAACTTGCAATCCTTATTCAAAATCTAATAAATGCATTATTTTCTTTATTTTCTACTAACTATTAAAATAAATTAAAAATGTCAAGTGTCTCACTTTAAAAATTAAGAAGTTCCACACAAACTGGCAAGCCCTATTTCACCCCCTTAGGGATGGAATTTCCAAAAATCCTTTCTTAGCGGACGTCTCCTAGTCACAATCTACCTTCCTGTCACATTTCATCTTCATTGGCTAAGTAGTTTTCGAAATTTCGTGATGAGTGAGTGAGTGAGTGTTTTTAGCTTTTATGTATATAGATTTATGGTTTTGTGACACATTGCACTGTGTATTGGTGTCAGGTAACCGTCCGCGATATCTCCAAACCACGACACCCTTCGACCAGAAATCTTCCTTTGTGAAGGTTGCCAGCTGAGCAGTTGGAATGGAACTCGCACCACATATGAATTAAAATTCACGCCGTGAATGTCTGTCCACTGTAGCATTCGAACCGCTTGTCCAATTTTCACAAAATGATATGTCAATCGATTTGTCATTATTGTCGTGAAAACAATTTGTATGCAAAAAAATTATTATAACGTAACATATTAAGAATTTAAAAAAAAATTGGTTCGTATTCGAGTGAGGTATCAAATGAAAGGTCTTTATCAGTAGTAGTGGTAGTCGGGTATTCGTTTTTTAAACGGATTTCTTGTTACCAAATAAGTTGTTACTTACAAATTGAGGAGTTTGGTGGACCGGCAAGACATCGGGCGTGATCCGCACTTGAATGCGTGACTACAAGTGGCATACAAATTCTCGAGCTTCTTCGTGCTTCGGAAGGCACGTTAATCCCGTTGTTTCCGGCACTTACGTGAGAAACATACAAACAACCCACAAATCTACCGGTAAAAACATTGTTGACGACAGACAGCGTGCCGCCTGAAATTTGTAAGAGGACCGACCAATCAGGACGCCTACATTTCAGCCAGTGAGAGGCACACCCCTCCTCACGCACACTCGGGCGATCCCCGAGCGCGCGCCCTGATTGGTCGGGACACTCACGCGTATCGGCGCTACCTGCGAGTAGCGCCCATTGTATATATATAGCCCTAGCTTGTACAAAGTTTGCAGTTAGTCAGTCGTAGTTAGTCAGTCGAGTCAGATCAGTCAATCGAGTTCAGACAGTGTACAAGCAGCAACAGTGAATATACCATCAGAGCGAAAATCTCTCCGGCGTTTCATTTGGAACCAGCATCTAGTGTCTACAGTCCACTAAACATCCTTACAAGGACCTGCGTTGGCCCATCGTCAACAGCGCGTGGTCCTTCGAGCCGGATCAAGAAACAAGAATTGGCGTTCAAGAAACACCCAGGGGATCAAGATGGTCGTCACTCGAAGCCAAAGTGGAGTGGATGAGGGTCGTCGCGTATTCGACGAGCCACCTCAATCACCGTCCGCATCAAGCGCTGCGCCTGTCCTTCGAACTGGAGTTCCCACCGGCGCCCCGCTACCTGGGCACTCAGTGCAATCTGAGGTGCCCCCCACTAACGTGCCTATACGTGATCAGCATCGTACACGTTTGGTGGCGCATTCCGGCCAGCCGACCGCAACCGGGACACGGTCACGAACTGCGCGCTCTACACGATCGACTGCGAGCGCCGTGGCACGTCTACAGTTCGAAGCCGAAGAACGCCTGGCCGCCATTCGACGCCAGGAGCTTCAGATCGAAGCTGAACTCATAAAGAAGCGACTGGCTGCCGACCTCGCCGAGCTTGAGGACGACGACAGCGTCGAGGAAGATGGGGAGCCGACCCAGAACATCAGCCGAGTTCACGCTTGGTTGGACGAGACGACGCCGAGCGCCGCCCTCACCGTACGGAGGGAGGCAACCGCCAACTTCGCGCCCGAACCCGGTCCAGTCAACGCAGCGCCTCGAGTGGATGCCGCCGACAGCGCCGCGACACCCGCCGCCGCGACGCTGACCGCCAGAGGCAGGCGAATCGACTGGTTGCCTCAACAGCCGGAGCGACGGAGGGGGTCACCGCCGCATAGCCGCCGCGCCGGGTCGCCGACGCCACATAGCCGCCACGCCGAGAGGGGGTCGCCGACGCCACATAGCCGCCGCGCCGGGTCACCGACGCCGCATAGCCGCCGCGCTGGGTCGCCGACGCCACATAGCCGCCGCGCCGGGTCGCCGACGCCACATAGCCGCCACGCCGAGAGGGGGTCGCCGACGCCACATAGCCGCCGCGCCGGGTCACCGACGCCGCATAGCCGCCGCGCTGGGTCGCCGACGCCACATAGCCGCCGCGCCGGGTCACCGACGCTGCATAGCCGCCACGCCGAGAGGGAGTCGCCGACGCCGCATAGCCGCCGCGCCGGGTCGCCGACGCCACACAGCCGCCGCACCGAGAGGAGGTCACCGACGCCGCACAGCCGCGGCATCGAGAAGCTTGCCGCCACCATGGAGAAGATGATGTCGTCTCGGCCACCGCCGCGCCAGACTACAGACTTGCCGCACTTCTCCGGGTCTCCGAAGGAGTGGATTTCTTTCGCCGCCGCCATGCGAGAGACCACGCAGCTCTACAAATTCACACCTACGGAGAACATCGCAAGACTTCGCAACTGCCTCAAGGGAGACGCCCGCGACGCCGTAGCGTCACTGCTGAACTCCGCCACACACCCAGACGTCGTGATGGAGACGTTAGAGCAGTGCTTCGGGAGGCCCGACCTCCTAGCCGATCAAGCCTTCGAAGACCTCCAGAATCTGCCGCGACTGGGGACAACGGCGATGGAGCTCAACACCTTCGCCGTGAAAGTGCAGAACATCGTGGCCGTCCTGAGCAACGTCAAGCAAAGCTGCCTGCAGGACTCGCTGTTAGTACGAGAAGTACTTGACAAGCTCAGCCTGCACCTGAAGCCCCGATGGTACGACTTCGCCGAAGCCCATCCGGGCCCCGAACCCGACATCGTCAAGCTGTCGAGGTTCCTGATGAGGGAAGCCAACATCGCCCTCAAGCACGGATTCTCCAAGGCGAAACCGAATCCGAGTCATCAAAAGCGAGAGCCGCCTCGCACCGCCGCCGCTGCCTCACGACCGGAGGCAAAGAAAAAACAAGTCTACGCTACGACTACGCCGAGCGAAGACGAAAATCGCTGCCCAGCGTGTGAAGAGCCGCACACGCTGCCCGACTGCCAGAAATTCAAGAAGATGCAGTACGACGAGCGCTGGGAGGTCATCAAGAAGAACGGGCTGTGCTTCAAATGCATGGCCAGCCGACACCGACGCTACAACTGCAAGAAGAAGACTTGCAGTATCAATGGCTGCAGACGACCTCACCACCGGCTGCTACACGGCGAGCCGAAACAAGAAGGTGCCAACTCCGCCGGCGCCACCGCCGCCACCGCCGCCGCTGCGGCGGCCGCCACCGACAGCGACACTGCAACCGTCACTGCCACAGCTACGCGCAGTGACGTCAAGCTGAAGATCTGCCCAGTGACAATCTCCGGGAAGCGCGGCAGCCTTAAGACCTTCGCGCTGTTCGATGAGGGCTCCACCGTTACATTGGTGGACGACGACCTGGCGCGACACATTGGCGCCGACGGTCCAGCGACGTGTCTACAAGTGAAGAGCATCGGCAGCAAGAGACAAGACGTGAGGAGCCGACGTGTCAAGCTCACAATCAAGGGCGCTGGTGGAGAAGAGTTCAGCATCGCCGCCAGGACGATGGCGGGCCTGGACCTCACGCCGCAATCTATCTCGGCTGACGTGCTACAACTACGTCATCTCAGCGACCTCAGCGCAGACGACGTAGTCTACAGCGACGCAAAGCCTCAAATTCTAATAGGCACCGACAACTGGCAACTCATCGTGACACGGGAGCTGCGCTGCGGAGGAGCAGAGGAGCCGGCCGCCTCGAAAACCGAGCTCGGCTGGGTGCTACACGGAGTGATGCCGAGCGCGATGCTGAGACGCGCACACGACGTCTTGCACGTGGTCACCAACGAGCCTGCCGGTGCCGAGCCGCTAGAGGACTTAGTGGCCCGACACTTCCAACTCGACGCTTTGGGGGTGTCGACATCTTCACAACATATGAAGATCGAAGATAAGCGAGCCGTGAAGATCTTCGAAGACACAGTACGCTACAAGGACGGGCGCTACGAAGTGGGCCTGCCGTGGCGCAACGACGAAACCCAGCTGCCGCCGAGCTACAACGCCGCATTGAAAAGGCTGAAGACACTCGAGGCCAAGCTTGAAAAGGACCCGAACGAGAAGAAGCAATACCACGCCAAGATCAACAGCATGATCGACAAGGGCTACGCCGAGCTCTGCGACGGGACCGAAGACGCCAGTCCTGTTTCGTGGTACCTGCCTCACTTCGCGGTACGCAACATAAACAAGCCCGGCAAAATAAGGGTGGTACTGGACGCGGCGGCGAAGACCCACGGGACGTGCCTGAACGACCATCTACTTCAGGGGCCTGACATGCTGCGGTCCCTCAACTCGATCCTGTTTCGCTTTCGAGAAGGCGACTACGCAATCACCGCGGACATAGAAGAAATGTTCCTGCGAGTGAAGATCCAGAGGAAGGACCAACCGGCTCAGATGTTCCTGTGGCGGGAACGACCGACGGACCCGCCGTGCAAGTACAAGATGACGTCGATGATCTTCGGGGCATCCAGCTCACCGTTCCTGGCCCACAGTGTGCGCAACAAAAACGCACACCACCATCGACACACACACCCGGCCGCCCTACGGCCAATAACGGAGTCGCATTACATGGACGACTTCGTCGAGAGCTTCGACGACCTCACGCATGGGAAAGAGGTCATCAGACAAGTGGATGAGGTCCACAAACACGCGGACTTTCACCTACGCGGCTGGAACAGCAACAGCGCCGAGCTGCTCGCCGCTACACAAGAAGACCGCCGTGCCAGCGCAGCAACAACGCAGCTGGGCGGAGCCGAGAAAATGCTGGGACTTCTGTGGGACTCCAAAACGGACAGCCTGAGCTTCAACACCGCCTTGAACAAGGTTCCTGAGGCGGTCCGGACACGCACAAGGGCGCCTACCAAACGCGAGGCGCTGTCAACAGTGATGAGCATCTACGACCCGCTCGGACTCCTGTGCTGCTACACCATCACAGCGAAGATCACGCTGCAGAAGTTGTGGCGCTGCCAGACTGCATGGGACGAGCCGGTGCCTGAGGACGTCGCGACCGACTTCGACGCGTGGCTGGCCGGGCTCCAAGCTATCCAACGCCTGCGAGTACCTCGGAGCTACAACGGAGGGAGCGACGTGCGACGCAGAGAACTCCACGTCTTCTGCGACGCGAGTGAGGACGCCTTCGCGACGGTGGCATACTGGCGGCTACAGCTGGAGTCCGGCGAAGTCAAGACCGTGCTAGTGGCGGCACGAGCTAAGGTGGCGCCTTTGAAGACGCAGACGGTGCCGCGCTTGGAATTGCAGGCGGCGCTGATTGGCACTAGACTCGCGAAAACCATCAAAGAAGACCATCGCATTCGAGTCGATGACACGTGCTACTGGAGCGACTCGCAGACCGTACTACATTGTCTGCGCAACGGGAGCCGCAGATACACTTCGTTTGTCGCACACCGTCTCGGCGAAATCACCGAGTCATCGAAAGCAACAGATTGGCGATGGGTGCCGACTCATCTCAACGTCGCTGACATCGCTACGAGGAGCGGCTACGTCCCAGAAGAAAACGACGTGTGGTTCTCCGGGCCAGAGTTCCTGAGACGGCCGAAGTCTGAATGGCCACAATGGGATGCATGCCGAGAAGACACCCGTGAGGAAGAAGTACACGTCATCACGAAGAGCCAGGACTCAGCGCTACCCGACATCGAGCGGTTCTCTTCATTTGACCGCTTGATAGGCGCTACGGCTCAAGTACTCCTGTTTCCTCAGCGCTGTAAAGATCGAAGCGCCACGCTGAGCCAAGACCACATCAAAAGAGCGACCCGACTGTGGTTACAACGTGCGCAAGAGGACTCCTTTCCACAAGAAATCCTCGAGCTCAAGAAGGGGCGCGCCGTGCCGAGATCCAGCCCGCTACGCCGATTTGCTATCAAGCTGGAAGACGGGCTGGAAGAAATCGACGGGCACGCGAACAAGGTAGACATCCCGAAAGGGACGTTACATATCATCGTGCCACGCTCCGACCGCCACGGACGTCAAGAAAGAATAGAGGCCGGCGACATCGTGGTCATCACCGACCACACCTTACCACGTAACACATGGCCTCGGGGGATCGTCACACACACCTTCCCCGGGCCCGACGGCGTGGTGCGCAACGTCGAAGTCAAGACTGCAGGCGGAACTTTTCGACGACCCACCGCCAAGCTCATCGCGCTCCAGTCATCGACCGCACTCTCCCCGGACCAGAGGGAGAGGACGCGCTGCACAACGGGCACGCAGTCGTCTTCCAGGGATGGCTACGGAACTCCTTCGCCGGAGGGAGAATGTTGACGACAGACAGCGTGCCGCCTGAAATTTGTAAGAGGACCGACCAATCACGACGCCTACATTTCAGCCAATGAGAGGCACACCCCTCCTCACGCACACTCGGGCGATCCCCGAGCGCGCGCCCTGATTGGTCGGGACACTCACGCGTATCGGCGCTACCTGCGAGTAGCGCCCATTGTATATATATAGCCCTAGCTTGTACAAAGTTTGCAGTTAGTCAGTCGTAGTTAGTCAGTCGAGTCAGATCAGTCAATCGAGTTCAGACAGTGTACAAGCAGCAACAGTGAATATACCATCAGAGCGAAAATCTCTCCGGCGTTTCATTTGGAACCAGCATCTAGTGTCTACAGTCCACTAAACATCCTTACAAGGACCTGCGTTGGCCCATCGTCAACAAACATTTTGTACTTTTGTTCATCGAAAAGACTCAAACAAATGACTTTATAACATAAATTACAAAAAGATGTGATTTCTTAAAGTTTACGAGAGATGACATTAAATTTGAACTCATACTTACTCTGTCTACAAAGTCAGTTTTTATTTCGTATAAAATTAATTATAGAATAATCTAACTGATGGACTGAATAGAATAATACTTTTCTGACCCAGTCCACGTCCCTATTCCAGGTTATATTAGCAGGTGGAACGATGGAGCCGGTATCCGAATTCCTAGAACTACTCACAGGGAACAGCAGTGTGAATGACAAGGTGAACATAGTCAAATGCGAACACGTCGTGCCCAGAGAGAACGTTCTAGGCCTATGCGTGTCGAAGGGACCGTCGCAGTTGGCTCTCAACTTTTCTTATGAAAACCGGATGGCGAAGAACCTCGTAAGTTTGAAAGCTTGCAACAATTTTGACTATTTAAGATAATGTTACGGAACTGGGGTTCTGTTAGTGTACTGGGGTTCGATTTTTTAACATACAAAACAGATTTCAATCAAATAATGGATTAGTATATAAGCATAAAAAGTATCGTTATAAATTATAAAAAGGATGTGTGCCTAATAGCATTATTTCATTATGACTATATAACACTAGTTATATGTTGAACATACTAAGTGAATCCAAAAGGTAATTTTTTTTAAATTAGAATTTATAGTTAATATATAAATCTAATCTGATATCATTATTTCAGTTAGAAGAAGTAGGAAGGATACTAAAAAACATCTGTTCGGTAGTTCGGGGTGGGGTGGTATGCTTCCTACCATCATACACCTACGAAGAGGCTGTGTATCAAGCTATGAAGAGTAGTGGTGTGATCGACATGCTCATTAAAAAGAAGAAAATATTCAGAGAGCCTAAATCTGCTAGCGATGTTGATCAGGTATGTTTTGTCATGTTTATTTTTTAAACCAATTTTTAGGGTTCCGTACCCAAAGGGTAAAAACGGGACCCTATATGCTATTACTAAGACTCCGCTGTCCGTCTGTCTGTCTGTCTGTTTGTCTGTCACCAGGCTTTAACTCATATACTGTGATAGCTAGAAAGTTAACATTTTCACAGATGATGTAGCTACTTCTGCTGCCGTTATGACAACAAATACTAAAAACAGAATAAAATAAATATTTAAGAGATGTTTCCATACAACAAACGTGATTCTTATAGATAATGGGTACGTAATAGAGATGGGCCGAGTACTCGGTTGATACTCGGTACTCGGCGTACTCGGCGGGTTTTTTGATACTCCTACTCGGCCGAATAACTCGGTATGAATGCCGAGTATACTTTGTTAATTTTGTTAATTAAGAAAGCAATATATTTAGGTATTTCCATTCCCAAATTTGGGATGTTTTACGTGAAGTCATTATGTCAACAATCACTGATCAGGTACTACACACAGTCAATCGTTAATTAACAAACTTTTTCTACTATGACGCGCAACGTGACGTGTTAGTTTGCAAACAATCAAGCGACTGGTAGGTGAAAGGCGTGGGCGGGGTGAGGGGTGTATCAACGCGAGCCCACGTCTCGACCGGCGCGAACTGGTTTGTACTGGTTTACGCGCGCGAAATGAGAATTTGATTTAACCGAGTCACTCGGCAGAGTACTCGGTTGAAAAAAAATTGAGCTGAGTTAAACTCGGTACTCGTTACTCGGCGCATCTCTAGTACGTAACCCTTCGTGCGCGAGTCCGACTCGCATTTGGCTGGTTATTTCAAAACTGCTAGTGATTATTAGTAAACAAAAAGAGAATAGTAGATTATACACAGAGGTCCAACCGAGTCGATTACTAGAGCGCTAGAGTAAATGTTATCTGATGCTCTTTATTTATTATTGCCGTGGCCAGAGGTGTACATACAAACATACTATCACGGCTATTTTCCACAGGCATAAGCAGAGACTATGGACCTCCACTTGCTACTATCCTGACAGACCTCTTTTGCTCCATCTAAATAAATAAATATAAATATATAAGGACAAATAACACTGATTGAGCTAGCCCCAAAGTAAGTTCGAGACTTGTGTTATGGGATACTAACTCAACGATACTATATTTTATGTGTTATGGGATACTAACTCAACGATACTATATTTTATAACAAATACATAAATAGATAAACATCCAAGACCCAGGAAAATTTGTTAAAGGCCATTTTCCAACTTGCCCTGACCGGGGATCGAACCCACTACGCCTCGGAGGTCGTCAAAATCTGCACTCATCAATCTCTTCATACATGTCATGCAGGGCAGAATAAAGTTAGAAGTACCCGCAACTAAAATGGCGGGTACTACTAACCTCTAGTTAGCCTGCTAACTTCTATGTATGAGGTTTTGTATATAATCGTCAAGTCTTCGCAAAGTTATATTGATTTTAATTTGCAGGTGCTAAGTAAATATGCGTCGGCCGTAAACAACAGAGAAGGAGAACAGACCGGTGCCTTGCTACTTAGTGTGGTGGGCGGCAAACTTAGCGAGGGATTGAACTTTAGGTAAAGTATACCAGTTCCTTTTTTAGAACTTGGCTCTAACGCGCTGCCGCGTGTCTAGATTTTACTTCTATAACTGGCAAATATTTAAACGAATTTAAAGTCATGAAGATTTTTATGCTATTTCTGGTACCACTTTTTTTATCGTCTCATCTCTGCTTTAAAGCCCTGGAGGCGCTTTTCCGCTTTTTCTTCAAATATCATATGCATGTCAGTGGTCACCCAAGGAGGCCAAGTACCTTGCGAAGTGGAGTAGAAATACCCAGAACAGTTAAAACGATTTATCTGACTGCCTCCGTGGTCCAGTTGTCAAGGCGTTCGCCTTTTGATCCGGGGGTCGTGGGTTCGAATTCGTACTTTGTGAAAAGCATACTTTGTGAAAAGTTGTTTCCAGTGTGGTCAGGATATGTCAATGAGTGCTAAAAGGAGCATGTGGATGGAAAAGTCGAAAGCAGAAAATTTGACTTAGGAACTTTGTTTGGACTAGTTAGGAGATAAACATACTTAAAGTCCTTACCTCCCTTAGTTAGGTAAACCCGAGGGGGGCACAAAGAAGGTCCCGTTTTTTGTTAGGGTTCCGTAGTAAACAAGGAACCCTTATAGTTTCGCCATGTCTGTCTATCTGTCTGTCCGTCCGCGGTTTTACTCAGCGACTATAAGTACTAGAAAGCTGTAATTTGGCATAGGTATGCATATTAATTATGCGAAAAAAGTGGTAAAATAAAATATTGAAAAATATTTTTTTTAGGATAGTTCTCATACAAGTAAAGTCAAAAGTCAATTTTATTTTGTCGACTAACCAATCATGTGGTATATCGTTGAATAGGTCTTTCAAAAATATTATGAGCTTGTGAACATGTTTAGTGGCATGAGCTCAAAAGTTGGCATTCGTAACTACGGAACCCTACACTGCGCGTGGCCCGACACGCACTAGGCCAATTATTTGTTTTTTTTTGCATGTACCGCGCTACCCTATGACGTCGGTATCTGCACAAGTTGAACAAATAGGTCGTGTTTGGTATCGTTTTCATATAAATCAAGGATAAGGAATTCATTTTTGGAACATAAATTTCACTCGTTCATAGAATAATAAAAAAAAAAAGAGAGATGATAGTGAAATTATGCCCGTGCGAAGCTGTTAAAATAAGTTGAAATTGTGGTTATCTTAGTACCTAAATAAAATAATAACTTATTTGTTTTAATATCTACACAGATACTGATGCGCCTATAAACTAAGTAAGTGCCAAATCCCCTAACAAAACTCCTCCAGGCTAGACAATTAATTTTTTAATTAATTTTTATGGTAATTCTATCAAGAAAGCTTAAATTGAATTTTGATCAGATAAATAGGCATTTACATGATAATATGTACTAATTTTTAATAAATATTTTTTTAAGTTTGTAAACGACAGTAATTTCTTTACCGAACGAAACAAAGCTATATGTGTGAGCGAGACGACGATCACGATGAAAGGGCGGCCGGTCAGTGTGACACTTGTCAATTCCGTTGTGTTGTTACTGTATGTAATTGAATTACCCGAGTAAAATGCATTTTTGAACTAAATTCATTATATCAATTTATAAAGTATTAAAAAGTTGAATCACACGAGATACTAATTAGCTAAGTTAGTAAATATTTTATTTAATATTCATGAACTAATTGAGAAAGTCCTTAAATTTACTGAAAAAACAATCAGTGGCAACACTTATCGTGATATAGTCATGTTCCGACCCGGGAAGAAGATACCTTGTTTTATTATACCATGCCCGTGGCTTTTATTTATTCCATTCTTTTTTTATCAGTTAGTAGTGAAGATTATTATTATTTCGATTTTTTTATCAGTGGGATAAGGTGAGGAGGAAGAGAAGAGAGACAGTAGTGAAGATTATCTTTGACTCGTTGTCAGTGACTTAAAATATAACTCAAGAAAAATTAAATACCAACGATATTTTGATAGTCTTTAGTAATTAATGTACTAAAATTGTCGTGACGTTGATATGAACCTTGCTTACAGTGACGACTTGGGCCGATGTGTGCTGGTAGTCGGGATGCCGTACCCGAACATCAGATCTCCTGAGCTGAAGGAGAAGATGAGCTACTTAGACAGGACTGCGGGGCCCAACGCAGGGCATGTTTACTACGAGAACCTCTGTATGAAAGCCGTTAACCAGTGTATAGGTTGGTTTGTTTCTAGTTTGTTTACAATTCAGTCTACAGAACAATCTTTCCCAACGAAAATACATACATATTGTACAGTCAGCAAGTATGAAAGCCGTAAACCAGTGTATAGGTGGGTTGATTTATAGTTTCTTAACAGTTCAGTCCATTGAACAATCTTTCCCTACGAAAATACATGTACAGTCAGCATCAGAGAAACTTGCCCCCTTTTCTACCTACATCTTGAATTTTCTCCTAAACTGAAAATAATACTAACATGGAAATGTATATTAAAAAAGAACTTCATTTAAATCTTTCGAATACACAGCCAAGACGCAAAGGCCACTTTAAACGTAATGGTGAGCGAGAAGGTGGAAAGACAAATCAAAAATAGCGATGGCATAGCCTATTAAGGGGATACATGATTTTTTCGGGGTCCCGTGCTGCCCCCATTTGAAATCAATCATTAGAAAAGAAACGGAGATATCGTTAAAAATGTTGTCTTGACCAAGCCCTAGATAACCCTTCAAACTATATTATGAACTACTGTTTACAACTTAAAGTAAAAACGTGAAGCTTTTCTACGCATATCAGCGGAAACGGCCACTTTTGGCTTATGTGCATAGAAAAGCTTCAAGTTCTGACTTTAAACTGTAAACAGTAGTTCATAAATTAGTTTGAAGGGTTATCTAGGGTCTGATCAAGACAAAATTTTAAATTATATCTCCGTTTTCTTTCAAATAATTTATTTCAAATGGGGGCAGCACTGTACCTCGAAAAATTCAGGTAGCCCCTTAGCATGATTTTTCACGTTTTGTGAGGGAAGAGAAGCAGCTGGTACATTCTAAGTTTTTTCTTTTCTTCCAGACCGGCATGGAAGAAAAATAAGAAATTAAAACTATAAATCTCCCGTATTAATCACAGCAACAGATTGCTTATTTGTAGATGATGCATGTGAACAAGCCAGACCATTTTAACGATTTAACTGTGAATTTACAATGGACCAGCTCTTGGGAAATGCAGTTGTAACAGGAGAATGGAGATACTTGTGCTTAGACCTCTGTAGGACAAAAGGATTTTTTTATGATACTCGAAAATAAACTTTAAACTATTGGCATAAACTGCAAGACGCGAGCGAGCTTTGGTATGCTCGCATGGCTTCGAGAACGCGCGAGCATATTGTCACTTTTAACATTTTAAACTTTCGGCCATGGTAATATAGTCCTTGCCATGGTAATTGAGCCAGTAAATTGCTCGGGCATTGTTTCTCTCGATCTGCGCTGACCCTTAGTCGCCTCTTACGACATCCACGATAGAAATGGAGTTGTAAGACCATTCCATTTCTCCACCAGAATCAAAGTGTACCTTGCTTATTTCTTAAATATGATTGCTATCTTTGTTTTTATTCCAGGTCGCGCCGTAAGACATATAAACGACTACGCCTGCGTATTGCTGGTAGATGAACGATATTCAAGACCACATACAATAACTGCACTGCCATCTTTTGTGCAAGTAAGCATTTGCAAAAAAGAAAAAATATTTATTATTCCAGCAGTGAACTTTCTGTGGCTGATATGATGATGATGAGAATAGTTATTGGTCAGGTTCTCTAATGTCTTCTTCTTATCGAATGTGTTATTAACACTGGTGTCAGATTTTCAAGCTGCTTTAAGGCACCTGACCACAGAATAAGTACTAGTACTCACGTACAGAAGTCTTACTTACGGTTGGATCTCATTTGTCAGCACTTTTCTATCTGCTATCCTTTTCTGTCGCTCAGAATCGTCATTTGCCAGAGCGAGACAAGACCATTTGGTACAAACGCTAATTCAATAATGACTGTGATCATGTGCGGAAAAAATATTTTTCCTCAATTCATTTCATCATTCAATAATATGGCTTAACTGATTGCTTTTCTGTAATTTAATTAATTTCATTTTCAGAGATCTCTTCTTTCCAACTGTAACTTTGGAAACACCATGGGAAATATAGTCAAGTTCTTCACAAGACATAAACAAAAAAAGGCAAATGAAAAAGTGTAATGTATAGAAATAGTTAAGAAATAATTTATTGTTACATTATTTTCTCTTATAAATAAATATTTTACACATTTTTTACAATGACTTTATATTTACACCCTCTACCTTATAAAACTGTAATAATAAAATCTATCGACATAGAAAATAACAAAGCACTATTTGTGCCTCTTTATATAAACTTACAGAATGACTGCTAAATCCTTTTTTAAAGGGATCATAGAATTTTCGGGGTCCGGTACTTTGAAAGGCAACAGAGGTATCATTTAAAATTTTGTCTTGACTAAGACCTAGATAACCTTTCAAACTATAAACAGTAATTGAGAACGTGAAGCTTTTCTACGCACATTAACCAAAATAATTTGCTTAGGGTTGGGCCGCTTCTGGCTGCACGGAACAGCACTTTCCCATAATGCTATCCTGAGACGGAATTCATCGGAATTGACGGTTCCGCGACGTTCCGTCTTTCTCTTTCGCTCTATCAAATGACGGTTCTGAGCGGCAGAAAAGGATAGCAGCATAGTAAAGTGCTGTTTCGTGCTGCCAGATGTATTCCAATCTTAAGCAACCGCGCTCATAGGTCAAATCAAATAGTGCGCGCTTCCCCGGTTTCCTGTTACGCTTCCATTGCATTTCACGCTCAGACATTTCACGAAATTGCTCATTTAATGTTTTTTGCCTAATTGCGCTTGACCGAAAGGATTTACCAGTCATCCTGTAATTATTACCCAGGTGCGATGTCAGGTGTTACACATCGCATCGTTTGCCACTATTGTGGGCTAGTTCGTTTTTTTTTTCTAATTAAATAGTCATATTTTACGAAAGCAAAGGAACATACAGCGTTCAATCTTCCAACGCCTTCGGCAGAGTAGTGCCACACGGTCCTTCGAAGTAGAAGTGGAAGTCGTGCGTGGCGGGCGTGGGCTCGAGGTTGAACTCTGCGACGGTGGCGCCGCGCGCGGCCGCCTGCGGCGCGAACATGGCGGCCGGGTACACCACCGATGACGTTCCCACCACCAGGCACACATCGCACGCTTCCATCGCATCGCCTGGGGAAACGGACGGATCAATAAACAGTAGAAAAAATTAAGATCCTATCCCATAGGATAGGATTCGATATTCCCAGCTAAGGAGTATCTTTTTGGCGAAATAACGACACATATGCTGTTAAATATATAAATATATATATTTAACAGCATATGTGTGTAACAAATAACACTGATTGAGCTAGCCCCAAAGTAAGTTCGAGACTTGTGTTACGGGATACTAACTCAACGATACTATATTTTATAACAAATACACATATAGATAAACATCCAAGACCGAGGACAATTTGAAAAAGACCATTTTCCAACTTGCCCTGACCGGGGATCGAACCCGAGACCTCTGGGTGGCGGACTAGCATGGTGACCACTACGCCACGGAGTTCGTCAACTCGTCGTCGTCGTCGAGTCGTCGGAGCTTACACTTATTAAACAACAATACGGTTATGGGTGGACTGGGTAAAAACATATACAACGTGGAAGGGGACATACCTGTAATAAGTCGAACCACGGGCTATACTATTTTATTATACCTCTTATATAGGCTTGGAAGAAATGTGTATGTAAGAAATCTAAGTATATCTACCTGTATTTTTTCTTTAGAGTATTTAGGGCCTTCGTTGCGTTGGGCGGGACCACTAGACGCGACGTGTCAGTCTATCTCTGTTACAAACTCTACGTGCAATAGGGATAGCAGAAAAATAGTGTGTCTGTCTGCTAAACGCAGGGGGTGCCCCTCAATTTATCCATTTTACCTAATTCTTTATAGTGTATATTATATATAATAATAGTTTAAGTGATTTGCAACAAACTTAAGAGAAAAACATAGGCTATAAATATAATAAAAATAAATTGAGGTGTTTACCGGCTTTCTGTAGTACATCGGGATCCAAACTCTCACCAAACCACACAATATGTGGCCTGAG
Source organism: Acrobasis suavella (assembly GCA_943193695.1). Lineage (NCBI taxonomy): Eukaryota > Metazoa > Arthropoda > Insecta > Lepidoptera > Pyralidae > Acrobasis > Acrobasis suavella. Next base: position 6,631,757 of record OW971935.1, read on the forward strand.
CAGCCCACTGCACTTCTTACAATGTGGTAGTTCTTTAACTGGAATGTCTGATCCTACCACTGTTGCATCTGGAGCCCCTCTGTTATCTAATGCCTGTAAATAAAAAATAAAATAGTACTTAAATAACAAAATATAACTTAATATCAAGTCTATGGCTAGCGTTTGTAGGTTAGGTAACCAGTGGTCTAGTTTTAATGTTTTAATGACTACAGGTTGAGTTATTTTTTAATGGTCTAATCATGTTGAGCTCTACAGTTATACCCCGCTTTACGCGAGAGATACGTTCCAGTGAAAATCGCGTAGAGCGAATTTCGCGTATATTGCGGTCTTTTATTGTTTGTTTGTTTTACGTGTGTGTAAGTGGCCAACACTGGTGTCAGATTTTTCAGGCTGCCTAAGGGCATCAGACATAGCTTGACGACTGCCATACAATGATGACAGCCGGGACCAACGGCTTATACGTGCCTTCCAAAGCACTGATTTTATTAAAGTACCAAATTCAGAATCAAACCGCTTTTATTAGATTTTTTTACATTTAACCGCTTTTGAAAAGAAATTGTAACGTTTTACAATACAAAAAGAGATGGTTTGGTCTTTCTTCGAACCCGAAATAATTTTTATTTGAAGTTTGGATAGAAATATGTTTCTAAATTTTTGTTCAACTTACGTGCCGGGTATTGAAGATAAATAACATCCGAGGTAATGCAATGTCCCCGCGCAAGTAAATAATCAATCAAATATCAATTTGGTGACCAATTAATGCACTCGCGTAAAGCGGGGCAATTTAGCGCGACAATTTAAAAACGCGTTATAGTAAAGCGTAAAGCGAGGTATTACTGTACCATACTCAGGCAGCAAGATCTATCCTCTAATTTTTAAAGCAAACACAGGAACCATCTTATAAAACTCTACTTGAGTTAGCAGTGGTGACAGAGTTTCTTCAAACAGTGCCTGCTCAACTCAACCAAGAATGTTTAGGTAAGCAGATCCTGGGCTCTAAAGTGTTACCACTGAGGATGCAACTGGGAATACTCGGATGATGATGATGACCAAGTAGTGACTTACCGGGCATATAGGGCTGTCAGTGTTCACCAGCACTTCTTTGCATTTCGTACAGCGAGTTTTGTACAGATTGCCATGAAGTTCAATAAGGTTCTTGGTGCCAGCTCGAGCATGAAGCCCGTCAACATTTTGTGTGATCACTGTGATTGATTTCTGTGAACCATGCTTATTTTCATAGTTCGCTATTGCAAGGTGGCCCTGAAAACAATTTAGAGTGCTGTTATTTTCATTACTAATTTTGATATAAGTTTGTAAAACACAAACTAGTAGTATTTGAGGAATACTTTTACAGTATATACCACAACATCTTTACCCTTACAGGGTTGACAGAGCATAAGCTCTTGCGAACTTGAAGATGATGCCAAATATATGAAATGAAATTAAAAATCTAAATCTTTGCATTGGCCACAAGATCAGAAAAACATTTGAAATTATTAGTAAATTTATGAATTTTGAGAAAATGCTTTAGTGCAGTATGTTGCATTTCTTCTTCACTAGTATATAACAATTTGAAATAAACATTTGTTGTAAAATCAAAAATAAAGTGACTAATATTAAGAGATTATTATAAATACCATGCGATAATAAAAATATTGTTTAATTTGAATTTAAAAAAAATACCGGGTTTGGTTGAGCCTTAGCAGCTACTTCTCTCCGATAATGATAGAACTCCCAAACCAGACTTGGGCTTGACTTGAACGCCCCCGGAGTAGCCAGTGCAGAAGCCTGGTACTTCCTCCACAGTCCCCCGGCACCTCTAAAAGTAGGAATACCAGATTCTGCACTTATTCCAGCCCCAGATAGTATCACAACATTCTTTGCAGCTTTCAAAGCCTCCTTAAATTTACCCATATCACTCGACTGGCGCACGGCCATTTTAGTAACACTGTATGATGCTAAACTATAACAAATTCTCCTTAATAAACTAATGCACATAATTTAAATTAAATAAAATAATAGGACAGAGTTCAATTCCGCGAAAAAATATTAGGTATTTTTGAGTTTTGATTGTTTTGATTTTGATATCAAACAAAAAAATGTCTGTTGCCGTCTCATTCTTGTTTGATGAGATAATCGTTTGGATGAAAGAGATAAAAGCTAACCGAACATCAAAGGAACAAATCAGCTGATGTAGTTACCTATCAGTGTCAAATTGGTCAAATAGCGTCAATCAATGTCAACAGTCACAAGTTCACAACTCACAGTCGAGTCACTACTTGGTTTGTGCAGTTGAGCAAGCAAGCACAAGTCGCCGGTCCCAATTAAAAGAGTCGGATCTGCCAAATGGCAATTTTTTATTTATTGCACTAATACCTTTAAAAATCGCTATATTTTATAACTACATTCACAGATTTAAATTTTAGCTATATTTTTCCGAAATATTCAGATTTAAAAAGTCATATCTGCATCAACTTCCATTTAACATCGTCGCAAGAGATGTTCCGACAGTGTTAGCGGGGCGCGGGGAGGGGCTTCCCCGACAGTAGTGCCAGTACCCGCTCTGTTGCACGGACGGGCGGTCATATTGCGCGCTCAGCGCAAAATTTTATTAAAAACTAAATTATTTCTGTGTTATTATAGTCACAATGGCAAGTAACAGATCAAAAAGAATTCTTCAATCAGTTTTGGAGGTCAACACTGATAGTGTACCACGCAAAAAGGAAAAATTAGAATACGTTAATCATTCAAAATCTAACGATTTTTACAAAGGGAGTGGTAAGTACAATATTAATAATGTATAATTCAATATAAATTAGTTAGTGCGTTAGTTGTTGTTGTTGTAGTTAATGTAATTTTATTTTTAAATATGTTTATTAAATAAAAATAGTGCGTCCGTGCAATAATGTCGTATGGGGTAGTTCCGACATTTTTTTACGGAAAATTCTTAAGGGCTATTGTCGTAAGTACCACATCCTACATTATTTTACGGACATAAATTATGTGCAAATGTCATACGTACCACATTCTACATTTTTTTACGGATACATATTACCTGAAAATGTTTTATGTACCACATACTACTTTATTTTACGGATATGTTGTTTTTGTAAAAGTCATAAGTCGCATCTCCTACATTTTTATATGGAAAAAAAATAATCGCTCGTGTCATAAATAACACTTCCGACAATTTTTAGCGGATTTCATATAATATTTTTGTCATTACCGAGAGTTTTAATGGAATAAAGTAACAATTTTAGAAATAAATATAATCTGATTTATTTTTTCTAGCACACCAACTACTGAGCTGATTTTGATGGAACATTATACGGTTGTCTTAATGTACAATATCCAAAAAAACTATTTTTACAGTCTGGCTTATAGCTTTTAAGATAATGCACGTGCAAACATGCATATTCCACGTACATGCATGCGTACTACTTACTTACATACAATGCATACATACAATACATACATACAATATACATACAATACATACATACATAATACATACTTACATCTCTATAAACATACACTTACGATACAATATGGGTTGGGTCGATAATCTTTTTTTTTAATGGATTGAGATATACCTAAATTTTGTTTTTATATTAAATTTCGCACGATAAAGTTGAATAAATATTCATATAATAACTGTAAATAACGAAGTTTTATTTTTTAGGTAAACCAGAATCACCTCTACCTAAAGACTTTGAGGATGAATTGGTCCAACTGCAAGATTTATTGGGAGATGTATTAAATGATGAAAATGAATATAACTGCTGTGACACCATAATAGACGAAGAAAACATTCAGCCGGCTACTGAGAAACTAATCCATCCAATTTCGCCAATATGTGAAAAATCTTTAGCAATAGATAATATGACCCATACATCACCTCTTTCGAACCCTGAATTAACAAAAGCTATTTCATCTCCACCTTCTTTCATAGGTAATGTAGAAAAAAAAAGGTTTTCCAATAGTAGCGTCGCTGCTGTTGCTGTTGACGTAAATAAACATTTGGATATACCACTACAAATATTACCAGAAAACGTGTCAGAGATAGATAACATAAACAATTTATCTGCTCTTGAGGTCGAAGTTGAGACTACCTTAGATTCTCAAAGCACTCAACAAGATACATTAAACACACCTCTTCCTTCTCCAATACATTCTTGTGATGATATTTGCAATAATCAGTTTTGTCCCTGTTGTTCTGCTTTTCAAATCGATGCTGCTTACATTGAATCTGAAGCTCCGACACCATCAACAATAACGTCTATCGGTAGTCCATATACTCCCTCTATAAGTAGACCTCGCAAAAAAACATATAAAATAGACAAAGGTAAGAAAAGAAAGGTGCACAAGGAGAATTGGCTAATTACACAAAGAAAAACGTTGAAGAATACTGGTAGAGGTTTCACTAATTCAAAAGGGAAAATAATTGAAGAAAAAGTTTTGAAAGAACCTTGTAGTAAAAAATGTCGACTGAAATGTTCTGATGTAATTGACGAGAGGCAACGATCAAAGATTTTCAGCAAATTTTGGTCGCTTGGCGAACGTTCCCTACAGTGGAAATACGTCATAAAATATACAGAAAAAATAGAAAAAAGTCGTAAAACTACCAAAGAAATTAAACATAACCGTCAATACACTTATATTTACTATCTTCCTACTGAGGAAAAGAAAAAAACAAAAGTGTGCAAAACTATGTTTTTAAACACAATTTCATGTGGCGAAAGAATTATAAGCACTGCATGGAAAAAAGATACCGGATATGATATTGTTGAACCTGACGGACGTGGTAAGTATGAACACAAGAAAACTGTGATAGATGACGAGATGGTCAGAAGCGTGTGCGATCATGTGAAGTCTTTTCCTTTAGTAGAATCCCACCGAATCCGGAAAGATTCCACTAAACTATACTTGGAAGATGTTATCAGTGTCTCACGAATGTTCAAATTGTATTGTGAATGGGAAGATCTTAATAAATATTGTAACAAAGCTCGGACAAAGAGACAGTACCGAGACATTGTAAATGAAAACTTTAATATAGCAATCCATCGGCCAAAAAAAGATATTTGCGATGTCTGTCATGCGTTTAAAGGCAGAAATAACCCAACAGAAGCCCAAATAAAGGAGCAAGAAATACACTTACAAAGCAAAGAATTAGCTCGTACACAAAAAAGTCAAGATAAACTAGAAGCCTTGCGTAATGATAAATTGGTAGTTGGCATCTTTGACTTTCAGAAAGTATTAACGACTCCTCATGGAGAGGTAAGTATTTTATACTATAAAAGGAAATTACCGACTTTAAATTTTACTATTTACAACGCTGGCAATAAGACTGCAAAATGCTATATGTGGCACGAAGGAATAGCGAAACGTGGTGCTAATGAAGTGTCAAGTTGTTTATACAATTTCATAAAAGAACATGCTGACAAAGGTGTGGAAGAATTTCGTTTCTGGTCGGATAATTGTAGTGGTCAAAACCGTAACCGTATAGTGTTTACTCTTTTTATGCTTGCAGCAAAAGAATTTAACGTTACCATAACTCATAGATTTTTAGAAAAAGGACACACTCAAAATGAGGGCGATAGTGTCCATTCCGTTATAGAAAGAGCCGGTGCTCGTAAGATGATTTACGTTCCAGAGGAGTGGTACTGCCTCGTTCGCTGGGCAAGATCAGAAGGAGAGCCTTACATTGTGCACGAAATGCAAACTGAAGATTTTTACGACGTGAAAAGCTTATTAAAGAACAAAAACTGGGAAAAAAATACATTAAATGAGACAGTGAAGTGGAAACATCTTAGAGAAGTAAAAGTGAATAAGAACCAATATGACAGACTTGAATATAAATATGACTTTAATAAACCTTCGAAAACGATCGTTGTTCTAAGATGTGCAGGCCGCACAAACGCACAGAGGTTTCACAGAGAGTTCCAACTCGTAAATGCCTATAGCGGGCCACTCCCCCTTAGCTACGACAAGCATAAAGATCTTGTAGACATGTGCAGTGCCGGTATAATTCCAGAAAAGTACCATACTTTTTACAAGAATCTCCCTCATCTAGAAAAGGCACAAAAGAAAAAAAATGCTGTCCCTAAAAAGAAGAATGTATCAAAGAAAAAGAAAGTGTCTCACGATACAAGTACAGACACTGATACTGACAGTGAGAAAGAGTAAATGCTGTCTTAGTTGTTTAATACTAGGTAGCTCTACTTTTAAAACTTTAATTTGCATAGTTATAAAAAAATGTGATAACTACATAATAAGTTAGTTATGTGTTTTGATAGATCTTCAATGAGTAGTTACTATCATGCAAGACTGATATTATTATTATATTGTTATTTTCTTTAGTTTCTAATACTTAAAAAGAGTTTTTGCGAAAAAAATTTGGTTGTGTGTTTTGAGGGCTAGCCATAAAAATTCAGTTTGTTTTACTTATATATTTCAAATTATTAAAAAAAAGAAGTTTTATTTTAATGTTGAGCTTTGAAAGCTTATTTTTTATGTGCCTTAATACTACTATGTAAAGTTGTTACATGCAACCTACATAATGAGTGAAGTGTTTTTGATTTATTTAATTTATAAATATATATTTCTTCATTATTAAAATGTTTGATGTCTTCTCTATGTCATTTGAATAAATAAAGATTTAAGTACTTGCAAGAAATAAAATATATTGTTTTATTTTACGACTTTCATTTGAACTCACAACTTTACTTTTATCTCAATATAAAGTTGTGTAAAACTTATGCTGGTATACATTTATATTTGGTTAAAAAATAACAGTGATATTATAAAATAACATTACTTATACATCCAACAAACGCAAGTGACCTACCTCCAGGAAAAACAGTCGCAAGTGGCACTTTCGACAAATGATGGAAATTCGAATCCAGATAAAACAGTCGTAGATGGCTCTTCCGACAAAGGGCCGTGCCACGTGTCCAGGCAAAACAGTCATATATGGTACTTCCGACAAATAAAGATTAATAAATCCCGATAAAAAAAGTAGCAACTGTCATTTCTCCTATTTCCATTGATTTATTTATATATCTGTTTATATATATCTTAAGAGTAAACAAAAAGAATAACATATTCCAAATTTCATAACAATATTCCTTAAATTGACAAAACTATAACCAAAAACGTCTTTTGAAAACTTTGATTGCCTCTCCTGTAAAGTAGCCAATTTGCAGATCCGACTCTTTTAATTGGTACCGGCGAAGTGAGAAGGTGCTAAAGAGCAAATGCAAAAACACTATATAGTTGTATTGTATTTTATTTATCAACATCTTTCGTAGAAAAGATGACGCTAAGATAAATTAAAACTTATTTTCCTTCTAAACAAATCAAACAAGTTAATGTTACGTGTAGTAATTTCTTTTGCTTCACTTTTATGAGTAAAACTTTACTATTGATTTTCTGTCAAATCTGTCACATTCGAGTCAATCAGTGTTTCCGTCAAGAATTTTTTGACTGAATTTAGGCAAAAGTTAACAAATACATATGTTAGTCTTTGTAGTATTTGTATACTCTCGCTATATCTCTGGCCATCTTGTCACTCGCCATATTGTAGCAATTGTAGCAAATAAAATGTTCTGCAATATAGCGTTTTTCTGCAACTTGAACTTTGAGTTCAAAGGGCAAGTCATTATTTGAAGGAATTATTTTGTAAAAAATGAAAATCGAATTTTCCTGTTATAAATAATTTTGAGTGCGAAAAGTCGATTTATGATAAATTTTTTGCTTAGCTCCTCAACATGCATGGTTTGCCGTACAAGTAGTTGGTAGAATAAGTTTAGTTCAAAATATTTTGTAACTTATTGTTTATTATGCAGGGCTTTTGCGACACTGACGATGAAGATAAAAATATTTTAAGTTAAGTAAGATCGAATACATCGCTTGCTATACTATACTATACAGATACAGACTTTACTTATACTACTCAATGATGTAGCTAGTCCATCGGCATCACTGAACAGAGAATCTTCGTTCCGTGATCGGCATAGCCTTTTTTGATATGTGCGGGTGAAATCTAGTTTTACTGTCGGTAACACTGCTATTCGGAACGTCAAACAAACAAAACTTGAAGTTTTCTTTGAGGATTTGTTTTGATTATAATTTTTTGAGATTTTGATCAAGTAATTTTAATAATAAGTTGAGTATTTATAATCTGATAACGTTAAAACGTTATTTGGTAAATGATACTATATTATGGGAATCTTCCTTTACACGTAGGAGAGAAGAAACACCCGTGTTTACTATCGCATATTGGGCATTATGGACTACGATTATCTTATAAAATTACTTTGTGTTGGGGACTCTGGTGTCGGAAAAACCAGTTTCCTTTATAAATATACTGATGGAGTGTTTCATACACAATTTATATCAACCGTTGGCATCGATTTCAGAGAAAAGACTGTGGTAAGGTTTCCCTGCACCACTCATTTATGAAAGAAAATATTATGAAATGTTTTTTCTGAATGCCATGAACCTTTCGGTGCTTTTCGTGGTAAAAATTTCCAATAAGGACGGTTGATTTAACAAAAACTTACGAAGATACAGCGATTTAAAGTTTGTGAATGAAAAGTGCTGTCTCTTATTAACAAAAGGTCGCCCTAGAGGATACTAGAGACGACGAAAATCTAACATAACCTAACCTACTTTTGTAGCAGCAACTACTTTTAGTTGCTAAAACTTCGTCAATCCATACAAAATTGTGTTTCGTTTCACGCTTCGTTCACCTAAAATATGAATTTATTTTATTTAATAAAAAAATAAACGTTTCTGCAACTCAAAATTTTGGTCAATGACTTCTTGGATGTTACTCTTTTTGATAAAAAAATATCAACCTCTAACTCAACCGTCCTTATTGGAAAGTTTATCCCTTTTCGTTGTCTAAAATGAATTTATTACCTAAATTTATAGTTTTGTGGTGGCAGACTAAATTTGAGAAATATGTTTTCAGATCTATCAACAAAGCGGGCGCCAACATCGAATACATTTACAACTTTGGGATACAGCAGGGCAAGAAAGGTCAGCTTTCAAATTGTATTTTCATGCTGAAAATGAACTGTGACAAAAGTACAAGATACAACACCAAATGTTCTGGTTAAAGAAATATCACATATTCTGGTTAAAAAAAATTCTTAATTTTCAGGTTCCGCAGTTTGACTACAGCATTCTACAGAGATGCCATGGGATTTCTACTTCTGTTTGACTTGACAAATGAAGCATCTTTTCTGGAAGTCAGGAATTGGATTGAACAGTTAAAGGTAATACAGAAAGTTGCCCATTTTAAAATTCTTAATAGGTCATGGGCTTATTAAACTATAATATTTAATAAGCATAGCATTACAAAGCTAAAACTACATTCTAGTAAATGATACTTAAAAATAACATCTTGTTTTTGCCAAATTTGGTACTGACGCTACTTCACGTCAATAGGGATTTTTGCCTGATTAGATAGATATTATCGAAAAGTGTGGTATACAGTATGCATATATTTTATATAAATGTATATCTAATTATCTTTCATTTTTCTGATAAGCAAAAAATTAATAACCTACGATTTTTAATCAAAGGGATGTAAATCACCTCAACTCCGGAACTTTGAAATGATGTATGGTTGTAAATTTGTACTACTTTGCTAAATGAAAAATATGAATTTGCTAAGTCTTTGGATCTTGTGACCCTTGGTTCTATCTGCACCGTAAGTGATAACTGATAATAAATGTGAATCTGTATCCATAGTAGAGTTAGCTAATGAAACGAAATTACAAACTCGCTTGTTAAGTAACGAGTTAAAAGAAATCTAAATCGCGACTCGTTTCGAGGAATAGCCTCTAAGACAAGCTATCTCTAATAAGATTTGAAAATAAAGTCTTACTTATTTAGATATTTGGAAAAATTCAATAATCTTCATTTTCATGCATGGTCAAGCTTATGAAGATTCGTTAAGTAAAGTTGGCAATTTTCGCTTTCAGTACTGTACTGTACTGTCACTTCATCAACCAACGCAATAACTTTATAACAACAGTAATTTGAGGGTAATTTAAACAGGAGACATTGACAGTTGACAGATGTGATTGTTTTTTTTAGTGCAGGCAGGCAATAAAAAATGTAAACTTTGATTGGTGTTTGTCACTTCCGGTGTAATGTTTAAAATTATATTTAAAAAATCCTGATAACATGTATAATGTTTTTATTCAAATTAACTTCTTAAAATTGTCTGTATATTTTCGATAAGTCATCTACAATTTTATATTCTTTAATTGACAAGCCAAATTCATTTTTACTCTCATTTCAGACGCACAGCCTAAGTGACGATCCCGACATAGTGTTGTGCGGACACAAGTGTGACTTGCAGGAGAAGCGGCTGGTCAACCAGAACCGCGCCCGTGAGTTCGCCAAGAACTACAACTTGCCGTACTTGGAGACCAGCGCCAAGAGCGGACAGAACATAGACAGAGCTATCGAGATACTTCTTGACAAAGTTATGTACAGGTATGTCGATGTTTTATTCTAATTTCTCAAAATAATGCTTAAAATGAACAGAGTCACTTAGTAACAATCAGTATGTATAAGTCTTACATAATCTGCTACATGATAACAAGTCAAATGAGACACTTCTAAATATGATACAATTTTGTGACATTTTATTTTATTAACGTACAGAATTGTTTTTGACCCAGTCATCTACGCATACAATAGACAATGCATAGATGACTAGGAAAAAAAAATCGGTTCGCGATGGCGGTAAAAAATACTAATATGTACGAAACAATAAATATATTATAGTATTTTTTGCCGCCATCACGGCATCGTGTGTGTGGGTCAGAAGAAATTCATACAAAATTCAAGTTTGTTTTCTAAGAATAAACCGGTTTTTACGCAATTTATCATACAGTCATCATCATTATCCAAATGTATTCCTGGTTGCATCCTTAATTAACGCTTCAGAGCCTGGGTCCACTACCTTACCCATGTGATACGACGAGGTTACTGGTTTTTACACAGAGTGACTGCAATCTGTCCTCCGCGACCCAAAGGGTGGTCCATAATCAATCCTGGGATAGGTATAAGAACGAATAATAAATAAATAAAATAAATACATAAAAAAGTTTATGGTAAGTTACTAAAAATTGCATGAAATAAAATAATTACTTATACGTTAATATCACAAAAATCCTCGATTTATAATGCTTATAAAATTAAATGTCAAAAAACTTGGAATAGAAATAGATCACCCGCTTGCCGTTCCATCTTATTTTTGCAATACTCAACAGGGTTCATATTATACCTAATTATAAACAGTGGTAATATAAGTAAGACTAAGAACTGATGTTTAATATGAGTGCAATAATTGCAATGCAATAATTGAATTGAACTGAACTGAATAGGATAGGTTCGTGCAAACGCCAGGTGGCGTTCGGGACCCACTGTATATACGTGCCATCCGAAACACGAAATTATCTTTCTATTTCGGATATGCAGTATCCTAACCAGACTTGAAACAACTTTTCACAAAGCACGACCTTCAGGTCACAAGGCGAACGCCTTGACTACTGGACCACGGAGGCAGTTTGCAATTTATTATGACAGTCTTCGTATAAAATTTATGGCAGTAGGCCATAGAAAGACTACAAACATATAATACTATGGTGTAAATGTAACATTTTGTTTGACTTGAAATGACTCGATTAAATAATTTCCTATGATAAATGTTTTCTTTGGTAGAATGGAGTCATCGGTTGAATACGCAATGATGTGCGCATCGGGACGACGTCGACAATCCCTGCAAAAGCTGCAAGCGAAGCAGGACCGGAAACTGTGTACGTGCTGAAGTACCAATGTCTGTGATTTTTACATTTCCTATCATTAGACCTAAAGTGAAACTAATGAAATCCTTCTTACAGTCCCAACTTTAATATTTTATATATTTTTTATTCTTTTTCTATTTTTTGTCCTTTAATTTTTTTCTTTTTATTTTATCTTTATTTTTTGTCCTTTTAATTTTTTCATTTTTATTATTGGTTTTTATATTCAGATTTATAGTTGGCGACTGTACATTTAATCTTAAGATGCTTTAATTTTTATATTTCATTTTCATAATAAGAACCGACTATAAACATTTTGTGCTTGATCTCCACATATCTCGTGAGTATTAATTATTTACATTAAAATTGAACCAAAGATTATACATTAAATTAACCCACACAGGGAGAAATTTCGAAGACTGATATTTTGGTTACCTTTACAAATAGCTCTTGGATTCGATTGACATATTTTTTTCCTATCATTCTTGTTTTTGTTGATTTTATGTTATTTTAATGAAAGGGAACTAGTATTGCTGTTTTTACAATTTATATAACCACATGTCAAGGGCTTGGGCGGCTGTCCTGTAAGGTGACGCTCGCGTGGCTGTCTTTACCCCATAATTTTGCGGGTAGCACGCGCCCAGAATCTCTAGCCAAAGTCAAAGACCAAATTATTAGATGTGAGGTGTGGTACGTTTTAACAGTTTGCCTTTTCAGACATGCAATAGTGATATAACAATCCCCTTCTAAGGAGCGAGCCCTAGGCTCTACTCGTATTTGCTTAGAGCTTCAAGATCCAAAATGCTCTAGGGATAAAGACGATATAGTATGTATGCATGTAAATAATAACATTTGTTATTTTATTTGGGCGACTTGAAGACAAGCGTGACGCAACGGTCTTGCCGTGTGTTTTTTCGCTGCTATGACATGAATCAATGTATTTATATTTTTGTTTATTCAAAAACATAAAAATTTGATCTCAAAAAAATATTATTAAGTACTTACCAATTTTTATTTAGTGATGTAAAATTCGGTAAGGATTAAGACTATAAAAAATGACATTTTAATGTTCCTCACTTTACTTGCAGGGTAAATTATTCTAGTCAATGATGAGATTTTGTTATTTAGATATTTTTGTTGTTCAATAAGTATACAATTACAGATAGGGCAAAATATGCAACTCTATTTTCATTTGGTGGAGAAATACACATTTATATATCTATGGGGTGCATAAATGCATTTATTTTATAAAGACCCTAAAATTGTCTAAGCAATTGAAATATTAATTCTAGTTTATAGGTTTTATATTATTATTTTAGGTTTTATATATTTACTGGTTAACTCTTCATCTGTTGCAAATAATAAAACAATAGATAAACAATTGACCTGGGAGGAATTCCTCCCAGTGACAGGTAAGGGGTTAAAGCTATCTAATATGTAAAAGAATTGAAAAATACTTGTTCTACCCCTCGAAAGCCAAAATACAGGGTGATCTTTAAAACAGCCAAATTCTTGGAGCTAGTCCTGTCCATGATACTGAACTACTTTCCATAAAAACAATTAATAAAAATAGAAAAAAAAATCGGCATTCCCATACAAATCAGCGTTCGGTGAAACAGATTTTGTATGGGAGGACGAAATTTTTTTATAAATTTTTAATAACTTTTCTTATAGAAAAAAGTGCAGTATCATGGGCAGAACTTGCTTCATAAATTTGGTTCGTGGGTAAAAAGTTACCCTGTATGTATGAACTTAATTATTTCATTTTAATAATTGAATATTTATAGAATTTTGCTTTTAAAAGCATTTGTTATTGACTATTGTATATGTATATTTTGCACAAATGTGTTTGCTTTGCACAATGGGTTTTTGTCCTCGAATTAAAGTTATCATAATATTTATAGGTATATTTACTATAGTTTCGCTAGTATGTTAAATGAACCTTAGAAAAATACACGAATAAAAAAAGATATTTTGATGCGGTTTTAAGAAAAAAAAATTATTGGATACAGAAAAGTAGTTTCAGTTGATTAATTGAAAATGAATTATATTTACAAAATGTTCTCATAGGTAATTTTCGATTATATTATTCAAAATAAACTGTTTGAGAAATTTGTAATTTAAAAACTAGGCATCCCTCGTATTCAGAAAAAAAATCCCTCTTCTAAATCAGTCATATAGATAGAATGCGTAAGGAGTGTGCAGAAGTTTTGTGCAATTTACAGGAAAAACAGTGCACCTTAAGGGGGATACATACATCTACGTATGGGGTATTATTTTACGACGGGGTCTAGTGCTGCCCCTATTTGAAATAAATTATTTGATAAGAAACGGAGATATCATTTAAAACTGTGTCTTGATCAAGCCTTCAAACTATTTAACGAACTACTGTTTACAGTTTAAAGTGAGTACTTGAAGTTTTTGTACGTCCGTTTGCCAAAAGTGGCCGTTTTTCACTAATGTGCGTAGAAAAGCTTCACGTATTCACTTTAAACTGTAAGCGGTAGTTCATAAAATAGTTTGAAGCGTTATCTAGGTTTTGATCAAGACAAAATTTCAAATGATATCTCCGTTTCCTTTCAAATAACTTATTTAAAATGGGGGCAGCATTGGACTCCGAAAAATTCATGTATTCCCTTAAATCAGTAGCCTTATACTATATAACTGATTGAAGAAGTGTAGTTTTTTATAATATACAACGGTACATACCGTTGTTGTTTACACGAATTTGGGATGGAAAGGTGTGTTCCTTTGTACAAAATCCTTTCATATCATGTAAGTGCTGTTAACTGACTTTAAAATGTATACTTACCCACATTATAAAATATTAACAAAATTACATTTTTATAAAACAATTTTTATCTTTTAAAGAATTAAGTAAGTATACATTATTATATAAGTACTAAAAGTTTAAGTAATTATATATAGTTCTATCAGGTTATATATTTTTATTGGATTCTAAAGAGTACCGATATTTCATCGGCCTAAAAATGGATCTAAAGACAAGTTATTAGTAATTACAGTAAATTACAACATTCAAACACGTTTCGAATTAGTATAGCAGGCTAACGTGATTTAATCTATTTAATTAAAACAAACGTGAGATAGATTCCTATATATACTTGTAAAGGTTAACAAAATAGTTAGTGGGTCCCGCCATTTTGCGGTAAAAAACGGAACTAAATTTAACATGAGACCGCCCCAAAGATTTACCCTCATATTCATTAAAAAATACATCCGTTTGCTTAACCTATTTCAGCTAAAACATATTTTGTCCCTTTTCCTCTTCTCAACAAAACATATTTTAATTAAAATAGGTTTAGCAAACGTTTGTAGTTTTTTATGAAATTGGGGGTTAGAATATACAAGTACCTAGTGTAGATTTGCCACCGAGCGTCCAGGGGTAAGAGAAAGACATATTGATGAAACAACGTATTTTTTTTTTCATGGTCGGGTTAAAGGCACACTTTAAGTATATGCTATTTGAAGTGTGCCTATAACCCGACCATGAAAAATTTTTCGACCGGTGATAGAGACAAAAAACGGCACTCTTTTCTTTTTCTTCTTTCAAAAAACAATCTCAATAAGACTATCTCGTTCTATAAAAGCGTATTTTATAGAACGAGATCTAACTTGTTGTTGACCTTCAAATGCGGTTTACTCACCTAATATAGTCGGAAAGACCGACCAGGTTTAAAAACCTGGAACAATACAAAATCTATAATGTTTTTATCTCATGTTAAATACAATATGTTACAAAAACCCTGTCCGATCCTTGTAATAGCAACTTGGTCTGAGTTGCAATGTCAATATGAACAACTTTCCCTATGGGACCAATGCTTGAAACTCAACATTTTCATACAAATGTGTTCGGCCTGCGCGGCAATTTGTATGAAAATGACGAATTTTTCTTCGAGGTCCTAGCATTGGTCCCATAGGAAAAGATGTTCATATTGACGGTCTGAGTTGCTCCTACTCGTACAAGGATCGGACAGGGTTTCTGTTACATTCGATTTTTAAACATCTTATTTTTTCCAAAGAGTTAATGTAATAAATAGTATTTTACTATTTTGAAATCGTTTGGCTTAAAATAACATTTATCTACTTAAATGCATATTTATGATAATATTAAGGATATTACCAACAAATTTTAACGATGTAGATATTTAAAAGTTATCCTTGACCAAACTGCCATTTACAATTTTATTAAGATATGTCAATTTGTGAACAATTATTAATATTTGATGTTTTATGTGTATCTATTAAACTCAAAATATTGGATTAAGTTATGTTTTATTTTACTTTATACTACCTGTAGAATACCTTCATATTGGTTTTTTAAATTATAGTGTTTTGAACACGTGGTTTATGCGGTACCAGGGCTGTGTCTCGCCCCGTTTAGGTATCCAAAATATACCTACATTTTATTACTATGCGCGCGGCGACCTCTCCGGAGTGTGAAATTCAGTTATTGAATCGTTAATCCTGAGTAAACGAACGAAATTGGCTTGCAATGGATTTCTAGGCAACAAAACGAAAAGGTGCAGAGTTCTGACGCGAGCTAAATTAAACCATATCGCTAACGGCTAACCACATTGATTAGATATTTCTTTGAATTTCTTTGCTGCGTGAGACTTCTGTACGTGACTACTAGTACTTATTTTGCGATGGTACTTTGCACGAACCACGCCCGAACTTTGTGTGTAGGTAAAGTGTCGAACAAAGTTTCACAATCCCTACAAAAATCGTGACGTCAGTGCGACAAAAGACGGGGTCTAGGGCACCTAGGTATATTATTAATAAAGCACGGGTTACTCACGTAGAGAGTCAGCTACTGGCCGACATGTTTCGACCTCATCCGGAGGTCTTCATCAGGGCGAATGTGACGCGCTCGTGCACAAAGCCGCCGCCCGACACACCTAGGTATAATTTAGTTTTTCCTTTTCTCGTAGTTCAGAATGAAATATAAGTAGGCTTCGGAAGTTACGTATAAGCCGATGGTCCCGACTCCCGGCTGACATCATTGTATGGCAGTCGTCAAGTTATGTCAAATGCCTTTAGGCCGCCTGAAAAAGACACCAGTGTTGGCCACTACTTACACACACGAAAAAAAAGTAGGCATACACAGTATACAAACATAAGTGTGATCGTTTGCATGTACAGTACAATGTATTTTTAACCAATCGTTGATGATATCTTTACAGCATTCAATGACTTCCTTACACATGTGCAAAGTATTCCCAGTATAGGTAATCATTAGGTACATTTAGCTTCGCAGGACCATATTTACGTCATCATCGCCCATCCCGGACGGCGGAAATCTATTTATTTATGAAGGAGGGTAAAATCTGTTCGACGGTTTTCCCTTCGATTGTACTGCATGTGTTAAGTAAGTGTCGACTTTGCCCCTTCGTAACAAATGAACTTCGCATAAATTATTTTGATTGATTTGTACGACCTCTGTGGCCTAGTGGTAATCACGCCAGGCTGCCACTCCGGAAGTCCCAGGTTCGATCCCCGGTCAGGTCAAGATGGAAAATAATATTTTTCAGATTGACCTGGGTCTTGGCTGTTTATCTGTATATATGTATTTTTTGTAAAATATATTTACGTTGAGTTTGTAACCCATACCACAAATCTCGAACTTACTTTGGGGCTAGCTCAATCTGTGTGATTTATATCTATATATATTTAAAAAAATAATTGATTATGGGCCTCCTAGCTTATTTCTCGCTATACCTATAACCTATAAGTACTCTTTAAACAAAAAAACGACGGGGTGCACTCCGGGAGTGCCGGCAGAAGTGAAAACTTGAATATTAACGTTGTGCATTTTTGATATTTTGGAATGGTTAGGGAATAATTTTGCACGATTTGCTTTAATTATCAGTATAAAAGTACTATCATTTATGTGGTGGAATACAATATTTATTTATTGCGCTATCGTACACAAACATGACAATTTATAATGCATTGCAAACACTTTATATACACGAATTTTACAAATACACAGCAGTGTGGCCACTACACAGACGGTCGAGTCATCAGCTGTCACTGTCATCATCCATGGATGCGCTCGGCACGCTGTAACATTAACACACACGAACATTCGCGCAAGCGCCCTGCGCCGCCTAAACGAGACAGCAGGTGCCTGCATACATTTTCGCCGCGCCGTAGAAAGAGAGAGGGATAATTCCTCTCATACGCCGCGCCGGCTGTCTACGCTCCAACCGTCTTACGAATTTTCGATCAGGGTCACGACTTGTCCTGACGCCCTGACGCGAGATTAACATTTTTTACCCATTACAAAAAAAAGTGTAAAACGCCGCTAAAGAAGTTTTCACTTCAAAAAAAAATGTATCAGATTACATCTCTTACTTGAATGTCACCGCCCGCTATCGGTCGACAATTAGAAATAGGGGTTTCAAAATCAATATGTATAATCAGTAGGAAGTGTAGTAACTTGAAATCTCAATCAAGTGACCTTTCAGACAAAAATAATTCTATGTTCTTATATTTGGACACACAAATAAGACTTGGCGTCAAGGTAAAAAATAGAATTCTGCAAGCCGTATAAAGGTTACTTGTTAGGTCTACGGAGTTCCAAGTCTTAAGTATATCTAAGTGTATTTAATAACTTGTTATTATAGAGCTCTTTAGCTCTTGTTTGTGGAGCAACCAACTCCATCACTTACTCACTATGTAAAGTCAACTCTTTTACATCTCTGTAGGTTGAAATTTACAAATATGAGTATAATGAATTCTGGAATGTTAGGTTTACAACAAACTCAATTCTGCAATTTGTTCAGGCTACAATTTTATGTAGCCGGATCCCCGCTTTAAATTGACTCTCGTGACATCAAACCAATATGCGTAAAGCCCGAGATTGGTTTGGGGTGTCGAATCCGTTCGATCTCTTCCAAATCGAATATATCTACACTTATTACATTTGAAACCTTACACCGGAGGGGTTGCGAGTTCAGAGGACTGCAATCATCTGCCCCCTCTATACGCTCGTGATGCGTATGCCTGCAGCATTGAATCCTCACCACCCTAATCTCGACTTTAATTCGTTACGTTATGGTTTAGATTTATCTGGTACGTCGTTGATAAGCTACTCGAGGGTAAAGATGTGTCTGATGAATCGACTGTATTGTAAGGAAGTAGTGTCCAAATTAGCCTGATGTTCAGGGACGCATCAAAAGACTCTTCGCGCAGTCGCGGAAGCTCCGAACGTCACACTAGCGTTAATCTTGGGCCTTTATTTCGTGTTTTTATACTCTCCTTCGCTAAAATATTTTTTTACGTTAGATAAGACATACAATTTTCGAATTTAGAATGAATATTATAGTATAGAGTTAATAACAATTAGAAGTGCCAGTGAATATTTTGTACCGGTAGTGTAGTGGAGCCGCGCGAGCGTGGCTATGTTCGTTTCGTTTCAGTTTGTTTATGTATCGAAAGACAACAGATTGGTGCAGCCGGCAGCGGCTCAGTAATTGAAGCTCGCGTTTCGAGATATGAATGGAGCCGCGAGACTCCTGTGTTGCCGGACTGACGTGCGTGTGATCGTTTGTGCTAGTGCAGTGTACATTTACTAACAGTACTAATTAAGCTTCTTTCAACGAAATCTAACCGGTAAGTTTTAGGAAATAATTGTTATATTTTCCATGTACGACCTTGTTAAGTAAAATATTTAAATAAGTAAGGAATTTTTTAGTTAGTAGTGTTTTAAATTTTATAAGAAGGAGGTCTAAATATTATTAAGGAGCCCATTTGGTTATGTATGTAAATAAATGTAAACAATCTTGACATTTTTTTAAATTGAAATCAGTTTAAAAATCAATCACTGCAAACATTACAAATAAAGTATTTAATCTATGATTTATAAATAAATTAATTTTTAATTTGCAAAGGTTTTGATTTTCAAAGTGTATATTTTATTAAAAAGAAATAACAAGATTGTTTACCTTTATTTAAATACCTTAACAAATGGATTATTATTATTATTGTAATTATGTTTTATAGACGTATAAGAAAATATTTATGAGCACGTTCCAAATTAATTTTAAGAAATGATGACCAGAGATCGAAATCACGGGTGCTATCGCTATCAAAAGTATGGATATGACTATTAAAATTTCCGGGATTTCTCGAGAATCTAATTGGGTACTAAGTAAATAAAACAATCATAATTATGTCATTTCAGGATAAGTATATATTTTTAGATTAAAATATATGCTGAAATCACATAATTATGATTGTTTTATTTGTAGATTATATAGTCATATCCATACTTTTGATAGGAATAGCACCCGTGATTCCGATATCTGATGATGACTAAATCCATAAAAGTTCGATAAGTATAAACGTGAGAGGTATTTTTCACATAATTACAAACGACTTGGTCGAAGGCATGGATACGAAAAATGCTCGTAGCAGCTACGATAATTAATTATAATTTAATTATTTCTTGCAAGCCGATAACTAGACATGGTAGCGGAATTTTTTTAAGTTAACACTAAGTACAATAACATACAATACAATACAAAAAACTTTATTGCCACAAAAGACATTTACATTTTCGAAATACCTACTTATAAAATAAGGATAACATATAATGAGGTACAAAAGGCGGCCTCATCGCCGAAGCAATCTACTAAGCGACCAAAAAGAGGAGTGCGAAATATAGAGGTATAATAAGATAACAAACAGGTGGCGCAGTTCGAATTTTATATATAAGTACCTTCCTATCTTCACAAAAATAAGATAGGTATTCGTAGTTTGTAGGTTTGCATGTACCTAATAATAGTAGTTTATGATACAAGTGTGCTTAGTTGTTCATTACAGTCGAGGCGGGTTGACTCACAAGCGGGCGAAGCCCGCGCGTGAATCTATGGAGCCGAGACTTGTGATGAACAATACACTCGTGTGCCATACTATGCTTTTCAACACATTAGTAAGGAAAAAAATCTTCAATAATAAAACATTTCACTTAAACTTTCAATAAATCATGTTAAAGAAAATTAGAAATATGGCGCGCTTAGATTTTCTTTTCAAGCGCACTTCGCGCATGCACGAGTCTGTAGTGATACGAGAGACACAAAAATCAATCCACCAACACCCAAACGAAAATTAAAAAAAAAAGTTTTTTTTTAAACAGGTCAGATTTATAAATTCATTTTAGTGTTGTTACAAGTATTTAAATTAATAAATAAAATGGAATAATTTGAGTAAAACAAGGTTTTGGTACGAGTCTAGGCAGGCTGCATGGAGAGAGTATAGGTATGTTTCAAAAATAAAATTTGATATTTTGGATTTATAGAATCTTATTCCTAAATCATTAAAAAAAAACTTTACCGCACTTGTGGCGGTAAGTAATATTTACCACACGATTTCGAATGTGTGCGTAATGAATGGCATTACATAAGTAAAATCAGTGTGGTAAATAGCACTTTCCGAACTAATGTGTTGAAAAAATATTGAATCATATAAAACATTGATCAACACGGCGCGCCGCCTGCTGAGGCGCGCGCGCTTTGCTCTTTCTTTGATATAAAAGATACAATAAAGAAAAGAAAGAAGAAGACTTCATGCAATAGTATGTATGCAGATTCTACTTGCCTATGGCAGAGGATACATATAACAAAAACCTACCTAAGTAATTAAGGTACGAGGAAACCTCTACCAAATAATGAAAGATAAAGATTGAGCGACTCTTACTAAATATAGCTAATTTATTTCAAATCCGTAGGTAGTAGAATAGGAACGAGATCAATTTCATTATTATTCCAACATCGCAAGGCCAATAAAATTTTATTTAAATGCCATACTGAATTAGGAACAGATTATTACCAAAAATCGCATATACGAACAAACTTGTGTCATGTTATCTTTATGGCTGTAGAAATATTAATTTATTGAGTTATTTATGACCTTTATTTATGACTTTATACACAGTTGGCTATTTTGAACACTAACAACCTTCATATATTCATAAAAATCTGCCCTCCTAAATCAGTCATATGGTGAGTATGCTACCGATTTAAGGAGTGCAACTAGGGTTCTGTACCTAGGAAAAACAGAATCCTTAAACGATCACCACTTGTTTTTATTGAATTGACAGAAAAAAGCACCCTTGAAATCAGTAGTGCTATACTACTTATACTTTATAACTGATTTAGGGTCAGCGGATTTTTTATGAATACGAACGATCTTGTTTCTCTACCACTGGTTATTAGACCCTATTTTTCATGGATATTTCTATTCTATAGGTACTGCGTAGGACATTTAAATCGAAGTCGATACACCTACTTATACAATATGTAACAAAAACCCTGTCCGATACTTATAGGAGCAACTCAGACCGTTAATATAAACAACTTTTCCTATGGGAACAATGCTTAAAACTCGAAGAAAAAATCGTCATTTTCATACAAACTGCCGGGCCGGCCGAACACATTTGTATGAAAATGTTGATTTTTTCTTCAAGTTTCTATCATTGGTCCCATGGAAGCAAGGAAAAGTTGTTCATATTGACGGTCTGAGTACCTTTTATAAGGATCGGACAGAGTTTTTGTTACATATTGTATAACTAGATTGTAAACCTCCAAATATTTTCCGTAGATTCGGAGTACTCATCCATATTTGAATTTATTATCATATCGTATTATAAGTAGGTATATGACAAAGCCCTTCTGGCGAGTAGGCGACCAATTCTGTGAAAATGAGTTCCTTTCGGCGTTTTTTCTCAGCAGTGATCGTAACGAAGCGCTGGTATAGGTAGCTTTTCTTGAAAAATAAATCCAGTTTTAATATACTTTACACGTAACGTAAATTATACTTATTGACGTGTAAAAGTGCCTGTAAAGGTCTAATTACTGAATAAACATTTGAATCTTTGAATCTTATACGAGTAGAGATACACGATACGTAAAGAATTTGCCCGGATTTGTGAATTGGGGTAGAAAATCCAAACTCAAAAGATGTTCTCACTTAAGTACCCCTCGATTTCCTCCCGGATTCGTAAAGAACCATTTCCGATTATTACGCAAGGGGAAGATCTATTTCACTACGATCTATTTGTGAAGTCGTAATGTTTTCTTCTGTCATATACAGGGTGTAAATCTGTAACCTTGCCATAGTGATCGTTACAAAGCGGTGGTATCGGTAGCTTTGCTTTAAAATAAATTAGAATATAAACTACACGTAATGTAATTTATACTTTATAACGTTTAAAAGTACTTGTAATGGTGTAATTACTGAATAAACATTTGAATTTTTGAATATTCTTAGACGTACTTATACTGATCATGACAACAAGTTTCTCCAAAGAGCAGTAGTGAAAATTGGGTGATCCAAACAAAACTGCTATTCAGCTGATAGATTTACAATAGGAATTTTATTTTATTTTTTATATTTCGACCTATGTTTCTCGGGGAAAGGTGATCACTATGATCAGTATGGGTAGGTTCGAAAATATGGCAAGATAACAGTTTTACAAGGTAACCTACCTTGTAAAACTGTTACCTTGCCATGTTGCTTGCCTTGCCTATTACTAAAGAATGAAAGAAAATAAAAAAAAAGTCTGTGGAAAGATGTGTCACGTGGACAGTCAACAAGGTATAGTGGTCTCTTTTTCCACCTTCTCGCCCGCTATATTTATTATATTATTAGTATTTGTTGCTATAACGGTAAGAGCAATACATCATCATCACAAGGTCCCGTTTTTACCCTTTGGGTACGTAACCCTAAAACATATATAAGTACATAACCTCCTCCTTTTTTGAAGTAGGTTAATAAATCGTTATTTTCTTACCAGAAATCGGTATATTCTTGCAGTTAGTCTGCCATATCTTATTTGGTTAGCCTCCCAAGATTGCTCATTCATTCATTACTCATTCATTCATTCCCTCAAGAGCAATTAAGATAAAAAATATCTATTTATGCCATTGTGGCAAGTGGCCAATTAAACTAAATTCTTGCGGTGGTGTATGAATTGTATATATAAATATACAGTTCATAAACCACCGCGTCTTTTTCCTTAAGGGGATACCTGAATTTTCAGGGGTCCAGGGCTGGCAGGGTCCATTTGAAATAAATCATTGGATAGGAAACGGAGACATCATGTAAAATTTTGTCTTGACCAGGCTTTAGATAACCCTTCAAATTAATTTATAAACTACTTTTTACAGTTTTAAAGTCAGAATGAGAAGCTTTTCTACGCACAATTGCGAAAAACGGCCACTTTTGGCGTATGTGCTTAGAAAAGCTTCACGTTCTCACTTTAAACTGTAAACAGTAGTTCATAAAATAGTTTGAAGGGTTATCTAGAGCCTGGTCAAGACAAAATTTTAAATTATATCTCCGCTTCCTTTTAAATGATTTAATTCAAATGGGGGCAGCACTGGACCCCGAAAAATTCAGGTAGCCCCTTAACGGGTAAGACAGACGGTCTAAAGACCCAAAGGTCAAGTTTAGCGTAGTACCTGCGTAAAGGTGGAATAACCGGCCAAGTGCGTGAGAAGCCAGGGCAGTGTAGGATTTAAAACGCCCTAAAAGCGAAATTTTATTTCTCAAGTACCTATATATTTTATTAGTAGGTTGACTATAAACTACTGCCTTGAATTTTTTCCAACTATACAACCGTTTAGCTGGTAGAGCGGGGAAATCTGAACTAAAATTTTGCACTTTAAAACCAAACATTTTACAAACGGAACCCTAAATTGAAAAATAATGTTTACAAACTCATAATATTTTTGAAAGACTTATACGACATCCCATCGTGGGATAGTCGAAATAAAAAAAAATATTCACACTTTACATGTAGGTACGGAAGCTACGCTAAAAAAATTGCAAATTTGATTTTACCACTTTGTCGGCTTAATAAATAAACATATTCATGCCAAAAGCTTTCACTGATAGTCTCTGAGTAAAACCGCGGCCGGACAGACAGACATACATGGTGAAACTATAAGGGTTCCTTGTTTACTACGAAACCTTAAAAAAAATTGAAACGATTTACATTCTGCTATACGTACTCATAGATCATTGGTACTTACACTAAATATTTTCATAGAAGTTTTTTGATCATTGGCTCTTATCCTTTAGTGGTTTCTTTGAAAGAACTAAGCTTTATAAGTTTAAAAATATAACTGCCCATTGGGCAGGTATATTTTTATACATACTGCCACAGTATTGCTTGGGCACTGCCCAAGCAATACTGTGGCAGGTTACAATACAGTTGTATTCTTGCTCCAAAACGAGTGAATATGTAAGGTGTATGAGTAAATAGGTTCAAACAGGAGGTTGCGTTACGTAATGGTCCGTAATATAGTGCCAGTGTTCGGTTCTATTATCCCAATTAATTTTAATTAGTTTTAATTATTCGCTAATTTTCGCGTTGTATCATGTGGGAATTTTTTGTAGTCATAGCTCTAATAATGTATTGGTACTATAATATTTGTTAACATCACTTGTATTTACCTACATTTTTGCAAATAAATAATTTGATTTGATTTACATTTTAGCTATAATTATTTCCAGTTTACCAAGCCTAAAAATTTCTTCATCGAAAATCAACAAGCCTATCAAGCCTTATTTGAGGTGAGACTTTGGTCTCGTTTTGCGGGTTCAGTACAACAAAATTTTGCTTCTTATCGCGTGTATTAGGTAGCTAACACTGGTGTCAGATTTTTCGAGCTGCCTAAAGGCATCTGATGTAGATCAATTACACACTAGTGTTTGTTACCTTGTGGTAATGACAAAAAACTTTAAGATTATAACTAGAAACATTATGAGAAAGAACATTATGTCAAACTATTGGTATTGGGGATAGAAAAGGAAACAACAATCCTATTGAATGGTGCCTTTATTTACAACTCAAGCAGTACTCACAATTGACAGCGTCAGTCCTCTTTGCACTCCAACTGTCACTTCACTGTCAGGCACACGGAAACGTCACAGCACTGACACGCACGCGGAAACGTCACTGCACTGCATTGTCACACGCGCGTAAACGTCACTGCACTGTCACACGCGCGGAAACGTCACTGCACTGTTACAGGCGCGGACGCGGACCGTGAAGTAGTGAGTAAAAGTGAAGTGTTCAGTGCAGTGAGCACTGAACACTTCACTTTTACTCACTACTTCACTTTACTCACTGTTTCACTTTACTCACTACTATTATTTTCTTTTCTTTTTTCTTCCTTCTTCTTCGGATTTCACTTTCCAACTAAACTGCATCGCGGCGCCTAGTTCCGTTTATATACCCCCCGAATTCGAACAAAATCGCATCAATGTTACAAACTAAAATGACTAATTTTCTATCGCCTTCTCTCACTCATTTTCTGTCCCGTATTTTCTTTTCCATTTAGTCTATCTAGAAACTTATTTCAAAACTTCAAAAACACTATAAGTAGCTATGATTTGAACCAGCGGTCTCTAAATTCACAGTCCATCGCTTAGACCACTAGACCAATCGTGCTCTGATACTATTGATGAATTTTTCCTTCAGTTAAATTCTTTTTGTTCGAATTCGTGACGTTGACAGTGTCATTCATTTCTTTACGCGACAGTATGAAAAATATACGAGTGTGTATATTTTTATCTTATCTTAGCGTATTCCTAGTTGCATCCTCAGCTGTAATGCTGCGAAGTTCAGGGTCCTCTTTCCGTTTTTTTGTAATTTTATTTTTTATTATGAGTTATGACTACCTAATATCATTATGAGTTAAAAATTTAGGAAAGTCAAGGGGATCTTCGTATAACCCCGACACAATAAAGGTTGGCTTCGTACCCTAGTTTCGACGATATGAGCAGAATTAACATAATTTACATGCAATGTTACTTGAAGAGAAGCTCTTACTCAAAGGCTTTGACCAAAAGCTGATATGTCGATATCAAAATTTCTAGAATGTATTATTTTGAAACGATTTTAGTTTATAATGTAGGAACTTTTTACTTATAAATCAAATCCTTATAAAAATAATTTAAAAAATGGAAATAATAATTTTAAAGAACTAAGTACACTTCGGATTTTAATAAAATTTCTATGGGACCACATGACAACTGCGCCCTTTCAATAAAAAAAATCAAATTGGTTCATAACTCCTCCTTTTTGGAAGTCGGTTAAAAAGACTTGAGCCGACGCAATAAAATGATCATGCGGCTCTAGCAGCCATAGCCCAAGGCTGCAAGACGCAGATGCCACTTTCAGCATGATGGTAGGCGAGAAGATGGGAAATCGAATCAAAATAGTGATGGGTTGCTAGCCGCATCCAATTCTCTCGATCGGCTTTTACGATCTGTGCAAATAGGCAGCTGGTACATTCTAAGGTTTCTCTCTAAGACCAGCATGGAAGACCGTTCAGGATACACACTTGATAATGTATCTTTAGGTGACTAACATTGATGTCAGATTATTTAAGTTGCCTAAAGGCATCTGTCTTGAAGGACTTTGGAGGACCTGTACAAGGCCAGTTCTGATGCACTACAGGTAGCTCAGTACTGGGTCCAGAAGAAAATTTATATTTGAGTGGGCATCGACACGCAAAGAAGAAGATTTGTAACATGTCATCTTTATTATTATTCTTCTTTGCTTCTGTAAACTAGTGTCAGACTGCAATTTCTCCTTGGATAGGATCCCACAATCAGCCTGCTCTTTCGCAAGCCAGCTCTCGTGCCAACTAGTTCAATAAATGCAATATCGACACTGTGTAAACAGAAGTCAGTCGAAGCGGTACGAAGCTTTGCGGTCTTTTAGCAATTAATAAGATTTCGTTATTGGCAACCCTTGCCAGGTCTATCTGTTTAGTAATTAACGAAATGCTTGCTTGTTGCGTGATTGGGAGCTTGGTGGAAAAATAATATTAACATCAAAATTTATATTCAGAAAGACTTAATTAAAATCTGTCTGAATATAAATGTTCATGTTAATATCATTTTTAGTTTAAGAGAAAATTCAAGATATAAGTAGAGGGCCTGGTCAGGTATCTTGGTACTTAACTTAATAGTGAAAGCACGTAGAGCTGTTGATCTCAGCTGTCATCATTGTATTTAATATTAATTAATATTCATTGCACTATTAAAAAAATATATAAGTGGTGGACCTAATGTCATATGGCATTCAATGCAATCATTAGATGTATGGCATTTGTCTAGCTATATCAATCAGGCAGCTTGAAAATATTGCTATAAGTTAAGTCCGCCATTTACATGTATAATATTAACGGAAAACTAAAAAAATATAAATAAATAAAAGATTGCTATCGAACTTTCGTATCAAACAAAATTATTGAAATAAGGCACACAACGTAACTTACGAAGGCACAACCAGTTATAAGTTCTGTTGATGATCAAGGAAAGTAATAAAATACCTTTGTTTATTATTCTAAAGTAAGATGATTGCGATTGCTTCGTAACGTGTCTATTATTAAATTATAATACTAAATATTAACCATTGTTCTTTTGTATGATTGGAGGTCTTGGTCAATCTCGAGAAATTTATAACTTACTTAAGTCTATTTCTGAAGCGGGAGCGAGGTGATATGCTCGACCGCCACAAAGGGAAGATCTTCCCGCCAGGAATGTTGTTGCGCCTGGGGAACCGCGGCTCCGACGGTGTATCGACGGAAGTTGATATATGCAGCGAATCGGGCGAACTCTGAGATCGAGATGTAAGATACTGCTGGCGCCATCTCATATGCTTCTGGTGAACTATATTGTCGGTTGTCTCTTGATTGTAGTTCCTCGTAGTGGCCGTAGAGGTCACCACAATTTCTTATTTTTCACAGGATTTTCAAACCGATTTACCCTAATAGGTATAAATTCCTCGTGTTGGAAGTAGACAACAATACTATCTTTAAATGCAATCCTTATCTTTCATTAAAGGGAATACATTAATTTCTCGGGGTCCAGTGCTGCCATTTGAAATAAATCATTTGAACGGAGACAGAGATATCATTTAAAATTTTGTCTTGACCAAGCCAAGATAACCCTTCAAACTATTTTATGACTTACTGTTTACAGTTTTAACTAAGAACGTGAAGCTTCTTTACGCACATTAGCGAAAGACGGCCGCTTTTGGCTTAATACGTTTTTCAAATGAATGTATAATTACAAAAAAATAATGTTCTGTTCATCTGCACTGCATTTCTCGTTTTTTTTTTTAAGGAGATTTGTTCCGAATCATTGTCTAAATTATATTAACAATATAAATATTTTCAAAAGCACCTTATATTATGTGGTGATGAATATGTGATCAAAATAAGCGATGAATTCTCAATACGTACCCTATATTACGTATTTCAACAAATAATAACCAACTTTCCACAAACCAATCTCTGGAGTCCTGTGTTCCTGGCTGCGAAACTACGTAAACTCGGTGCGACGTGGTCCACATTCAATAATTTCCCGATCCCCTTGTGATGTCGCACGGGGTTGGGCTCTCTGGATAGACATAAACTAAATTCCTATTACATTTTGATCAGACCTTTTCTATGTATGTTATTGGTACCTAATCATAAACTTTATCAATACATATAATAAAACAGTAGGAACCGCGTGTCTGTACATTTGATAAAATTAACAAAAAATGGGTGTGGGCGATAAAAAAAGAGTACCAGAACACAAAAAAAGATTTTTTTGATTTTTTTGTCTGTTTGTCTTTCTGTCTGTATGTACTCGCTAATCTTTAAAACTACTGAACAGATTTTTCCGCGGTTTTCACTAAAGGTTTAAGCCAATCCCTGAGCAACATATAGGTTTTGTTTCATCGAAATCTGTTGTCAGATGAAAAAGTTATCGTCATTTAAAGTTTAAAGATAAGTTTTCTATGGGCGATTTTATAGTTACATTAAATAGCAACAGATGGTGCCTCAAAAAATTTTAAATCGCGGTATGGTTGTTTTTGTAAAAAAGTATTATTAGTAGCCCTGTACGTCCTAAATAGGCTTATCTGGCACCGTAGCTTCGGCCCTTCCGTCTAAACATGGATGTTGCAGCACCCCAGAATTTGCCATAGTCCCTGGCTCGCTCCTTAAACCTTGTCCGGTGAAGTAGGAACTAGGAAATGCCATCCGAGGCAACTATATATGTCATTTAAAAAAATTGCTCTGTACGTAAGACCGTTTGATTCTTTTGTGATTTGGTTAGTTAGTGTTGTTGAATAGTTGAATTTGTTGATTTTATACTGATATTTGGCTATACTTAGCTATGAAAATACGGACTTCTGATCTTGCTTTGATGTTTTTTGGGTTGGTTATTTAATATTTCGGATAGTATTGTTGATTTATTTATAATTTGACACTTGGCTATGAAAATACGGACTTCTGATCATGCTTTGTGGATTGGTTAGTTAATATTTCGGATAATATAGTTGATTTATAATTTGACACTTGGCTATGAAAATACGGACTTCTGATCATGCTTTGTGGATTGGTTAGTTAATATTTCGGATAATATAGTTGATTTATAATTTGACACTTGGCTATGAAAATACGGCCTTTCTGATCTTGCTTTGTGGATTGGTTAGATATTTCGGATATCTTCAAAAGCTTCTTGGCTTTATAGATTTATTGAACTAAGTTTGACATTTGGCTATAGCAATACGGATTTTGTGATCTTGCTTTGAGGATTGGTTAGGTATTTCAGATAAAATCTTTAAAAAATTCTTGGCTACATAGATTTATTGAATTAAAAATATAATAGGTTGGGGAAAAAGTCTTTTCGCATTTTATATGAAAATTCAAAACATTTTTTAATATAGTTTATTTACATTTAACTAAAGTATGTAGGTACCATTTTGTTCGATAACTTTTTGCCATCTTATAGGTAGGGACATGATCCCATTGCTATAGAAATTTTGGGGCTTCTAATCAAAAAACTGCGTCAAGTAGTTTTGGCAGTCCTCTCGTGATGTTAACCTGACACTGCCAAAAGAATTCTGAAGAGACCGAAACAGGTGGAAATCTGAAGTTGCCAGGTCAGGACTATACGGCGGATGCATTAACACCTCCCAGCCAAACTCTCTTAATTTTTGCCGAGTGGTTAAAGATGTGTGAGGTCTCGCGTTATCATGATGAAAAACCACACCCCTTCTGTTGATTAATTCCGGCCGCTTTCTCTCAACTTCTCGCTTTAATCTTATCAGTTGTCCGCAGTAGAATTCTGAATCGATGGTCCTGCCTGTTGGTAACAGCTCATAATGATTATCGCCCTTCCAATCCCACCACACACACAGCATCACCTTGTTGCGAGTTAACCCGGGTTTCGCCACAGTCTGTGAAGCCTGACCGGCCTTTGACCATGACCTTTTTCGCACGTTCTTGTCGTACGTGATCCACTTTTCATCACCAGTTATCAATTTCTTCAAAAATGGTTCGGTCTCATTACGTCGTAATAAAGAATCACAAATGAGTACACGGTTCATTAGATTTCTTTCAGAGAGCTCGTGAGGTACCCAAATATCGAGCTTTTTTGTGTACCCATTTTTTTTCAAATGCGCCAAAACTGTTTTGTGGTCAATTCCCAGTTCTTCAGCTACGTCGTAACTACTGATATGCCGATCTTGCTCCACTTTTTCAAAAATAGCGTATGTAGTAAAATGTGTCTTATTTATTCATTAGATTCACTCATCTTGACGGTAAGAAAAACAAATGAAAATCACTCATTTTCCTAATTTAAATTTGGAATTATCTTCTTTAAAATTTAAAC
This sequence comes from Acrobasis suavella, assembly GCA_943193695.1. NCBI lineage: Eukaryota > Metazoa > Arthropoda > Insecta > Lepidoptera > Pyralidae > Acrobasis > Acrobasis suavella. Next base: position 6,663,298 of record OW971935.1, read on the forward strand.
TTTAAATGATACCAAAACCAGCCAGGTACAAATAGTATAGCCAAAGTGGTTTTATTACAAGTTCATACATACTATATGCGAAAAGACTTTTTCTCCAACCTAATATATTAGTGTATTTTGTGTTTTGCTTTCAAAAATGCTACGAAGAAAGTCAAATCTGTCTCAGAATATTAGACAAGCGAAAAGACAGCGGATGAGTAGATCCCAAGAATCCAATGACAAAAGACAGGCACGACTAAGTGTTAATCGGGAACGAAATTCATTGACTCGCGCATCGGAGAGTTCTACTCAAAGGGAGACTCGACTAAGTGCTGATCGTGAACGTCATTCGCTATCTCGCGCCTCGGAGACTTTTACAGATAGGGAGTTACGTTTGACTGCTGGCTTTGTTTGCGTACCTATATATTTATACACAAAGGCTATGATTATTATTGTAAGGGTTCATTATAATCCATTCATAAGTTGTTGTATGAACGAGTAACTGATATCCATACATCTATATCCTTATAAACTATCACATTTGCAATATTAAAAGTATACCGTATCACAATAAAAAATCGAACTGATCTGACAATTTTTTTGTATATGTCATGTCATCAACAAGGGAGTGTAAGAAAACTGAATTTCACACGGACGAAGTCGCGGGCACCATATACAGATAGTAAAGTATGCATTCGTGAGCAAGATAATAATATATAAGGAGTTACAGAATACTAAAAAGATTTTTAAAATTTTTGTTTGTATGTCAGTGTCTGTATGCACACTGTACACCTGAATGTTTGAAACTGCTGAACGGATTTTCACGCGGACGAAGTCGCGGGCACAGCTAGTTATAAAATATTTATTGAAAAAAATATTCAGCTCTAGGTGAGCCGTGTATATATATTATTTGCGCTTTTCGCCGTGAAGAATTTAGGGCCTTAGTATATATGCGAGTCAAATTTTTAAAGAAATCTCCACACACCTGGTCGACGTTTCTGGGGACCTTAAAACTGGTGCACATTTTGGCCAAAGCTTAAGTATGGCCATACAACGAGGCAATGCTGCCAGTCTCTTAGGTACCCTGCACTGCGACCGTAGCGATCCGATATTTTTAAAAAGATATATTTTTAGTTAATAGTTTTCATTGAATGTCGGCAATTATTTATTTTATCTATTGTTCTGTATTTAATTTGAGTTAATTATGTACAAAAAATTGTAGGTATGTTGTTTGTTTGTTTTTCGTGTGTGCAGGTAAGTGTCTCTGGTGTCAGATTTTTTAAGCAGCCTGGCATCTGACATAGCTTGACGACCACATACACTGATAAATCATCCGGGATCAATGGCTTTACGAAACACGGAGGAGCTCGAGAAATGTTTACGCCATTTGTGGCCACCCATCCACCTTTGGACAACGCCCGGTGTCTCGAAAACGCTAGTAATGCACACGTTCGCCAGGCTACCGAGTTTTATCAATATTTATTAATTTATTTACCAATTTATTTACTTATCTCAAAAGAGATCTCTTCCAGTAGGCCTGTAAGAGGAGATGTTTATGTAAGAGAGGCATAAAGGCGTGTTTATAAACATAAGATAAAATAAGAAGAAAATTAAAATGACATAAAACTACACTAACTACAAAGAAACATACATATATTATTGTGATTATTACACATGTACTTAAATAATACATATGTGTATTTAGAAGGAAATATAATGTATACAACAATATAAATTACAATGAAGTCTTTTAAATACAGAAATCGTTTTAGATATTAGTTTTAAATATTATTATTATAAAATTGACTAACCAAAATAGCATAGGCACATGATCAACATAATTAACCCTTCGGAAGAATAAAGCATCACATACGAGTACATGCAGTGGCAATAATATCAGAGAAAACTTGGGCAGCGCTTTTCTTTTCTGTGCCAAACTGAAAAACTTTCTGTATCGTATAATTTTAATTTTACTGGGTCACTGCGACAGTGATCTATATGTACTTTTATCTTTCTGTTGGCTTTGGGTATTGGACTCGGCATTCCTGTTTAAAGCCGGAATTTTCCTTGGTATCTTGCCAACTCCTTTTTTGAACGCCACTAACAGATGTCCTTATATTTTGCGTCAAAAATTTATCAATAAGTTTTTTGGTTTTTGTATTTTATAAGTAGGAAACTTGAGTCTCAAGTTTAAGAAAGATTGAGTCTCAAGTTTTAGGAAGTCATTTTAAAATATATATGAGTTGATTAATGTCTACATTGAAGAGCCAGGCTCTTGGCGGTGTTATTGTATCGAGAGAGACCCACACAACCGACAAAAAAAGGGTGTTATAAGTTTGACGCTAACGTCTGTCAGTCGGTCTGTTTATGTGTATGTTTGTGGCATCGTAGCTCTCGAACGGATGAACCGATTTCAATGGGGCTTTTTTATGTGAAAGCTAGTTCCCTTGCGGTGGTTCTTAGATATGATTGATGAAAATCGTTTTAACCGTTGAAATTTGTCGGGGGTTAACACTTGAAAGTCGGGTTTTAATTATTTACCTGGCAAAAAATAGATGACGCTACTGATATCAATTCCACTTAACATCGGTTGGAATATGCAGTTCCGCCATTCATCACTAGATGGTGTTATCGGTGGATTTTTAATTTGCGTGCAAATAAACTTGATGTCAGAGATAATGGTTGCTGTTGTCTTCTCCACTTCACACACCAGTAAACTTAATAGTCACTAGTTTGTAGCTTTCTTCACGATGTTTTGCTTCACCGGAAGCAAGTTCTGGTATTATTAAGGGGATACCTGAATTTTCCGGGGTCCAGTGCTGCCCGCATTTGAAATAAATTGTTTGAAAGGAAACGGAGATATCATTTAAAATTTTGTCTTGATCAGACCCAAGATAACCCTTCAAATTATTTTATGAACTACAGTTTAAAGTGAGAACGAGAAGTTTTTCTACGCACATTTGCGGATAACGGCCACTTTTGGCTAGTGCGTAGAAAACTTCACGTTCTCACTTTGATTTGATTGGTTATCTAGGGTCTGATCAAGACTAAATTTTAAATGATATCTCAGTATCCCTTCAAATATGTTTTTTCAAATGCACCATTTGGAATTCAGGCACTGGACGCCGGAAAATTCAGGTTGCTCTTTAACAAGCACGGGTTACTCACGTAGCGCTTGTTAATAATGTCTGTGTCTCAGGTTAGTTTAAATTAAATTGTGATAGTTGAAAATGTTCGTGAAAAAAGGTACAAGTCGCATCTATTTATTTATTTAATACTTTATTTACCAAAAATAAATGGTACAAAAGGCGGACTTATAGCTAATAGCATTCTCTACCAGTCAACCTTCGAGATAAATAGAATTTTGCATCTAGTGAGCGAGGTCCGAGCTCGTGCCTCACAGACATACACATAAATAAGCTAGTCCCAGTATTCCTACCAAGTTTGGTTTACCTGTGGGACTAGTACGAAATTTCATCTTAAAAGACCTACTGGGTATTGAAGTCCCAGTTGGTCTACTGGTATTTAAATGAAAAATCAGTATACAGGGACAAAATTACACTGATTGAGCTAGCCCCAAAATAAGTTCAAAACTTGTGTTATGGGATACTAACACAACGATTCTATATTTTATAAATACATATATAAGAAAAACATCCGAGACCCAGGACCCAGGGATCGAACCCGGAACCTCTGGGTGGCGGACTATCATGGCGACCACTAACTACGCCACGGAAAATTCGTTATGTAAAGTAGTTCGGTATTATAAAAAAATACTAGGTCTATGTTCAGTATCAACTTGCTCCAAAAAAGTTTCTGGTTTTTCAAAAGTAACCCTGTATACATATTTCCTTAAATTGATTTCATTAAATTATATCTACATCTTTCAAGTCTGTAGCTATGTATTCGACGTTTAAAAAATATGATGCCTTTTTAATTTATAATTATATTTTTCTAATTACCCATTACAAAGGTCGTTAAAATATAAATAAAACATTTATACGGGCACGTGATCTAAATTCGTAGCAGGGCGTAAAATGCTCTTTTAATATATGGGGTGGTGTTTAAGCTCGGGGAAAAATGCTAATCCGTCGATAACAAAGTCGGGACAGCAGTGGGCAGCGCTACTCAAACTTTGATTTTAGAAATAAGAGGAAATTTGACACAATGTACTTACAATAAACTCTTGTTTTTCTTGGCGCGTTTCTAGTTCTATCCTAAATTATTCTGCTTCGGAGATCGGGTGCGTCTTTCCGCTGTTTATTGTTCACATATAATATATGCATATGTCTGTTTATGCAAATATATATGTATATATCATTTGACACCAGTATTGGCCACTTACACACACGAAAAAGCCACTTAAAACAAGAAAAAAAACCGATTGTCCTACTAAAGTAGAATAATCAGAATTTTTTCTTTTACACATTTTCTTAATTCTTTCTATTACAAAGACTAAGATTAACATATAATGAAATATGGAAAAAAATACATTGCTGTAAATTTTGTGCTCAAAATGCTCTGTCTGTCCCATTAGGGATAAAGACGTGATATTATAAAATATCTTCATTTGGGACTTTCATATGAATTTAACAGGTAACCTAAGTATTATATCACGCACGGTGATCTTGCTCTGAAACTACTGGAAAGAAGTTTTTCTGTACTTAGTTGTTAAAGGTTGGGTGACGCTGCACAGGGTCGGGGTGCCGTGCCCAGCTGCCGATAAGTGAAGAGCCATCTGACATCGGATTTATAGTGGGACGGGAGGAACTAACAATTTAACCGGCTCCGGAGAAATAAAAAAGAGAAGCACCGCTGCGGTAAACTATTTCCAATATTTTTATACGTACCAACTCCAAATACTAAACAAGTTTTTTTTTAATATATAGCTTTTATTGTGAGGCCCAAGTACTTATTAAGACAAATGAAACTAACGCAAACTCGATGGAGTGGCGTCGTTTTATTACTGAGTTCCATCGACCACCTTCGATCTCCGTGATCAGACCCTAGGCATCGTCCACCATTAAGTGCTCGTCAAGACAAATCAAATAAGTCCTACTCAATAAGGTTTATTTTATAACTGAGTTCCGTCGATTATCTCCCGACTTCATCGTCAGAAAAGCTCTTTGACTTCATAATATTGTGTTGTCATCTGACTTACACAAGCAAAATTTCAGCTCAATCGGTTGAGAACAACTGGTTGAAAATTGAGTTGCAAGATTTGACCTAAATAATCATACATACATTGCAAGTTTAATAAAAACTTGTTAAAATTATAACATAAATTAGGCCGGATAATGTTATTAAAAGTATGTATATTGCGATGAAGTAAATTAGTTTTGCTTTTTTTGGGTTTATATCCCATAACATAACACAACAGGGATCCAAACAGGGATCCAAACAGGGATCCAAAGATGATCCGAACAATTATAGACCAATTTCAATATTACCGGCTTTAAGTAAAATATTTGAAAAAATTATATTAGACCAGCTAGTATCGTATTTTAATATTAATAAATTACTTCACTGTCGCCAATATGGATTTACAAAAGGGCGCTCTACCACTGATGCAGCAGCGACCTTAGTTAAAATTATTTACGAAGCCTGGGAGAATCGACAAGACGTTATAGGTATCTTTTGCGATCTGTCGAAGGCATTCGATTGTGTCGATCACATAATATTAAAAAATAAACTAAAATTTTATGGCGTTACTGATACTGCACTCTCTGTTATTTCATCTTATCTTGATAATAGAACTCAAAGAGTTGAAATCAACAGAGTATCCTCAAATAGTGCACCTGTGAGCATGGGTGTGCCTCAGGGTTCAATAATTGGTCCATTTTTGTTTTTGATTTATATTAATGACCTCCCCTGTCTTGCAGAAAAGTTGTGTGAAGTAGTATTGTTTGCTGACGATACATCTTTACTTTTTAAGGTTGACAGAAAATGCACAAACTATGACGATGTAAGCAATACTATGTCACAAGTACTTAGTTGGTTTACGACTAATAATCTGGCCTTAAACACACAAAAGACTAAGTGCGTTAATTTTTCACTATTGAATAAACCTAATACTCACATACCTTTGAGTCTTAATGGTCAAGTTCTAGAATGGGTACCCAATACCAAATTTTTAGGCATAACTGTAGACTGGAACTTAAAATGGGATAAACATATTGAGGCCACTGCCAAGAAACTTAGTTCGGCAGCATATGCTGTGAGGAGGGTCAGACGGTGTACTAACGTTGAAACTGCTAGGCTAATATACTTTAGTTATTTTCACAGCATAATGTCATATGGCTTGCTCTTATGGGGTAAAGCGGCTAACATACATGCTATCTCTGTGCTACAAAAGAGAGCAATTCGGTCGATCTACGGACTAAAATCACGCGATTCCTTAAGAGAGTTATTTAAATCTATAAATATTCTTACTGTGACATTTCAATTTATTTACGACAATCTTCTATTTGTTAAATCTAGGTTAAATAATTTCAAGAAAAATAGTGATGTTCACAGTTATAATACTCGCAACAATAATCAGCTTCATACGCCTAAATTTCGACTTGCTAAAACTAGAAAGTCACTCTTAGGTCTAGGTATAACATTATTTAATAAACTTTCCGAAGCGATCGTTAACCTACCAATGGCAAAATTTAAAACACATGTTAAAAAAGTTTTATTGAACAATGCGTACTATACTATCAATGATTATTTAAGAGATAAAAACGCGTGGATACTTCCTAAACATTTTCCATTACACTCCACACATGAAACATAAATAGCTGCATTTTCTGTTACCATAATAAGCTTACTGTAAAAACATGTAAATGCTCTGCGATCAATAAGTGACCAACATATAATTAATATTTTCTCTTGACAAGGTCTGCGAGTTCGGGTTTTTCATGCTCACTAAAATGTCCAATCCGGTGGTGGCGTCGCTGGTCGGGTCGTTGGATTCCCTCTAAATCCGTGCGTCAACTCGTGAACGGGTGCTGCCGGGAGGGACTGGTCAGCTCGGCTTCGCTTTTTTGACTACTTAATATTTTGTATTACGCAATTTATGTTTGTTTACTGGTTCGCAAGCATTACATGTTATAATGTGTCAACATTGTATTATATTATAAGTATTTATTAATTAAAAGACAATTATAATAATATGACAATGCCCTTCTGGCGAGTAGGCGACCAATACTGTGAAAATGAGTTTCTTACGGCGTTTCTTCTCAGCAGTGGTCGTTACGAAGCGCTGGTATCGGTAGCTTTTCTTTAAAAATAAATTTAATTTTAATATACTTTACACGTAAAATAAATTATACTTATTGACGTGTAAAAGTGCCTGTAAAGGTCTAATTACTGAATAAACATTTGAATCTTTGAATCTTTGAAACAAGCTTCAGATTTTATTTCCACATTGTCTTAAATAATATAAACAAAAAAGAAACTAACTAAAACTAAACTAATAAATTAAATTACTTACTTATAAATAAAAAGCCCTGGCAAATCACTGCCCCTTGGTAACGTGCCCAGAAGGCTGGCAGCATTGTCACGTTGTATGGCAATGCTTATCTTTTATACCAGGTCTCATGGTCACGCGTGATTTCAGTCAATTTCCGGGCGTCAGTGTTATATAATTTATGCGCTGATGGTTAAATTAGTTTACATTCAACAAATTTGAATGTGAATCTTAGGATCATCTGACGAACAAAAAACAAATTCCATACTCTGCCAGCCCATACAGAATTACAGATATATTATCACGTCTTTACCCCTGACGGGGTAGACAGAGTCCAGGGCCCTAAGACTAGTGATGCAACGGCAGTGTCTTTACGGAAGCAGAAACGGAAACAGATGTCAAAATTAAATTTTAGCGGAAGCAGAAGTCCTAATACTAAAAAGAACCACAATTTTTGTTAATCGTTTTTTATTTAATTTGTATTTTAGTACTCAAAATTTAATAATGGTAAGTTATATTTAATAAATAGTAATTTGGCCGCTTTTTCATCTTTCGGCCTATTCCGATGTTCTTCATAAATTAAACCAGCTCCACTAAATAACTGCTCGCTGGCTACACTGCTGGGGGAGCTGATAAATACTGGCGAACTATAGGTAAAAGGTATTTGTGCGCATTTCCCTTCCACCACACAAGGGGATCCTCACTGACAGGCAGCCTTTTCTCCTTATTATACTCTCGAAGGTGTGACTGTATCTCTAAATGAAGTAAATTCTCACTATCGGCAGCTGTAGAAGAGTCTTCTATAGGGTCATCATTCAAACTTAATATTAACTCTAAAATTTGTAATGATGATGATTTGGAAGTAGAGGGCTGCACTTCAATGTCTTCACTCGTTGTTTGGGTTCGGCTTCTTTTGGGGGAAAGGTACAGGATCATCATCTTGGACTTGGAAGGAATCGATCTGACTGGTTCTAATACTTTTCATAGTGTTAATGACCCACCCACCCACTTCCGAAATACGTCGTACATCATTGGCACGCGCTGGCTCGTCGCGCCAATCAAGCCGCTGCGCGTATTCCCCCCGCCCGCACGTCACCCTTCCCTCGCTGTTGACTTCCGTTTAGAGTTCTGTTATAAAGTTTGCGGAACCAGAAACAGAAACAGAAGTGAAAAGGCTTGCGGAACTTCTGCAGAAGCGGAAGCGGAAGCGGAGGTCCGTTGCAACACTACCTAAGACATAATAAGACAACCTCCGTGGCGTAATGGTCAACACGCTAGTTCGCCAAACCGGAGGTTCTGGGTTCGATCCCCAGCCAGGGCAAGTTGGAAAAGGGCCTTTTCAAATTGTCCTGGGTCTTGGGTGTTTATTTATATATGTATTTATAATAAAATATTGTATCGTTGGGTTGGTATCCCATAACACAAGCTTGCTCAATCTGTGTGGTTGGTCCCTATATTTATTTATTTTTATTTATAAAGGCCACTCCTACGCAATAGTAATAAATATTCCTATTTCTACACAATAGTACTAAGTATTGTACCTGGCAGATGATCTGATTTGCGTCATCACAACATGGCTGACTCATAAAACGGTAACGGCCCATAAACGTCCAGAATTAAGTCCAGCTTAAAATACACACTACCTTTGCATTGGGTCGACTATTTTCAAAGAAAACTATAGTCAGCTAGTCACTCTACTTCCGACCTCAATCTCACGAAAATTTATTTCGCTGAAATTAAAACTTATTATCATTTTTGTCTACTCTTACCGCATGCAGTTCCGATGATAGGCACCTACTCGAGTCGAGTTATCGTCGAAAATATAGGCAAATACCGTGAGATGACGACAGAGTAGAAAATAATTAACACCATATTCTCTTTACCACGGATGACGTTAGAGGCGACTAAGGGAGATACTATGTGACTTGAATTACTTTGTGCGATTCGGCCACCAGTTAGTTCATGCAAACTATTGCCGGCCAGTATCCAACCACTACTATTAGTCCCAGCATACCTGCTACCAACAGTAGCGGGTGGGCGTCGGTCGGGAATAAAACTGGTGGCGGAATCGCACAAATTAATTCGAGTCCGTAGTATGAAACTTAAATAAATATATACGGACAAATCACACGGATTGAGCTAGCCCCAAAGAAAGCTTAAGCTTGTGTTATGATGAGATTCTAAACCCAACGATACTATATTTTATGATAAATACATATACAGATAAACACCCAAGACCCAGGACAATTTGAAAAAGGCCATTTTCTAACTTGCCCTGGCTGGCGATCAAACCCAGAACCTCCAGATTGGCGATCTAGCGTATTGACCATTACCATTACCATTTGACTTCAGCAAAGTAACACCTGAATAAATTAAATGACTAAGGGACATTTAAGTAATAGATAACGGGAAGTAGCGTACTATGCCAACAATCATATATCGTCTACTGCGATTCACAAGTCCAAATCTTATGGCTTTTGTTGATGCGTCTGTTTTGCTTGCGGCTGTCCTCAGGGAGTACCTAACTAATAACCAGCATTGCCTTACTTACTCCTTACTATCTTGTAATACCACTCCGACACATCACACAACTGATTTTGCATACATACCTTTTAATTTTTTTTTCTGTCCTACCTATTGTGTCTTTAATGATGCAAATAACTTATCTATCTATACCTATTATCACTAATCCTCCTGCTCAGTGTGGTGATTATAAATACAAATAGCACGAGCCAACTAGTTTCAGTCTCATTCGAAACCATCTTGAGGGAGGATGTCCTAAAGAACACAAGATAATTATTAATAAAGCACGGGTTACTCACGTAGAGAGTCAGCTACTGGCCGACATGTTTCGACCTCATCCGGAGGTCTTTATCAGGGCGAAAGTGACGCGCTCGTGCACAAAGCCGCTGCACGACACACGCTGATGTTAATGGTACGTGAGTAACCCGTGCTTTATTAATAATGTCTGAGTCTCACGTTAGTCTTAACCAAAAAAAACACAAGATAATTTTGGAAATTAAGATAATTAGGCTTCTTTCGAGTTCGATTATGCAGCCCTAAAATTCTAAAACTACACGTCACTTGTTGACTACGTCCTAGAATATGCATTAGTAATGTATGTGTCCTCACGAGTAATGCAGCATTACTCGTGAGGACACATAAAATAGTGTATTTCGACAGGTGACCAAAATAACGCAGAGCACATGATTTCATTTGTCGCTGTACTTGTTTCGTCACTTTGTCGCTTATATGAGTTTGGTGTTTCTCTACGAGATTGAATAAGGGTCAGTTAGACAGAGAGCAGCGCAGCGGAGAGGTTTTTTATGTCACTTGAAAATAAACTTAGTATAAACTGCAAAACGCGAGCGAGCTCGCATGGTTTTGGAACCGCGCGAGCATTTTGAGTGATTTGATTTTGTCATGTTTAAACATTTATATGCTATGGTAATACGGTATTACTTTCAACTAGCTTTAACCCACGACTTAGTCCGCGTAGAAGTCGAAAATTGTTCTAATAGGATTTCTAATTGGCTTTTTACGTTATTAATGTTGTTATGATATAAAATATAAATTTATTGTGTTAAAATGTTTGGATACTTATAAATTTGACATTATTTTAAGATAGAGATTTAAAGGCCTAGCAGAAGCAGTGAACCTTCCTCTCCCTCTCGCTCTTCCTCTCTACATTTCCCATTCCCGTCATTTGCTAGATCGAGAGAGAGCGACGGAACGCTTCAAAATGGCCAAACTAATCTTGTTTCTTCATACAGACTTTGAACCCTCGTTTCACCCCCTTAGGGTTTATATTTTGAAAAATCCTGACACAATTATTTACTCGTTTACTGCCAGGAGTACACCTGCGAAGTTTTGAATAAAATGGTCTAATTAAGCTTGTTTCTCCATACAAACTTTGGACCCCCCCCTTTTACCCCCTTCGGGGGTGAGTTTTGGAAAATCCTTAACTTATCCTTATCTTAGTGCACCCCTAGACCTCATAAGGAACTTACGTGCCAAATTTGGTGTCTCTAGACCCAGGCAGCGGTTTGGGCTGTGCGTTGATCGATCAGTCTCTATCTATCTATGTCAGCCAGTCAGTTTCTTCTTTTATATATATAGATAGAAGATTGAATTAGTAAATTGCTCGGGCTGTTTCCTCTCTGTCTGTAATGACACTTACTAATGAAGAGAGGTCGTAAAGTGTAGTGTTTAACATAGTTCAGCAAATGTGCAAATACTTAGGTGTAATATTATACACATTAGGTATTATTTGTGTACTTGCTTAATCTGATACACATCACGACTCTATCCACATAGTATAGTATCATGTGATCCAAATAGTAATGGGTTGCTAGCCGCATCACGATCTTAATTGAGAAAAAACTTAGGTACGTATCATAAATCCAACAAACCAAAAGGCATTCCTCCAAGCCTTACAAAACCCCGAAAATATTTCGCGCACAACTATCCCATAAAGTTTGTTTGATATATCTGGCCGCGATTATAATAGCCGATGGATTCGAAACATAAACAATGTCCGAATGCTTCCCGTTTCTCGCTGATTAGAATAAACAGTTTATATAAAAAATATAGGGTAAGGTCGGCGCTTCCGAACATGTGGCGAGCGGTTACCCTTCCACATTTCACGCTGGCGTATTACAAGCTAATGAATTAGATTTTTGGTCGATGGGATGGATGGGTTCTTTTAAGTATGGATAGGTACTTTCATCAATATTTAAAAAAAAATATAACACTTATTTAGATTACTTCGTATCTACTAAATGATGCGGGTTTTGGAACACGGAGGGATACATGTAGCAAGGTATACACTGTTAATCATATTATCTTTGACTATTAAAACACATTATTATTATCAGGCCTTTTCCCACAGAGGTAGGCAAAAACTATGGACCTTCAATTGACACTGATTTTTTAATACAAACCCCCTACGAGAATACTTGTAAGCTCTCCTTTTTTAAGAACGATTATATTATACAATACAATAGACACACCCACACATTTACAGATTATTAATGTGACAAATAGTTAAATCCTTTACATTAAAAATAAACTGTTGTTGCACCTATTTTAAAAGTTGCCAGGTGTCAGAAGCCAAACCATATCAACCGTTTCATAAAAGAAATCCACGCCAAGAACAAAACTGTACTACTCTTACTCTACTTGATCTACTAAGCATTTCTATCGAATAAACAGTACTATTTTCAAGAACAATCTCAGCGCTTCAAATCAAATCATTCGAAATTGAAAGCGAAAAGATCGCGATAACCGAGCTCCTACGGCTTTACGATTTGGCAATGACGTTGGTAACTGTCCGCTTATCTATCTGACCCAACCCTTTTCACTGCCACTCGAGTACATCGCATCTCGCATGATGTCGAGATAACCGGTAATGGATAGGGTCATCAGAAATATGTACCTGCAATATTTTAAAATATGGTTACAGCCCTAATTTAGCTTTTTTACACATTTTTTTGACCCATATATTTAGGGTTCCGTAGTACCTACAAGGAACCTTTATAGTTTCGCCATGTCTGTCTGTCTGTCTGTCCGTCCGCGGTTTTACTCAGAGACTATAAGTACTAGGAAGCTGTAATTTGATATGGGTATGTATTTTAATCATGCCAAAAAACTGGTAATATAAAATATTGAAAAAAAAATTATGGTAGCTCCCATACAAGTAAAGTAGGAGTAATTTTTTTTTCTTGACAAACCCATCCTGTGGGGTATCGTTGAATAGGTATTTCAAAAATATAGTGAGATTGTGAACATTTTTTCGAAATATTTGGTTTAATATTGCAAATTTTTGGTAGAGTCAAGTGTCCCATCTATCTTTTAAATGGTTATACATGGACATGTGAAAAAAATCACAGCAGTAGTACATATAACGAAGTTTAAAGGAAAACTATCAGAACTAAGTAGGGTTTACAAATTAAAAAGTTATAAACGACTGACTTATAAAATGTACTCGGAAAAGGAAAAGTTATTACAAATTCTATAGAAAATTAGTTTAAAGTCGTTTTTAGTGGCGTGAACTCAAAGTGGGCATTGGCAACTACGGAACCCTACACTGCGCGTGGCCCGACACGCACTTGGCCAGTTATTTATACTAGCCGACGCCCGCAGCGTTACCTACGTAAGCAAAGGGATTTTGACAATCCCATGGGAAACTCACACTTTTTCATGTGCTAATCCGGATAATAAACTATCTTACATTCCAAACATTTAATTCTGTTTTGACGTGAAAGGGGAAAAAACATTGATACATACAAACTTTCTCATTAATATTAGTAATGTAGGTATGAATTCCATAACTTATTTTATTTTCTTAGCCATAAAAAATTATGAAATCTACATTAGTTTTGCTACACTCTCTCTATATTTCAATTATTTTTTTATCTTAGCCATTGATTTGTTAAACCCTTAGATCATAATTATATAAGTGTACCTACAATCGTAGGATAAATGCTTTGAAATAGGCCTATAATTTCCAATTTGAGAAAACCGAATTTAATATCAGCATTCTAGTATAAAATCTCCCTTAGTCCCTACTCTTTTATTCAACTGAGTATTGTTACTATGAAAGAGTTTTCTTTCATTAAAAGGTTCAATATCAATAAAACTTAATGAATTATGTCATAAAATAAAAAAAAAAGTTCAAATGCGAGTCGGAATCGCGCACGAAAGGTTCCGTACCATCATCTATAAAAAAATACGTTTGTTGTATAGGAGCCCCACTTAAATATAATATTTTTTTTCTGTTTTTAGTATTTGTTGTTATAGCGTAAACAGAAATACATCATCTGTGAAAACGTTTACTAGCTGTCAGGGTTCATGAGATCTGGTGACAGACAAACGGACAGACGGACATCGGCGGAGTCTTAGTAATGGCCCCGTTTGTACTCTTTGGGCACAGAACTCTAAAAAACTAGATCTCATAACATATTTCCTCCCATGTTTTTTATTAATCCAACACGTCATCGCCGCGACGCGGAGATAAATCCAATATTGAAGGATTTCCAGCGTGACGGAAAACTATTTTTCTTGCAAAGCCCTTCAGATTCGAGGATCGGGAGCTATGTCTTTACTTTTTAATATGCATGGAAGACATAATTTCGTATTTTCATTATTTGATATAAGACCGTGAACTCGCGAACTCCATTACTTGGTAACTTCTTGACATTGGGCTTATGTTCAAACAAAAACTTAATTCAAATCGGTCGTTATGGAAATCCTTGGGGAGGTCTACAAGCTTGTTTACTTATTCTGTTTGTAATTTGTTTAAATCTGTTTGGGGTACATTTTTATTAAGTGATCAATTTATAGTTAGTACGTACCACGTTGTCTAAAAATTTTTTAGCACTGCCTGAATCCTGTAGGTTGACTGACAGAAAATGCCATGGGGTTCAGGCTCATTAGTACCGTTAAAATTTGTACATTTGTACATTTGTAGCATAATGGGCCATAAGTCCGTCTGTTACATTTTTTATAATAAAGTATAATAAATTATTATGATTCATCGATCAGGAACATACAATTTTATTTCAACTAGACAGTTTCATATTCAGCCGAGGTCATTGTTAACCTGAAAATAGAGGAGCAATTAAAAACTCGATCAATTTGAATCAATTAGCGTCAATATTCTTGATGATCAAAGTAATTCAGTACAACCGCATCGCGCAGCGGGCTGCTTCCAAATTATGGTGATCGTTTCTTTCAATCATGATTTATTCATACATGAAAAAATATTTAAACGTGGTGGAGTAACGCTTAAAGACAAAGTTCGTAACGAACACGTAAGAGAAGTTTTAAAGTAACGGTACAGACATGTATTGCGCAGACCCGACTAATGTCCGAAAGGACATGCAAAGGCTTAGTCTTACAGAAAACGATGCTTATCAGCGAAGTGAATGGCGCCGAAGGATTAAGAAAGCCGTCCCCGCGTAACGGGAAGAGGCGAGGACTAAGAAGAAGAAGAATGAAAAAATAATTAAACACCTAATTGAAAACATTTCATTTTCTAAAAGGTATTAAAATTCGAGAATCATTTCGAGATTTAGCAATTCTGAACACGTAAAATATTTTTTCAGATTTTTTTGAGTTATATTTTTAGAGATAAATGAAAAAAACTCAAAAGTACAAGGATATAGGCATTTAACAGGTTACGCCTTTGCTTGAACATCTAAAAGTGAAAAAATTATGTCAAGCTGTCAGCTGTATTTTGACGTGTGCGTCAATCTGACAACTGACATCACGAGTGAGAGAGAGAGATAATAGTAGTGTTGTCCATAGAAGTATCAGTTCGATAGGAAGACCATCTAATATCGATTGTTCTTTCAGTAAAGTAGAATTAGGAGTGGAAAAAATACACATGCATTAAAATGATTACATAGTTTGGTGACGAAATGCTAATATTTCCTTTATATGATTGATATTTCAGGTTAAATAAAAATAATATTGACATCCAGGTCTTAAAAACTATAAAAAAATGAAGTAAGGAAAAATGCTACCCTAAAATGGGGCGACTTTCAAAACACAAGGTGACATTTATGATAGCTTTTTTTTTGGTTTTTTAATTAAATCTTCCAAATTTCTGAACGCTTGTACGCCGGAGCCCTTGTTTTTATTTTCAGTCAAATTAACCCAATTAACTTTAAAACGCTGTAACTATAAAAGTAAAAAGTGAAACATTTTTTCTTTGTGTTCTTAATTTCTGTAAGCGGCGACTATGAGAATCCGTTAAAAAACGTGGGTTACCCAAAAACCCCATTTCAAGTACAGAGATGATAGGGAAATTTTTTTTTGTCGAGTATTACTAGCGTAATTTTTATGCCATTTGTTTTCCACATACCAAGTCGTCAACATAATATTTTTATGCTAAAAATAGCTGAGATAGAAGCGTTTGAATTTTTAAATTAATCAAACTAACCCTATTTTACGATACATAAGTTTTTGTATCGATATCGATATCTTACTGCTACAAAACACAACTTTATAGACGTCAGTAAAAGTTTAATTTTTTATTTATAATGTATGGCAAAGATGTAAACTCGTTACATCCTAACTCTTGTACTTACGCTCTTTTAGAATGGAGAGATTTTAAACAATTTAATTTTAGGAGAAATAATAAAAAGAAATGAATAAAAAAAATACGTATGTCCTTTTTTTTAAGTTCTTTAAGGAAAAAATATAAAATATGAATATAAAATTTTTGAAATGTTGTCAATTACTTACTGAATTTCACACATTTTTAATTCAATATTTTTTGGTTTAGGTTTGTTAATAAACAAGGTGCACTTCGTCAACTCTGGTTTTATTTAATTGAAAATTAGTTTGTGTCAAATATCATATCTCGAAATAATTCCAAAATATCTTTTCAGTGTGTTCAAGATTAATCACGGCTAATCCGTACCAGCTTTTTCCGTAAAATCGGAACTGTATAACAAGAAACCCTTATATTATCCAACAAAGAGATGAAGTATGAGCGGGGTCATCGGCCTGCATTATCTTTGTGTTATTACAGAGTGGCCTTTCATAAGCAGCTGCGAGCCACTCCGGCATGAATGCACATATTGATCCAATCTGATATTAGTTGCCGGTAAGGGCTATTTAGACCGCGCTACATTGTAATGGGTTAAGATGTTTCTAATTGTATGTTGGGCTAATGGTTTCTTTGGCACGTGTTGCATATACTTACCTACTTATACCATAATAACAAATGTATTGTTTTTTAATAAATAATAAACCGACCAAGTGCGAGTTGAACTCGCGTGGAGAGGTTTCCGTACAATGCCAAAGTTTTTAAATTAATATAAAATATCACATTTGAAATCGTCATAGTATGACACGAGTTGACTAATTATAGCGCCATCTAGTGGTGTTTTTGTGAACTATTTTCCGTAAGTGAACTTATTTGATTGAATTTACCACTTTGTTGTCAATTGATAGAATTATTATAGGTTTTCCTGTAATCTACAAGCAATGAACTACATTTTGCATTTTTTTTTCAAAAATTTATGCTCGGTAGTTTCGGAGATCAAGGGGGAATGGTCAATTTTCGTCTTCTTTCATGAATAAAATCTAATTTATTTATTTTACAATAAAAACAAAGATATATTTGAGATCCTCATAACGAGCCCTTTCGTTTGATATATGGCACAGTAAGGTTTGCAAATCTTTTTAATATAAAAAATATTTTGTCCCCCAAAAATGACCCTTATTTAAAAAATATATTGACTGCATCCAGCTTATATTTAGGATGGATTAAGTTCGATTTGCCTTTTACTATTTTCCCAACTTTAGTTTCAGCATTCAAGAACTCTAGAAAACTAATTAAGCACCTCATCAACCACTTTTGAAAAGTGTTTGACTTCAAATGGAGCTCTTAATATCATTAGGCCGAGTTGAAAGACGTTAGAATAAAAGTTTGTCTTATTTATTTACTCAATGTTACTTGAATTAAGTAAGTAAAAAAGTTAAGGGGATGATATCACAGAATATTAAAACGCTCGTGAGGGTTTTTAGTATGGATCAGAGATCTCTGTTACGTTGGTGGGTTGTAAATACTTAAGTATTTAAACTTTTTGTATTGTGATTGTTGTTTATCTGCGTGTCCCATGTTAAGTATATTTTAAATATTCTTCTCTAGTCGAAAGGCTATAATAAATTTGACTAGTGTTTGGCCACGGCGACTCCCCGATCATTATTGCATCATTAAGGTCCTGCAATGTGCAGGAAGTGGGGCTTTTTGGACAGGACAATAAGTGGGTCATTGATTGGATAGCACCACACTCGCATTTATCTTTTTTGGAGAAACGCCACCTAACTCGGTTCTCTTGACATCTCCCAACGCCAGTTCGAAGTCTATTTAACGACTTCCAGACTGCCCAGGGGAGATATTTTAAATAACATAATTGTATTAGTGGTCTCCGAGTTTTTGTGTTTAGCTCTATTTTCAAATTAGTGAAAGAGAATAGAGAGCAGGAATTTGACGACACAATCGCATAAAATTAATAGATAGTCTTCAATGATAAGGCCTTGTTAAATAAACACATATTTATTGCACTAAATAAAAAACAAGAAGTACTTAAATTCCATAATTTCTTGATTCGATGTAGGCCCCTTCCAATCAGTCGTTTTGGAAAACCTTGTAAGCCTTTGTCCTGATGATGACAATGTTTTCAAGTAAATTAAAAACCTTTTCGAGCCATGGAGCCTTAACATCACCTAGTCAGTTACTCGCCTGGGGCCGTAACAAAAGAAGCGAATAACTTGTGTTATTGATTAAAACGAACCACAAGCTAAGAAAACCGTCTTTACCATAACTTTTCCAGGGCCCTCTCATCAAGGGGGCTCTATATAGCCCGATTTAAACACTTTTTTCTTTTATTTATTCCTATTGCGCATGATACTGTTTTGACAACTCTACATCCTATGTATGTTTGTATGTATGTATGTATGTAAACTATTTATAGTAGGTAAATAGAATAATATTTATTCCAATGTGTTCAGCTGTTTTGAAGTAAAAGCGGAAATATTTCTCTATCTTCTTTAATTAAATGATGACCTCCGTGGCGTAGTGGTATCACCATGCTAATTCGCCAGTTCGCCACCCAGAGGTTCTGGGTTCGATCCCCGGTCAGGGCAAGTTGGAAAATGGCCTTTTTCAAACTTACTTTTGGGCTAGATCAATCATTAGTGTTATTTATATATATATATATATATATATATATGTATAGTTGATTGAGCTATGGGCTAGCTCAATCAATTATATATCTTCTCTATTCTCCACATATTTTTGTAAACATAGGCATTTATAACTACGAATACCCATTTAAAACTAAACCTATAAATTCTATAACATTATAAAAATAGTTCTTAACTTTCTGCTGTGGTTTCGTGACAATATCTCCTCATCGCGTATGTATATTAATCACGCCAAAAATATTATATAATAAAATGTTGAAATAGATTTTTTTTTAGCGTAGCTCCTATACATGTAAAGTAGGAGTAATTTTTTTTTTCTCGTCTAACCCCTTTTGTGGGTTATCGTTGAATAGGTCTTTAAAAAACATTGTGAGCTTGTGAACATAATTGTTCGATTTAGGGATCCGTTTCTGAAATATTTGGATTTATATTGCAATTTTTTTTAAAGTCATGTTCCCCTCACACTATCTATTAAACGGTTATATATGGACATGTGAAAAAGTTTACAGCAGTAGTAAATATAACGAAATTTAAAGGAAAACTATCAGAGCAACTACGGAACCCTTCACTGCGCGTGGCCTGACACGCACTTGGCGGGTATTTTTTTTTTAAAGTAATCATACTACTATGTTAATTTCCTTTTTCCACTGTTGCACCCACCATAACGCTCAAAGTGGTTTTGACGCCTTGGGATTTGTCCACCCCGCTGGAAAACAGACGTGATATGCATCTAAAAGGGCCCTAAAGTCATGTGTATCTAAGGGCCCCGGGCCCCGGTATGACCTAGAAGGGCTCTGCTGCTAACTTTGTGAGTAAACTCTTGAATATTGATAGCTCTTTGTATAGACAACACCTACGAAGCAAAGTTTGTTGCCTTTGTTTATAGAAACAATTGTTTTTGATAGGTTTACAGTTTCAAATAAAGAGAGGTAAAATCAAAGAGCTATAATGTACTTATGGTAAAATCATTTTTGTATCGTAACGGGTAGGTAATGAAACAATTTGCTGGTATACGGTAGACTCTAACTTTCTATGTCTTGCCCATCTTCTAGACTGCAACCCCCCACACGTTCCATAATACCCTATATACGTGCTCACCTGGTTTCTCGAGCCTGGTACTGATTCAACGAGGTCTGACGTGGTTGCGCTACCAGAACGGAGCCGATAAGTACCCATATTGGCCCGTAGCTGTTCTTACGTGCAGTCATGTTCTTTCCAAGGTGGACTTAGTTCCTACGCTCTTGCTGCAAAATGCTGGCTGGAACTGAACGGAACAAAACTGTAATAGGTAGGTGATGAAAGAACGTCGGGAGGCCTTTGGGACAAATATGGCAAAAAACAGATGCCTTTCTGTTATTACTTTATAAGACGTCTTGCCTTTCGATTAATGCCGCCCCAGCTGTCTGCGCAGCATTTTTTTCTACTTTCATGTCATGAAAATGACGTGCCCTTCCCGGCCGCTCTGTTTTCAACGCGAGCATAGTTTGAAAAGCTTCGTGTTTCATCCCGGTCAATGCTACTGATAAACACGTATCTCCTGGAACGAAATTTGAATGATTTTGTAAGTGTCACGCTAATGTTTTGAAAGATAGTTGGCGGGAACAATCGGACAAACATACGAAAGATGTTTTATCCAAGCTGAAAACGAGATTAGAAAACGTTCGCGATTTGCGCTCGCCCGGTCTAAAATATGATTTAATTTAAACACTACTGTATATCTCTGATATAAACATTAAACTGTGGTAATATACTAGGCAAAATTTCGCCGTCAACTTGATTGCCCGACTGTATGAAGAGAAGTCATGTTGTAATCAACGGATATGTATTTTGAGGTATGTTTACGGCGCGGTATTTGCGTCCGATGGGTTACTCATGCAATCACATTGACCTGGATCTGCTTACCTACCAACAGAGCACTGCCGTGCTTTGATCATATCCGGAACATACATACAGACACTATCCCGTTTTTTTACCCGACTGCACAGAAAGAGGGTTATGTTTTTCGAGAGTATGTATAATTGTTAGGCACGCTCTGCAGCCTGAACGGCTCGATGGATTTTAGCTTGAGAGGTGTCGTTAGATGCGTATTTACTGTGAGAGTGACACTGAGTATATCAAAATAACAAAACAAAAAAGCAAAAAAGGCAGTCGGGTTCTTCGTTTTTGAATAATTACTTGTCTCTTAAGGGGTAGACCAGAGCATTTTGGGTCCTCTGGCTATTAGCATATAGAGCCCAGGGCCGCAAGGCTCAAAGGCCACTTTTAGCGTGATTATGATGACAGCTTGTAGTAACACCCTCGCGCTAGGGCACCATGGTCCAAATGTTTTTATACAATATGTAACAAAAACCCTGTCCGATCCTTGTAGGAGCAACACAAACCGTAAATATCAACAACTTTTTCCCTGCGACCAATGCTTGAAACTCGAACAAAAATCGTCATTTTCATACAAATTGCCGGATTTGTATGAAAACAAAGATTTTTTTTCGACTTTTTTTTGTTACATATTGTATTATCAAGGGATACAAATATCCAAAGATAAATAAATGATTTAAAACTTTTTGTTTCATTTAGTTGTTGTAAATAAAACCTATGTAATCATATTGAACCGATGTTGATTGGAATTGGTATCCGTAGCGCCATCTATTATTTGACAAGTAAATGAAATAACCCCGGCTTTTGAGCATAAACTCTCAATAACTTTTAAACGGCTAAACCAATTTTCATCAAACATAGCTTACAACCACCGCAAGGAAAATTTCACTTAAAAGAAATGGCATCGAAATCGGTAAATATCCGTTCGAGAACTACGATGCCACACACAGAAAAATATTAGCGTCAAACTTATTACACTCCTCTTTTTGTCAGGGTTTAAAAACAGAAAAATTGGTGACTAATTCCTTTTCAATGCAACACATTTTTATCCTGGAAAAATATCTCTTTCCTAGTCCAAAATTAAAACCGCGTGAATACAACCGGCGGCTAGAAAACAAAAAAATCTGTACAAATTACACAGTGCACTGTGCAGTATGAAACGTGCGTTTTTTGGTCCGAGAGAATATGTAGGGCGAATATTTCGCGCCGAGTGTTTTTCGCACCATTTCGCCGCATTTGATTCCGATCTCGTACATTATGAGTCTACATTATTCTGATGCAGGTTGTCGTGGTACACCCGGTGGGATCGATGCGGCAGCCATCGTATTTTGGGTATTGCGGCTCTAGCAAGGACTTAAAGCCATACCGTCTTATTATAAAAACAGGACTAACTTTGTTACTACGTTTAAACCATTATCCGCCCAAAATTGAAGTTGACATTGACAGATGAGATAGTGTGATATTACCAGATGTCAACTTGATTTGGCCGGATAATGGTTTAAACCTAGTAACAAAGTTAGTCTGGGTTTTATACTAAGACGGTTATTCTTTATCTACCAGTCAACCTACTGATAAAGCCGAGATTAAGAAGTCTTCTAAAGGAGGCGCAAAATATGTAATTTCGAAAGACATATTACTAATAATGAAATGAAATATAAGCTATAAAAATATTTAAATTAAAATAACAATACATATAAATAAACTTACATTCAAAATATACATAGATATAAGATATAATAACCAATACGTATACTACATATATATTATTTGTATTCTATCTGACAGTTCCCGAAGATAATGTGCACGCACTGCACTTTTAAACGCAACTCGAGTACGAGCTTTCTGGATTTGTGATTTTCGATTCTACTGAGTTTTAAAATTGACCTCTTTTATGCCTTGGCTATCAACAATTGCAAACTGAAAATCTGATAAATACAGTCATAAACCCAAAGCAATCTAAATCCCGCGATAAGCATGCAGCTTATGATTTTATGGACCATTGGTGAGAGTGACAGAGTAGATTTAATCCCACCAAAAACATATCTTTTAAAAAAGGGGCCAAGTTCCTATCGGCTAATTGTTCGCCTAAAAAAGGGTTGAAATCCAACCCAATGCCAAGTTTAGATGCATTTTAAAAAATATCTTAAATTACATTACTTCTAAATTTGAACTTGGCAGGTTTTCGTGCTGTACGTAACACTTGATTAATTGTATAATTAAATTTATTATTTATATAATTAAATTAACCTGCCAAGTTCAAATTAAAAAGTATTATAATTTAAGATATTTTTTAAAATGCATCTGAACTTGGATTGAATTTCAACCCTTTTTTAGGCGAACAATTAGCCGATAGGAACTTGGCCCCTTTCTTAACAGATATGTTTTTGGTGGGATTTATATATAGTAATACTTTTTTTCAAGAAATCGTACCGTTTTTTATAAGATATCAAAACGTCGTAAGTGTAGAAAGAAATTCCCATCGTGTTTAAAGGAATATGAGATGGTGTAGAAGTTCGGCGTGCAGAGTTGAACATGTGATAGCTTAGTTGGTAAGAGTATGGTCGTATTAAGACCAAGGTCGCTGGTGCAATCCCCGCTTACGTAGTATTTTTTCACCATTGCTTTCATTATTTAATTTAATAATATTATAAAAACGCAGGTGTCGAAGTTCGAAACATCTTTATCGCCGCCGGCTGAAAACTTTCGATAGCAGCGTGGGTCGTAAAATTAACACCAGAGGCGCACCAAGGCCGGGTGTTTCTCTCATAGCCTTAAATATAAACTTGTTCAACGAGAAGAGGGATAAACCCAGTCCCTTAATAGCGGACCCTCCAGGAAATCACTAGGTGAGCCGTTCGAAGCAATAAAATACCAAATTCTTGGACTGTCCTGCTTTACAAATGATTCTCAAAAAAGCAACTTTAATACCTCTGGAATAGAGTTTAAATTTGGTCGTCCTTTTGCATTGTTTGGGTGATTTCAGGCTTCAGGATAAGGGTCAATTTAATTAATTACAAGAACCGCAACATGCACCCTATTAAACCTTTGTTACGGACAATTATTTTACTTTCTACGTCTCTACTTATCGTGTTTATTGTTATTGCTGTTTGTTTTTGATAATAGAGGTAAGTTACCTATTTTCAGTGTGGATTCAAATTTAAGTAAAAAAGGATTGTTTTTACTTCAAGGTGATTTCATGACAAGATGAAGATCACACATATCACAGGCGAAATACGAAAAAGGAATCCTTCAAATTGCGTCTTTTTCTAATCAATTTCTTTAAAAAAATTTCATATTTCACGATATACATGAGTAGTAGTAGTAAAATTTAAAAACGTTTATATTCTGTCATGCGTGTCAGGTCGGAGCGTTTAAAAAAAAACATTACTTTTATAAAATGTTATGGTGTCTTCCAAGATGATGATATCTTCCCAGACAGGAAATGTCTGGGAAGATATCATCATCCTGGAGAATGTACCTATTTAGCACTTATCATGGAGTTAATGGAGCCTTGCCGTGAAATGGCGCACAAATGCCTGTATATCGGAGCACATTAATGCCCATTAACTTTATGTTAACTATACACTTTTATTGGCACTGTTGCTTGCAGCAGTAAAAACTAGAATTGTTTCTGATGGTATTTAGCACGGTTTTATTGTAATTCCTTTGATTACAATTGTGCTGTGAGTTTATTGCTCTGAGAATACTGAGTAGCAAATTAAAACACTACTCATCTCGTGATTTAGTCGGGGACGGGAACGGGAACGGGAACGGGAATGAGGTATTCCACTGAGAGCACCCGTTTGAGTAGCACCTATGGTGCGATTTTTCAAACGCGGAGTCACTAAACGAACGGTTTTTTGTATGGAAAAATCATTCGTTTAGGTGAATCCGCGTTTGAAAAATGGCACTTCTGGCCTATTCCACGAAGAGCACCTAATATTCGCAGGCGCTCTTCGTGCTCTTTAAATTTATTTTTATAATTTTGTCTACGAAGAGCACCTTATGATTTAGCAGCTAGTGCTGGGATCTATATTTTTACTTTTGAATATAAGATATCAATACAAAATCACTAGAACGTTTATTAATTACGACTACGCCCACGTATAGCTAAAAGATGCGACATTAGAAAATATAATTTTTCAAAAATAAATCCAGCAATGATAACGGCAACAGCAATGGGCGGGACAAAGTTCGCCGGGTCCGCTAAAAAACTTATTTTGATTTTTCGTGGATAGTTATCGTTCGTCGAGTAATCACGGTCTAAGTCATAATCAATAATTTATTATTTCGCATTTCTGAAACACCTCTACTAGATAAAACGATTCTAACTACAAGGTCTTTATGACCTAACCTTGTAGTTAGAATCGTTTAATAAAGGTATATCTATATTTATGACACGATGTATAGATGATCTCTATTTATACACGTATTACCTAATACGTGTCGATTCGACGAAGTACATACGTTGTTCTCTCACTACTCTACTAACTTTGTTGCAAAAATTCCTATCTACTTTTTTTAAATAAATATACGAGAGGCATCTAACTAACAGTGACCTTCTTGACATTCCACACACATTCCCCGTAGTCGTGAGCAAACAATTTTCTTTGCTTTGTAAGATGTAAAGACCCAACGGATTGAGAAACACCGGAGGGCGCGCCATTTTTGTGCAAAATTTTAGCAAACATTTTTTACCTGCAAAGAAAAACGGCACTACACAGCCAAGTTTCGGATCGGATACTGAAAGTATTACGCGTTGAAAGGGTGTTTTGCTTCGTGTAAAAGCTGCATTTACTTATGAGATCATGTTTAGAATGTGCGAAAGATATATTCACTGTTTGTGCTCTTACCGTGACTGGTAAATAATAATGTGACGGTGTTATACTTCAGCCGCTGAACTTCGGCTTGGTGTGTTTAGATGCTCATAAATAGATATATATAATGTGTAACGAAAAGGCGGTTTTAACCTGAAAGGGAGTAAACATACTAATCAATGTAAACAACTTTTTCTATAGGACCATACCTCAAATCGAAAAATAAAACGACGGATTGCACTCCGGGAGTGCCAGCAGAAGTGAAAACTTGAATATTAACGTTTTCACTTCTGCTGGCACTCCGTCAATCATTCGCGAAGACACGACTGCGGATGGGGCTGAAAGGTTCTCGAACGGCGGCCACGGCAAGGCGTAGGCGGTGTTCGGAAATGTTTATACAATAATTTGAGATACGAAACTGAATCGTACCATAAAACATAGCTTTTTCATTATTGGATGTTTTTAATACAATATTTCTCGATTGTATACAGTACAGATACAATATTATGCTACGCCAGTGGTTATTATTTTATTTTTTAAGTTTAATGTGATGTGTTAGTGTCACTGTCACCTGGCTCTACGTATAATCCGTATCATATGTCCGTAGTAGGTACTATTTACATGCTAAGTGGTATGACCTGAGCAAGGTTGCAGGAGAAATGCTGGACGCAGGTCACCTCCAATCGGTCGTATTGGAATTTCCAGTGTGAAATTCTCTCTTTAATAGGTTTTATACGTTAAGGCTACTTTACGCTTTGATTAGTGATTAGTGTGAGTTTATACTTTTTCTACTCGCACTCGCAGAAAATGTATGAACTCGCACTTATCAGTTTTATCACTAATCAAAGTGTAAAGTAGCCTTAATACAAAACGTACTTTTCATACAATATCTCAGTACATACATACATTTTATTGCAGAATAGTTTCCAGGAAAGCCTCTGAACTGGCTTACAAGTTGCAGCACATTTATGTTATGTTTCCCTTTATGTTTCAATGGAAATATTATACGCATTTGATGTGTATTTTCCAACGAAAGTACTGTAATTTACTGCCTGAAATCCGATCTCGTTTCATATTTCACAAGAACCCGGTGGAAAAATACTTTCAATTTACATTTTTGATTTAATATATGACTCGTTGACAATTTTTTACTCTTACAAATATGTAGGTGATAAATCAGTTGTGTGTGACATGTTTAAGGTATGTAAATATAACAATAGAGAAGATGCATACTGAGCAGATTTTGATAAATGTCTTTGATTTTGTAAGCATTTACGTAAAAAAGGCCTTTAAGCACAATTATATTTCTTATTGATTCATTTACTTTGCTTTTTATTTGATTGAAAAAGTCAATTCAAGAAGTAATAAAAAGCTTAAAATTTAAAATTTTTAGCTTTTTGTTATTTTTTAGTAAGTAGTTAGTTTTTTTAGGTACATATTTACATATGGCACCTATTTAAAATTATCTATTTCGACATTTTGCTCATAATTTTCGTTTTTGGCGAAAAAAGCACAATATTTTAGAAATTTGAAATTTACATGTTAAATAAACCACTTATATAAACCAACACATTTGAAAAACATTTGTTTGGCAGGCAACCATACATTCGTCCTATACCTAACTCTAAAATTGTCAATAAAAATAGGCCAATGGTGGCCAATGTTATATTTATCTTCGATTATCAAATGCACGTGAGTCATACCGCTGGTCTATTACGAGCACCGCCGTTGTACTGTACAGCCAACAACTAAAGGCCATGATCAAAATTTAAGTATCACCTTGAACAGTAAAGCCTTGCACTCATTGTTGGATCTACTGTAATATGATTATAGAACTCTTTGATCTCATGAAGAAGGGAAATATCGGGTCGCTTTTTCCAACAAGTCAAATCAGATACTTTTTTCTAAACGTCGAAACAAACATTTTCTATGGGATTTTGTATGAAATACAGGACGATGACGTCATAGTTTCTTCATATGTTCAAAGAAAAGTGACATTATTTTGCGACGTTTTATTTTCTTATCAGTACAAAGTAATTTATTTTTGACCTAGGAAAATACCCAATTGTTGGATCTACTGTATATAGAACTCTTTGATCTCATGAAGAAGGGAAATATCGGGTCGCTGTATCAGACACTACACCCTTTCTTGTCTCATAGGTTAACTAGAAGTCAATCCATAGCATTCAGTTTATGTGTTTTAAGCAATACGATAAAGTGCAATTTAGCGGTCCCTATTAGTTTATGGTATCGTTCAGCTCAGCGCCCTCTCCTCATTGAGCTGACCGGTACCAAAAATTAAGACGCGTTGTCTTAATTTTTGGTATCGGTACTTAATAAACAAATAATATAAAACTAATAAATAAATAATATGTTAACTAAAAATAGTACTTATTTTTAGTTAACATATTATTTATTTATTAGTTTTTACTAAGACGAGCTTATTTTTAGTTAGACGACCTCCGTGGCGTAATGGTCAACTCGCTAGACCGCCAATCTGGAGGTTCTGGGTTTGATCCCTAGCCAGAGTAAGCTTACTTTGGGGCTAGCTCAATCTGTGTGATTTGTCCGTATATATTAATTTATTTAATATATCATATATTAAATATACGGTGTTCGATTTTTTCCAGATTTTTGCATTTACTTACCTACCTTTCTAAACTAACGAAAAAAAAAAACATTATTCAATATAAAAATATAGAAAACCACCGAAGTGTTAAGAGCGACAAATGCGACAATATCGAACCGAAATTCATTAATTTTTTTACAACAATTGTAAACGGCGGACAGTCAACCGACGCGACATGAGACTTGCACCATCGACTATTGTCGCTGAATGTACTGAGTGACTTGACATGGGTCTATTTGTGTCCAAGACGTCCAGATAATGTTCCTATCAATCTCTGTGGAGAACAGCCCAGACAGGACGATGTTGAATAAGGAAGTGATAGCAAATGACGTATTCAATGGAGAAATCGGACTTCGCATCTGAAGGCACAATTGCAATAATGGGATTATTTTATTTCTTATAGAAATAAATATAGATTAGTCCTGGATACACATGTTTTTGAAGTGAAAACTTCTTTAGCGGCGTGTATATATTTTTTGTAATGGGTAAAAAATGTTAAACTCGCGTCAGGGCGTCAGGGAGTCAAGACATGTGACCTGATCGAAAATTCGTTAGACGGATGGAGAGTAGGCAGCCGGCGCGGCGCGGCGTAGGAGAGGAAGTATCCACCTCTCTTTCTACGGCGCGGCGAAAATGTATGCCTGCGCCTGCTGTTTCGTTTAGGCGGCGCAGGGCGCTTGCGCGAATGTTCGTGTGTGTTTATGTTACAGCGTGCCGCGCGCATCCATGGAAATATTCAAGTTTTCACTTCTGCCGGCACTCCCGGAGTGCAACCCGTCGTTTTTTATTCAAAGGAGCTCAGAGCCCGGGATATAGTGCATTACTAGCGCTTTCACAAGTTAGGGAACGCAGGGTGTGGCACTTGAATAGGTGGTATAATCGGTCTTCTCCGGCCTCGGATCGGAAGGCATGTGGCAGAATAAAATCGTAGTTTTCGGCTGTCGTCATTGTATGGCAGTCGTCAAGCTATGTCAGATACCTTTAGGCAGCTTGAAAAATCTGATCTGAATCGGACCAGCGTTTGCCACTTATACAAACGAAAATTTTGTTCCAAACAGGAACAATAGTTTGGTAAAAAATAATATTTCTTTTGGCAATTTTTGTACACGCGTAAGTGTTGGGTTACACCTGTCAGCACTTAACAGCACTTTCGCATGCTGCTATCCTTTTCTGTCGCTCAGAATCTTCATTAGCTAGAGCGAGAGAGCCAGAGCGAAGGAACGCTTCAGCACCCGGTGCTGAAGTTTTCCGTCGCTCTCAACGCTTCGGCATCTGCTGAAGCGTTCCGTTACTTAGTAAAGTACCTAACATTATTTTATGAACATAAATTTCCCGATGGTAGATACAAAACGATACATGTGTAACGTTTCCAATGTTGGAAACAGTGTCTGAATCGTGTCGTGTGTAAGGACACTTACGCAAACCCATCGACACCCGGCGTCTACATTGTTAGTCTACGTCGACGTGGGTACACATTAATGAGAATACAGAATACTCTATTTATATATCTGTATTAGTAACTGAATCTCATAGAAGTTTAGTCGCAATCAAGCCGCTATCAACTTACAACTTAAGGTTGAACTAGTCTATACTTTTTCTATACAAATTTCGGAGGGGATTTCCTCCACTGTGTGACATTATACATTCAAAGTTTAACATGATATCGTTTTGTCTCATTATAAATTTTGTCTGCACGGCTACAGAATATCCGCTCCATGCTCTTTAAACATATAGTTAAATAGGGATAATCACTTTGTATGCTCATATTAGGTTTCTTCCCAACAGGTCGGCCTAAAAATGAATATTGACAAGACGAAGGTCATGTCAAATATGCACGTTGCGCTTTTACCTGTTTCTCTTGGGAGCTCCACCCTCGAAGTTATAGACCAGTATGTCTACCTGGGTCAATTAATCCAGCCAGGAAGTTCTAGCTTCGAGGAAGAAGTCTTACGGCGAATCCGACTCGGCTGGGCAGCGTTCGGGAAATTACGCAGTGTTTTACCGTCTAAAATACCTCAGTACCTCAAGACGAAAGTGTTTAATCAATGTGTGTTACCAGTGATGACTTATGGCTCTGAAACGTGGTCCCTTACTATATATTCTCATAAGAAGGCTCAAGGTCGCTCAACGGGCTATGGAGAGGACTACGCTCGGTGTTTCTCTACGCGATAGAATCAGAAATGAGAAGATTCGTAACGAAGGTCACCGACATAGCCAAGCGGATTAGCTCATTGAAGTGACAGTGGGCGGGGCACATAGCGCGAAGAACTGATGACCGATGGGGCAGAAAGGTTCTCGAATGGCGGCCACGTATCGGCAAGCGCAGCGTAGAACACCCATCTGCTAGTTGCAGGGAGGTGCTAGATGGTCGGATGACCTGAGCAAGGTTGCAGGGAGGCGCTGGATGCAGGCCGCTTCCAATCGGTCGTTTTGGAAATCCTTGGGGGAGGCCTATGTCCAGCAGTGGACTTCCTGTGGCTGATATGATGATGATGATGATTAGGTTTCTTTCGTGGTCATACTTCTGTTACCTTTTTATTTTGGTCGGTAGGTGAGAGAATTGCGAGATATTGGAACTAGGAAATTGTATATCTGCCTATGAATATCTCCGAACCTGTTTTTTTACACTCCTCGTAACGTTTTATGTATGGACCAGATTTCACGCCTCACGGAACAAATGCCTCTAGGAGTTTTACTTTATTTTATGCTTGGACCTAGAATTTTTACTACCTACTAAAGGTTTTACAAGGAACTGACTAAATATGCAAGATTCAGTGATCGGTCCATGCGTGTCCAACGAAAATATACTTGAAAAGCAACCCTCAGCTTTTTGCATCTGAATAGATAGTGTACTCGTATATATATATGCAAGCAAGTCTCCCTAAAAACTGTCGTATACGCATAATCAATAATGACATTGCTTCGGGTTGAAATCCTCTAATTAATATATACAACGTGGAAGGAGGGACTTACCCGTAATAAATAAAATAACAGCCAAAACACAAAAAAAAAATCGGCATTTCCATACAAGTGTGCAGCCACCCGGGCAATTGTATGGGAAAGTCAAGTTTTTTGTTTTTGTTTTTTTTTTTTTTAATTGGATCGTGGATCCCTAGGGTATGTTCCTTCCACGTTGTATACATAAGTAATAACCTGGATCATGTATAGACAGATGTATTTTTTGACGTGCTAACGTCTTATAAATCGATGAAAGCCGGTACTCACGAAAAATTTACACGTTCCGCCTGAGCCGAGCGTGTAAGCGAGAGCGTGGAACAAGCCATAGAGAGTCACGGTCGGTCGAACTGTTCGCTTGTTACGCATCTATCATTATTTATCACGTAAAATTATTGTTCGTAACCAACTTTACAGACAGCCAATGTTTTATTAAAAAAACTTTGTTGAGCCATAATTTTTCAAAACTAAAAACGACTTCACCCCTCAAAATATAAACGCAAAATATTCATAATCCATCTAAAAATTTCCCCAGTTTTTCAGTTCTTTTAAACACACTTGACACCGAACTTGATATTATTATTCTTACCGAATCTCACTTGCAAACATACTCAAATTGTATAATCCCTAGATTGCCCGGCTATGAAAGCCACGTTACTACTAACCCGGCAAATAAAAACGATGGAGTGATTGTATTCTGATTGAACCTGAACTAACTGAAGCAAGTGGCTTAATAATTTAAATAGGTTCCGAAACTGCAATCCTAGGAATATATCGTCCTTGTGCTTTTAAGTACTACTACAAGTTCACCCAATTACTCTTTACGTAATTTCAAGAGAATAAGAAATAAAATACATTTCACCTCTTATCTCACCCCCAAACTACATCATTTTGATAAACTATGGGACCTGCGGACAAGTATGCACTTTCAACTAAAAAAATAATTTTCCACCACGGTCCAGGCGTCTTAAAATAATCGGTGAACATACTCGTACATGAAATGTCCTTTATGAAAGTCATTTAAAAAACCACAAAGTATGCGCCGGAGACTTGAATTTTCCAATACAATAAGTGTGAAGCTACGTAAGTGTTGTCTTGTTCATGCTTAAATTCAATAATTGTGTATAAAGATAGCCAGTTAAAATCCAGTCACACATTTAAAATGTTTATATTTCTCGAAAGAAAAGTCTACATTTTATTAAAATATACATCAGAATATAGCAGCTTCATTTTATTAGATGCGGGTCATAGTGAGTGACATATCATGGTCGGAGGCAGTATTCAGGTGTCGCCCGCACGTTTCCGCCGCGCACCTTATTGACGCTCGCCTTATTGACGCTCGCTTATCATGCAAAATGAGAAAGGAAGAGAAGGTAGTAAAGGCTCATTCAGATGGTGCAACTTTCTTGCCTATTTAAAGCAATAGATCATTTGCAGGGTCTTAACGAAACGTAATTTCTTGTATAATGAATTGTAATATCTAGGCAAGAAACTTGCACCGTCTAAAATAGTCTAAATCTAGTACGGATATGGCTGTAATGGTTCCCAGGTCACATTTCATAGCAGATTTTTAACAGTTTGACCTCTATAAAAGCAAGGAAAAATATTTGTTAACTGACTTTGGTCAAAGAAAGGAAACGGGAAAGTATACCTAATAGCATTAACCTAAAAGGGGACAAAGTAAGATTACTTGAAAAATTACTTATTCAACACTAAAAACAATGGAAAAATAAAACCTGTTCTAACCGAAACACTGAAGATTTTTGCATAAAACAACAAACAAGGAGTTTACAGAAAATGTATTTTTAGGTGGCGCGAGTTATGGTCTTAAAGGCGGCGCTTGCAGGTTATCGCGACGAATAAAATACGGGTTTCTTTGTACCACCTGAACAACGACCGTTTTGTTCGTTCGCTGCTGATAAAAGTATAAAAGCAAAGCTACATGGACATTTTCCCTACAGACTTGATCTGCACTTTTTGCGATTTTAATAAGTTTAAAAAGAATATGCTATACTTTGTGAATAATGGCCATGTTAAAGTATGTTATATATCTCAATTTCTGGATCATCTTTATCTATATAAATATTTCAGTTTATACTGTTATATTATAATCTAGAACACACACTTATGACATTGGCACATAGCCTTACAACCAACAATACTTATGTTGTATTAATTTGTTGCAGGATTTCAGACGACCAAAAACAAATTTTATGCAGTTTTGTCTCAATAGATTTTTTGCCGATTTAGATACCGATTTGCATTAGAACGGTATTGAAATCGGCAAATTGTTCTCTCTCAGGGAACAAGAGAAATAAATATTGAATCAGAAGTTCTGATCAAACAATCTGAATCAACTTCATGTCAATATACTTTGTTATCGTTTCCTGAAATCTTTCTAACAAACTTGCGTACTTGGACGATAATATGGAAATGTAACTGTACGACGCGCCTCATTGAGGCAACTGGTGACAGAGCTGGCAGCTATTTTGCTCAGCGTATAAGTATAGCGATTTGGCAAGGAAATATTGCCAGTATTCTGGGTACGTTGCCTCATTGCGATTATTTATGTTTTTTTAAACCTCTCCAACCCGTCTGGCCAGCGTGGAGAGTGTAGGCTCTGGTAGTACAGAGAGGGTCGTGCTCCTGCAGTGGAGAGAAAAAGACCTGATGGTGATAATGTTTTTTTTTAAATGTAATTATAATATGTATTGTTTGATGATGATAAGTCCAATGTATGCCGCGTGGTTTCTGTTAGAGTAGAATTGGACACTCCAAATCCGTGGACGTCGAAACAGTGGCAAGACTAACGTGCTAAAACACTCCTTGTAGTTTAACTTGACTACGATCTTTTTCCGCTTACGTATTGTGATGAATATGCTAAGGGTGGCCTTTTAGTTTTGCAGCCCTGGGCTCTGGCTGCTTAAACCCCAAGACCTAAAATACTCTGTCTATCTCATAACCTCATTAAGGATAAAAAGTGTTTGTTATAATAATTTGGAAGTTTATTCTGCTCTATTGGGACTATAAAATTGCAGGTGTTGCAAACACAACAGATTGTATGTATTTTGAATGCTCTGAATTGTGATATTGGTGGAATATGTTTGCTTTTTGATACTGGCGCGGCATAGGCTGCGGGCGATCTCGTGAATTCCATTTCATAAATTTCACAATGCACATTTGTGTTTTGGACCACTTTTTTAACTCTTTGTTTGAATTGGGACATTATGTGGGTACTTTAGTAACATAAGTAGGTTTCCTAAAAGCTGTGTGACAGGGAGAAGGAAGATTATCTCTGTATGAATGATAATCATGCTATACAAGACCTGATTGAGAAACGCTCTAAGACCGACGACACTGGCATGATAGGGCTTTTAAAGGCATGGAAGGGGACATCAGCTGAGATTGGATGCAGAATATAAAATTCAGTGTAGTCTTAAAAAAAATGTTTATGGGAAGGTATATGGAATGAATAGAATGATCTGCTTGATTTTGGTGCGCTTCTAAAAGTTGCATACCTACGAGTCAATCGTTCCATTTTGTCCTCCTTTAGTTCTGAACCTGTGCCTGTCCGAATCTCTCATATCTTACTTTTCAGATAGTATAGAAGCATTAGTAGAGGTAGTAAAACAACTATGCTAAACTGGGTTTCTATCGCGAATCTCCCCAACTGTGGTCATTTCGAAACGAATTGAACTAATATATATATATATATATATATATATATATATATATATATATATATATATATATATATATATATATATTTAATAATCGTCAATAAGCGATTATTTTACCACACAATCATGGTATGTGGACTGTGGTAATTAAAGGTACTTTGATTATTGGACGCTGGTGATGTAAAATAAACCATGCATTCAGCACTGACGAACCAGAATGTTTATAAATACCTAAATGATCTCAAACACTCAAAGAGGTAATGTTACAACTGTTTGAAGATGTGTAAAATTACGTTTTTACAGAGGTCGTGTTTACACAGCGTAAATTTGAGAATGATTCAATACTTCGCCTTGCGGGCTGCGGCCTTCAGGCGTTGCTAGCTGAACGTGCATCACCCCGAAATAATTTTGACTTACATTCCACAACGCATAATATGCTGGTTATTAAACTTACGTATTTCATGTTTGATGTCATGTGGTATGTGGTGAACTAATTATAGATTAGGTTTTTGGGTTACGTGTAGTTTTAGTTACGTAAAACGTGTCGCCGTTTTTACTTTTGATTATTTCAGCGTATCTCAACAACTGATTGCCTGCCTAACGCGAAGATGTTTCGGATAAACTCCCGACATATATACCAAATATGCCCTCTAAAATCAGTCATATAGGTAGTGAGATATTTAATCATTGAGGGGATACCTAATTTTTCCGGGGTCCAGTGCAGCCACCATTTAAAAGAAATGATTTGATAGGAAACGGAGATATCATTTAGAATTTATCTTGACCAGGCACTAGATAATCCTTCAAACAATTTTTACATTTTAAAGTGAGAACGTGCAGCTTTTCTAGACACAATTGCGAAAAACGGCCACTTTTGGCGTATGTGCGTAGAAAAGTTTCATATTCTCACTTTGAACTGTAAACAGTAGTTCATAAAATAGTTTCAAGGGTTAGGTTAAATTTTGTCAGGCACTACCCTGGCAAAGACAAAATTTTAAATGATGTCTCCGTATCCCATCAAATGATTAATTTCAAATGGGGGCAGCACTGAACCGCGGAAAATTCAGGTATCCCTTTGAGAAGACTTTTAATGAGTTTGACAGAAAAATCAGCGCATTTAAAATCGATAGCATAGTACTATATGTATAACGATTTAAAGACTATGGCGGCTAGACTAATATATCTACTTACAAGGTTAGCTCTACCAGGTCACCACGTACCAGGAAGTTCTCCGAGTCTACTTGAACCATCTGTAGTTTGTATGTACGAGTATATTTGTTCGACGATAGCTGGAGTACTCGTAATATTGATCGGAGCTTCATGAAATTTCGGATTATGTTTTATCATTTCAGGTATGCGTGTACTACTACACGCATACCTGAAATGAATGATTAAGTTTGAACATGAGCCAAATCGGTTTAGGGATTACCGAGTTAAGGGGTACTAATTATAAGCTTTACAATACAATACAATACAAAAAAACTTTATTACTTATAAAATAAGGGTAACATAATATAATGAGGTACAAGAGGCGGCCTTATCGCCGAAGCAATCTCTTACAGGCAACCAAAAAAAGAACGAGTGCGAAATATATAATAAGATAACAGGTGGCGCGGTTAGAATTTTATACACTATATTAATATAGTAATAAATACAAAAACCAGTTAATATTCCAAATATATATAATTATATAAATTTACGTAGCGTGACGAATACAAATAAATACAATTTCATTACATACATACAAATAAATAACACAATGATTTAAAATAAAAAAGTATATGATGCTTAGGTAGGAAGAGGGAAAATACTGTAGGGGAAAGAAATTAGTTACTAAACAAGACTACTATGAAAGTGAGTTTTACGTTGGCCGCAAATATAGGAACTCCTAGTAGGTAGGTAGCCGCGCAATAGCTGGGGCAGTTGAAGCTCCTACATTACGAGGTAGGTAAGGTACGTAGTGGAGAGCTTGAGAGAAATAGCAAAGAGTTAATTTTATTTATTATAAATTTACAATACTGATATATACAAATGACAATACTGATATAGATGTAATCAGCTCGAGAGATGGTAGTGGAATGAATCAGCATAATGAGGAAGGAATCTAAAACTTAAAAATTGAATTTGAAAATGAAATTATTTTTAGAAAGGTTGACAGTATGAAATGAGAAAGGAGGTAAACGGGAACATGAAGGATGGGGTTTATTGTAACATCGTTACAAAGTGGTTTAAAGCTTTGGCTCGGTCTCCCCATAAAGACGTGTACTGTTATTCAAGTCAGGTTGTTGTTGTTGATTCCTATAGATGGTCTGGGATGATTAATCTTATTAACTGCTACAATATGTTCAATCGTGATTGAGTTGCTGTTTACAACCACCATAGCAAACACATTGTCCCTTCCTCATAGTTATACATATTCAATGAATGATTATTGTGAGATGAGATGATAAAGTGAGATAATAGACGTCTCCTGTGATGAATAGCTTATCAGATCACGATATTGCTCGAATTGACATTATTTAATGAGTGAGTGAAGTAAGTTGGACAGTAACACAAGTATGGTCACCGATTATTATTTTTAACCAACTTCCAAAAAGCAGAAGGTTATCAAATCGTCGCGATCTTTTTTATGTATGTTCAGCGTTTATTCGAAGATCCTAGAATTATTGCAATTTTTTTTTGTTTGAAACGGTGTACTTTCCAGGTGGTCTCATAATGATTTTATCAAATCGATTGTGTAATATGAGGGTGAATCGGTTTATAGTTTTGAAAAATAATTGTTTGGAGCGGATATATGTTCATACCAAATACTAACGTCCGCGATTTATGATACGGATGAATTCTCAATCAAGAAATTAATTTATTAAACAAATAACAAAGTGGGTGGGTCGCACAAATATAGTTTTACGACCCTCGCTATTTTCAGGGCGTTAAATATGCCATAAACCCCCGGTGTTGAGGCTCATAAAGAACTCAAGATACTGCGCTCGTATTTTATGGCTATGAAGGACAAAAGAAACATATTGCGTGGTTTTTAGCTACGGCTCGATTAATTTATGAAATAATACGTAAACAAATGGGTGACAAAATATATATTTTTATTCGATATATAATAATACAAACATAGAAACAAACACAATAAGAACATTGAGTACATAGATACTGCTTTTTTCATAAGAAATGTCTTCCTAAGAATTCATAAGAATTATTATTCTTATTAAAGCAGCTTGAAAAATCTGACACCAGTGTAGGCCACTTACACACACACGAAAAACAAACAAACATTATCCATTATGTCAATGTGTAGGTAGGACACCAATATTCTGTAAGGACTTTAAGAACATATTCTTTTTTAGTTATATATAGAAAAATTCTTCCAACGCTTTACATCGAGGCAACGTGCCCAGAATACTGGCAATGTTCCCTCGCTGAATCGCGAGACTTATCCGCTGAGCAAACTAACTGCCAGCTCTGTCTCCCGTTGCCTCGATAAAACGCGTCGTGATGTCTTTCAAAAACAAAAAATGAACATACTCCTTTTAAGATTGTAGGATAAAAAATACAGTGTTCTAAGTGTTATTTATAGAAGCATTATTTCACGATGCACCTGCTAAGAAATAACTACTGGCTATAATTCACTTGGTACAATAAGTGCCGCAGGTAAATCTTGCTGCAGTAAATATCGTAACCACTTCAGCCTCACAGCCTAGGGGACGGTAAAATATTATTTTACCGTCCGTCGTTTTACGTATGATATAATTAATTATGCACGTGTATTGTATATGTATGTTTATCTACACCCATGCTATAAATCCTCTATAAAAGTGTCTGAAACAGTTAGCTTATTGCCAATATTAAAACAACCAGTGTCGTAGTAACCATAATAACATCCAAACGAGTGTTATAATGTTGTTGTACTAAATTTAATTATGCAACGCAAACTCGATCTCTATGATTTTATGAGTTTAAAAAAAAAAATTGAGATGTACGCGCGGTTCACTCCGTAATTTAGAAAAGGAACTTTTTGGTTATTCGAGTTCACGTCGAATCTCGCCATTTTTGTTTGATATTTACCTACTAATATCGAACAAAAATAATTTGCATTCCAATAATTGTACGATACAAAATTTAAATAAATAATTATTACAATAAATAATTCCATCATAACCTATACATACATAGTTTGTATTATATACTCAGCAATTAAACTTACCAGAAATTTATATAGGGTTCTTAGCTATAACGAACACTCTACAATACCCTATGGATTTAGAACCTTTTATAGAGGATTCATATCATGGGTGTAGATAAAGTTTATGTATGCAACTGTAATAATTAGGTATTAAAACACTCATGCGATACTATTTTACGAGGCAAAGCCGAGTGTGTTAGGTAATAGTATCACATGAGTGTTTTAAAACCCCTTATTATGCTACAGATGCATAAATAACTATTATAATATAGTATATCTTTAAGCGCGTATCGCTCATACATTTATTTCTGTTTTTCCTTGAGGCTGACTGGTAGAGAATGCATTAGCATTAAGTCCACCTTTTGTACCTTTTTGGTCAATAAAGATTTAATAAATAAATAAATAAAATATTATTAATAATTGTACTAAAAATAATATCAAGTTATCATGTTTAGCAAGCATGCAGGTTAAAGTGAGAAAAGATTCGGCAGGCATTTAATTACTGGGAATTCCAAGGATAGTCTAACAATGGAGTGGTGGAGTTAGACGAAAATATTATAAAAGCAAGAAAATGACGGGCCATGCGCAAGTCGGACTCGCGCACGATGGGTTCTGTACCATTATCTATAAAACATCACGTTTTTTGTATGGGCGCCCCATTCTTTTTTTTTACTTTATTCTGTTTGTTTTTTAGTATTTATTAGTAAGACTAAATTTCAAATAATATGTCCGTTTGCTTTCAAATTATTTATTTCAAATGGGCCAAAAAAATTGATATAAAAAATTCCAAGTATTCCCTTAAAAATGACCTATCTATTAAATAAAACACCCAGAGAACACTAGTTGAATCCAAATACAATTTTAGATATCAATCAATGCTGGAGGCCACAGGAGAGAACCGTAGAGTT
This sequence comes from Acrobasis suavella, assembly GCA_943193695.1. Taxonomy (NCBI): domain Eukaryota; kingdom Metazoa; phylum Arthropoda; class Insecta; order Lepidoptera; family Pyralidae; genus Acrobasis; species Acrobasis suavella. The sequence continues at coordinate 6,703,510 of OW971935.1, forward strand.
TCAGCAAGTCTTATAATTTATTCGTTTCAGTGAGGTAGGCTTGCGGCTTGCTCGGCCGTATATCTTCGGTCGATAGACATCGTCGCTTATCTCCTCTGTTTACCGCAAACACTGCTCACGACACTGTTCGACGTAATGTCGAATTTTTACAATATTGTAGAATCAAATATAGTTAAATAAATAATAAAAAAAATAAAAAAGCCTTTTCCCTGGTTTTCTTTTGCTTGTATAATAGCGTAAGTCTAACGTGTTAGTATTTTGTATATATAGTTATTAAATCTTGTTTTTTTATTTTCTTGTTAGTTTAAAATATGTGTATAATATTGTTTCCTTAACTATTTATCGATTTTATCTATATATATTTATTTGAATATCTATGTACGAGTATCTAAGTAAAAAAAGTACATTCATTTACAGTAATATGTAATATAGCTGTTAGTGTGTTAGTGTTTATTGGAAACAGACCCCTTTTGATTATAGGCTAGGCTTAGAGTATATCAAATATAGTTAATAACTGTATATATTTCCCCCCATGCTGGTCTCGGAGAAAAGAAAAAGACGTAGGGGACATTCAACACATTCTCTTCTTGCGCATACCGAGAGAATGGGCGAAAATCATGTTGAAAAGCGATGCTGTTAGCAACGCATCTCTGTTATGATTCCTTTTACCAAATTCACGCCCACCATAACGCTAAGAGTGGCCTTTGAGTTTCGTGGCGCTAGGCTCTGTCTACCCCATTAGGAAAGAATAATCATATCTTTATTTATAATATATTTTTATATAATCGGTGAACATACACAAAATAACCGGCTAAGTGCGTGTTGGGTCACGCGTAGTGTCCTTTGAGTTAACGCCACTAAAATCGTCTATATCTTTCTATTGAATTTGTATAACTTATTTGTTTAACTTCGCCTTTTCTAAGTACATTTTTTATGTTAGTCGCCTATAACTTTTTAATTTGTAAACCCTACTTAGCTCTGATAGTTTTCCTTTAAACTTCGTTATAATATATACTACTGCTGTGAGTTTTTTTTCACATGTCCATATATAACCGTTTAATAGATAAAGGGGGGACTCTAACAAAAGTTTGCAATATAAAAATAAATATTTCAGAAATGGATCCCTAAATCGAAAAATGATGATCACAAGCTGACAATATTTTTGAAAGACCTATTCAACGATAACCTACACGATGGGTTAGTCAGGAAAAAAATTGACTCCTACTTTACTTGTATGGGAGCATACCAAAAAAATTTTCTTTTTCAATATTTAATTTTACTAATTTTTATGGCGTTATTAATATAATTATCTATACCAAATTACAGCTTTCTAGTAGTTATAGTCTCTGAGTAAAACCGCGGACGAACAGACAGACAGACATGGCGAAACTATAAGGGTACCTTGTTTACTACGGAACCCCAAAAAAGATTGCGACGAATTGATAACCTCTTCCTTTTTGGAAGTTGGTTAAAAATCCAGTGCGGTTTTGTCTATGAAATCCAGTTAGATATAAAGACGTACCTACGTATGTAATGTCTGTCGTAAAATAAAAAAAAACCAAAAGAAATTATCATTTTAACACATTCGTTAAAACAGAATTAAGCCCCATAATAATTAAAAACCCTTTATACATGTTCACGCACATAAGTCAATGAAAATAGTAATTAACATTTAACAATGTTTGTTTCAGAACGAATTTCGACGACGCACCCTGACGCGCGGAATTGTGATAAAATGACTGGGGGCTTCCATATTAAGCTTTAATTTATTCGAGATGATGACGAGTTCCCTACACATTGACAGTTTATATTGATGGTGAAGTCGTGAATTTAGTGCGGAGACAGCAATGGAGTGAAAAGTGAGCGATGACAGCGCGGGAGGTGGAACTGAGTGGAGGGGCACCCTGGGGGTTTCGAATGCACGGGGGAGCTGATCACAACCAGCCTTTGAGGATATCGAGGGTAAGGCCTTTAATTTACTATAATGTATTGCGAATATATTTCCTTACTTAGTTACTGCGTACTACTTCAGAGAGAATTTCAAATTGTAATACCAGCAGACGAATCCATAGAAGTTACACGTACTTTGCCTGCATATTAGAGAAATTATTTTCCATAAAAGTAAGATGGGTAATGTTATTCCGTTTAGCAAAGTGTTTTGATATGTCTTAAAAGAGCGTGCCAAGAAATAGAACTTATGTATTTTGACAGCAAAACAATATACTGCTGGGTTCTTAGGACATAAGCTCAGATTTATCTTAGGCGAAGTCGTTGAACAAGATTTTTAATAAAAGAATAATAATCCCAACTGATCGTCAAAAGATTAATCACACGGGATACAATAAGAATTTTAACGATACGCATATTATACCAAAATCTGTTTAGTCGTTTAGAACTTACTGTGAAATAAAGAAATTCGAATCAGAAATGAGGAGATTCGTAGGAGAACGAAGGTCACCGACATAGCCAAGCGGATTAGCTCATTGAAGTGGCAGTGGCCGGGGCACATAGCGCGAAGAACCGATGGCCGATGGGGCAGAAAGGTTCTCGAATGGCGGCCACGTACCAGCAAGCGCAGCGTAGGACACCCACCTGCTAGATGGTCGGATGACCTGAGCAAGGTTGCAGGGAGGCGCTGGATGCTGGCCGCTTCCGATCGGTCGTTTTGGAAATCCTTGGGGGAGGCCTATGTCCAGCAGTGGACTTCCTGTGGCTGTTATGATGAAAGGGATTCGCATACAATACATACTCTGAAAACGTAGCACTTATTTTTGGCCAGTCGGGTTGCTCCGATTTGTTCCCACATTTCAATGCTCTTCAACCACTGAAGCTGAAGTTTATACGTAATTCTGGGACTATTTTGGAGTTAAAACTGTCAATTCCGCTTGTTTTTATTCAAGCACAACTTTTCTGCAACCTGTCTGAATACGAAAACTTTTGGAAAAGAATTATACTTAATTATTAAAAAACAAAATCCCTAATGCCAGAAAACTTTTCTGACTTAATAAATTAACTGAAAAAAGAACAACCATACGGCTTTTCTTTTCAGTTAATTTATTATGTTAGCCTTGAATACAATGGGAAGGAAATTTGCTCGGAATTATATTTTATTTATTGGATTTTATTTGAACTATTTTTTAAACTTTTTTGCCTATGGTATTTTATGTACAACCTTTCTCCTACTAAGTAAATACCTTAGTGTTTTCAACTGTTTCGGAGTTTCCGGACATTTTCGCTTGTTTTTTTCATTACGGTCCGCAGCCGCTCTGGCCGAATTCGGAAGCTCGAGCTTTCCGTTCCGAGCGCTTTTAATCAGCAGAACACACATGAGTTGTAGAGATTGATGTGTGAAACTACAGTGATCTATCCTCAGGCAGAGCGGGGCTTTAAGTCTGGCTCAAAACATGAAGCGGTTTGGCACCATTAGGCAAATTGTACCGGAGGAAAAAAAAAATTCGTATTTTCCTACATGTTTATTGGAAAAAGTTGTTTAATATTGTTGTCTGATTTTGTTCTTTAATAGTTTTATTATAATTTGTTAGACCTTATATTTAAGAGATTATGTAATTTTTAGTTTGGAATATCTGTAATTATTACTTGACACGAATAAAATAAATATAATTAATAAAATGATGAATAAAACTTAAAATAACATTAATAAAATGTAGAAGCACCATTGTGCATGCGAAAAACAAAAGATCTAGAAAAGTGTTCAGCTCATCGCACAATCGGAGAGATACCAATGGTCTTACAAGCAAAAAATCTATACAAAAATTGTCTATATTGACGGGCCGATTCACATTTATCTAAGCGCGTTCCCGGTGACATCCTGACCTGTGCTTCTTGAGAGCCCGTGTTATGCTTTCCGGTATTTTCTTCTCTAAATATAATAGGTATGCATGACAATGCTATGCTGGTCATTCAAGGATGCTGACAAACTGTTTTACGACAACATATTTTTATTTCGCCAATATGTAACTCAGATACGTCTTCATTTCGACAATAGTTTAGCTTGAAATATCTTATATAATATCTTATTGTAGTTTCAATCCCTACTGTTCAGTCTACACAGTTTCAATCCACAGCTTCAATTCCGCTTGTTTTTCTTCATTAAGTTTAGTTGTCGGGTGAATTCGGAAGCGTTTCGAGGTTTCGTCCAAGTTTCAAGCAACTGCGTGAGTTGTAGGATTGTAAACTACAGAACCATCCATATTTTCCGGTATACTTGTATGTATCCGATTCAGTAACTGGACTAATCCTTCAAAGATCGGTAAACTAGAAATAGCATGTGTGTGTATAGCGACAAATCATTAAATTTATTACTATACACATCAATAATACGTGACTTGACGTGCAATACACATTACTAAGAACAATTTGAAACCATAGACGTACGAGTAGATATTTTTACAAGCTTTTATTTAGCTTGCCCTGTTTTGTGATTTCTGTTTATGTCAAATCGGGTTGTTTCTGAAGGGGGTAATTCGGACCGCAAGTGTTAAAGCGGTCCGAACGGCCCAAGGTATCTTTTAGAATAGGTCCATTCGGACTACTACCCAATGGTCTTTTCGTATATCCTATTTGGACCAATTATTTATTTGTCGAGATGAGTAGAAAAGTGGTTGATGAAAAAATAAAAAATACAATATAATACACAAATATATGTACTTTAAAATAAATATACAATTTAAAGATATACAAGATATAATTATTGGATGTCTAATAAAACTTTATAATGTTCTCTGACCTAATTCAATCCACATGGGAACTTGTTTGCCACCGTGGTTAGAATCGACCCATTATAAAATGGTTTTTGGGCGACTCAGACCGCCGCTCGAATGCCTCCTTTAGAAACAGTATTTGCGTGACAAAAAACTGATCTGATTCTTTTGTTTTTACTGGCTACAAGCATTTACTTCTTTTTAAATATTCGTACACATTTTATGGTTTATGTATTTCTATTACTATATTTTTCATTTATTTGTTATAGTATGTACTCCTATTATTTATTGGTATGCTTATATTCTTCTACATTGTAATACTCTAACTGCGCCAACTCCCTCACATCTTTTATAGTTTTCTTTACCCAAAGGTTGGCTAGAAGAATTCGCTTTAGTGATAAGCCCGCCTTTGAACTTACTAGATTTAAATGTACTTTTGATTATTGTCATACTTAGTTGGTGCAATAAAGAAAATTTATCTTATCTTATCTGATGATAGATATAGCATAGGAATAGGATATGAACCCTGTTATTAAACGAAACAACCCTATCGAGGTTGGGCTTATTACATTTGTCTTGATAAGTACGAGCCCTCGCAACAAAAGCTTTTTAAAAAACTTACAGTGTAAAATGTTCAACTGTCAAACTTCCTTTACTTTAAAATGGCGGAATACACAAGATTCAAAATGTGTTTAGTAGTCTTTGTTAACAAATCTTTAGTCCAACAACAGAAAGGTACATATATATTATGGTCTTGCCCAAAAATCAACTCCCTTCTTTAAAAATTAACTCATTTAGTAACTAAATACTCAGTGACGAAAAAAAAATATATATGTATTGATCATAAATATATGTATTGATTGGTTTTCGAACGGCAACCATTACTGGCAAGCGAAGCGTAGGACACCCACCCACAAGGTGGCCGACGACCTGACTAAGGTCGCTGGAAGGCGCTTGATGCAGGCCGCTCTAGATCGGTTATTTTGGAAATCCTTGGGAGAGGCCTATGTTCTGCAGTGGACGTTGCGCAGCTGAAATGATAATAAGGATGATAATAAACACATATGTAGGTATATTTTGCTTGTGCTTGTGAGCGTAAAATAAGGAGTGCGGCGAGTCGTTTTAAATCAGTCGATCGCCCTCGTAGACACGGTTTTTTTGACATTGACATCCACTAGTTATATTTTTAGGTTCTGCCCAAAGCTTAAGGCTGGAGTTGTAGAAAATTTTGAAAGGTATTAGGTAGCATATACTTGAGTTGAAGAGATTTATGGGTGAAACTAGACTGTAGATTAGATTTACAACCTCTACACCACAGTGCTGGCTTGTTTACAAAGATTTATGATCAGTTCAACTTGCAGCAACTACAAGATATAGATTTAACTGGTATAATAATAAATATTATTATTATTATATTATTATAACTGGTATTAGAAGTTCAAATCTACTTGATTTAAAACAGGCTTCACACATGGATGAGGTATTTAGTTTTAAAAAATTATCTTCAGTATTATTAATCTTGTTATTATTTTATTAAATGCTGTCGAAATTAGACAAGGTAAATACCTTTCAATCCCTCAATACTTTCTCTTTTTCCGTGTTTCTTCTCGGCACTACCTAATCATCATGTTATAGCTATAGTGATTGGGTGAAAAAGCGATTGCAATAAAAGACTAGTTTTTGCATACAGTGTGTGACGGAAATGGGTCTCAACCCAAAAACGGTAAAGGTACTAATAAACGTGAACAACTTTTATTAAAGGACCAACTTGGAAATCGCAAAAAAAAAATCTGCAACTCTACATTTTGGCACGGTAGGTATTTAATTTTGTATGGAGTTAAATAATTAACAAATGGTTCTTTGATACTTAAAACCGCTATTTTCCAACAAGTCAAATCAGATGATTTTTTCGAAACTTCAAAACAAACATTTTCTTTGGGATTTGTATGAAATACAGGCAAATGACGGCATAGTTTCTTGGAGTCAAATAGCGCTCTTATTATCAGTTTTTCTGCAATAATTAATCTAAAATCACGTTAAAATAGATATGTTCGATAACAAGTGAAATGATTTTTCAAAGTTTTATTTTTTAACAGTACAAAATAAATTATTTTGACCCAGGAAAATACCCAATTACTTCATGTCAGTTGAAAGTTTCATAAAACTAATGAACAATTAATGAGGTACCTACTGTTTGTGCAGAATGTGCATAATAACAGTAACTCACAGGGAAGTAGAAATAAAACTCTGTTAAAAACTCGGAGAATGCCGTGTCACATTACGCAATTAAGTTCCTTCAGACGCTACTAAAGAAGTTTGTGTGCAGAAAGCATTTCCTAATTCGCTATGGTTTTAACTTTCTACAATTAAATAGTATTTAATAGGAAATTGGTAATAAATCTTCAGATTGCGTAGTGAAATTCTTACAGACGAAGACAAACAATTGAAGGATTTGCTAAAATCAGTATCTTTCGGCGATTTGCCAAAAAAAAAGATGTCTGTTATCAAGACAATAGTGGAGTTGATACAATAACGAATCGGGAAATAGTATTGCCATATTGCTTGTACACACTTTTGATAATTTGTCAAGTCAAATGTGCCTTCGTTGCTAGTAACATAGCGAATTGAGTTGAGATAAAAACGAATCGGGAATAAGCCCTTGTACTAATTATATTTAATCATTGTTTGCTCCTAAATATTATTTTATGTACAATAAAGAGTTAACAAACAAATAAGGCGTTGAGGATATCGCCTTTAGAGACTACGCCTAAGTTTAGCCCATCACTCTTTAGCAAGCACTGTTTAAAGAATAAGTCTATATACGTCTAGCTTTCACAAAAACTTACTCACAGTGATTTGTCAGGAAAAAAATCCATTGTTATCAATAGTATAGCGTCTGTGTTGTGTTAAGACCATACCCAATCGGGAAGAAGTACAGAGTCATTCTTTTTCAAGCACTTTTTGCGGTTTTTCAAGATAAATATGCGTCGGTCGCTTAAACCATAGTGAGTTGAGACCATAACTAATCAGGAACAAGTCTCTTCCCTTGCAAGCACTTTGTTTGCACTTACAGCTATTTGTCAGGACGATTGTATTGTACTGGAGTGAAACCACTACAAGCAGACTGTTGTTTAAATAGTTCTACACCTTCCCTCAGTAGGACATAATCATGCTAGCAGTAGAATTTTAAGTATATTTTTCAGTAATTTGCAAAATCTTTTTAAACGGAAGCTTCGATCCTATAAAAGAAATTTTAAATAAATTTTATTAAAAGTAATAATATTCATGTACGAGAGCTATTAATGTTAGTGTCTTTTTGAAGTGAAAACTTTTTTAGCGGCGTTGTAATTTTTTTTGTAATGGGTAAACAATGTTGAACTCGCGTCAGGGCGTCGGACACGTAACCCTGATCGAAAATTCGTAATACGGATGGAGAGCGCTGGCGCGAATGTTCGTGCGTGTTTATGAACAGCGTGCCACGCGCATCCACGGATGGTGACAGTGACAGCTGATGGCTCGACCGTCTGTGTAGTGGCCACACTGCTGTGTATTCGTAAAATTTGTGTATATAAAGTGTTTAGTTAATGTAATATAAATTGTCATGTTTGTGTACGATAGCGCAATAAATAAATATTGTATTCTACCACATAATGATAGTACTTTTATACTGATAATTAAAGCAATTCTTGCAAAATTATTCCCTAACCATTCCAAAATATCAAAAATGCACAACGTTAATATTCAAGTTTTCACTTCTGCTGGCACTCCCGGAGTGCAACCCGTTGTTTTTTTTACTTAGAGTATACAAAAAAGTGAAGTAGGTACCTACTTAAGTTGTACGGTGCAGGCTTCGGTTGTCACCTAGGCCAGCGCCATAAATGAAGATAATATGTAGAGGTTGTGAGATGTTGGTGTGGAGACACAAGACCACATCACGTAGAAACGGTTTATTATTGTAGTTACATGTTGTAATTAGGTGTGACGGGTCCTTTCTCGATCGCTGCTCGATAGTATCTCAATTGTTGCTATTTAATTGATGTATAATTTTTCAAAACTAAAAACCGACTTCCCTCCAAACTACACAACCGATTTTGATAAAATTTCCATGGTACCACCTAGAAATTATACCCTTTCAAACAAAAAAGTATTTTTTTAAATCGATCCAGGCGTCTTTTAATAATCGGTTAACATACATCAAAAAAAAATAAGGGTTGGCGACGAATTGATAACGTCCTCCTTTTTTGGAAGTCGGTTAAAAATGTAAGGTAAAAAGAGCTGACACGCGACCTACATAGTATGCGGCCGCGTGCAGCCGTAATGTGCGAGCATTGCTCGAACATAAGTAGTAAAAAAAGTTTGCAAACTTTCATTTTGAGCCCCTTGCCTTGGTACAAGTACAGCTCACTTAGACTGCAGACCTCGCTATTACGCACGAGCACTTAATTCCACCCGGAGACCTCCCGGCTTCAAATGTAGCGCAAAGTTGGGGGGAGGGGCGTATTGCCTATACGCCCCTCCCCCCAACTTTGTGCCTCTGTCGGAAGAGCTGCTTCCAGGCCAAAACATACCTTGAGCAACTTGGAGGTGCCTAAATCGACTACGTACTGGGAAGGGCAGATGCGGTCACGAGCTCGCGAAGTGGCGATATATTGAAAAATCGGAGGCCAGCTGCCAATATGGTCACGCCGATCAGACCATGCAGCACCTTCTCTCGTGCCCAATGTGCCCGACCAGCTGTACAAAGTTCGACCTTTACGCGGCGTCGGAGAGAGGCGTGAGAGTGGCAACCTACTGGAGGGACAAAATTTAGTGTAATTTGAGCCAATCGACACGAAAAGAAGAAGATGAAGTAGCTATTAAGCTAAATAACAAGTACCTATCAGGTTTGAAAAAAATAAACAAGAAATTTATTAATTTTTCTAAACTAAAACCCTACTTCACCCCCAATCTACACAACTGTTTTGAATTCTATTTCTTGGGACCACCTGAAAAGTATGCGCTTTCAAACAAAAAATTATTTATCAAATCGGTCTAGGCGTTTTCGAATAATCAATGAACAATGAACATACATAAACAATAAATAAAAGATTATCCACCACCACATTTTTTGAAGTCGGTTAAAAAGAGGATTTTAATATATGTGGATTGGAGGGAAACTTAATGTGGAATTAAATTTCAATATTCAGCAGGAATGAGAAATATAAATTTAAAAACGAGTCAGAATTAATCTTCATGGGTCGCATTAACCAACATCAATTATCCAATTTCACAATTATTGTGAACGGATTTTATTTCGGGATTTACAAAAGGCTGTAATATCCTGTACATTATTTTGAAATGATTACGCAATTTTCACTTCATTGTTACAAAATATTTGAGGTCCATCTTTTCCATTGATCTTTTTAAACCCCTCTTATTTAGGTTAAATGGTGGTCATACAATATACGGACATATACCTACGCTTTTGTAATTCAAATAAGCACCAAACACTTTTTCAATGCAGCAACAAAACATAATCCTTAGATCCAATCCAACTTCCAACTAATCCAATCCATCCAACTAATCCAACTAATATTATAAATGCGAAAGTGAGTTTGTATATTTGTTTGTTTGTGTGTTTATTACCTTTTCACGCCTTAACCACTGAACTTATTTGGATGAAATTTGGTATGAATATAGTTTGAGACCCAAGGAAGGACATAGGATAGTTTTTAACCCAGAATTCTTGCGGAGAGCGAAACCCACGGGCATAGCCAGGAAAAAATAAATAAAAAAATGCTGGCAAAGAAAATTCTATTTTATCGACGTATATTTTTTTATAATATCAGCCTGTTTATTGGTCCATAATAGAATTGCACATCAGCAAATATTATATCCTTTTAGTCGCCTCTTACGACATCCACAGGAAGAGATGGAGTGGTCCTATTCTAGGCTGGAATCCTCACAGCCATTCATTTAAAAATTTTATTTTTATTTATGATTTCTGTTCTATTTCAGCGATACAGCGACTCTCTAGAACGCGCCCACGATGTGAGTAAGATTGTCTTCAAATTGTGTTTGCTCACCAAACAGTCATCAATCTCACCCACTGACTTACTTCTTATTACATTTTTGGTTTCTTTTAGCTTATCTAACCCGTAGCCATTTTCACATAACTATAACCAGTATTTGTTGTAGAAAATATCAATTTTATCTAATCTATACTGCCAACGAAGTGAATAAAATTGTTCCTAAATTGTTTCCAAATTGTGTTTGTTCGCTAAACACATCAAACAACCCTCAATGTTATCCTTGATTCTTTCCCATTACATTTTCGGACATTTTTCACCTTATCTAATCAAATAATTGGTAAAAAATGACTCTTGTCACTAGAGAAACTTATTAAAATCGTCTGTTTAGAAATAATATCAAAATAACGTGTTTCATTCATAATATCTACTAACATACTCGTATGTGTGAACGCCTCTTTGACTGCTGTTAAGAACAAAATAATACTACAGCTAGCAACTAATGTTACTAATTAAATGAATCGAATCTTGTTACATAGTAAGTACTTACTTGTATACGTACAAGTCGTATGTATCTATAGTGACGCCATGTGACTAAGATTATCTCCAAATTGTGTTTCCTCACCAAACAGTCATCAATCTCACCCCCTGACTCTGTTGTTAAATCTCTGGATTTTCTTAGCTTATCTTACATGTAGCAATTTGTATTTTAACAAATAATATTTGTCGTGTAAGTAACTATTGGTACTACATAGCATACGATGTGAAATAAAACAAAGTAAAAAGACGAGTAAGTAAATCACAAAAGACGTATGTACCAAGTATAAATGTACTTTTTTGTATGTAAAATTGTTTAGTGACCCCTCCTTCTAAACAGCTACCTATAATCTCAATAAATCTTTACTATACTTAGGTAAAAAAAATTTTGGTCACATTATAACACACGAGGTGTTAAAAGACTACACTAATTTATCTCCAATTAACAAGGTTCTGTGTTTATTGATCCTTAAGGCATCGAGTATTTTATAACATGAGGGGATTTGGTCTGCTGTCATCGCATCCGAACTTGATACGAGATTAACCCATCGTGAAATGGAGGCTATGGCGTCTTTCTATTTTACCATTAAGTCTTGGATGAAACATAAAATAATCAACCACGAATATATCATAAGTCTGATTGAAATTAACGCAAAGTTTTTTTAACGATCTCTTTTTTTAAACAGTTCCGTATAATCTCGATAAATCTATACGATAAACAATTCAGTTACTTTATAACACATGAGGTGTTAAAGGCGACACTAATTTATCGCTAATTAACTAGGTTCCTGTTTATTGATCCGTAAGACATTAATCCGCCTTTATAGCGCCCGAGTATCTTGTTACATTAAAGGGATTTGGTCTGCTGTCATCGGTATCCGAACTTGATACGAGGTTAAGGCAGCGTGAAATAGAGGCTATGGGGTCTTTCGTTTATACCGTCGAGTCTTGGATGGAACGTAACGAGTGATAAGTGTAATCAGATCGAGCACGAATAAATATACCAGAGTCAGACTAAAATTACAGCGATTTTGTAATTGAGGATACTCTCATTTACCGATACCTATACTATTACTTTCTGCTTTTAGTATCATCGTCATACCAGCCAAAGGTATTCCTCTGCTGTACCTCTAAGGCCACCCCGAGGTTTTTCAAAACGATCAATATGAAACGGCCTGCATCCAGCGTTTTCCTGCAACCTTGCTATGGTTCCAAAATTGGACCATCAACAAAAAGTTCTTGCTAAATCCCATGTCAATTGAATAAGTAAGTATACTCGCACACTGGGGCTAACTTATCTTATACAAGCTGACTTTTCGTTGCTTTTGGAAAAAATAATTTCATGTAGTCAATAAATTCCTCTATCCATATACGTAATCTAACTTTGTGTGTGACATAAGATAAACAAGTTGTGAAAATGATTTTCGATCGAGACCACGTAGTTACGCCCGTTCATAACTGACCCGTGACCCCAATGAACTCGAAATCTAGCCGGCCGGCGGTACTACTAATTGATCTCACGATTTTACTTTCGAGTTTTAGTCAAGATATTTTGATTTTGACTAGCTAATTAGGTCTTACTAACGATCCTTATGAAGTGGTCTTCGGCTCCAAAACCAATGAAATATCACCGTGTATAAGTAGTCAAAGCATAAATAACGTGTTCAAAACAAATTTCATTATTTCAAAATATGCGCAATTAAACGAAACTAGTATTTTTGACCGTACACCATTGGACTTTTCAATGTGTAAGTACCTCACAATTAATTTTATAAGCCATTTGGAATCAAGTGGAGCGTCGTATTGCTCGTATGGGTAAAAGGGCTCATAAGAAGTCGTATTACGCCTCAACTCCCTGAAAGTACAAGAGTAGTCCCAAATTTTTCCACAAGCAGCTAGATTAATATATTGAAATTCCAAGCGCGGAGGAATTTAATTTTTCTCAGCCGTCACTCAAAACCATCATGGCGTGATGAAAACAAAACGTTGCTGGGATTAAAATATGTTCCTTCTTCTCTATGTTGTAGTCGTTCACATTTTCGCAATAAATTAGAAACGAAACACGTATAATCATTGTTTTTCGTGCACTAATTTTAAGATTTTTATATTATAGGTAATGTAATGTCCAGTATATACATATACTTGGGCATATGAATGTAGAATTGGGCTCAGTAGCTGTATTAAAGCAAATCCAACAGAATCAGGGCCGGATTTAGAGATCTGGAGGCCTCGGGGCAACAAAAGAGTGGAGGCCCCCGGGCCCCAAATTATTTGACAAATAAAATTAGGTATTTTTTTTCACGTGAGTTTTTGGAACGAAGTTCCTTACGGCAGGCTTGGAGGAGATAGGGATTTTGCTGCGCGACCGAACTGAAAAAAATGTGATAGTAAAACCGTAAGGATGACCTCGTTAAATGAGACGTGCGCAGGCGCGACAGTCGTATACACAAGAACTTTTGAACTTCGTTCCTACCTGGTGTCCCACGACACCACATTTCTTTTTCAATAAATAATTTATTGTGAAGCCAAGTAGACTCTTTTAGTATTTAACAAACATTAATAAATATATTGAAACAAGAATTATCTCAAATTAAATGTTGGCGTCAACGAACGGAAACTTCCGAATTTTTTACGCACTAGCTTTAGCTTTTCTACGCACAATTGCGAAAAACGGCCACTTTTGGCGTATATGCATAGAAAAGGTTTACGTTCTCACTTTAAACTGTAACAGTAGTTCATAAAAAAGTAAAGGGTTATCTAGGGTCTGATCAAGGCCAAATTATAAATGATATCTCCGTTTCCTTTTAAATGATTTATTTCAAATGGGGGCAGCACTGGACCCCGGAAAATTCAGGTAGCCCCGAATTTGCAGAAAGTGACTTACCTGTACCTCATTTTCTTCTTCATGCGTCGCCGTACCACAGATACTCCCAACTATGTATATTTGTTATAAAATATAGTAGTGCGAGTTAGTATTCCATAACACGAACTTAGTTTGGGGCTAGCTCAATCTGTGTGATTTATCCGTATAGGTATATTTATTTATTTCATAACTTTTATTTACTATGCGAGCGGTGAAGCTTTGGAACGCCCTATCATAAAACATCTGCAAGGCATAAGGCGCTTTACGCGTTTGTAAAAAAGCAATATTTGCATTAGTAGATAACAAACTTCGGATCACCCTACAAATTAACATCTGCAAGGTTAAGGCATTTTACGCATTTGTAAAATAGGTAGCAATATTTGTACGAGCAGGTAACAAAATATCAAGTCTACCTCAATCACAGCTTTCCAGAATAAACCAAAAGCTCTCGTGTCGCTACATTATCTTCACAAATACCTACAACACAATCCATTATGTCCCTTTTTGTTATTGAACCCTTTTGATCGCGGGCTGTTTTAATGAAAGGGTATTTTTCGAGCGTGATGTACGAAAGGTATCATTAGACGGACGTAAATACTCAGTATTACAGGCATATTCATAAGCCCTATTGTTACTTAATGTAAAGTATTCATAGAGTATTGTTTCTCTACGCTATCGAATCAGAAATGAGGAGATTCGTAGGAGAACGAAGGTCACTGACATAGGCAAGCGGATTAGCTCAGTGAAGTAGCAGTGGGCGGGGCACATAGCGCGAAAAATCGATGGCAAATGGGGCAGAAAGCTCAGCGTAGGACACCCACCTGCTAGATGGTCTGATGACCTGAGCAAGGTTGCAGGAAAACGTTGAATGCAGGCCACTTCCGATTTGTCGTTTTGGAAATCCTTGGGGGAGACCTATGTCCAGCACTGGACTTCTTGTGGCTAATATGATGATGATGATGATTACTAGCTCTTTTATACGTGCAATTCATGCGTGGTCGCTGCTCGCCAATAGCTTTGGTAACCACATGCGGTACAAAATATCTCAAGCTCCTCCGAACTTCGCAACGATGACAGTCGGGAACGAGCCTTCCGAAGCATGGAGAAGTTCGAAAAAATGTTTGTTCCCATCGCGACACAGAATAAGTCTAGTACTCACGCAAAGAAATTAGAAGAAATATATACTCAATGTGGTTTGTGATATGGTTTAATTTAGCTAGCGTCCATGTACGCATTCCTAGCGCTTTCGCATTTTGGGAGTACGCTCCCACCGAGCTCCTCAATTTTTAGAGTTCAAACGTCAAATCTATATCTACAATACAACAAAAACCCCGTCCGATCCTTGTAGGAGTCAATATGAACTACTTTTCCTAAAGGAACATTGCTTGAAACTCGAAGAAAAAAAATCGACATTTTTATACAAATTACCGGGCCGCCCGACCGCACTTTTGTATGAATATGTTGATTTTTTTTCGAGTTTCAAGCATTGGTCTCATAGGAAAAGTTGTTCATATTGACGGTCTGAGTTGTTCCTACAAGGATCGGACAGGGTTTTTGTTACATATTGTATACGTAGTAAACAAGGAACACTTATAGTGTCGCGTTGTCTGTCTCTTTGTCCGCGGTTTTACTCAGAGACATTAGTACTAATAAAACCGGCCAAGTGCGAGTCAGACTCGCGCACGTTCCGTACCAAAATTTATTGAAAAAATATCACGTTTTTTGTTATAGCGGCAATTGAAATCCATCATCTGTGAAAATTTCAACTGTCTAGCTATCGCTGTTCATGAGATACAACCTGGTGACAGACAGAGGGACAGACAGAAGCGGAGTCTTAGTAATAGGGTCCCGTTTTTACTCTTCGGGTACGGTACCCTGACGAGCTTTAATTTGGTATGGATATGTAAATTAATTACGCCGACAAAGTGGTTCAATAAAATAAATCTTATTTTTTTATTGTGTCTTGCTGGCGCTGTGTGTCCCGCAAGGTGTTAATGACTTTATCGATAAATATGAATTTATTCACTTTTCTCATATTGAGTCCCGGATCTAAACATTTTTTAAAACCTAAATATAGCGACCCATAGGGGCAAAATGTAAATTTGCAGCCCCCATTTCCCGTTATTGGACCGCGGGGGTGGGTGGAAGAAGGGGGTGCAAATATTCTACGATTTCTTCGCCCCCTTAAACTGACGCTCGGGGCAGGTATGCCCGTGGTTGTCCCCACTCCAGATCTGGGATCGTTCATATTATTATCCCTTCACATGTAATTGGGAGAACATGTCCATTCAAGTCCGTTCTAACTGTTGTTTTAATTTATCGACCGCTGAAGGGTTATGTTATGTCCTACCAAAGATAATATAATTATGGTCCTACTCATCTGTTTTTAAATTCGATTATACTTAAGAGGCTTTTCACATTTGGTTGGCTGTCTCGCTCGCAAAATCAAACATTTTTAAAGATTATTAAAAAATATGACTCATTTGTAGAAAAATGTTTCATCGACTTTCAATATAATTATATTGTGGATATTTTAGACATGTTTGTATATTGTGTAGACTACGATCAAAACTTAGGTCATCAAAATTTTAAATCTTTGATGACCTTATTCTCGATACACACACACACACACACACACACATAAACAATAAAAAAAACATGACTACAATATCTAACATATAAATTAATTGAAAGTTTATGAAACACTGTTCTTCAAATGAGTCTCATTTTTTTAATAATCTTTAAAAATGTTTGATTGTGCGAGCGAGACAGCCAACCAAATGTGAAAAGCCTCTCAAGTAAATAATTGTCTTTTCATCTAAAACGTTTATTTACACAACAAAATTGCCAACCTTTTTTATTTTTATCTTGTAGACAAGCAGGTAATACAAACGTAGGTACGCACCAAACTGATTCTCATTCGAGACAGGGAATCGAGCCATATACAATGATTTAGCTCAATGTAATTCGATTGGGAAACTGTTGACAGTCGACGATTCCACGAGAGATTGCATTCCAAGATCGTATCACGGGATTTGTGGGAATGGGAACATTCAAACCCTTAGGTGGTTACGAACTTTTTTTATTTCTGTTTGTACTGTAATGTATTATTATGTTGTGTTTATATATAATATACGCTATGTTTAAGTATTCCTGTCGTTATTGGCTCTCGTTATAATGAAATAAAAAACAATAAGGTGTAACGTGTTTGCTTTTTTTATTTCAATTAGAGTCAAACAATACAATACCCTTTTTTGCAAAAAATAAATAAATACAGGACATAATTATCTTAAAAACTAGGAAATGCGCAAAAGGCGGCCTTATCGCTAAGCAATTTCTTCCAGGCAAAAAGTCAAAAAGTCAAAAATCATTTATTTATCATTGGATATTTGTATCCCTCGATAATTGTTTTTTTTTTCTCTTTCGATTTCTTAATAGGTAGTTGTTGACGTCAGATCATTTACTTACAACTGCATTTAAGTTTACTGCCGCCTCCTAAGCGCGCAAGTACAGAAGAAACGGTAACAAACTGTACTGCAGTACTATAATAAAAAAATATCATCATCAAATTAAAGAACCTAGTTCTTTAATTTGATGATGATAATTTTTTATTCTTGATAGTGGAATATGAATAAATGATATAAGGTAAATAAACCGGAGAGAATATATTTCATAACTAATTTCATTCCATGAATATCTGGAACATATTTGGTTTGATATTGTCATATAGAATCAGGGCAAAAAGGTTCTCGAAGGACGGCCACGTACCGGGACGGGAAGTGCAGCGTAGGACACCTAACTACTAGGTGGTCGGATGACCTAAGCAAGGTTGTAGAAAAACGCTGGATGCAGGTAGTTTCCTCTCGGTCGTTTTGGAAATCTTTAGGGGAGCCTATGTCCAGCACTGAACTTCTTGTGGCTGATATGACAAGTGGCTCTGTGAGCTGTAGACCTCGCAAGTCACGCCGACCGTTAAAGTTTATCCGATAAAAAAGTAAGGGTAACCAAAAAGGATTACGAGATTTTAGAAAAAAAAATGAATTGGCTGAAATATGATATATTTTAAGTTTACAATCCTTATATTTCCGCCATTATGAAAATTTCGAAAAACTGAATCGTAATAAAAAAACTATATTATTTTCCAAACCTAGGTCCAAAGCTCGGTCAATGATACAAAGGCTAACAATGTCATATCGTATATGCATGTCCGTATCGTCGGTTATGATAATTATGGCAGTCTAAAATAAATATATTTTAGAAGTTTATTTGGTAGGCCAGATAGGTATAATTCCTATGTTCGAATATGTGCCAAATAGCTCAAGGGGTTGATACGATATTGGGTTGTAAGAGGGTTTACGTTGTAGCGAAGCGAAGTATTCGGACTAGTTTAATACGAACGATGTAAGCAACTGTGACTGTTGAAACTTCAAGCTGATAAAGAACTTTACAAAATAGAGCTTTAAGAATCAGAAAGTTGAACTACAAACTATTTTTATCACGCGGAAATGTCGTTGAAAATGTGAGAGAAAGGCGGACTAAGTACTAACTTGTTCTTAGATGAATATTGTTTAAAAAGAGTCGTTATTTTTTTCTTTCTGCTAAGTTTGCGGTTACCTACTTTTGTCTATCAAATACTGTGTTGTTTTGTCTAAAACAGCTAGCTAATAAATCAGAATGATAGTATTTTCTTACTTTCTTAACGAGTTTTTCGAGGTTTTCTATAATTTCTTTTCTACAATAAATTTAAAGAAATCAAAATAAACATTTTACTAGATAACACCTTGAACCAAAACAACAATAAGATTTCGGTTCATTACGATATCGAATTTCTCCGAGTCCATTAGTTTCTGTTTGTAAGTTTATCCCTGACGTTTCCAGCAGCAGACCACAATACAAAGTGATGCGCGTGCCATGGCGTATGTAGAGGGAGGGTAGTCGCGCATTTTTTACAAGCTTTTATTTAGTTTTACCTGTCCCGTTGTCTGTCTGTTATCAAATCTTGCAAGTTAAATTTGACCCACTTCCCGGTTTCCGATTGAGTTGAAATTTTGCACGCATATATATGTATATTGCGTGACAATTCCATATTAGGATGACATGGAGTTAATCTGATGATAGAGCCGGAAGGTGGTCATGTCATGTCTGTGATAAAACATAACTCTACCGAGTTTGCGCTCGATTGAATCGTCTTATGTTTAGGTAATTGCTGTAGTTAATATGATTTTAAATAATTACTTGATAAGTTTTATTCTTCAAATATAGATATATATCACACCTTTATCTCTAACGGTGTAGACAGAGCCCAGGTCCGAAATACCCAAAGTTATTGTGATATTGGGCGTTAAGATGGAAATAAGAAATAGAATATGTGATGGGTTTGAAGTAGAGAGTCATATAAAAGTAATTGTGTAAAAATAATTCAATAGACAAAACTTAAAAGTACAAATAGCTCGTTTGTGTCAAGTTAGAAAATAGCCCGGCTAGAAGAGTGTACTCTCACAGTTTTTTTTTTCGTGTTTGTAATTGGGCAATATTGGTGTCAGATTTTTCAAGCTCCTAAAGGCATGTGACATAGCTTGACGATTGCCAAACAACTGGTCTAACGCTTTACGTGTCTTCCAAAGAACGAAGGAACTCGATGTGTGGTCACCGAGCTCCTCCCCACACAGTGAAGCTATATCTACGCCCGCGGTTAAGAAATGTCCCAAAATAAGTAGGATAAATTGGGCATAGGATTCAAGTATATAGAAGGTACATGAGCACTGAGCAGGCTGCGCACGTGCGTCGCGGAGTCACGCTGCGTGCGTGACTCGCATGCCAACTTAACTCTGTTAATACTGGCCAATCATGTAAGACCCCAAACCACAGAATAAGTACTAGTACTCCAAATGGAACCTGTATCATCGCATCTCAAATATTTTAAACTCTTCCACGTGTGGGAGAAGGGAAAAATAGACGAACTAAGTGGAATAAAACAATCCTGGTAGTCCGACATGTCGGACAGCAAGGAATCAAAATTCCTCGTCGTCCGATATGTCGGACAACGTTGTCAAACCACGTGGCCGCAGGGGAATTTTTGATTTCCGAGGAGATTGTTAAAGCCCTTTGATTAGTTTTCTACGTACAATACCAGTCGACCACTTTTAGACTTTGTAGACCCTGTTAGGAATTAAAACGTGAATAATTAGTATACTACTAATACTTATTTGTTTAGAGTTTATTAAGCAGTTTTCAAAACCAAAAGAGATAATATTGTGAAATACATAAGTAATCGGCCTCTACTGAGTTCTAATCAAAACCTTACGACGTTATTGCATTTTGCAAAAAAATTATACAATGACAAATTTTCTTGAATGACCACGAAAATTAAATCAGCAAAACAAAATTTCGATCAAAAATAAAACTATAATTTTTATTTCTACTATGTATAATGTAAATTATATTGACATATTTTACAAACCCGATTCAAGTTCCCGAAAGATTGTTTCACGGAAGTTTTAAACGAAATATCGAGTTATCTCGAATTTTCAACTAAATTTGCCTGAATGTTTGGCAACTATTTTAATCAATTTTAATCTATTTCGCATAATATAATAATTTAGGTACGGTAGGCCTCAGAAGTGGAGTCCCAATTTCTCATACTAATTGTATGAAAAATTGAGACTCCACTTTTGAGGCTGACCGTACTAACATGTTCCTGTTTTTCATGATCCACTTACTTACCTACTCGAGTTTATGTGTTTCTTGAAAGATGGATCACGTTACACTGGATTTGTCACAAAGCTCCTCTTATAATGAGTTGATACGGTTATGTGTATCTAGGCATTATTACACATACACCTATCTAAGGTTCATCATCATCATCTCAGCCCTTCTTCCGCCTACTTCCCTTCTTTATTTAAGGTTAAGAGGCTTTTCGCCTTTGGTTGGCTGTCTCGCTCGCACAATCAAACATTTTTAAATATTATTAAAAATGTGTGTCATTTGTAGAAAAGTGTTTCATTAACTTTCAATATAATTATATGTTAGATATTGTACACATGTTTTTTTTATTGTTAATGTGTGTGTACCGAGAATCAGGTCTACAAAAATTTTAAATTTTGATGACCTTCTCTTCGATGTAGTCAATGTCTACACAATATACAAACATGTCTAAAATATCCACAATATAATTATATTTAAAGTTAATGAAACACTTTTTTACAAATGACACACATTTTTTAATAATCTTTAAAATAGTTTGACTGTGCGAGCGAGACAGCCAACCAAAGGTGAAAAGCCTCTTAATAAAAATATATTAGTTTTACCAAACGATTTAATTTAGCGTCAAAGATTGAACTGAGCCTTAAAATATTTGCACTTATTTTATACATGCCTGTTAACTCTGTGGCTCGGCACCAAGTTGTCAAGTCGAGATGCAACTCTTCATCTCTTCCTAATTGCACTAACAAGACACTGTTCACTGCATTTAATTACAACCCATCGGACGCAAGTGGCACCATCTGTTACTTAGATTCTTGTTTTTGTTTGCTTTGCTTGGCCATGAGTTTGAACAATTAATTATTATGTATAAATTGTCTATTCGTTCAATTGGTTGGTATGGCATTGGTTCTATGGCGGCATCGGCTTTTACTCTAATGTGTCTCAGTAATAATCCTGTTTACCTTACCTATGGTCATGAACGTGCAGGGGGAGTCACGTACGATTTTATTTTTTTAAACAGGAAAATACATGTAGAGATTCCTTCGATCCGTATAATTAAGAATATCACAATATTGACCTAGATATTTTAGGGAAGAAAATATCTAGTCTAGATGTGACCATCCACTGTATATTTACAGAATCATCCATCCACGTAATGGACTTTCGACACTTTTCCAATAGTTCAAGACATTGGACGGAATACTTCACGCCGAACACAATATCTGTCCATCAACAAATTTTAATTATAAGCATATATGTTTGTTTGTACGTATGCTTGTTACTTTGGTACGTACTTGGTGTTCATTTGAGTTGAAAGTAGATGTAAAACCTATTCCTGGATATACCAATGAAAGGTGTACCCTTGAATAGGTTTCGGCAGGAGAAGATCTATTGTGAGAAAAAGGTAAAGATCTATGGGTTATGGAATGAGATTGCGATGGACTGATGCTGGGATATTGTAATAGGAACGTCATCACCTGCCATAATCATGATTACTGACTATTGTAGGCAGGTGGTGGCTTGCCGCCCACTAGATGGGCCCCTCAAACGCGCCAACAATAGTTGCCGGCAAAGGAGCAACACCGGTGTAGGCGACTCAGGGGTGTCGAGAGGTGTGCTGCGCTTTCTCCGAAGTTACTCGTACTCGCGGCGTTATGCCTTTTAACACTTCCACCCCTGGAGCAACAGCTCTAACGACTCCTCTCTGCATGACTAATTAAGGCAATGTAGAGCTGAGAGCCCTGCGAGGGTCCGTGGTGTCGTTACTCACCAACAGCTCGCCACAAGTTCCGCTGCGGGTCATTATCATTGTCATTGGGCTCGTTTGATTCGTCTTGAGGATCACTTTAGATACGAGGGTGGATTGAAAAGTAGTCGGCCTAACCAAGGAAATAAACACATACTAAATCAGTTATATTTTTATTTTTCTACACAATCGCCATCAAGTTCAATACACTTTTGCCACCTTCCCTTAAAGCATTAAGACCGTTGAAAATGATTCTTATTTAGAGTCAAAATATGCGTCTACTGCTGCTTTGACTTCATCGTTTGTTGAAAATATTTGACCTCCCAAGCGTTTTTTTTAGGTTAGGGAACAGAAAGAAGTCTGATGGTGCCATATCAGGTAAATAAGGCGGATGCGGTAACAGTTCAAAGCCACAGTTGTGGATTTCGTGTTGACATGTGAACACGGGCGTTATCTTGATGAAACAGGACTTTTCTTCTGAGCATTCCTGGACGTAGTAAGGTGCAGTACTAATCAGAGTTTATGGTCTGACCCCTTTCAACACAATCAACTATAATCACACCCTTCGCGTCCCAGAATACTGAAGCCATCACCTTATTTGCCGACAAAATCGACTTAGCCTTTTTAGGTGGTGGTGAACCAGGTCTTCTCCACTG
The DNA here is from genome assembly GCA_943193695.1 of Acrobasis suavella. Taxonomy (NCBI): domain Eukaryota; kingdom Metazoa; phylum Arthropoda; class Insecta; order Lepidoptera; family Pyralidae; genus Acrobasis; species Acrobasis suavella. The sequence goes on from OW971935.1 coordinate 6,726,744, forward strand.
TTTCGATTGTTGTTTTGTTTCCGGTGTACAGTAATGAACCTATGTTTCGTCTATAGTAACAAAACGATTCAAAAAATCATCTGCATCGGCTTCAAATAACTCCAAACAGTCGCGTGAAATAGTCAATGGCGTGCTTTTTTGTTCAATTGAAAGCAGTCGCGGAACCCACCTCGCAGACACCTTGTGAAAACCCAAATCGTTGACTATGATGTTTTGAGTTCGTTCATAAGAGATGCCTAAATTCTAGGTTATCTCTGTAATTTTTAATCTGCGGTCTCCCATAATTAAATCAAGTACTTTTTTAATATTTTCGTCAGTAGTGGACGTCGAAGGCCTTCCAGAGCGGGGTTCGTCTTTCACACTCTCTCTACCACGCTTGAATTCTGCTATCCATTTTTTGACAGATGTATATGACAGAGCGGAATCCCTTTATGTACTGACCACATCATTATGGATGTCTTTTGATGAAAGCCCCTTCTTATGGAGGTACTTAATGACGGCACGCTGCTCGATTTGCTCCATTCGCGGAAACTAGTCCAAATGCTTTGTTAATAAATTTATAAAATCACAACTAATTATCGCACTCGTTTCGAACTTCACACAAGTACCTAGTCTGAACTGAACTAAATAATGTTCGTAGATTTGAATTTTAGAATTAAATGGATCTGTGTTAGGCCGAGTACTTTTTAATTAACCCTCGTAGAAGCTTGTTTTAAAAAATAATTTCTTTTAAATTATGACTTGTTGATTTAGAAGGCGTCCACTAAATCGAATTTGGGCTATTCTCATTTAACTTGACTAATACCTACTATATGATTTTGATAACAATAAAAGAAACGTAGGTCATATGTACTTCAAAAATAAGATTTTCAAAAACTTTTAAGTTTGTATAAATATCTAACTGTAATTTACGTATACCTACTAAACTCAATCATCCTATCATTTATATTCTCTCATCAGGCGCTAGTTCTAAGTCTTTGAGGCATTAATTTGCAACCAAGTCCTCGTTTCCTATTCCTACACGTTTAAGCTCTTACCGCCTTATGCGGAGCTGGAAAAATGGCCTGCAATTCAATGTCTATTTTTTTTTTTTTACTTTTATTTGTATCCTTTTAACCGTATGCGTTACCGTATCGAAAGAAAATGAGGGTAATGTCTTTTATTGCTTATTGTATAAGGTGGTCGAAACAAACATGACGTCTATTTGTACGAGTATGGGCATTTCATGTTTTTTCCTTTGAAATTAGTATTTGTTTACTAGAAAGCTTATAGAGTAGATTAGTGGCTATCCTTGTTTATTGCTAAATTGGCTCAATAAAAACAACGGTAACGAGTTAAAAATTTAAACATATGATTTTAGACGACTTTTGTAAAGCTTACTTTAGGTGGTTTCTTCCATGTTTGTCAGAGAGGGAAGAAAAACTTCGAATGTTCCAGCTGCTTCGCGGAATGGGCGAGAATGCGAATAAAGCAGGCGGCTATCAGCCCTCTATTCTAATAATAATAAATATATATGTAACGTGGAAGAGACATACCCGTAATAAATCGAACCACAGGCTATACTAGATTGCTCTAGTATAATGAAATTAAACAAATAGCTAAAACACAAAAAAAAACGGCATTTCCATTCACAAGTGTGCAACCGCCCGGGCCATTTGTATGGGAATGTCGAAATTTGTTTTGGTTATTTGATGATTATTTTAATTTCATTATACTAAAGTGATCTAGTATAGCCCGTGGTTTGATTTATTAAGGGTATGTCCCTTCCACGTTGTATACGGCCAAATCACACAAATTTAGCTAGCACCAAAGCAAGTTCGAGACTTGTATGTATTAAGTATAGGTACTATTCGATTTTTTCCACTTTCTCGCCCACCACGTGAAAACTGGCCTCTGTCTGCTTTTCTAAGCAGACAGAGTTATGGTGGGCGAGAAAGAGGACAAAATCGAAATAGTAGATACCTAATTAGAATAGAGAGCAGCAAGATGCTGTGTCTGCCCCATTAGAGACAAAGACGTGATAGTATATATAGAAATAAAGAAAATAAGCATAAGCATGATTATCTGTTATTGTCCAATTTTTCGAGATTTCAACCATATCTTGTACAATATATGGGGGATTATAATATAGTTTTTTTATTAAATTTAAGTTAACTTACTTAAAAGTACCCCTGTTTTTGAAGTAAATTAGTACTCAGAGAATGCGTTACTGAATTTATATAAGTATGTATATATCCCTTTACCTGTCCCTATAAATAAAATAATAGATAAACAATTGACCTGGGAGGAATTCCTCCCAGTAACAGGTAAGGGGATAATGCTTGCGTCAATACATTTTGGATCTAAACACTGAATCAAACACAGCTACAACGTTATTTCCATACAATGCGAGAGTCATTGTCCTATTAAGGATATATCGGCTATAATGCTTCCACCAGCTCGATACACACCTTACGTCTTCGATTCGCCGTCGACAAGATTAATATTCGAGGCGGGTGACGATCCCCATCGTGACAATAGGCCCATGTCCTCACGGCGGCAAGTGAAGAGAGTATAGAAGTAACGCAATGATTCAGATGTGACATTTGTACAGGCCATAATAACACGTCCCCAAGCCTTTGATACGCCATAAACAATATTCAGAATAATTCAGTGACATTAGTTCCATGTCCTCACGGCGCAAACTGACGAGAATTTAAAAGTCTTGTTAGACACTAGGGCTTTAATGCCTAGTAAAACCAAGACGAAGGCTTTTTTGACATTAGCACAAGTTATCGCTCGTCTTAAGCGATTCAATAAGGCGCCGTAAAATGGATGCTAAAATAATTCAATATAATTATTACTATTTATTTCAAAAATGGGGCTCTATCTAGATGTGATTTGCTTTTGCTTTACTTTCTTTGTTCCAAAGTCTTTCTAAAAATTGTCATTGGATATTGTTCCCACGTATTTTTATCTTTATTTTTAAATTCAATTAAATTATGTTTATCTGTACCTTTATAAGTAATCGTATTTTTAAAACAGGTATTTTAACAATAGGTTCTATGCATACATTTCAAGCAAAACCGTGTGTACACTTTTCGGCGATATTTCTATGCGTTTTCTGTTTTGTGTCCCCACGGCGCATGCATTTTCGTATAATGCCCATATAATGTTTCGATGAAATAGCCTCACATTGCGTGCCTTTCGACGTTAGTTTGGCCATGACTGTCTTGGGGTAACTTCTTAGTCTTTGGCGTGCCTTTGTTTACTTTAATTATGTCGTTTAAGTGATTTGTGTGCTCCCAGGCCTGTCATTAAGTTTTTTCTCAATTAAAGTAACAACGTAATCTAGAGTTTCAACATTTTAAGTGCTGTGTGCGTCTCTTATGGTCAAATTAGATTAATGTTATAATTGCAAAAGTGTAGCTCTGGATACTTGTGGTCAGAATTAACAAATTTGAAGTGTGTGCGTGATATAATGCCATTTGAAGTACGAGTATGTGCGAAATAAAGATACCGTGCCATTTGGTTTAAAAAAGGGAAGTCACAGTTTTGAAGATCAAAGTTTGATTTAAAGGTCAAGGTCAAGGTCAGTCACGGTGTTATTCAAGATCAAGAGTTGAATCAAATTTATTTTGACCAAGAAAATGTTTCTATTGTGCAAACTGAACTATATAACAATCTTTTGTAGTATGTGTGACAAAGTTTTGACTGTGTTAGTGTGAGTTTCGGACCCGGAACCGGAAACATGCTGAAGTTCTGCTCACCGGCGGCGAGGCGACGCGAGCCGAGCGCGGTTTGTATTGTCCCCAACTTTCGTACACTTGGATAGATGTTCGGGGACAGTTCTTGCTAAACGATACTATCAGTAATTGATGGATATACAAATATATAGGCTTTTTCATTTTAACTTTTTCAATTAATTAGTGTATAGGAATATTGTTTAATCACTATTTTATTTCTTTAGATAGGATCGTGTACGTTTTTAACACAGAACTATATCAAGGTTTTTAAGCTTTGCACCTGCATTCGCAAAAACACATTATTTTAGCGATCTTTTGTTTTTTTTTTTATTTATGTTCAGCGATTATTCGAAAACGCCTGGACCGATCTGCTCCCATACAACAAACGTGTTTTTTATAGATAATGGTACGGAACCCTTTGTGCGTGAGTGCGAACCTACTTCTGGGCTAACTCAATCTGTGTGATTTGTCCGTACATATTTATTATTACATATTCTTTGCTAGAACCTAACAAGATGCAATTATTCAATTACTTTCTCGAAGTGAATAAATAACCTAATGGTCTACCAAGAAATACGATACAACCAGACAACCGTCAGATAATTGGTACAAAGCAAAATAAAAACACAAAACAGTCCGTTGTTCTTTTATAACTTTAAATCGTTCCTAGAATTCATTACTCTGTAAAAGGCTATCGGATAATAAATTACGAGCAATGTCTAGCTGAACAGATTAAGTTTTTCTTTGTGAAAATAATCGTGGAACTTTCTGAAGCTTTCTAGAAAAGAAAATCTAGCCAGCTTCAGAAATATCTGAGTTATTGATGTTCAACCTTGTCATGGAGAAGTGTTGTCAACTTTTTCTTCATCACCAGCCTGTATCAGTCCACTGATAGACTAAAGTTCCTTCCAATAAAGGGAGGATATGACCATATATCTTAATGTTCATATTTATATATGTTTATTAAACGATGTGTTTATGTTCATATGCAACGTGGAACGGAAAGGGAGTAGCAACCCGAAAGGTAGTAAACATACTAATCAATTTGAACAACTTTTACTATGGGACCATCACTGAAATCGAAAAAAAAATCTTCACCTACATACAAAATTAAATGCCTACCGTGCCAAAATGAATGGAGCTGTAGATTTTTTTTACGATTTCAGGGATTGTCTCATAGTAAAAGTTGTTCACAAAAATGGCGGACTTCAAAGCACTTTTGTAAAAATTCCTTGCACGTAGGTTAAACCAAAATGGCGGTTATCGGCGCAGGTTCAAATAATGCGCCGATGACAGCCATTTTGGTTCAATTTAAGTGTCAGGAATTTGAACAAAAATGCTTTGAAGTCCGCCATTTTTGTTCAACTTATTTGTGTCGCATTGTTTGTTTACTCCCTTTCGGGTTGTGATTTACCTTGTACTTGTTGTTGAGGAGCTCGGTGGTCCGGCGGGAGTGCGTATTATTGCGCTTTCGCAAGTAAAGAGACACCGGGCGTGGTCCGCACTTGGATGGGTGATCACAAGTGGCATAACAATTTGCTTGAGCTCCTCCGTGCTTCGGACGAGCTGTCATCGTTGTATGGCAGTCGTCAAGCTGTGTCAGATGCCTTTAGACAGCTTGAAAAACCTGACACCAGTGTTGGCCACCAGACCTGAAAGAGCTGGAAGTGATCGACTGGTCAGATTTAGCACAGAAAAGGGAAGAATGGCGCACTTTAATGTCGCAGGCCAAGATCCACTTCGGGTCGCTGAGCCAGCGAAGTAAGTAAGTGTTGGCCACTTACGCACACGAAAAACAAACAAGCCTTGTACCTAAATGTCGAATTTAAAATATTTTCGGATCGCGTTTCAGTACCAATATGTCTATCAATCACAAAGTTGCGATAACAGCGAAACTCGTAATACACATCTGTGTCCCTCGGGCAATCAATGCTAAATCCCGCGAGCCACCCCGCTTCGACCTCGAATCCCTACCTTAGCTTTAATGCTGGTGTGATTGTAGCATCAGCCACCTGACTGCGATATAGAAATAATATACCACCTGAGTAATACTATACAGATACACACTTTAGTGATAAGGTATTGTTTTTTTCTCTATTGATGTCAAATTTTAGATCATGTCAAAAGCTAAAAAACACACCATGCGTGTTTTCGCTACTGCAAAATTCACACGGTGTGTTTTTTTAACAGTCAACGTGTAGTAGTTTGTTTTGTTGCAGTAGAACTAATCAGTCTTAAATTATTTTATTTTATATTATGTATTTATGTATGTATAGAATGTAGATATTAATGATATGCATGTTTTGCATGTTAATGCATATATATTATAAACATATCTACATATATTATTGTATATGTATGTTTATAATATTGTATATCTTGTGTATATATTGTGGCTCATTTTATTTCTGTTTTTCCCAAAGGCTGTCTGGTAGACATTGCATTAGCGTTAAGTCCACCTTTTGTCCTTTTTTGTCAATAAAGATTTAATAAATAAATAAAAAGGACACCTTAAAGGTCAACAACTAAGTTAGTGGATCTGTAATGATGGCGCCACACGTGTTTTTAATGTGTTATGGGCGGTCCTATGTTAAAATTAATTCTGACATTTTCCGCAATATGGCGTGGTGGCACTAACAATTCGTTAACCTTTATATTGGAATAATCCTTGTAAATACGAGGTCCCTTAGGCAATCAATTTTGAATCCCGCAAGTCACCACAACCTTGAATAACATCCCTACACTAGCTTTGATCTTTGCCTGATTGTCACGTAATCCACCTGACTGCGAAATTTAAGCGTGTACACTACGCCTCTAGTATTTTAGACATTTACTATACCTATGAGTATTTGGGCAATAATAAATAAAAAACTGATTTAAAATAACTCCTGATCGCTCCCAATAACTCATAAATAGAATAATTAGGTCACCCTGAATTATTCCCAATGGCTCTTGCCCTCACAAGTAACTCGTTATCTATCTTAACTATTTTTATTACCATCAAGCTGCGAACCAAGTTTCTATTTGGGGACCAGGTGGTTTTAGATATGGAGGCAACCGATTTGCTTGTCTGTTTGACCAGCTAGTTGAGCCAGTGTCAGCTTAGACTTAGAGAGACTAATATAATAGATATAGGGACAAAAAGTAGGTTTAAACTTGTATACCATTAAGTACTTACTTAAACATATTTTAAAAAAAAAAAACATACATATAGATAGGAAAATATGAACAAGTAATTATAAAAAAAAAATAATAATAACAAGCTTGTGTCTAAAAAAAAGATTAAAGTGCTCTTCAAGACGAATCAAAGGGTTGCGGCGTTTTAGTACAGAATTCCTATGGTCACCTTTTGGCTCCATTATCAGATCAGCTCGATGTCATCATAATATTGCATTGTCACGCAATATACGTATGCATGCAAAATTTCAGTTCAATCGGAAACCGGGAAATGGTCAAATAATTTAACTTTATTTGATTACCGACAGGCAGAGAGCGGGACAGGTGTAACCAAATAAAAATTTGTAAGATGGCCATTTTCCACATTGCCCTGGCTGGTGACCGAACCCAAAACCTCCGAGTGACAGACTACCATGTTAACCAATACGCCACGAAGGTTGTCAACTTTTTCTGAATATTTAATTGTCATGTTCCAGGTAAACCCGGGTCGGAAGGCGTCGCTGAGCGGTATCCGGGAGGGCGACGTGATATCCTCCATCAACGGGCGGCCCACGAAGGGCATGAGCAACTCTGATGCTCATGCCATGCTTAGATCAGCTGGCCCGGTCCTTCGGTTGGGGTTGAACGAGTGAGTATCAACACATTTATTTATTAAAATCTATTGAACACAATGGTACAAAAAGTAAACTTAATTGACTAGAGAATGCATTAGGCATTCTCTAGTCAACTTTTAGGAAAACAGAACAAAATAATTTAATTGCGATAGGCGCTTAAAGATGTACGTACTGCACAAGTTTACTTAAATACACTCATACAATACACATAAATCAATACTCATATACATATATCTACATATACGTACATATACATAAATATTTAATAATATAATATTCATTAATTACTAACCCTAGAATAAGTTGTTAATAACCCTAGGATAAGTTGAGTGTTATTCTAACCTAATATAGTTGTACCTGTCTGAAATAAAAAAAAAAATATTATTATTATATACATACATATATAGATACATAAAAATACATAGTCTCTGCTTATCCCCATGGGAAACAAATACGTACATACATATACATTATACATACATATGTTTTGATATAATGACTAGTAACAAATTAACAGAAAGGTGCATGTGAACTTTTTTCTTGATACTTTCGTTTGATAACTCGTAAGAGCTCTTACATATCGGCGACAGGTAGCTTACGACTCCTGTCGGCGACGATAGCCGACCATCGTCGGCGACAGGTATCGCGGACATACTGTCGCAGAGGCTAGAAAAGTCTGTTTAAATTGGTAGAGCGACGCAAAATCCATCCTTGCCATACAGAGATGAGTAGACTGGCATTAATCGGATCACTGTCCATTTCCGAGGAGCGAAGATTAGTCGTGACGCAGATTGGAGCACTTAGTCTGTGTATGACGAAGCGTGGCATTTGGACTGTTACAGTGTGCGGAAGTATTCAGGGAGATTGCATAAAGTGCTGGAATAAAATAAGAACATTTAGATGAGTTAGTATCGAATGGTCGTAAACGCAACCGTCTTAGTTTAACACAGACTAACTTTGTTACTAGGTTTGAACCATTATCAGCCCAAATCAAGTTGATACCTAGTATCACACACTCTCTCGCCTGTCAATGTCATCTTGATTTGAGCGAATTTTAGCTATAAAAAGCTACACGTTCTCACTTAAATATAAACAGTAGTTCATAAAATAGTTTGAAGGGTTATCTAGGGTTATATAAAAGCGAAATTGTAAATAATATCTCCGTTTCTTTTCAAATAATTTATTTCAAATGGGGGCAGCACTGGACCCCGAAAAATTCAGGTAGCCCCTTAAGTCTACTGCTGGTCTAAATATAAATTCATACAAAATGATTTTTTTCTTGTGTTTTGAAGTGGTTTGTTATATTACAAGGTACGTGCCCCGAGCTCTCCCGAATATCTAGAAGCCGTTAGTCTCAGCTATTATCCGTTAAATTTAAGTCGTCAAGCTATGGCCGATGTAGCTTGTAGCAGATGTAGCTTGAAAAGACTATGTGGTAGTGTCACACTAGCACAGAATAAGTACTAGTACTCACGTGCAGAAGTCTTACTCAGTAAAAAAATTCAAAGAAATATCTACTCAATGTGGTTAGCGATATGGTTTAATTTAGCTCGCGTCTGAAGTCAGCACCTATTCGTTTAGCTACCTAGAAATCCATTGCAAGCCAATTTCATTCTTATTACTCTAGGCAAGCGATTTATAATAGGTGGGAATCTACATAAAACCGATTCAGTGAGCGGATTTAGTACTGAATTTTCCACTCCGGAGCGGTCGCCACGCGTAGGTATATTTTCAATGTCTAAACGGGGATTGACACAGGCCTGCTGACTGAAACTAGTTTGACACTACCACACAAGAAAAACGAAATGTGAAATATAAATATGTGAAAGGGTAAATATGAATGGAGTTTACCTGATAAACCATCTAATCTCAACCCTGCCTGCTTCTGTACTCGTCTCTTCATACAAAGACTAATGCTTCAATTTACGTCACGGATTATCTTCGATTCTCGGAAATACCGAATAGTGATCGGATTAGACTGGACTCGTATCTGTCGGGAAGCATGGATTTTACGTCACTCCCTCCGAAGTTAGGTTAGACTTCCCTAATCTGTAGTTTAGGATCTATAGTTGACTACAAGGATTGAAATAAAAGGACATTGTACGAGTACATACGGTCGTACATGCATAAAATTTTTTATTGGATATACGTACAGTCAAGTACCAAGATGCCTGACCAGGCCCTCTACTTATATCTTCAATTTTATCTTAAATTAAAAATAATATTTACATGGTAATTTATATTCAGTGAGACTTAATTAAAATCTGTCTGAATAAAAATTTTCATGTTAATATCATTTTTAGTCTCTTTAATTCCCATGTCCGTGTTTATGGAAAAAAATAATCTCTTTTCTTTATAAGTAGTATATCTAAGCCTAGAATTTTCCAAAAAATATTTGATTATATTTTACCTACCCCCAATTTTTTTTATAGGGATTTCACCTGTAGGTGACACTGGGTATTATTTGAACTATTCATGTAATTTTTTTCTTTTTGATTTGTGTAATAAACCTGTTTTGTGTACTTATAATAATAGTCGTCAAGTAAAAAATAAACTTAATATTATGTTATTATGAAATAAATACCAACACTTGAGGTGCAAGCCAATATTACACTTGCTGCATATTTTGCGCGTACGCTCATGACAGTATCCTCAATGCCACTGCTTAGGGAATATGCACGTATTTCTTTTATTTGCTTAATAAAACCCTCATTATCCACAGTAAACAAATACGAAAGAATTTATAAAATATCTTAATCAGCGACGAACATGTGATACTTTAAAGTTTCAAATAGAAAGAGAAGTCCGATATGGACTGGTGACGCCAAAGTCCATATTATCTGTACATTTGCCGTATAAAATAGCGTTTTTGCGAGTGAGATAGACATATTTTCGTAAAATCGTTATATCTCCTTCGTTTTTCAACCAATTTATATTCTGTTTTCACTGTTAGTATCTTACTTTTGAATATTTATGGAAAAAATATCTAGATAACACATATTTTTTTCATGCATATTCTTTATTGATGCGCGAACTCCGCATGCAGCCTCACGGTTTGAGGGCTTTATATATTTTTAAAAATTGATAGAAGCAACATCATCGGGTCTCTTGAGTCGCCAGTGCAAATAGTACGACCTTTTCAGTACTACTAGAGTCATTCTTTGCCAGAGCAGCCAGATAATTTGACCTACAATTTTCCGTGTTTCGGAAGACACGTATTATTCCGTTGGTCCCGGCTGTCATCATTGTATGGTAGTCGTCAAGCTATGAGAGATGCCTTTAGGTAGCCTGAAAAATCTGACACCAGTGTTGGCCTCTTACAGACACGAAAAACTATAGGCTTTGTTCAGCTTGTTTTCCTAAGTTGCCTTTTACAACACCCATAGGAAGGCTTGAAGTGGTCCTAGTCTACTCTGCCAGAAACCACATGACATTGCTAACAGACTACGGACTGTATATTGTCTCCGTTCGTCACCATATCGTCTTCCAGGGCAATTTCATATAAAGTCAATTTGTAAAACACAGAAAAATATATTTGCAGACTAATACAGCGACTAGGGTAACTGATTTTTATAACGAAAACCATAAGCATGTGTGCCTACTTAGTAGTAGAAAAAAATAACAATAACAAACAGGAGTTCAATTTTTTATCCCTTGTTTTTGGAATAGTTCATGGTGTGTGTATAAATAATGCCCAGTGTCACCTACAGGTGACACGTAATAATTAGGACGATTTTGTAATAATGCTAATTATTATAATTTACACAAAATACATTTATATCGTTCTTTATACATACATTCGTAAGATGTAATAAGAAAAAAGGCAATACTTACAGCCTAGACATTTTTATTTCTATTCATACTGTACGAAGTCACTTTATGAAAAAATCTCAAGTATCGCGCGAAATAAGTAATTGATTTTCACACTTAGCGTATTGTTACTGTTGCCCAAAAAAATATATATATAATACTACCACTCATTGGCTTTAAATCAACAATAATAAGATCAAAAAAATAAATTGTTTTAAAGTTGAAAAAAAAATAAAATATCTCTGGCACCTTCAGGTGACACTGGGAATTGACGAGTTAAGAGAAAATTCAAGATATAAGTAGAGGGCCTTGTCAGGTATCTTGGTACCTGACTGTACTTATAAATGAGAATGGTGTAGGTACCGTGCGACCTCCGGGATTCAGGATATTTTATTTTTTTATCATTCAGCGTTGAGCTCGGTCAATTGCATTATCTCGTGCATCACATCACCAGGTACAGGCTAGGTAAAGATGTACCTATTTACTAGTGACATTTTACCGTGAGGTTCTCCGTTTATCCATTGTAAAATCTGACACCAACTGTATGATTGTATAAAGAGAGCAAGAATGCAACTACTACGAGTACAAAGCTACGAAAGTCTCGTAGAACCGTTACGATTCTACGATACGCTGTCGTTTTGCAACAGGATGTTTTCTTTTTTTGTTTAATAAATACGAAAAACTTACAAGTACGAATTATCAAATGACATGAAAAATCTAATAATACCGACATGAACAAAGTTCTTTTATGATTATTGCTGTTATCAAAATTCTTTAATTTTTGAGACCATTTTCCTATTTAATTTGTAAAGTTTGTTTTCCAAAAATTACTTACTTCGACAAAAGTTTGTATGACACGGTTGTGCCTTTATTTGCTTCACAGTGTGGAAGCATTACTGGGCTTCACAGATACTCGGCTGTCAAGAGACAAAATACAGGATTGTACAAAATTTCGAATCTTTTCCACGAATAATTTATTAGTTCTTCAGGAATATCTAGGTCATAATGAAGACATCATTCTCATATCAGCTACTAATAATCCATTGCTGGAGCTAAGCGTTTTCCAAGTTTTGGTTCGTTTTGGAAATCCTTGGGGGATGCCTATGTCTAGTTTGTGATTTGAATCAAATGTCAACAATGTATTTTCAGCATTTGTCTTTCTTTCTTTCGATGTATCTTTTTGTCAGTCAATCATAACACTCCTGCCATTGCTTCATGCCACTCCTTGATTATGCAGATTCCTACTATTTAGATGCTACAGAGAGCTTCTGAACAAGCTAGAACAATTGCAAAATTTATGCATAAGATTCATTTTGGCATTTAGAATTTTGGATTAAAAAATAAAACGTTATATCAATAAATAATCAATAAATAAATAAAATAAATAAATAAATATATAGGGAGGGACATATAACATAGAACACACACATATATATATAAGATGGCCTTTCTCAAATTGTCCTGGGTCTTGGATTTATCTATATGTGTATTTATCATAAAATATAGTATCGTTGGGTTAGTATCTCATAACACAAGCTTAAGCTTACTTTGGAGCTAGCTCAATCTGTGTGATTTGTCCGTATATATTTACTTATATGTATGTTTATATTTAAAGGTTTAGATAAGTACGGATATGTATTTGTATTTTACTTTACTTTATTTTGTACACGCCAACTACTACCAGCTTTTCTGTCTTGGGTCTGCTGGAAGAGATTTTTTTATTAAATAAGCAGTACCTATGTACTCAATGTTTTACTTTGTTGGTTTCCGTATTAGTGACATTAATTTTGTAAATAAATAAATAAATGTAGTATTTGCTTACATGTCATGCTATAACGGGTTGCTGGCTAACTACTGTACTGGGAAATGTTCACAAACTAATAACCCTTCAATTAGTAAGTTAACAAACCACATCAAACGTCCGGCTGCGTTTACCAATATCCATTTTCGGTAACAAACATACCTAATTGTAATGACTGTCGTCTACCAACCGTAGTTTGATTGATTGACCAGTTACTACACTACCTAAGTAGCTTTTATTACGTTGTTGATTATATTTGTTCAATCTCTCTGAAACATGATATATTCCGTCTTATTATAAAAACAGGACTAACTTTGTTACTAGGTTTAAACCATTATCCGCCCAAAATCAAGTTGACATTGACAGGTGAGATAGTGTGATATTACTAGATGTCAACTTGATTTGGGCGGATAATGGTTCAAATCTAGTAACAAAGTTAGTCTGAGTTTAATAATAAGACTGATTATGTTGATATCATCATCATCATCATATCAGCCACACAAAGGAAGTCCACAGCTGGACATAGGCCGCCCTCAAGCATTCCGAAAATTACTGATCGGAAGCGGCCTGCATCCATCTATCCTATGTTGGTTGGTATTTATACAATATGTAACAAAAACCCTGTTCGATCCCTGTAGGAGCAACTCAGACCGCCAATATGAAAAAAAATCGTCATTTTCATACAAAAGTATTCAACTGGCCCGGCAATTTGTATGGAAATGTCGATTTTTTCTTCGAGATTAAAGCATTGCTCCTATAGGAAAAGTTTTTTATATTGACGGTCTAAGTTGCTCTTACAAGGATCGGACAAGGTTATTGTTACATATTATATTGTGATATTATTGGATAATATTAACTGCCTCAGCAGGCCTGCGTTACTCTCCGTTTAGATATCGAAAATATACCTACATTATTTACTATGTGCGTGGCGACCACTTCGGAGTGGGAAATCTAGTTCCCGATTCGTCGCGATCTTTTTTTTTATGTGTATTCACCGATTATCGCAAACGCCTGGACTAATTTGTATAAATCTTTTTTTGTTTGAAAGGGTATATGTGTCAGGTGGTCCCATAGAAATTTTATCAAAATCGGTGTAGTTTAGGGGTGAAGTCTGTTTTAAGTTTTGTGTAGTCCCACATCCTTGCCCCTGCGGGGATACCGTCGATGGCCTTGGACTCCACGGACTTTCCTGTATCAGGAGTGCCGGTCGTTTAGGACGTCATTCAGCCCTCAACAATAGCATTGCCATACAACGTGGCAATGCTGCCAGCCTTTGCCAGCCAGCCAGCCGAGGGGTGATATTTTAGTGGGACAGCATAATTTGTAATATTTATTTTATTTATTTTTTTAGTTTTAGGTTGTTTTAGTATTTATTTAGTTTTAATTAATATTTTCCTATTCATAGTTTTAATTTAATTTAAATAGTATTAAGAAGAAATAAATAATTCTTTTGATATTTTTTTCATAGATTGATAAAAATGAAATTGGTTTGCAATGTCCCTAAACGAACAGGTGCCGAGCTCTGACGCGAGCTAAATTAAACTATATCGCTAGCCACATTAAGTAGATATTTCTTTGAATTTCCTTGCTGAGTGGGACTTCTGTACGTAACTACTTATTCTGTGTCCTCAGTTAGTAAGTTAACAAATTACATCAGACGTCTAGCTGTGTTTATTAGGGTTTTTTGAGGAGCTCGGTGGTCCGGCGGTTGTGCCCATTACTAGCTCTCGCAAGTTTAGGCGACATCGGACGTGGTCCGCACTTGAATGGGTGACGACACCGGGCTTGAATGGGTGGCTACAAGTGGCATCAAAATTTCGCTTGCTCCTCCATGCTTTGCGCATACAGGCCGTTGGTCCCGGCTATCATCATTGTATGGCAGTCGTCAAGCTATGTCAGATGCCTTTAAGAAGCCAGAAAAATCTGACACCAGTGTTGGCCACTTGCACGCACGAAAAAAAACAGGGGTTTTTTAATTTCAAGAAAGTTCTTATAGGTACTCTACTTAACAAATATGAATAATTTTTTAGATTTAATAATAATAAGTAGTAGTAAAAGAGCACAACTTTTCTTAACACATTGTAAATAATGAAATTTTAGGGTTTCCTATTCTTTCTTTCATATCTCCAAAGTACTTCATCATATTTTCACCAAATTAATATAGGACCAACTTGGTACATATATGAATCAACAAAATCGGTTCACAACACAAGTGGTGATGACATCGCGTAACATACCTACAAAAAATAAAATAAAATTATAAATTTTATTGTTTTTAAAAAATAAAGTAAAATTATAAATTTTATTTAGTAGTTTTTTGTAAGTTTTAGTTATTTTAGTTTGTTACGGGTCGAATTTAATAACCTCCTCCTTTTAAAGTCGGTTTAAAACAATCGGTGGTGCCATCATTTTAGACCCAGTAACTTAGTTGTTGAACTTTACATATAAATATGTTAAAGATTACCTCCCTCCCGCTGTAAATTCTAATCTAAGTTTGTTGTCACCAGAGACAGAGAGATGTCGCCGCGAAGAAGATCTATTGGCAAGAGCACCGAGCTGAAAAGTAAGTATATTGTACTCTATGACATTCAGGTAAGGTTGATTTTTGATGTGAAAGCTTGTTTTTAAGTTGCAGAGTGTAAAGTAAAAAAGTTTGCATTATTTGCTCTCAAGAGGTTTACAAAACTAGTTCACCATTAAGCCACAAAAAAAGACTAATATATATCTATACATACATATATAGCATATGTTTACGTACTTACTTAATCTGGTACACATTTCTTAATGATAAACCTAGTTTTTAGTGTTTATTTATTTTATTATATTTCCCTGTGTCGATGAAGTTCTATTTATGATCGCAAGTACTAAAGGATTTCAATTCTTTATTACTGGCGATAAAAAGTAAATCAAATAAAAAAAAACTTTAATCGTTTAGTATTTATTTTACCTTCCAGAAATACCGAATGAGAAAGTCATTTCAAAACCTATTTGTTTCCTCGCTTTATCACAAATGTGAGAAATTAAATATGTCATTTTCCCTGTCTCGAACATTTCCTTTTGTAGCTTGCCGTACGAGCGTACTTTACCGTCGTCTGCATATGCAGATCTGTGCAGAAAGCCGACTTTATCGCTCCTCCACGTTTGCTTTCAAATGCGCAGAAAACGCGTTCAAAACAAACTTACAACTTTATCTCTCGCGTCAAAGAGTTCAAATTGAAACGTCTTAACTATTTGAATTTATTGATACGGCGTTGCTTTTAGCTTCCTGAGTTCTGTGTCGCTATATTTATTTACTTGATCTTATTTGGTTCCAGGACCTTCTCAGTTGATCGCTGAAGTGCAGAGTGGGAGAGCTACACCCCAAGCACCTGTGTACGCGACGATCAGACCATCAAACTCACCGCTGAATAGACCGCCATCTGTGAGATCCTCGCTAAACTCCATACCAACCGCATTGAGCTCCACATCGCTAGTTAAATCCGCAGTGACGACTGAGGAGCCGTTAAGATTCCATCCAACAAATCCTTTTTATACGACTTTACCTTCGAATTATACTAGTGCTTCCAAACTACCATTGCCAAATGGCAGGCCCCCGTTCCACAATGTAGATAGGAGTAAATCAAGAGAAAACACCTACAACGATTTCAGCTCCGATTTTAAATCAACGTCTTTCTTCAACAACACACACGAGTCTGGACCTAGTAGTCTTCCACATACAAAATCTAACCACACGGGGTACACGAATGGATATGAAGCTACGACCTCCAAACCCACTAGTAAAGATAACACCGATCCTTTCTACGATAGTAGGTTTAATCAATACGCTGATCAAGGTCTTCCAAATAATGTAAAAGATAGCGGAAAAAATCCTTTTGATACGAAACGGAATAGTGATCCTTTTGAGAAATATTTAAGAAAAGATGCAATTAACGGGAAAAATGAATCAGCTTTGCCAAACTCATTGAGTGACACGAATTTTAGAAAGAGAGAAGAGATAATGAAGCATACGATAACGGAGCAAAAAATAAGTGAAATAGAGGAAGTTAAAACTATTAAGAAGATTATCTTTAACGGCTCTAGTGAATCGAAGAAAAGTGATAAAATAGAAAATACGAAATTTATTTCACCGAGTAGCACTAAAGTAAATGACTTCGGTTCACAACACACTCTAAGCAAAGAACAAGAACACAATAATGGCGAGCGGTTTTCTTATGAAGCATCTAAGCCAGGAAATGATTATTTCAACAACGTCGAACAAAGACGGCGTGATGAAGAAAATCGGAGCACGTATCGATCGATGTTTGAAGATTACACCAAATCACAACCAGGTAAGTGATAAATTAAATTTCACAATTCAACTCTTTGTAAGCTTGCTGCACATCGCTGCAGTTTATTTACCGATATAATCGCACCCGATTTTGCATTTTAACGATCTGCGGACTTCTGCGGTACTGGGCATAGGTGTATTGTCATCTAACTCTTTTAAATTTTAGCGTTCCAAATTATATTAAATTAAAACAAAGACGCCTTAAATAAATATAACGTATATGATAGAATAACTGTAATCTGTATGGTATGCTGGCGGGTACCTATCTAATGTAAGGCCTGTCGGGTGAGCTTGTGTTTGTGGGTATTAAACAATTGTTCAATCTTAAACTATCGTAGTGACTAGACTAGTTAGACAATTAATATCTATCAGTATAATGTTTTATCACATCCCACATGTCAGATCGCAGTACTAAAGGGTCTAGAAAAAGATACTAAAACAATTTTAAACCCAAGAAACGTATATCAAAATATGAAAAATATATTTTGGCCTCCAGTATAAATTAACCGATCAACTGATCCGAGTTTCCAGGATATTTTTCACATTTCACATTTTAGTATGTTTATCGGGATACATTGTTCAGTTTCTGTGACTGACCGATAGTTACTGAATCTACCCTCAATATAGCTTCAGTATATTTTTTTCGACGTTCTAGAGTGAAAATTACCCATATTTTTACCCATATCTTGCTCTAAATATGCTTATAAAAAACAAACATAAATCATACACGCAGACAGAGGCCAAATATAAAATCAAATTACTGCCACAATAAATATTCACCTATACTTCCGAAGTATTCATTTTTCAGCCGTGGAGCAAGTTCTCCGGGCATATTTTCCATATTATTAGCAGCGTCGTATCGCACCCTTTTTCAGGAGTAATGGCTTGTATCGCACATCCTCGAGAACGTTTTTGTTGCATACATTTGCAACACGTTTTTATAAATTATGGAGCTTTATTTGCGAGCATATAATTTTTAGGGTTCCGTAGTAAACAAGTAACCCTTATTGTTCCATGTTTGTCTGTCCGTCCTGAGTTTTACTCACTATAAGTACTAGAAAGCTGTAATTTGGTATAGGTATGTAAATGAATCATGCTGAGAAATTTGTAAATATTTTTTGGGTAGCTCCCTTTCAAGTTAATTGGAAGTAATTTTTGTTCTCGACTAACTCATCCTTGAATAGGTTTTTCAAAAATATTGTTAGCTTGTGAACACGCTTTCTTTTTGATTTAGAGATCCGTGTCTGAAAATTTTGGTTTTATAGTATATTTTTTTCTTAGAGTTAAGTGTCCCCCCCTCTATCTGCTAAACGGTTATATATGGATACGTAAAAAAATTCACAGCAGTAGTATGTATAACGAAATTTAAAAGAAAACTATCAGGGCTAAGTAGGATTTATAAATTAAAAAGTTAAAACTTATAAAATGTACTCAGATAAGGAAAATGTCATACAAATTCAGTAGAAAAATAGTTTTTAAGACGTTTTTAATGGCGTGAACTCAAAGTCGACATACGCAAATAGGTAGGGAACCCTACACTGCGCGTGGCCGGACACACACTTTGCCAGTTTTAAAAATAATTGCTTGGCTTGTTTTATCTAGTTCCACGCTGGTCCGGGAGAAAAGAAAAAAAAAACATATAATGTACCAGCAGTTTATCTTGCCGCACATATCGTAAAACCCGATTCAGGGAATTGGTTAATCTGAATCTATTTTGATTCCCTTTTTCCATCTTCACGCCCATTGATTAAACGAGGCCTTGGGTTTTATAGCCCTTGGCTCTGTCTGCTAAGTTAGGAATAAAAACGCGCTAGTGTATTTCTATGTGTATATCTGTCTATTGTTTTTTTCTTTTTAGCTTGAAAGTGCCTCTTGGAAAATTAAAATTCTTTGGCGAATAGCGTTACCGCATGAAAGTTTTCCAGGGAAATGGTCGCTTAAAGTCATGCTGCTTATACATAATAGTTGTTATCGCTACCACAAACTCGCTAGGATTTTTCATAGCCTTATCTTTAAGTTGTTAAGTACATAATCTTACTAATATTATAAATGCGGAAGTTTATATGAATGGATGGATATTTTATTAAGCTTTCACGCAAAAACGGCTGTATGGATTGGAGTAAAACTTGGCATGTAGATAGCTTATTACCTGGATTAACACATAGGATACTTTTCATCCCGGGAAAATGTAAAGCTCCAGTGGGGTTTTTAAAAATATTCCACGCGGGCGGCTAGTATTTAATAAAGTTGCTTATAGCATTTCTTCGCCAACCACTTATTTAAAAAAATAAATAAACGGATTTGTAATGATAAGGTCTTCTTGAAGTCTTCTCTTACCTTCGAACTAAACATTTTACAAAAGCCGTAGCGACGCGAGCGGCAAGAAAACCTCTTCAGTGGGACTCAAGTTCGACTTGCATCATTATGGGAGTCTGGAACTTTAAGAAGTGACTGAGCTTGGGCGCTCAGACTTGTTTGAACAGTCATTGAGTAGATAAGTATACACACTCTGTATGCAGATTTGGGCCTTCGCCACTAGCTACATAGGTACATGCAATGCTCTTTCTTAGTAGATATTAAGAATATAGGACCCTCATTTTTATCTCGCTTAGCGTTATAAATATTTTTTCAAAACTAAAACCGACTTCAACATCTAACTATACAAACGATTTTGATAAAATTTCAATGGGACCACCAGTAAGTTGTTAAAAAAATATATTTTTCAAATAGGTCCAGGCGTCTTTGAGTAATCGGAAAATATACATAAATATAGGTATATTACAAACATACTCGTATAGGTATAATACAAATATAGGTACTTACATTCGAATTGATAACTTTCTCCCTTTTGGAAGTCAGTTAAAAAAGAGAAATATATTTTATTTTAGATGTGCAAAAAAGTAGGTAGGTAGGTTTAGGAAGGTTCATTCAGAAACGATTTTAAATAAGCTTGTAGTTTTATATTGTTTTTTACTTACGTCACCTTAGTTTTTGTCCTATTAAGTATATAGTATGTACTATATGAGTTATGGTACACACATGTACCTTAAACCGTAAACCTATGCATCAAATCTTGTAAAAAAAGAAGGAAATTTCGCTACGAAATATGTAGGTAGATACATATTGTGTTGTGACTAACAAAATAATATATTTTAGTGAAGGCGATTGAGTTTCCTCATATTTGTGAAATACGTACATTTGTAAACTAAATAAGGATATATTTGATAAAGTTTACTGATCACTATTTCCTTGTACAATATATGGACGTAAATGTGTTGTAGAGGAAAAACTTTGCTGCACAATAATCGTAGGAGTAGATAATATACTTACCAGCTTACAAAAAATATATTTTTTATTCAATACACATATAAGTTCAATGATTTTTTATTAAGTTACATAACATTAAATATAGGTTAAAGTAGAATGAAAAAGAAACAGCATCTTTTTATTTTTAACCATTGACGTAACAGTTGATAGGGGGATAAATAAATTATCATCATCATTATTATATATATATATATATATATATATATATATATATATATATATATAATAAAATCGTAACCGATCGTTGTCTGTACATGAAAGATAAATGAGAAGAAAAAAATTGTTGGGGTCTTTTATCCACGCAATAAAACACGAAACAATGATTTTTAGAATTTTTGTCTGTTTATCTGTTTGTCTGTGCGTTTGTGCACGCTAATCTGAGAAACGGATGCATCGGTTCGGTTGCGGTTTTCACTAATGTATTTTGATAAGCTTCACTTAACATTTCTTTCATCGAAATCCGTTCATAAATAAAAAAGTTATATCAATTTAAAGAATCAGGCCCAAAAATTTTGTTTGAAATATTGCTATAAAATGTATCTGTTCCGTTGCATTGCCTTAAACTTTTGTTATACAATGATGATTGAAAGTTTATATAAAGTTAATAAAACCGGCCAAGTGTGAGTCGGACTCGCGTACGAAGGGTTCCTTACCATTATGTATAAAAAATCACGTTGTATGGGAGCCCCTCTTAAACAGTTATTTTATTATTTTTTAGCATTTGTTGTTATAGCGGCAACAGAAGTATATCATCTGTGAAATTTTCAACTGTCTAGCTATCACGGTTCATGATATACAGCCTGTTGAAAGACAGACAGACGGATTACGGTTACGATTTTATAATATGTATGATGATGATGATAATTTATTTAACCCCCTTTGTGTAGCAAATGTTAGGTACGTCCATGGTTAAAAAGAAAAAAAAAAGATTCTGTGTCTTTTTCTTTCTACTTAAGCCTATATTTAATTGTTATGTAACTTAATAAAAATCATAGAATTTACATGAGTATTGAACAAAAAAAATATTTTTTGTATGTTGGTAAGTAGATATATTATCTACTCCTACGATAATTGCGCAGCAAAGTTTTTCCTCTACAACCCATCTACGTCCATATGTTTTACAAGAAAAATGGTGATCAGTAAACTTTATTAAATATATCTTTATTTACAAAAGCACATATTTTAGCCTTTACTAAAATACATTATTTTGTTAGCCACATTACAATATGTATCTACCGGACAGAAGGACAGTGAAGTTTTAGAAATAGGGTCCTGTTTTTATCCTTTGGGTACGGAACCCTAAAAATGGTCAATTTCGATGTATTTGGAGTGTTCTTAAAAATTAGACTTTTTGGTCACTCATAGAAAAAGATATGCCGGTATTGGTTTTGCCACTTAATTGAGTACCAGTACCTTTCTAAACAGGACGTAGTGTCTCGGTCCGTCCTGACACTAAAGTTTCATTTTGTGGGCCAATAATAACCAGACGCCACCCCCATTCCGTATTGGTAGCATGGGAGAGATGGATATATTCGACGATTTTGCCGCCCGGGATAAGTGCAGTTCCTTTTAGTACTTAAACTAAATATTTAAATTAACTAATTATGTTTTTACTCTAAATCGACATTCGCAACTACAAAACCCTTCCCCGCGCGTGGCCTGACATACACTTGGCCAGTTTTATTGAAAATACTTAAATGACGGTGCTCATAAACTAAAGTCCACGCTGACGAAGTTGCGGGCAACAGCTATTACTTAAATAAATATATAGGGACAAATCACACAGATTGAGCTAACCCCAAAGTAAGCTTAAGCTTGTGTTATGGGATACTAACCCAACGATACCATATTTTATGATAAATACCTTATAGATAAACACCCAAAACCCAGGACAATTTGAAAAAGGCCATTTTCCAACTTACCCTGGCTGGGGATCGAACCCAGAACCTCCGGAATGGCGGACTAGCGTGTTATGCCACGGAGGTCGTCAAAATACATGAATACATAAATTTTTCGGAAAAAAATGAAAAAACAAAAACAGCACAACGTCATGTACATTAGATTCATTGCATATAGATTTCCTTGCAGAAAGAGAGCATAAAGATATCACGCATGAATTTCAGACCAAAACAGAACAAACAAAATAGCTATTTACAGAATCCAAAATGAACAGGCAAAAGGCGAAATCCGGGCAAAGGCGGCGAAGCGAAGCGAAGGCAATAAATAGCCGAAAAAGTAATTATGCGAGTGGAGATAATTTTCTGGGCGAACGCGGTCGAGATGGATCTCCGGCAACCCAATTTCCGGGGGTTGGACACTGCTTAAAAACTATTAGACTGATACAGATCTCTGGGGAAATCAGGATTTCCACAGGGATCGTATGTTTGCGTAGTGTTATTTATGATTATTAAAATAAATATTTTTAGTACCAATTTGGTCCCATATTCATTTGGTGAAGATAAGACGAAGATCGTTGAAGATATAGACGAAACTCCTGAAAGAAGTAAATACGGTTGATTTTTTTTATTTAAAAATTTACCTAATTTTTTTCCATATATATTGGGGAATTAGAGATAGAAGCTTGTTTGTTTTGTTTTTCGTGAGTGTAAGTGGCCAACAGTGGTGTCAGATTTTTCAGGCTGCCTTCGGCTTATACGTGCCTTCCGAAGCACGGAAAAGCTCGAGAATACCTTATTGTCTTATTATAATCGAAGCTTATTTAGATAAATGAATCAATACACTTAGTAGGCATCAAATATATATTTTTAGCTAAAACGCATCTTTTCCCTCTTTATCTTATACGTTAGATTCGAGACAACTTATAAAATTACTTCAATTCTGAACGCTTGTATAGACATAGGTAATCATGTAATAAGTCAGTATTATCAACAACAACACAATATTTCTATTGTTCCCACAAGGCTATCTTTTCATACTTCGCTCCAGTAATAATCATTAGCTCACAGTCATTTGTTACAAAAGTCCATCAATCGATTTGAAGTAACTCAGCCAAGGTCTCAGGCCTGCCCTAAGGAGTGTCGTCACGGTCTGCAGTCAATCTGGATGTTTACTTCCCGAATCTTAGTTAGTTCGTCGCCGACTATACAACGTTCTTTAGACTTTGTGGCCAGTCGCGTTTAAAAATAATAGAAAAGTAAAAAGGTTATGTATGTAAAAATAATAAAACTCTTTGGTGGTGCATAATGAATTCTCCGTGCTTCGCAAGTAGTCCATATATATTCCATCCGGTGTCAGATTCATCCGCGACGGAATCGGACGATACTGAGGATTCGGGTAAGGAGAAAACGGTCGGCGATAGACGACGAACGAGAAAATATAGCGATCCGAAGCGAAGAACCATTACTAAAGTCAGCAAGAAGATATTGAAAGCTATTGAGAAGCTAACGTGTAATATAAAGAGGCATAAGAAAGCCAAGAAGATTGTTGAGCCGGTGCCGTTGAAAAAACGTATGTATTGCTTTTTTGCTACCTATGTATATTGTGACGTTAAAGAAATACTTAGTGTATTCTAAACTAAACTATACGCACATACGAGTAAGTACCTAATTTAAAATGATATGTATTTAAACTCGTATTACGAAAAATGTGTCTTTACCCAAGTATTTAAAAAATATTACTTATATTTCGAGCCATAACGTGTCCCACGTGCTGGGCAAATGTCATCCCCTACTTTTTCCATTTACGCGTTCTGCGTTATTTCTTTTCAAAAATTTAATTGATTATAAAAATTAATATTTTTTATCATCATTTTTTTTAGAAACAATCGTTACTTGTTTCTGTAGTCTATTACGTAGATATCTCGTCCATAGATTTCTTGATCTTCTTTTTGATACTGGTATATCGAGAACAAATGGAATTCTTTGAGGTGAAACTAATATTGAGGCTTCAGATTCATTCCATTACTACTACTATTACTTAGACAATGTACTTAGTGCAACTACCTCTATCTGGCTGGACACCGATTTGCGATCCAGACTCAGATTCGATCTCAGAAATAGTTATTGAGAGTTAGTTGGCTGTCCAAAGGCTACTGATAAAATGTTTGGTTTTATTCTTCTTCTTTGCGTGGCGATGATGTTTCATAATATATTCTATCAGCCCAATAATGAGCTACTCCAACAGCGTCGTTAGTAGCCGTACATATAAGTCGTCCAGGGTACAGGTGGTAGGACATCTGAGACAAGAAAGGAGATGTGCCATAGCAGGCCTGTGTCACTCCTCGTTTATATCGAAAATATATCTACGCGCGGCGACCGCAGAGGGAAATTCGGTAAGCCGCCGCGCCGCTGACTGAATCGGTTTTGTGTAGGTACGGTACGCCTCAGAAGTGGAGCCCCAATTTCCCATACTAACTGTATGAGAAATTGAGACTCTATCTTTGAGGCTTATCGTACCTTGGTAATTATTATCGTAGAGGTATTCTAAGTTCTAAAGAGAGTTAAATTAAACCATATCGCTAACCGCATTGAGTAGATATTTCTTTGAATTACTTTTCTGAGTAAGACTTCTGTACGTGAGTACTAGTATTTATTCTGTGGCCATAGTTTGTGGGGAGGAGCCACACTTGAACACTTTTTGGGAACTATCAATAGTGTTTCACCTGGACAAAAGCTTTCCACAGCGACCTATTTGGGTTCGCAGTCTGTTAAGGGATATGTTTCGTTTTTACTTTATTCGTAATTCGTTTGTCCGCTAAAAGTGAGTTATTATTAATATTAAATATTATTGAATAAAAATACTAACCGACAAGCTCAAGATCTCACTTGTTGTGTCCTGATATTTCATAGAAAAGAAAAAAAATGGAAACCGTAATATTTATATACCAAGTAATAACTTTAACCTAATTATAGAGATTGCCAATTTGGAGATCCTTGTACAATGATTGGAAAAGGTCAAGAGATACTTCACTATAAATAAATTCGTAGTAGAATATGATTCTCATTATTTTCTGGCTTTCTGGAATAATGATGTCAGGTTGTTCTCGGGACGCTCTTTATAGGCTAATTTGATGACAGTGGTTTGTAAAAGTCATTTTTAACCCACGACAAAAATGTGGGGTGTTATAAGTTTGACGCTAATGTCTAAATGTCTGTCTGTGTGTCTGTGGCATTGTAGCTCTCGAACAGATGGACCAATTTCGATGCGGTTTTTTTATGTGAAAGCAAGTTCCTTTGCGATGGTTCTTAGCTAGGTTTGATAAAGTCGGGGTTTTTTAATTTACCTGGCAAATAATAGATGTAGCTACCTACGGATATCAATTGGGTATCGGCTTCGCTTTTTTGACTACTTAATATTTTTTACTACGCAATTTATGTTTGTTTACTTGTTCACAAGCATTATATGTTATAATGTGTCAACATTGTATTATATTATAAGTATTTATTAATTAAAAGACAAAAATAATAATAATAATATGACAAAACCCTTCTGGCGAGTAGGCGACCAATACTGTGAAAATGAGTTTCTTTCAGCGTTTCTTCTCAGCAGTGGTTGTTACGAAGCGCTGGTATCGGTAGCTTTACTTTAAAAATAAATTAAATTTTAATATACTTTACACGTAACATAAATTATACTTATTGACGTGTAAAAGTGCCTGTAAAGGTCTAATTACTGAATAAACATTTGAATCTTTGAATCTTTGGGTACTTTCATGGGTCAAAAATGATTACTTGGTATCGCAAAGAAAGTAAAACGTCTCAAAATAATGCCACTTGTCGTGATCATATCCATTTCCAATGTGATTTTATATTTATTATTGCAGAATAACTGTTATTAAGCGTGCTATTTGACTCTAAGGAACTATGACGTCATAAGTCTATATTTCATACAAATCCCATAGATTTTTTTGGTATTACGTTTAAAAAAAAGTATCTGATTTGAGTTGTCGAAATTGAAAAAAAAACAAAAAGAGGCACCGCCCTGCAAAAATTGTACAAAGCATGATGTCATGCAAAATATCAATGCGCTGTATCCAATTTTTTGGTAATTAGGGGAAATTGACGTTGTGTCCATACAACATTGTCAGTCTGACGTTTTCTCGCAAAATGTTATGTCAATTCGATGACAATTCGTTATCCCTCTTTACGTGTTTAAAGCGGCATTCAACTACACACATCTTTACCATTTCTCATCGTTACAGCAGCCCTGGACATCTGCCGTGAGAAACCTCCATTTCATCTATCAAATGTAGCCTCGCTTAAGTCGACGGTCGTAAAGTGCAGGCACTGACGACTTTAGTTTGAACTCGAGAGCTTGAGGGTTAGGGATCTCTAAACTGTATTTTGTGAACGTGTTGCAGAATTACTAGTTCGTACTTAAAATATTTGAATAGTTTCAAATACTGATTTAAATAGTATATAATGTGCGGAAAAATATCTAATTTTTTTTTTTCTGGAGTGTGATTCGAAGTCACGCACCCTCATGTGATATTGTGATGAAGAAATTCGCTAGGTGGCTCGAAGTCACCGTAGCACACTAGGGTAGAATTCTGCCTTTTATCTCCTCAGGCGTCGCATAAGCGCAAACATTAAAACCCATACATATTTAGTGTAAACCTCCACGCACACAAGCTCTACGCGTTGCTAGCGCCGCCACGTCGCCACCTGCGGCACAGAATAAGTACTAGTACTCACCTGCGGCTGAGTTTTCAGTATGCTTCCCTATTGAAAGTGCACTCATGGTACATACATGTGGGGCGTGAGTTCAAATCTCAAAATGATGAAACATTTTGAGATTTGAACTCACGCCCCTCATGTTTGTACCTGTATTATTGCTTTAGATATTTGAATAGTGGTCTAAACATACAGGGAAAAAATATTTTTCTTCTTAGGCGTTCGTAAAGTTCAAGCCTGTTTGAATGTAGATCTCGTTTAATTTAATCGATCTCCTTCTTGATATCGATCTTTTGTTGACTTGTTTTTTTCAAGAACTTGTCCTCTATGTTCTTTCTAATAGACATAATTAAGTGGTGTCTGCTTCTCCTCCCGTTCAGGTTATAGATGTCGCTCAAAGAAATGGGCGTTAACTTTGAAATAATTTTAGATAGGTCAATAATACGAATTTACCATTGGACTAGTCCTAAATTGCGAAATAAGGAAGTGGATTGGGTTAAAAAGATATAATTTTATTTAGTTTGTCAATTAGATTATTCAAAATAATGGACTAAGGGATCCATATTTTTAGGGTTCCGTACCCAAAGGGTAAAAACGCGACCCTTAGTACTAAGACTCCGCTGTCCGCTGTCCGTCCGTTGGTTTGTCTCTGTCTGTCACCAGGCTGTATCTCATGAACGGTGATAGCTAGACAGTTGCCATTTTTACAGACGATAACAACAAATACTAAGAACACAATAAAATTTGATGGGGCTCTCATACAAAAAACGTGATTTTTATGGATAATGGCAAGGAACCCTTACCATTATCCGAAGCGGAGTAGTAATTTAAAATTCACAAAGATACAACGCATCGAAGCTTCGGAGTGGGGACAATTTACATCACAGTCTAGTAAAAATTGTACTTAACCGTGACGTCTAGCGAAAATTTAAATGCTGTGTATTGTATCTTTGACATTATTTGATAATTATAGAAAAGGAAAAATTACAATATTTTATACAACGTGCAAGGGACATACCCGTAATAAATTAAACCACGGGCTATACTTGATTACTTTAATGAAATTAAAATACCAAGCAAATAACAAAAAAGTAATTCGACATTCCTATACGAATTGCCCGGGCAGCTGCACACTTTTGAATGGAAATGCAGATTTTTTTCGGGTTTTGGCTGTTGTTTTAATTTCATTATACTCTAGTGATCGAGTATAGCCTGTGCCATATTGTGAATTTATCATGGGTGACATACCCATGTTGTATACAACCCCTTCCACGTTGTATACAATATATAACAAAAACCCTGTCCAATCCTTGTAGGAGGAACAATTTTTTCTATGGGACCGATGCTTTAAACTTGAAGCAAAAATCATTATATTCATACAAATTGCCGATTACCGAATGACTTATGGCTCTGAAACGTGGTCCCTTAGGTACTATGGGTCTCATAAGAAGGCTCAAGGTCGCTCAACGGGCTATGGAGAGGACTATGCTCGGTGTTTCTCTACGCGATAGAATCAGAAATGAGGAGATTCGTAGGAGAACGAAGGTCACTGACATAGCCAAGCGGATTAGCTTATTAAAGTGGCAGTGGGCGGGGCACATAGCGCGAAGAACCGATGGCCGATGGGGCAAAAAGGTTCTCGAATGGCGGCCACGTACTGGCAAGCGCAGCGTAGGATACCCACCTGCTAGATGGTCAGATGACCTGAGCAAGGTTGCAGGGAGGCGCTGGATGCAGGCCGCTTCCGATCGGTCGTTTTGGAAATCCTTGGGGGAGGCCCATGTCTAGCAGTGGACTTCCTGTGGCTGATATGATGATGATGATGATACAAATTGCCTGGCCGGCCGAACACTTTTGTATGATAATGTCGATTTTGTTTCGAATTTCAAGCATTGGCCCCATAGGAAAAGTTGTTCATATTGACAGTCTGAGTTGCTTCTACATGCGGATCGGACAGGGTTTTTGTTACATATTGTATAATCTACCTAATGAACCAAAAAAAAAAAATGTGAGATAATACTACAACTGCAGCAAGAATTTGCAGGTTGTCTATTATAAGTCTAATTTTGAGAAAAATATTAGGTCTATTACTGTTTCACTGGCATCTTCTACTATTTTTACAAGTGTCGCTAAGTAGTATTTGGTGCTTTCGAAACTTGGCTTCCTTTGCTCAAAATAATAAATACATAATGGTTTATAATAATTCTTAAAAAAAACATATAAAATCCAATGTCTTTTTCTTTAGCACACACACATGAGAAGCGCTCGATGTCTTGACATCCGAGAAAATTATGATAAAATGGTCCCTCAATCTCAGACATATTGCATTGACATTTTCCGGCGTTTTACCCTACACAATAAAACTGGAATACATGAATATATTTGAATCGGGTTTCCAAATAGTGGTGTTTAATAGGATTATTGTGGTTAGCGGCTTTTGAACCGGAATATCTTTTGGACTATTTGCGAATAGTCGCAAACACATATTATTTAGATATTATCCGATGGACATATTAGAATTGTAAAATGATCAAAGCTGGAATTTTTATCCGTTTAAAAATAACGGCAAAACGTAAGAAGTATCACTTTGATGTGTATGATTGTTGCTTTATTTCCGTATATATTCCGATTAGCTGATTAGCCATGAATTAATCTAATACAAATAAATTAATACAGCTAAATATACTACATTTTTGTTAAAATCTGTACGTTATTAAAATAAATTTTGTTTTAAAATCGGTACAAATATTATTTTTTTACTTTTTGCTATCGATACCACCATTTCACCAGACAGATTAAGACTAATTGACAAACTTCAATAATTCTCGATTTTAATCATAAATTGTAAAATCATCAATCACCCATGCATAGTTTATTATTGCACGATAATAAACTATACATGGGTTATTTATTATAAACACCTCTCACATTAAAGCTATTTGAGTGCCAATGATTTTACACTGCCGAAAATATTTTGTATATATACAGTTTGATGTTTCCGTGAATGATCGGAAGCACGCTTTGGCATTATGCGGCTATTTATTTGTATGGGGTCAATGAACCGGCACTATGTTGCGGGCTATGCTGCCACAAGAACCATATAAACAAATAGACATCAATAATGAACTATAGGTACCAACTTTTGTAAATCCACATCAGAATTAAATTCTTTATGAAATGCATAAGCTCACTGACAACTGAATGTTTGAATACCTCATCGGTGGATAATCGATAAAAGAAATGAACTACTTTCCTACTTTGCTATAAATTTCAGCTCATTATCGTCTGATTTATCCAAAGATATCTAACAATTATGGGGTATTTATATAAAATTCAATTCAGAATATACAAACTTAGGAAAATTCGTTAGTAAATAGCCTAAAGACTACGATATCCGAAGTATACTTACTTACTATCCGAAGTGGATCTTGGCCTCCGACGCTAGATGGCGCCGTTTCTTGCGGTCTTGTGAGCGTTGCACGCGTCACGTCGTCAACTCCGAGTCTTCGCAGGTCTTTCTGTACCTAGTCGGCCCATCTGTACCTGGAGCGACCAACAAGTCAGCGGCCATTCGGCCAGGGCTGGATCTATCATATGGCTTTTTGGGCTTCAGCCCAGGGCCCCGTTTTAGTGTTCAGGGTTGGCAACCCTGAACACTAAAACATAAAATATTAGATTTCGCCCCTGCATTCGGCCGACCCAAGTAGGCTCTCTTCAACGCAAAGACGGACTCGCGAGTTCTACGACTTTCATAGCCACTTCTTTGTTATATGTACAAACTCCATTTTTTCTAGTTCCTGGGTTATAGGTAGGCGGGCATGGAGTCCATACGTGCGTTAACTTGCAATACATGAAATGCGCTCAATGAGCTACTCGAAATACGCTTGATGCCGTTTGATCTAGGAAATAATGCGAATTTCAACCAGATAATGTGTTCATAACCTTTGTAACAGATTGTGTTATCTTAATGTCGTGCCTCTGTGAGGCACGAGTTTGATCCTCACTAAGACGACTTGTACCTCTGAATTTGTATGATTTTCAACTACCACCACATGCTTTCAGTGAAAAAAAACATCATACGTAAGCATGAGTTAACGGGTTACTCACATAGAGAGTCAGCTATACAGACATCGTGTTAATCGCGACAAAGGAAAACATCGTGTGGAAACTAGCACTCTAGTTCTCTAGTGCATGATAATTACTGTTGTCACTAGATGACAGCAATTGTTACCAATGTCAGATGTCTTTGGGCAGCTTAAAATAATTACACTAGTGATAACTGCATAAGAAAGACTAGATTAAGTTTCTAATTGATTAGTCACATTCTCTGAAGTATTGTTAAGTGTGACAAGATCTATCGAACAAAGTTAAATATTATGATTTAGAGGCTACTTGTCACAATAAAAAATAAGATAAAAAATGAAGTTTAGATACCTACTCGTAGGACGGTAGCATTTTTGTGGTTCTTGCAGTCTACGTGGATGAAGGAACAACTGTCATATACCTACTACGTTTGGACAAATGACAAAATATCTCCTAGCGTCGTTGGTTCCGTATAATATATAAAAATCTGACACTAGTTTTGGTTACTTACACACACTAAGAACAAACAAGAACTAAGTACATATCATTTGGCAAAAGGTCTTTCATAAGCCTCTATCTGTGGTAATACTTTTTCAATTGTTGTCATAACCTGGAAGATTGGTGGAGGCCTTTACTTATGTCGTAATAAATATTCAACGACTATTGAAAGAGAAAATCGATCAGTTTCCAATGTATTGTCAAGCCCGTGTAAAGCTGCACCGGATCTAGTTAGCTTGATAAAGCGAACAAGAGGATTCATTGACAAAATAGTGAAAAGAGCAGCCATGGCCAACTTTAGGCTTGCACCACCGGAAGCGGCAACAATGCCTACATTATCCGACATGAAGGGTGTGCCTCGTGCGCTACGCAATGCGTTACTCTGACAGCCACAGTTCCGTCCCTTTGATTGGTACGATTGCTGCGCTTGAATGAAACTGTAGTACATGTCAGATGGACAGTGTGTGTGACAGTAAAAACCGATGCAGATAAAAAGTTAAAATTTTCATTCATGGGACTTGATATCTGATGCATATGTATTTTTTTCATGGCCGATCTTCGGCAACTTTGGGTGATTCTTTTGAAATGCTTATCATCTTTACCAATACATTTGTGCGAAATATTGAGGAATCGGCCCGACTTCAACATAGAACATCTTTAGATTTTTTATGTTTATTTATTTTTATTTTTATATGTTTGTCCATACTTTTATTAGTCACTGCTAGTGACCTGAGATACCTACACAGGTATGTCACTAGCGGTGATATCGTTTTAACGATCCAGGATAGATGGATTTACCCTATTGCAAATATGCTGCTGATAGTATAATTTAAATATCTTCAAGTCCAATAAATCCTTAGCTGGATCAAATATGACGCGAATTTTCAAAATTGTCAATTGCAATGAATAAGTTGAATACAATGCTATGACAACTACGCTAACTTGAGCAAATCCTGTTAAGGATTTCCCGCGCAATAATGCGGCCACTCTACATAGATCATTGTCAATTTCAGTTTATCTCGTTAGAAAGTCCTAGGGTCTTGTAAGTTGTCCGGAATGCAGTTTGATCGTGGCCCGAAAATGTTCTTGTCTTGTTTTTTGATTACATGCACTACCCTGAAATTGATTGAACTGCTATTTGAGGTATTTTGAGTAGTTAGTATTTTTTGATTTTGAAAGAGTAGTTCAGGCATACTTAGATACATATACCTAGGTAGTGCGTTTGCTTTATTTCATATTATTTAGCGGTTGTTTGTCTTCATGAGATGTTTAAAAAAATCGGATAACATAGGAAATGCTATGAATGGAAGTGGTGCAGGTAATCGACGAACAACGTTGTGACGAATAAAACATTTTAGAACATAATGTTATGGGCCAAGACATTAACAATAATGTGTATCAACAAGCGTAGGTATCCCACGCTTAGTGAATTGTTGTCCTGATGAGTATAATACCTCATAGAAGATAGGATATAAATATGTACTCGTTCAATAATAAAGCGATAAAAAGAGTACCAAAATGGGCGAATGTGTATTCCAAAAAATGTTGCAATCATAGACAAACGATTTGGGACAAGGTTTTACGGGACAAGACGTCAATAATCATGTATGTATTGAATGAAAGCGATCGAAAGGAGCGCTGGGCATCCTCCCACGCTAATTGAATTGTTGTGATGCAATACGGTCTAGTTGGCGGTTTATTGGATGTTTAGTCCGTGATTGTGTTTGTGAAGCTTTTGTTAGTGCATCGCCTAGTTGAGGAGTTTAGCATTGGAAGTATCTCAATGGATCAGATTTTTCTCTCTGAAGTTGAGATATGATCGCATTTATAAAAGGTTCAGCTTCTGTTGCGTGGTTTTGTATTTCAACACTTCATCACTGGGTAAATAAAAATGTCCTGGGTCTAGGGTGTTCATCTATAAATGTATTTATCATAAAATATAGCACCGTTGGGTTAGTATCCTATAACACAAGCTTAAGCTTACTTTGGGGCTAGCTCAATCTGTGTGATTTGTCCCTATATATTTATTTAATATACCAATTATAAAAACAATCAAATTAGTCTAATATTTATTAAGTTTAATTAATTTAGACAACCTCTGCGGCCTAGTGGTCCTCATGCTAGGCTGTCACAGCGAAGGTCCCTGGTTCAATCCCCGATCAGGTCAATCTTTTTAGATTGACCTGGGCTTTAATGTTTTTCTATACATGTATTTTTTATAAAATATAGTATCGTTGAGTAAGTATCCCATAACACAAGTTTCGAACTAACCTTACTACATACCTTACTACTTAATTTATTTAAAATTTATTGAAATTTCATGTCCAACTTTTACTCTTGAAGTTATGCGTCTCTGAAATACCTTACCTGAAGATATCAAAAGCATGTCAAATAGTATACTCATCCCATTTACCCCCTCCTCGCAGTACAACCCCCCAAGGAAATAAGCGAAGCCTGAGGCCGAAGGCTGAATGCTCAACTGCCCTGCGAGGCCGAAAGCTGAGCCACTTGCACCAAAGGCTGAGTTTTTGTCCTTCTTTTTCATTAACCCAAGATAGCCGCCGATTGTTAACTTTGACTAAAACTTCTTTTCCAGGGTTTTTTTGGGTCGCGGAATCCGTATTTTAACTTTTTGAATGCCAAGATGGCATCTGGAAATTAATTTTTAATTTTTTTTTTACAATAGATCATTTAATTCAAGGGCAAGGTGGTCAGACGACCTGAACAAGGTCGCTTGAAAACGCTGGATGCAGCTCGCTCTTGATCGGTCGTTTGGGAAATCCTTGGGAGAGGCCTATGTCCAGCAGTGGACGTAATGCGGCTGAAATTATGATGATGTTTGTGGTTTTGTAGTGAAAAACTTCGTTGTTACCGGTATACCACGACACGTCACCCATCCACAGATTTATATATATTAAGTTTTTTTTTAAAATTAAAGTCTCCTTAACAAATAAGGAGTAAACAACTTGCATTAAGTTAGCATTAATTCCATCTCATAATCGCATTGCGGCGCCGAGCTGACACGTCTCCTGCAAAATTTAAATCTACCTCGGAAATCGCTGCCAATTATGCTGATGGGAAAACAGCTAACGAAGAGGATTACTATTACATTTTAGAGTGTAGTTTTATTTTATTTCTTATCAAACAGATACTTTAGTAGGAAACAAGATAATACTAATAATAAGATAAAACATACTACATGATTTGAATTACTTTGTGCAATTCCGCCACCAGTTAGTTCATGCAAACTATTGCCGGCCGGCGCCCACCCACTACTGTTAGTCCCAGCATACCTGCCACCAACAGCCCGTGTGCACCCGCCACCAACAGCTGATGCATGCTCCCTCCGATACTGCTGCATCCGCTGCGGCTGCAGCAATATCGGACACCGCATACGCGACACGTGTTTCGCCTCTCCACGAGGCATCTTCAGGCACCAAACAAGTTGTTGATCGTTCGGCAGTCAAGCGTCGAATGATAAAACTACACCGTATTGCCATCCTTTTATACTATTAGAGAAGAGGGTGGGGGAGCGGAGTTGCCCGAACTTTCTATAGTAAAAATATTTAATAAAGGGGAATTATTTACCTCAAGCTGTTTATTTATTAATTGAATATTAGATTTTTTAAATCACACAATAGTCATTATGAATCGTCCTGATTATATTTCTAAAGTAAATGATATATTAAATAAAGATGAGTTCCAAAATTTAGACCATGATCCCACAAAAAAATATTTGGCTCAATTGAAGTTAACTGTAAATGGTACAAAATTTATTTTTCCAGATAATTCGTATTTAAAAACAAAAGTAATACCAATGAATACACATGCTCCTATGTTATACGGCCAACCTAAAACACATAAAGATAATATACCAGTAAGGCCAGTAGTATCTTATATAGGAGCTCCAACATATGAACTGGCAAAGTTTCTTAATAATTTTATTAGAGAAAAAATAGATTTTAGACCAAAACATAGCCTAAAGAATAGCTTACTATTGATTGAAAATATCAAAGAAGTCAAGCTTCCCATCAACGCGAAATTAGTTTCTTTAGATGTAGAAAGTTTATTTACAAATGTTCCATATAAAGACTGTTTATTAATTTTAAAATCTGAACTTGAAAAGAAGAAGGTCCACCCGGGTGAAATAAATGATATACTAAAATTAACAGAATTATGTATGGTCCAAAACTACTTTCAATTCGATGGTAAATATTATATTCAAAAAGAAGGTTTAGCAATGGGATCTCCTTTGAGTCCTCTTATGGCTGACATATTTATGGATAGTTATGAAAGAGAAAATATTATTGGGAAATCAAATAATATTTTTTATTATTATAGATACGTTGATGACATAATTATTTGTTGGACAGGTACAAATCGTCAGTTAGATATATTTGTTTCAAAATTAAACAAAATTCATCCCAAAATTAAATTCACAGTAGAATTTGAACAAAACAACTCTCTTCATTTCTTAGACTTGAATATAACAAGAAATAAGACAGAACATGATTTTGAGATTTATCGTAAGCCAACACATACAGATACAACAATCCCTGCGTCATCTAATCATCCATGGCAACATAAACTAGCTACATACCAGTCAATGATACATAGATTAATGACGGTTCCTCTAAGCAAAAGTAATTATAATAAAGAACTGAACATTATATATCAAATAGCAAAGTCGAATGGTTACAATACACAATTAATAGATAACATTATACGTAAGAAAAGACAGAATATGATTAAACCACTTTTATATGCAGTACCACAAAATATAAAATCTAAATATACAGCAAGTTTAACATATTTAGGTAAAATTACAGATAAAGTGTCTAAAATATTCAGAAATAATAAGGTATTCGTAGCCTTAAAAACAAAAAAATCGTTAAGATCTCTTTGTAACGTAAAAGATAAAATTGAGTCAGACAAAAAATCTGGTATATACAAATTAACTTGCGATGATTGTCAACAAGTTTATATTGGACAAACCGGCCGTAATTTTAAAACTCGATATAATGAACACATAAATGCGTATAAGAACAAACACCCAGAAAGGTCAAATTTTGCAGAACACCTTCTTGATAAAAATCATAATTTATCATCAAATAATACGTATAAAATATTACACACCGAAGAAAAAGGGCTAAAATTGAGTATTTGGGAGCAACTAGAAATAAATAAATTTAAAAAATCTAATATTCAATTAATAAATAAACAGCTTGAGGTAAATAATTCCCCTTTATTAAATATTTTTACTATAGAAAGTTCGGGCAACTCCGCTCCCCCACCCTCTTCTCTAATAGTATAAAAGGATGGCAATACGGTGTAGTTTTATCATTCGACGCTTGACTGCCGAACGATCAACAACTTGTTTGGTGCCTGAAGATGCCTCGTGGAGAGGCGAAACACGTGTCGCGTATGCGGTGTCCGATATTGCTGCAGCCGCAGCGGATGCAGCAGTATCGGAGGGAGCATGCATCAGCTGTTGGTGGCGGGTGCACACGGGCTGTTGGTGGCAGGTATGCTGGGACTAACAGTAGTGGGTGGGCGCCGGCCGGCAATAGTTTGCATGAACTAACTGGTGGCGGAATTGCACAAAGTAATTCAAATCATGTAGTATGTAACTTTGACTTCCGCAAAGTAACACCTGAATCTATTAACTAATAAGATAAAAGTTTAGATACATAAACAAACATACTATTACGCAGTTTTTCCCGCATGAGTAGGCAGAGACTAATGGACCGACACTTGCTACGATCCTAAAAGATCGCTTTTAAGATATTTGTGTTTTTTTAACGTTAAACACAGGTTGATGAAAATTGTCATTGGTCAAGAAACAGCACTGAATCAATATGGTTATTACATGGCACTTAAATGTTTATAAAATCCTTTTTCCACCTTCTCGCCCATCATCACGCTAAAAGTGGCTTTTGAGTCTGGCGGCCCTGGGCCGTCTGCTTAGAGCTGCAAGACTCAAATGCTCTGTCTGCCTCATTAGGGATAAAGGCGTGATATTGCATAGCATTGCAAAATAATCTACAAAAAAGCTCAGAGACAGACATTTATTAGGCAATATTTTCGAAAATAATGGTTCAGTAAGGCGCTGGACACACAGAAAGACGTAAGGCGTGGATGGGGCGAAGACATATGTCTGCTCCGCGTCCGTTTCAAACAAAATGTATAGAAGCAGAACACACAGAAAAGACGGGGCGCCGACAGGGCGCAGATATGACGCTTACGCGTCTGTGTCCTATGGTAGAACATACAGAATGGACGGGGCACAGGCGCGAACGGACAAAGGGCTTGTGGGCGGGTGTGGGGGAACACGCGCGTCGCAGTCAATTCAATTCAATTCAAATATATCTTTATTATCATAGGATATTTATAATATCTCTTAATAATCGTCACTTTGTTTTATTGCACAATTAATTGTTGACGTCAAAAAGTTACTTAGAGCTAAGTTTACTGCCGCCTCCAAAGCGCTAGTGCAGAAGAAGCGGTAACAAACTGCACTGCAGCATTTTTTCCAAGAACGTCAACTCACAATGAAATTAATATTTATAGTTGATATGTGGACAGAGTATACATTGTGTTGTCATAATTTAAATTAATTTTTTTAATGTCGAAATTTAGAAATAATGTCAAATCAAGTTGTAAATTCAGTATGTACTTAATGTACCAGATTATGACCATTTCTGAGTATACAAACCTTTAAGAGGGACCCGCGCCAAGCTCAAGCCAGACTTTGTTGTCTTTAAGATAGTCATCGGTCCTATAATAAGCCTTCTCACACAGTACCTTCTTTACATAAGCTTTAAACTTTTTGTCAGGCATATCAAGGACCGATTGTGGCAGTTTATTATAAAAAAGTATACCGTTCCCCATAAACGTTTTACTAACTGTTTTGAGCCTATAATACGGGGCAACTAAGTCACTCTTATTGCGTAAGTTTCTGATGGTAAAATCGCTTACTTTATTGTATGAGGAAATATTTTTCCTTACATACAGTATGTTTTCAAATATATACTGTGATGGTAAGGTTAGTATACCTATTTCCTTGAATAATTCTCTGAGTGAGTCTCTAGATCCTAAGCCGTAGATAGCTCGAATTGCCCTTTTTTGTAAAATGAAAATAGTCTGAATATCGGCTGCACTCCCCCATAGCAGTATGCCGTATGACATTAAACTATGAAAGTAACTAAAGTACACAAGTCTAGCAGTTGCTACATCTGTCAATTGTCTAATTCTCCTAACAGCATAAGCCGCAGAGCTAAGCTTATTTGAAAGTTTTGATATATGAGCGCCCCACTGAAGTTTCGAGTCGATCGTAATTCCTAAGAAGGTAGTACTTTCAACAAGATCAAGTTTTTCGCCATCTATCAGTATGTCGACGCAAGCTTGCCTCACATTGGGAAGAGAAAATCGAATGCATTGGGTCTTTTTCGCATTTAACATGAGGTTATTGGCAGTAAACCAATCAGAAATAGAAGACAAGGTGCTGTTCACCGCGCTAGCATCTGTGCTATGACGGTCAATTTTGAATATTAGCGAGGTGTCATCAGCAAACAGCACTATGCCTGCCTGTTTCTCAACCATGTAAGGCAAGTCATTTACATAAACTAAGAAAAGGAAAGGTCCTAGAATAGAACCTTGTGGTACGCCAATTTTAACATTAGATCCGTGCGATTTTATGCCGTTTAAATCAACAGTCTGAAGCCTATCTGTTAAATAAGATTCTATTAATTTAATTGAATTTTCATCAAAACCATATTGACGAAATTTAAGCAAAAGTGTCGGATGATCTACGCAATCAAATGCTTTAGAGAGATCGCAAAAGGATCCAATCCCATCATTTTTGCTCTCCCATGCGTCGTAAATATGAGTGATGAGTGCCACTCCCGCATCGGTGGTTGATTTTCCGCCAGTAAAACCGAACTGTTGGCTATGGAAAAGGTTGCAGGTCTTGAAGTGAAGTAGCATTTGATTGAGCATTATCTTTTCGAACACCTTACTCAAAACTGGCAAGATAGATATAGGTCTGTAGTTGCCAGGGTCTGTTTTTTCTCCTTTTTTGAATAAGGGGATTAGTTTGCTACATTTCATTAGGTTAGGAAATATGCCTTCATCAATACATTCGTTAAATATAAAAGCTAAATCACCAGCTATGACATTTATAATATGGCTTACTACAGCAACCGACATGCCCCAATGATCTTCCGATTTTTTAAAATTTAACTGTTTAAATGCTTCTACTATATCACTAGGGCCAACATGCTCAAATTTGAATTTAGAATCACAAGGCCTAACATTATTCTTAAGCAAGGCTTCAGCACGTTGGGGGTTAGAATCCACATTGGAAGTAAGTTCCAAAGGTATGTTAGTAAAAAAATTATCAAAAATATTAACAATTTCTTCAGGTTTAGTAATAATCTTACCGCTAGCTTTGATTTGACAGATATTTTCTTTTGCTTTATTTTTACCAGTTTCTTTATTAATAACATTCCAAGTTTCTTTTATCTTGTTAGGGGCATTATTTATTTTTTTACTAATACGATTGGCCTTGGCTTGTCTACAAACTTTTTTAAATATTTTAGAATAATTTTCAAACATATTCTACAAAGGAAGGATTAAAATTAAATTGTTTTTGGGCATATAAGTCATAAAGCTTGTTCCTACTTATGTAGATGCCAGTAGTAGCCCACTCACTAAATTGTGATTTACTATGCACAGCAATTTTTTTTTGTTTCAATGTTTTAGAATATTCTGAAGAAATACAATTAAAAAGTTTATTGTAATGGTCGTCCGGATTTTTCCCTGTGTATACAACAGATAACAGTTTGTTATCTAAATTATTTTTAAGTTTTCTTATATTTTTTGAAGTAATTGGCCTACAGAAGGTCTTATCTTTGTTCAAGTGGCTGAATTTGCCTTTGGACTCATTGACATAAGCTACGTATACACCCGAATGATCAGAAGGCAATTTATTAATAACAGATTTGTCAGAATATTGAATATTACTAAAAAAATTGTCTAGACATGTGGCAGATGTAGCAGTGATTCGGGTTGGCTCAAAGAATACGTTTACTAAATCATAACACTTAAAAAGATTTTCGAATTGCGTACTTTTTGGATTATCTACTAAGATATCAACATTAAAATCTCCACAAACAATAATATTCTTTTTACTAGTTGAACAGGACTTAAGTACCTGGTCCATTGCTTTAAGGAAAGTTTTAAAATCACTATTAGGGGGACTGTATACACAAATAATTATATGATGATCTAGCTCGGCACAGGTCACCTCACAACAGCGCTCAACAGAAAGTCTGACAATATCCTTACGTTCTTTGCTGCGGAAAGAATCTTTAACAAAAATTATGGAACCCCCTCGCTGAGCAGACTTCCTATTAAAGCAGCTTACAATATTATAGTTGTTTAGGCTGAACATCATCTGACTCTCATACAGCCAATGTTAAGTCAAACATAAAATGTCCACATCCATTTCTTCTAAAACTAATTCTACTAATAATTCTTTGCCGGAAAGACCTTCTAAATTTTGATGAATTATTCTTAGCTCATGAGGCCTTTCCGTTGTCTTCATGTTCAGTTTAAATCTGCCGTCAAGTCTGCAGAATTACCATTACATATTACTGGCAATTCTGTAGGCATCTTATCCCTAGGTTTTTGTTTACAATGTAAACTCGTCCAAAAATTAATATTATTTGCTACTAATGTAGCAATCTTACGTCTAGAATATTTTGAAAGATATATATTATCTTTTGTCAGATTACATTCACTTATGAAATGGTTAGTGTCAAAAAACACTAATTTATCACTATAACGACATGTTATATTATGTATTAAATTATTAAGATAGTGAATGTTTTTGTTATTTGTTGGAGACTGGCAACGTAGATATGGGAATGCACATAATATTATTTTGCCTAATTCTAGTTCAGTTAAATAATCCATACAGCTGATTATTTCTTTCTTTCCTATTTTGTTACTATTGCCAATAAGTAATACAACAGTAGTCAGTTTTGCCTTAGATACAGATTTGTTTGTTTAATCTGTCACGTCGGTGCCTCGATTTTTCTATCTGTTTTCAAAAGTCGCGTCGGCGCCCCGTCTGTGCCTTGTTCGGGCCCCGTCTACGTCTTACGTCTTTTCTACATAGAAAAGACGCATTTGGACACATGTCCAGCGCCTAAGATTTTTTAAGGGTTATAATCAGTGGAGAGTGCCTTTCATGTCCATTCCTATAAGAAAAATATATCATTTTATAACATAATGCATTAAAAAAAAAATGTGCTAGATTCTACACCAAGTTATACGAGAGTCACCAACTTGCAAAGAAAAAGCTCCATCATTTGAATTCATCTAGAAAACATAATACTTAAGTATATTTTATTAA
The DNA here is from genome assembly GCA_943193695.1 of Acrobasis suavella. Taxonomy (NCBI): domain Eukaryota; kingdom Metazoa; phylum Arthropoda; class Insecta; order Lepidoptera; family Pyralidae; genus Acrobasis; species Acrobasis suavella. The sequence continues at coordinate 6,769,158 of OW971935.1, forward strand.
AGTTATGCTGACCCTTTGTTGACCTTGGTTTACCAAGAAAATATTATATAACACAAATAATCCGATTGAAAAAAGCTCCATAGCATACATAATCGATACACAAAGACTTTTGAAACTGGATCATAATTATTTCCCGGAATGTTCGAAGTACAGTCGGGGGCAGATAAACGTGATTACCAAAAGGCCTTTAAAGTCAGGGGGATCAGGTTTACCTGCCCTTGACTGTACATACATTACCTCGTTCCCGAGAAATCTTCTGTTCAAGTAATTTTACAAAATTCTTTTTTTTTCGTGTCGCCTGAAGTGTTGCCTACGTTTACTAGAGGACATACCAATATAGTTTAATTTCAGTTGCATAGCTCAGTCCTTCACGAAAAATGTAGTATACTTAAGAGTTAAAAATGAAGTCAAAAATATACATTTTATACCTACTCATGTTAAGGTACATGATAAGCATTTTTGCCCATTTCCTTGATCAGCTTATACGATCTGCACGAAAAAAAAAACAGCTGGTATTTTTCAAGATCCCAACCAGCATGGAAAAAAATATCAACTAGCATAGTTGCCATAAGAAAAGTTGTAAACCTGTGTATATATATTGATGGCCTGAGTGGCTAGTTCAAATATGTGCAGACCTTTTATTTACACTTCATATAGTAAACAAGGTAAACTTCAATTCATTGGACGTTAACAGTCGCTTGACAGAACACAATAAAACCTAATTTATAAGGGTTTCATTATGTTCTGTCCACTGCAGCTGATAGCTTTTTACACTCTTTATTTGCAGTGTTTTCGATTTGAAATAGTAAATAAAGTTTTATTGTGTTTTGTTCAATTACTGTTAGCGTCCAATGACTGGAAGTTTACCATAATTATTAAAAAAATAAAAACCCGACAGCTATAAAAATATCCGAAAATTTGGTATTTTGTTTAAACGTTTATATACCCAGTGTCACTTTTAGAATAAAAAACAAATCTAATGGCATCTCTCAAGCTTAAATCCATCAGCCGTTTAAGCTGCAAAGCAGAAAGATATAACCCTCGTTCTGACGCGGATGGGTAATGAATGTTATCTGAATGCGTGGCAGCAAGCTGCCCTAGTTCGAGAACTGTGGTTGAGACGCGAGGCCTATGACCAAAAATGAACAAAAAAAAATTTATTAGAACAAATCACAGTATTTGAGCTAGCTCCAAACTGAGTTTACACTTGTATTACAGGTTACTAACTCAACGATACAAGGTATATTCCAGAGGCTAGTATATTTCGCGATCAACATAAACTCCTTTAAATAAACGAGAGTTGCAGTTTTGGTTAGGTAGAAGTCTACGCCATTTCATTTACTATTGACCACCCCTATTTCATCGAGCTCCTTGGTTAGGTACGAGTGCGAAGAGATACTTACATGAAATGCGCTCAATAAGCTGCTCAAAATACATTTGATACCATTCGATCTAGGAAATGATGCGCATTTCAACCAGATGTTCATATACTTTGTTGTGATTGTGATATCTTAATTTCACTGGATCTATGAGGAGCTCGGTGGCCCGGCGTGAGTGCGCACTGGTAGCGCTTTCGCAAGTAAAGCGACACCGGGCGTGGTCCGCATTTGGATGGGCGATCACAAGTGGCATAAAAAAATCTCGAGCTCCTCCGTGCTTTGGAAGGCACGTAGAAACCGTTGGTCCCGGCTATCATCATTGTTTGGCATTCGTTAAGCTATGTCAGCCTTTAGGCAGCCTGAAACATCTGACACCAGTGTTGGCCACTTACACACACGAAAAATAAACAAACAACTGGATCTCTGCGGTTTAGGCACTGCGTGGTGTATCTGAAACACGGCACAAATTGATTCAATAAATAAATACGGAAAAACATTGATTGAGCTAGCCCCGAAAAAGTTTAAACTTGACGGGTTACTAACTCAACGATAATATATGTATATTCCAGAGGCCAATATATTTCGCGACTAACTCCCTTCAAACAAACGAGAGTTGCAAACCCAAACTAATCAGTGTTTTCACAATACCGATTGCTGATTGAAAACTTTCAAAGGCTTCCGTCCGTAATTAATATTGAACTTTTGTTATTGAATTATGGCTGTGCGGCGAGCCCCCGCTTCCTGGAAATCAATTTATTATGGTTACATGAGCCTTTTATTCGATAACTCTGTTTTTACAACGGTATCGGTTAATGGACAAATTAATCCTTTTGCCATTTGCTTTCAGTCTCTTCTCTTGTAATTTAAGAGCTTGCTCGTTGTCGGTGGAGTAGAGATGCTTCCATTCCTGTCTTTTCTCTGACATCCTTTAAATGTTCAGGTAGAACCTTACTTCTAACATTTCTTTAAATTGTTGTAAAACCCTCATTCTCGGCCTTCCCCTTCCTCGTCTCCCTTCTATCTTTCCTTTTACTATTAGTCTGAAGAGATTGTCTCTTCTTATTTCATTATTTTTAAATATTTCTCTCTTCTACTCTTTCTATTAGCCAAACCAAGGAGAATATAGTTCAAATAATTCCGAAACCCATCACTGTTTTGATTCCTATTTCCACCTTCTCGCCCTCCACGCGTTAAATAAGGCCTTTGAGTCTTGTGGCCTTGAGCTTCGCCTGCTGAAAACCTCAAAACTCTAAATGCCCTGTTTGTTTGACGTGTCTGTGTGTCTAAAAGTCGCCTAAAAGTCGCCTGGCAAATAAACTTGCCTAGTAAGCTCTTCGTTTGTCGTTTTTAGGGTTCAGTAGTAAACCAGTAGTAACAAGGAACCCTTATAGTTTCGCCATGTGTGTCTGTCGATCTGACCGTACGCGGTTTTACTCAGTTTTACTAGAAAGCTGTAATTTGGTATAGGTATGTATATTAATCATGCCAAAAAAGTGGTAAAATTTTGAGGTAGCTAATAGTAAAGTAAGAGTCATTTTTTTTTTCTAAACTAACCCATATTGTGGGATATCTTTGAATATTTCTTTTTAAAATATTGTGAGCTTGCAAACATCATTTTTCGATTTAAAATGTTTTCTGAAATATTTGGTTTTATATTGCAAATCAAGTGTCCCCCCTCTATCTATAAAACGCTTCATCATCATATATTATATAGACAAGTAAAAAATTTACAGCAGTAGTATATATAACGAAGTACTTTAAAGAAAACTATCAGAGCTAAGTAGGGTTTACAAATTAAAAAGTTTTAAGCGACCAACTTGTAAAATGTACTTGGAAAAGGAAAAGTTCATACAAATTCAATAGAAAATTAGGTTTTAGACGTTTTAGTGGCGTGAACTTAAATTAGGCATTCGCAACTACGGAACCCTATACTGCGCGCGGCCCGACATGCACTTGGCCGGTTGGTTAAGTGCGTAAGTGGCCAACACTGGTAATAGAAAGAAATACATACCATTGGAAATTGAATCCGTTCATAATTTATAGCACATCTATGACAAATGATGATTTTGCTGGCTATTTCACGAAACTGGCCCACTTTTTAGCAGCTGAATAGAGTGAGTCTGTGACACCTATCAGCGTGATGGATGGTTAGAATTACACAGATCAAAGAAAGTTGCAGACAGAAAGCGGAGATTACTACTATGAGGAGTTTGCTTTAATTTAAATGTAGGTGTTATAATTGGTGTACAATCAGGGTTTTTAAAATGATAAATATGTTGTAGACTAAGTTTAATTAACGTTTAACCTGTCAACGAGAGCTGATATGATATGAACCATTTAAATATGATTAGGGGTTATTTAACAAGAACTTAATAAAAGTAATAAACCAATTTAAATAATCCATTTTTAAAAATCTCAAATAAAATAAAAAATAAAAAGAAATGATTTAAGCCAAGAATATTTTCGATCATGACTCAAAGAAACTTAAAAGCACAATGCAAATTTATGTTATGTCATATTATTATCATTGTCATTTCCTGTTTTCTTACTTTTGAGTTGATTGATTGTAAAATAGGACAACTTTGCATTTTAACGAACAAAAAAAAAAACATATAAGAATATAGATAATAGTGTATCAAGCCACATCTCCTTTTCCAGTTCAAACTGACCCTATTGGGTCTCGCACAATTAGCCCACAATCTGCCACACCTCGTCTTTGTACAGTATATTGTATGTCAATCACCGAGCACGCACGGAACCGCGCTTGCCATGTCAATGATAAGGTTTTTAGGGCTACCTAACTACATTATAGGATGGAACAAGCTTTTCCGTCCCATGGGCTTTTTACGCTCTGTACGCGCATGAAATAAGCAACTTCTTGGTTGGAGCGGAAGATGTAAAATTGGCATCGTACTTGGCTCTGACACGCTACGGCGTGTACTAGATACATACCTTGACGTGGTGATAAAGAAGTTTTGACACCAGATTTAGTACCTTCGCTTTCGTCTCATGATTTAATGATGAAACAAAATGAAATGTATTTTATATAGGTCTGGTATTTTAAACTTACAAGAGAATTAGCATTAAGTAACATCTCCCATCGAGCTTTCTCCAGCTTTCTGCTTGCAAAGTTCTATGCACCATTAGTCTTCTTAAATTGATTTATTTTGAAACTTTACTTTGCATTTTCGGTAGCAATATATAATGTTATACGGAACCATATAGCACACCTGTAATTTAACCCGTGCTCAGCGTCGCATAAAGTTTAAACTTGCGCGTTTTAATAATGCCGAGTGGACCGGGATGACGCGTTCGGTGTTTAGTTCAGCGTGTCGTAATCATGTACAAAGCGGGTATTTTATTGTGATTTCCATACAGAAAGTGTCCATTGTAGCCGCGCGCCCTGTCACAGTCGCCCTCCGGCCTCCTACGTCGCGTCGTGGTCTGTTTGACCGATCTCGTATTTTGCGGTTAAACTGTCAGTGAAGTGATCATTTTGATGATAACACGTGATTTTGCCAGGACTGTATTGTGAATGTTTCTTTAGGTAAGTAGCCATACAACTAAGTTGGCGAATATACAAACCACTTGATTGTAATTTTGGTTGTTGCCTTAGCTTATGGAAGCTTGCAATACACGCGCGTTGCTGACCCTAAATAAATATTTCCACTTTCTTTTTGAAGAACCGCATAATGTAATAATTTATCAAAACTAAAAACCAACTTCGCCCCCAATTTACACAACCGATTTTGACAAAAATTCCATGGTACCACCAGGAAAGTATACCCTTTCAAACAAAAAAAGAATTTTTTAAATCGGTCGAGGCGTCTTTGAGTAATCGGTGAACATACATAAAAAAAAAGGTTCGCAACGAATTCATAACCTCCTCCTTTTTTGGAAGTCGGTTAAATATTGTTTGGTGAAAACGGTAAATGTGTGTACAACATTCAATACGACAACAACTCGAAATTTTTAAATCATAATAATTTATTCAAAAAGAACAAAATACAGAAATAATTTACTCTTTTCTCCAGTTTTTGTTTTTATTCGCAAACTCCGCACAATGACGATTACGATTACAATACTAACAGCACTTTTCAACTCCTTAGGTACTGTATCTTCTACTCGATTATGAAAATAGATCTGTAAAATCCCATGGTGTGTGATAAAACTCAGATCATCATCATTTTAATATCATTTTACATAAAAAAAAAGGCTACATACAACACATAAAATGAATCAAAACATTTCCAGACTATGATACGCTATCATATTAAAGAAAATCAGAAAATAAACAATCTAAAGCATTTTCACTCGTAAAAAACAATATTGAAATCGAAATCTTATTTATTCTGTGTTTTCCTCAATAACAAATATACACAAACAAATTACGACAGTAACCGCCCCAGATGATCTGTTTATTGAAATAAAGTACTTTTTAGGGCAGCGACTCACAGGGGAGGTCGAGATAAATATGCAAGTAACAATGAATATATAAAGAAATATAAACATAGAGACAAATCACACAGATTGGGCTAGCCCCAAAGTATGGATACGAAAATGCTAGCGAGGAATCGGTTACTTAAAAAACCATACCCATAGGAAAATACATTTCGGCCACGGAAATCGGCCCTTTTACGTTGCCAACCAAGTGAGGCTAAGTTACGACTCGTCTGCTTCAATCAGAGCACTTAAAAATAAACCCGTCCCTTTGTTCAGAGCCGTTCAGTATCCATCAAGTTTTTGACACAAAAGAAAGAGTCTACATAAGTACAGCTTTTGTATATTTTCAATTAACAGGATTAATATGAAAATCTTGCACCTCCTTTGATATCCACTTCTTTACTAAAATCTTGGGCAAATGGTAGAGTATAACCATACACTAGCATTCGCAGCATCATTCTAGCAATTTACATTAACTACATGTAGCTGTGTGATCCACTACTAGCCCGTGCACGACTTGTTTAAAGCTACTTGTAGTTAATGTAAATCGCTAGAATGATGCTGCGAAACATAATAATTTTTATCAGGTTGGTGGTTGTATCAACGCTGTGTGCCGCGTGAAGTTTAGGCAAATAAGCCCCTGATTATCCGATCACTAGTTATAAAAATAAGCAGCCGAAATATTTTTAAAAGGTGTCCTCAATTGGTATATTCATTAATGGCGTTTGATGGGAGCGCCACATTACGTCAAATTTTATTCACAAGTGTTGGATCTGTATCCCCACTAAACCTCTTAAGCATTATCCTTAGCGTGTCTTCACTATCAACTCAGGCATATCTCTATCCTTGAGTAGTACTGGTTGAGTCTATTAAATTACTCCAAGACATTATATTTGTCACTTTTTATCACTAGATTTTGACTTCAAGTATAAACGAGACCTTTTATCCAATTTTAAAAAAAAACATCACCTTTGTCTAAAGTTTCGACTTTCATCTAAATAAAAAAAAAAAACTAACTTTCCTCTAAACTTTCGTCCCTACTTCATTTGCGTCATTAGAAGTAGGTAACGAGCGGTCAACGATTTGTCTATATTTCTATCTTAAACCTGGTTTACATATTGAAAAGTGACAAGTGATAAATTACAGTGCGTCTGAACAGGCACTGACAAGTGAATAGAAGCCTGTTTTATTCTTTGACAAGTACTGCATATCAACTTGTCAGTGACGTGTGAACACCTATTTGTCACTTGTCAGAGTTTACTTGCCACTTGCACTTATCGGTCAATATATAAACCAGGCTAAATGATGTAAAAGAAATATTCCTGAATTTTCTTTTGTGTGTAGAAAGTTGACCCATTAATAGCTGAGGCTGTATTATCATCTCCGTACTGTTATTATTCGACGTTTATTGACTTGTATTAAAATTTCGTGTAATTCCTCGTAGAAGACACTTATTAAACGTCTGAGGTCGGACAAGAATTTTGACAGTCTTTGGCAGTCTTGTTCTGCTTCAGCCTTATTTTGCTCTGTCATGTCAAATTTGATTGGAAATGCTTCGTGATTTAAAAATTGGGCTTCTTTAAAACATTACTTACGGAAAATCTGAGCGAAAAATATTTTTATTTAACTTGCCTGCGCAACATTAAATGAGTAAAAACTAAATAGATCTGAGATATTGAATCCACAATCAAATTTCGAATGAAACATTCAACTATTACTTAAGGTTTAATTTGAATTTTTACCCGACTGCACCGGAAGGAGGGTTATGTTTTTCGAGAGTATGGATGTATATATAATTGTTTGGCACGCTCTGTGGCCTGAACAGCTCGATGGATTTAAGCTTGAAAGGAGTCATTAGATTCGTCTTAATTCTGAGAGTGACTCTGAGTATATAAAAAAGCAGTCGGGGTATTTTTTATAACGACTTGTTTAGATTATTTGTTAGGTAGTAGATAAGTTATTTTTAAGTTCTTTTTTTATAATTATAAAATACCATGTCTTTTCTTCTAATAAACAATTTCTCTGAAATACCAACCGGACATGACTATCACCTCTGTAATTGAATTATGAAAATAGGAAATGAGAATTATGAATACTATAGCCATTTCATTTACCGAGTTTTTGACAATAGATACGATTATAACGAGTCGAATACTAGGAAAACCAATGTGGACTCTATTTCATTAGAATAGACAGAATAGCTCTGTAATGAATTGATGTTAAAGACTTCAATTCGTTAACAGCATTTCTGGAATCTAGATATTGAAAATTATAATAGACTTCTATCAAAATGAATATTAATCAATTCATTTACGCTTAGTTGCTGTAATGTAAATACTAACCTACGGAAAGCACCTTCGAATATTAATATTCACTAAAAGTAATTTACTCCTGAAGTAAAGCTAATCGTGCTGTGTTGCATATTTGTACCAGTGAAAATTTTATATTCTAAGGGTAGGTACATTGAGCTAAAAGTGGTTCATGATGCACTTACCTTTATGCATTTCCATTTATATATTGTGCTGTTATTGGACCTAGCACCTAAAATCATGACATTCTCTGTGACGTTTAGAGTAGGTAGACTAACCTTTAGGGTCTAACTAGTTTTGAGATTTAAAATAAACACTAAGGAACCAGAACAAATGAGACGTATAATGAATGAGTAAAAACAGTACACAAACAGATTTTAACAGAGATCTAGATAGGGTCGTGGGCCTAGCACTGATGAGTAGTCAACCAGGGCTACTTAGTTGCAAGAGGGCGGCTGCAGCCGCTCCGGGCCCTCATATCTGGCCCGGCGGAGGAGTGCGGGCGCGGGGCGCAGGGTAGAAGTGCGACCACGCCACATCTCATAAAAATTGAAAAAGGATCTTTTGTTGTGGAAGTTCTATCTAGCGTGGAATATATTTTTGGCAATATCGTTATTGGTCCCATGGAAGAATTAGTTCGTATTCATTTTATTGTTAGAACGTTTTATAATTATGTTTTGATTTCATGTCATAAGAACTTCTTCATCTCGTATCGAAAGCTTAAAATAAACTCAATTTTTCCCTCCAGAAGATTGTTACTTTTACAGCGTTATCAAAGGCATCATATAGGTGACGCTTAGTTACGTGAGTACTAGTACTTATTCTGTGGCTTAGTGCATCTGGTAATGCTGGGTATGACATAGCTCTGACAGCAGTTGTGCCTTTTCTTTTGAAAACCTCTTAATGTCGATGGAAATGACGTTGAGGGCAATCTAAGTACCAAAAAAGTAATTCCTATCTTCATACGTTGTGCACTTATCCTAAAATCGTGAGTTCATTTCTAGAACGTTTTCTGTGTCTGTTGATGGGCTAATCCCTACCGGCACACAGACAACACGTAGCTAATACGAGATACGAGTACGCTTTCAACTAGTGCGTTCCTATTTACCATTTGACAAAGATCTTTTCTTTTATAATATTTATGCAATAAATCATGACGGAAAAAGCTGCAAGGAGCTCGATGGTTAAGCCTTTATCTAGCTAAAAGATAAGCATTGCACCATACAACGTGGCAATGCTGCCAGCCTTCTGAGCACGTAACCACGGGGCAGCGATTTGCCATTAATTAAAGTAATTTAAGTTATTAGTTCAGTTTTAGTTAGTTTCTTTTTAGTTGACATTATTTAAGTCAATGTGGAAATAAAACCTTAATAAGTTAAGTATATTGACTTATTTTTATATAATATAATGTTTTATTTTTAATAAGATATATTTTAGTTTATAGGTAGGTTATTTTGTTCCTAGTTTATTTATTTTATGTATTGTGCTGTGTTTAATTTATTCTGGAATAAATGAGTCATACTTAGCCGTAAATAAAACTATATTGATATTTTATGAAATCTCAATAATGGTCTCATAAAAAAAAATATAGCTATCAATCACCTTTTAACAGCTTACATGTGTGTTAATCGTAAATAATCAGCAAAATGCTACATAACCCCGAACGTTTCAAGTGAGGCGCGTTATATGCATTTAGCTGATTGTCTATTTTAAAATCACGAACTATATTTTTTATTAATATTTATCTTGTAGGTAGGTTCAGCCGTTTTCTTGTAAACGGGGATTGACGCTTAAAATTGGGAGTTTTGTAGTTTTTCTGTCAAATGATACTCGTAGATGGCGCAACGGATATATCTTAGGGTTTTGTAGTTTGTCTGTCAAATAATAATTTGACAGACAAACTACAAAACCCTAAATAATAATTTAGTTCATCGGCCCATCACTAAATGGTGTGTATGATATTATAAAAGAGAACAGAGAACAGGTATACTAATAATCATAGACGACCTCTGTGGCGTAGTGGTTACCATGCTAGTCCGCCACTCAGAGGTCCCGGGTTCGATTCCCGGTCAGGGCAAGTTAGAAAATGACCTTTTTCAAATTGTCTTGTGTCTTGGATGTTTATCTATTTATGCATTTGTTATAAAATATAGTATCATTGAGTTAGTATCCCATATCACAAGTCTCGAACTTACTTTGGGGCTAGCTCAATCAGTGTTATTTGTCCCTATATATTTATATTTATTTATTCATTTATAATTATACACACCTCTATGAAACTATGGAAAGTTGGGGGATTTTTAATTTACTTGGCAAATAAATTTGTTGGAATTAAGGCTGAATACGACGAAAAAGGGGGGAAAAAAGGGGACAATGCAGCTTTCCCATTCAGTAACCCAGTCATTTAACCTTTAAATATATTTATCTTTATCTAAAGGTTACTACCCCCGCCACGGACGTGTATTTATGTGCAAGTGGGTTAGTGAAGACAAAGCTGTGCCAAATCCTATCGCCCTCGCGTCGGTACACTTCCCGGTGCACTTTGAGCACAGAGTAGAGTGAGTAGAAAAGTGAAACTTTATCCTTTATAGCATGGGTACCTATAAGCTGACGGACTGTTTGTTATTTTTTGTTTTTCTAGTGTGAAAAGTGGCCAACTGGCTGAACTGACTGGTAGGCCATTTCTAATATGTTTAAAGCACGTTGAGTCTACCAGGAACTTTCAAAATGGAACTAGCTCGTAGATAGCCAAAACCAAATTTTACCAAATAAGCATACTCAATTTTTTTCTTTCTTTAAACAATGGGTTTGAATTGTTTATCAACATTATATTCTTCGTTATAACCATCCTCGGCCAGCTGTGAATTTCATGTTTTATTATATACCATATACAAACTTCACATAATTATAGTAATAAAACTCTATGATTGAATTCCTGATGCTATGGTGGTCTAGTGAACGAGACACACTTGATTGAGCGACTCAGATTCAGGTTGCAACTGTTTTGTTCCGGAGGAATGGACACTTTTGTATCAGAACGTTGTTTTTTTGCTTGTAGGTGGATTAATTTCTTTGTAGACAAATATTTTCTTCTCGCCCTTATTCTTCTTTCGTGAAGACGTAGTACGTAATTTGACCATTGGGCTCTAAACTATTGGTAAGATCAACTATATCATTAATTTCCCTGTGTATACTCTTTTAATACTGTCAATTCATATCGTCTGCGTCTTTTTCTGGTACCGCCTATCTTGTAATAAGACTTCCACATGATGCTTGTTCCAACTAATCTTTTCAGTGGTTTATACTTCTGTAACCTCCTTACTTCCCGCTTTGGGCGCCGAAGCGAAATCGCTCACTCTCTCACCGTTCTCAGCTCATCGAGACGGATGCAATCCTAAACAAAACGTAAATCACTAATTTTAAACGTATCGTATTCGAATAGCATCGAATTCGGCACAGGACTCCCGCTGTCGAGTAATCCGCTTGTCTGATCGAATGATATTGTGCCGCTGTCTGCCTCTACATTGCCAGAAATTATGGTGAGTGAATATTGTTGTTATCTACGGGTGTGTTTACTTACGTCGGCTTTTGATGTTAATTTTGTATGTTTATGGTGCGTGTTATTGTTGGTTATGCTTAGAGATTAGCGGAAATTCATAACAGGAATACGTGTGGTAGATAGGTACGCTTTGATATACGTACGTTTAGTCGAAAAAAGTTTATTTTGTACAATCGAGTCTACTTTTTAAAAGGCTTTTCCCCACATCTTTTTGGTATAACTTAGTCTACCGAAATCATAAACAACTTATATTACATTTTCTATTTGCGTTTTGTTCTTCTGAGACTGAAATCATAACCCAATGTCATAGACTGACTTATACTAAGAAAATTAATTTCCCTGAAGAAAATCTAAGCTAGATCTATTTTCACAACCGTGACGCCTTATCCTAGAATCTATATAAAGACGTACCTAATAGATACGAGAATATTATCAGTAAACTAGCTTTAATTATATGATTTAATGTTTACAATTATTGTGAAATTGATTGAAAAGATTGATAATAATTCGCTACTTTCCAACAACTCAACAACAACAACTTTTTTTAAACGTCAAAACAGACATTTTCTTTGTATGAAATAGGTATAGACTAATGCCGTCATAGTCTCTTTTTTTTGTTTATCTGAAATAATAAATCTAAAATAACGTTGAAATAATTAATTTTTGCCCCTAGAAAGTACCCAATCATTAAGTTATCAAAGTATCTCAAAAGTTTGGCACCTTTGAGATTCTTTGATAACTTAATGATTGTATGAGATTGTTATGAAAAGTATTTCGATATTTTATCGTTTGAGTTTTGCTTTCTTTAAATGCTAACACAGCGAACTGTAAATACAATGGAAGCATAAAAAACCCCATCTAATGTTCATTAATGTAGGACGTATCTAAAAACTACACCTCGTTTTCCGCACAATACTGTTGCTGCGTAGTTTACGACATTTGTTGGACCAATCAGCGGCTGCTATATGACGCCTGAAATAAGGGATTGGGTTATTATTCTTAGTATGACGCTGTGTCAGCAAACAATGGACGAAAGTTGACTGCGTCAAACGAGTTACGACAGCCATTTTATTAACCTCAGACGCTAATGTCTGCCTATATTTGAATCTGTCTGTGGCATCGTAGCTTTCGAACGAGTGGACCGATTTCCATGCGGTTTTTTCACATGAAAGCCAGTTTCATTTTTTGAAGTGGTTCTTAGCTGTCTTACGAAAATCGGTTTAGCCTTTCAAAAGTTATTAGAAGTAAATGCTTGAAAGTCGGGAGTTTTTTTTATTTGTTTGGCAATAAACTTTTACAAATTCGTGGGGAACCATTCTACGCGAAGATAATGTTTGAACTTACTCATCCATACTATACTAGTCTGCTGGCTGTACATAGTAGGTATATAGCATAAATAAACAAACACAGTTACCTAATTTCGAAGTCTACATTCACACAAGGTCTTGTGATTATCGTACTCGTCTCATATGCGAGTTAAAAGCGATGTTATTGGTAAGGTTATTGGGATTGTAAAACTACGTCAATATGATAAGATCTCTCATAAATAGTAACTCATAATATTGACGTAAGCCAGACTCGATATCTTGCAATCACTTTGCGTTGAAAATTATTTGCAATGAATTTTGTACAGTTCAACATTTGAACAAATTTCCCAATTAATGTTTATTGAAATGCAAAAATTAAAACAGATCCTCGTACAAATAAATTAATAAATATAAATATACAGGGACAAATAACACTGACTGAGCTGGCCCCAAAGTAAGTTCGAGACTTGTGTTATGGGATACTTGCTCAACGATACAATATTTTATAACAAATACATATATAGATAAACATCTAATACCCAAGACAATTTAAAAAAAAGCCGACTTGCCCTGACCAGGGATTGAATCCGGAGCTACTGGGTGGCGGCCCAGCATGGTGACCACTACGCCACGGAGGTCGTCAAAGCATTCACGTGATCTAGTTACTATGGGTTGTGAAAAAACTTTTATCGTATTTTTAAATTAAGGTATGAAGTTTTATTAATTGGGAAAAGTAAACTACTTAAAAATTTGAATTCAATTAAAATTCGCCTTGTATAAGAATGAAACTAAACAAGTCTTTTATTTATTTTTATTTTAAAATACCTTTTATGTATACTCAATATCCAAACCAATTCCATAAGTCAAAAGTATTTTTTTTTTAAATTCAATATATAGGATAAATTTATCTCTTATTGAAGGTCAATTTTTTATAGTATTTTAGCGTTCTAGCTATAGCTTAAAGTCGTGGAATCATCAATATGATAGATTGGCTGTGAATACATATGTTATAGTATAGAATATCATGAAAACATACTGAACATACGGCGGATTTTGGCATTATTTGGTAGATCCAAGATCCAAAAAACAGGTCTGCTATTCCGGCAGTGACACGAGCCTACGTTACTACAGAGTTGCCACTTTAATGTGACTAAGTTAAGATTTAGGGAACGCTTGCCTGACATTATTTATGACAATAAATATTTTAATGCATAAAATTTAAGTTAGACTTGTTATTCACTATCAAGTCTAACTTATTTTGTTTTTTGAAATAGGTTATTTGACAAAATGGACATGGTTTAATCCGATTCAGATATACGTGAATAATAAGAGTCGGGGTGTTTGATTTTACAATATCGGTAACACTGAGACGGGTTGACACTCGACTATTTTGACGTTTTGCTATCCCGCACGCACGTGTTTACATTGCATATTTCGGTTTCAGTCAGCGACAGTTACACGGTGTGTCTCAAACTCTTACGGATGGTATTAAGTTACTATTACACCACTCGTTATTTAGTCCAGGTAGATCTAAATGAACTTCAATTTTTGAAGCACTGAAATTAAATTCAATAGGAGTCTGACTTAACTCTGAAGATAGTCGTACGTAAATTATGAACAAAAAAACATAAGATCTGAAAAAAATATCTTTCCAAATGAATGTAACTGTTTCATTATACATATAGCTATATTTGTGTGCCCTTACATGGTCTCCAGGGAAAACTTAGATCGTTCTACGTCCTACAAACTCACTATGGGGATACGTGAGCACAATTTTTCGCAAAGTGCTTATTACAGTGACTTTTTAAAAAGGAAACATTAAAGTCTAGAGAATTGAAAAAAAAAAAACATATTGCTGTAGCGCTGTGCCCGAACCACTAGTCGCAATGTTCGATTGAGACAACTGCAGCTCGGACCGAAAATACCTATGAAAAGTACACAAAATCAAAGCTTCGTAGTCCTCTGATTTTTCCTCCAAATCTTAACCGATTGATAAAAAAAATTACGAAAAGCTATGGCTGTGTTCTTATGTTTTTTTTCTTTCTTTAATAAAATCTCATCCCAAAGTAGTTTTATAGATGTTGGAACACAGTGGAAAAATCTTATCATTTTTTTAGTTTATGGAGTTTTGTATCAAAGTCATTGCTGTCATGGCACGCATCCGGCGAGGAATCAGGGGACTACGTTTGTATGGAAATACGGTCAAACGATTTCCTCTTCAGATATTTTACAGAAACGTTATCAATCATGTCTTTATCCCCAATGTCATAGATGTTGATAAGCAGTATATTTTACCATTTCTTGTAGCTCTCACACCATTAAGAGACTAGACTTAAACATTTTATTTAATATTTTCATACTTTAAGGCATAAAAAGATATTTATATTACCAGCAGAGTATTTAGAATAAAATATAAGAGCAGAGTGCCTTCCGGCGGGTGTCCTAAATATTCTGATAGAAAAAAATCTTATAATACGCGGCCGGGCTAATACTAGGCATATTTATTTCATAGCTATGGCATAACCATTTTTCGTCCTACATTTTCTCCGTAATATTAAGCCCCATTATCGAAAAGTAGCAAATATAAGACCGTCTCTTTATCGAATAATTCATCGTTCTTAAAGAGTTTTCTTTTATTCTTTCTCTTTGCCTTATAAGTCCAAACTAAGCCCTTTGACTGCGCAGTTTCTGAAACTCATCGACTTTGTTGTTTGTACTGATGAAACTCGTTTTGTTTATCTTTCAATATTCATGAATTTTATAGAGTACTAGCTGCTTCTCGCAGCATTGAAAATATATAGCCTATGTTAGTTGCTGATAATGTAGCTTTCAATAGTTGAAATAGTTTTTAAAATCGGATCAGTAGTCTTTGAGTTTATCCATTATTAACAAACAAACACACCATCAAACTTTGTCTCTTATATAACATTAGTATAGATAAACAAATAACCTGTATAAAATCAATAATGAATTACATGTATCATGTAATCACAGAAGACTTAAAAGCATATCAACCGCTAACTTCAAAATACAGATACGTCTTTATCGCTAACAGGGACGACAGAACCTAGAGCTGTAAGACCTAATTTAAAGCTCATGTTGAGCGTTATGGTAAAGTTGAAGGTGGAAAAATTAAAACCATCAAAAAACGAGTCTATATCTGCCTGAAGGGCCGGCAACGCTTCTGTTACATCCCTGGTGTTGCAGTTGTCCATGGGCAGCGGTGATTACTTACCATCAGGTGACCCGCTTGTTCGTTTGCCGCCCTATAACATATAAAAAAAATTGGAATCAAACGCAATCATTAGAATTAAATTATTTGAAAGGAAACGGAGATATCATTTAAAGTTTTGTCTTGACCAGGCCCTAGGTAACCCTTTAAACCATTTTATGAACTACTGTTTACAGTTTGAACTTTAAAGTGAGAACGTCAAGCTTTTCTACGCACATTAGCTAAAAGTAGTTGTTTTTCGCAAATGTGCGTAGAAAAGCTTCACGTTTTTTTTCACTTTTTTTCACTTTAAACTATAAACAGTAGTTCATACAATAGTTTGAAAGGTTAGAACGGCCCCCAAATAATTCAATCTCTGAGCGGGCATAGAAGCAGCACATTCAAAGTTTTTCCTTTTCTGCTTGGTAAGCATAGAAGAGTATTATTTCTCTTTGAAATTTTATTTGATTCTCTTTGAAAATTATTTCTCTTATCTGAGACCCATTGAATTTGTTGTTCTGTTTGTGGTTGTGAGTGACATATGGAACTTGTATTTTGTTGACGATAACTGTCTTTTAATATTTAAACACTTACTAAGAGTTTACCTACTACGTTAACGTAAATTTTTGAATATGCCTATATGTAATTGTTTCACTTTATATCAATTATATACTTTGTAATTAGACTTAATCGTTTTAACTTTTTTCAGTTATTATTTTATAATTATGTAGACGGTTAAAAGATATTTTTATATGAACTCCAGGCCAATTATTCTTATTTTTGTTTATTTGAAATGAAAAAAGGAACAAAGAATAAAAGCATAATTTTAGTAAATATAAAAACAAGAAGGTACACTATTACGTGTTTATAAGGGTCTTAAGAGTCCCCTTACCCTGGACAGAATCAGACTTTCCCATACAAACGGAGTCTACGTTTTATATGGAAACGACATGGCGGATATGGGCAAAATTACGTAACTTTAAATAAACTGCAATTATCTAGGGTTATAATTGGTTCCCACAGTAAAATTATGAACTTAAAAGAGAATATAGTGTATTATATCATATTTGACCATCAGTATGGAAAATTAATACACCCTTATAATTTCTTTCCAGTTCATAGTTTTAGCGTCGGAAACCAATTATAACCCTAGATAATTGCAATTTCTTTGAAATTACAAATTGTTACCGAAATCTGACATGTCGTTTCAAAATAAAACGTAGACTACGTTTGTATGGAAAAGTCTAGGGTAAGGGGATTCTTAAGATCCCAAATCCATGTATCCAAGCTTGATGGCGACTATCAATGTGGAAGAAAATACTGATGGTTTACTAGATTTATCGCTTATTGATGCTTTTTGTGCGAAGAGACAGCTACATGCAACAGTTGGTCTTTTTCTCACAGACCAGGATCGAAGAAACGTCTTCTGAATCTCCGGAAAATTTAATAATTGTACAATTTTTTAAGCGTGACATGTAACCCTGTATTGTGGATAATTACAGGAGTATTAAAGTTCTAAATATACCTGGTCTTATCATAATAGCCACACATATTTCACGTGGCCTGTAGTTGCAAGCCGCTTATTATAATTTCGATAATTATGCCACAGTCTGGACTAAACCTCAGTAAGTTTAAATTTTAAATGGCGAAAATAAGCAGCTTTGAAGGGAAAAGGAAAAAAGTTTAATAAAAATCTGATATGAATAGACTATGATGGTGATACATGAAAGGAGATTGATAAAATAACACGGAACTTTATAAAATCTTAGAAGATGATGCTACTTTAAATAAATATTACGAATTCTCATTCCCCCGACTGGTCCCATGGTCAAAATCTTTTGACTTAAAGTTTCATTTTATCAGGCAATTTTCACTTTTCCCTATAGAATGGTTAAAAATCCTTTGAATAATATAAATGCGAAAGTTTGTAATGTTTGTTCCGCTTTCATGCTGGAGCGGATGACCGGATTGGTATGAAACTTGGATTGAAGATATCTTATTACATGAATTAACGGGAAAATAATAACAATCCGTCTACGCAGGTAATGTCTCCGCGCATCTAGTTTATTCGCAATCTAGAATCCCTAAATGGGAAAAGTCCGCTCTTTCGAATTTTTATCTTTTTTGCGTAGTATATACTTACATTATTTTGTGAGTAAGATAAAGTTATGAATTTATTGTCTAATTTTTGGATGCCGAATGTTCGAAAAAATAAACCCGTTCACTTTCAAATGTTGATGAAATCTTGCTAATAAACGAGATCTTTTGAGCAAACTGATAAAGATAAACAATGAATTTCAGAATTAGTTTAAATTTAAAAAATTAAAAAAAATTATTTTTCTTAGCGGAAGCGTCGTCGAGCGATGCGGTGACCAGCAAACCACCACCCAAGTCTCCGAGTGCCGTACCAGTCAACAGTCCTACACCAAAACGTACGTACCCATTGTTATTTTTCTGTTTGAAATAGCTCTTTGTTCGTGTCAAATCCCTTGTTTTGGTGCAACTTGAAACCGCTATGATTCACGTTTGAAACCCAAATAAAATTCTGTGTGTAACCTGATTTAGCTCAACTTCTTTTTCGTTTATTTGAAAGTGAGAAATGCCCTACAACATGTTGGACTTAAAATATTTTAATAGGATACTTTTTAACGCAATAGACTATCGGTTTATCCCTATGGTTGACTGGGAGAAAATTATTTTAGCGTTTAGTCCGTTATTTGTGAAACAAAGTTTTCACACTAAATAATTAAATAAGACATATATATATATATACAAGTGGAAGGGACAAATCCGTAATAAATCGAACAACAATAAACCACGGGCGGTACTAGATCATTATAGTATAATGAAATTAAATTAACAGTCAATAAACAAAAAAAAAAATGGTCATTTCCATGCAAAAGTGTGCAGCCGCTCGGGAAATTTGTATGGGAATGTCGAGTTTTTTTGCTTTTTGACTGTTATATTAATTTCATTATACTAAAGTGATCTAGTACAGCCCGTGGTTTGTTTTATTACGTGTGTGTCCCTTTCACGTTGTATAATAAAAATACCACGTGAGCAGGACTCGAACCGTTTAAGTACTTTAGTACTGCATCTCAAATGCCTAAAAACCCTATAAGTAATGAAAGTTTTAACAAATAAGTTTAAAATTTGTTATTTATCTGGGGGCACAGCGTTGCCCCCGCCAAGACTAAACTTTGAAAAAGTATGCTACGGATGTGCAGCCGTAGCATACTTTTTCGAAGCTAATTGAGGCACTTTTGACTCCTTTTTAAATTAACTGTGGAAGAAGTTAGAAGTCAAATTTTCAGTGACCAAAGAACGTACTATACTGAGCTACACAACTACATTCCAAAATAGTACCTTCTTTTTACGAGTATATAGTTTGCGAAAACTTATCAGCCAAAATTATGCCCTTATTTTTGTCACTAATTCACTGATCATCAAAATTCTAAGGTACTGCTATTTTGGTTAGGTTTGATACAAAGCGAATTTACCATAGGAATAAACTAAGCGAGCCGGCCGCCGCATGACAATTGTATCATTTCACTTGCTAATATTGCGGCCAGCGGCCGACGTACTGCACACTGTTGACGTGTTGTGTAGTTTGTTGTCCGGTATTACAGTTGCACCGGTCAAAAACTTCTTCCTGGCATTACCATTTCTAAAATAGAGCGACCGTGCTCATGTATTGTTCACATCATTTAAAAAATATCAAACCCTTGGTCTGATACTTAATAAGCTATTGAATTCATTAATCCTAAAAATAATCTGCAGTACTCCTAATAATTATAGTACAATCGTAAGGATTATAGGAACTCTGATTTTATGTAAAACTATGTATGTATTTTTGTTACAAGAAATAATTTTTCAAAACTAAAAACCGACTTCACCCCCAAACTACACAACCGATTTTGACCTGGAAATTATTTTTAAATCGGTCCAGGCGTCTTTGAATAATCGGTGAACATACCTACATAAAAAAAAAATAAAGGCTCGCGACGAATTGATAACCTCCTCCTTTTTAAGAAGTCGGTTAAAAAATCTGGAATTGTATACTATTCGTAGGAACTGTATACGTTTATTTAACCTATTATTTATATACCCCGAAAATAAGATAAAACGGAGGGTAGGTTAGGGTATGGTGTAGTAACCCCAAATTAGTCACGTCAGTTAGTGAATATCACAGCAGCAAGCGAGCGAAGCGCGCTCGCTTCGCCCCCTTGCTCCTCAATAGTTATACATCGACCAAGTGATGGAAACAACCAAATTGCTCTTTGATACGTATTTCTGATGGCTATTTCTATGCAAAATAAACATTTCATTTCAAAAGTAACTTAATGTGTTATTCTTATATAGTTACATGTTATTTGTTAACGCTACTTTACACTGGTTTGATTACGCGTCGTCAATTACAGCCACTTTTCACAGTAACACAATCCCATTAATTACATTCATTATTACAATCACTCAACTGCGTGTAATTTGCCACTTGCTGATGGAAATAAAACAGTTATTGGTGGTATTGGAAACAATCGAGTATTAATCGATATACTATTACATTGATTAATGACAAAATATGATATAATTAAACAGTTACAATAATATTTGCCGTTATTAAGTCATTAAAAAATTATAATTTCTGCCAAAAGAGGTTGGTAATTAAGTATGCTTTTATTCTGCTTTTGAATCGCTCCGTGTTTTTGACGTATGCAAAAGTACGATGAAGTATTATTTATAATTTAATCGGGTTTCAAAACGGACAAATGTACACAAGATGCACGTATTGCACGTGAATTTTTAACATCAAACAAACTAAAAGGTGGCGTCACGCGCAACGAACGCTACGTTCACCTTCTAACCCTTTGACTGTTGACAGTGTGCCAAAATGTACCACCAGCGCCGGCCGCGTTGGCACACTGGCCCGGATCTATCCGGCGATTATGTCATCCTCAAACATAATAACCTCCGTTTGTTATTCCACAACACACAAACATATCAAAAATTACATTTTCAGCTTTTTATTGTCACTTCGATACATTTTGGTATTTTTGGAAGAACGACCGTGTAAATTCGCGATGCAAGTGCATGCGATTTGCGTCACGGTCTATTTTGAAAATCTTATGAATCGTACGTGCTTGTATTGTAAGTTGTTTGTTTAAATTTCATTTTATGACCATGATTTAAAATTGTTGTTACTTCCATTATTGTCGTTTCTGCAGTCAAACATCACATAGTTAACTGCCGTTTACTTACAAGTAGAGTCACAGGTCTGGTAGGGCAGAAATCTTGTTCCCTTGATTGCATTCACCTAGTAGACGTCAGATTTAGACAGATCATACGTTGACTTCCTTTCTTGCAATTATGTAGTTAATTATCACGGTGCACTTTTGTCAATGAGGATCATCGATCTGTTTTGCTTTCTGTTGGGCACATAACGACATAATCGACAAAATCACGAAATACTGCCAGATACGAAGTATGTATTTAGGGTCTGGTCTAAGGTACATTTCGCTCGGATCTCAGTCTCAGATGCTGAAACTGAATAGGGCCTTACTTAACTCTACTTGAAAAATTGATCTTGTATGATCAAGCATAAAACCTCATGCATCGAATTCACTACTAACGTAACTTTTTGCATCATAACCCTTAATAAGAAAAATCAAAACTAAAATAGCAAATATGATTTAACTCTTACGTCTATCAATCTATTTCCACCTATGCTGAGATAATGTAGCAAATATCCGCACATAAATCGTACGGCGTCTTCAATGAGCAGTCGACTCAATTTAAACACGTTCCCAGTACGAACAATAGTCTTGACCTATTTCGAGGCATTTTATTTTCTTTTACGACTGACTCTGAATCTAAACTAGGACGTGAGTGAGCAAATTGAATCTTGGAGTTTGTTTTTATCTGGTTAACTTGCATGAAAAAGCTATATCATGCCTTTCTGTCAAAAATAGAATGAATATACATTTTAATCAAAATGAATTATAATTAATTTGGTATTAGAGTAGCTTCCTATCCATATGTGGTTTTCAATAAAGTAGTAGGTGTCAGTTTAGAGACCTTGGTAGTTCCTTACCAAAATTCTGTATTGGCTTATATAATAAATAATGATACAGCAACGTGGTTTTGGGGGAAGAAATTAATCCTCTCATAAATGAATTTATTTATTAATTAAAAAATTAAAAACCAGCAGATTTTGCTTCGTTGTCCGTTTGCTGTTCGTGCTGACATATAAAAAATGGTCTAGTATTTTATTTTATTTTTTTACACTCATAAGATAAAGTCGCAAGTTCAGCAACATCGCAAATTAAAGCAGTATGAATATAAAATAACTAAAATTCAAAAGAACCAAAGCTTTATGGATAAATGATTAAGGATCAAAAGGGTTAATTAATTAAAATTATCTGGAATCTTTTCAGTACCTATTAACTTTGTCTTGTGGTCAAACTTATTGGTATCTTTAAAAAAAGCGTCAAATTGTTGAAAGAGAAGCATTAATTATGTAGATATCTTACTTTGAACAAAAATTTGTTCTAAGTAAGATATCTATTTATTTCATCTTCAAACTAAGTCTAATTTTATACACGCAGGTCGGCATTTGTCAAAAAACGCTTTCTAGGAAAACTATTTTTCGCGAATGAACCCTTGCCGGCCTGAATATTTCTATCGCAATTCCAGAGAAATTTCATATCGGAAGAGAAAATGTAGGTACTACACAGAACAGGAAATTTTGAAGCAAAAAAATTTGTAAATTGTATAGCAGTTGCTAAAAAGTACTCAAATTGAACTGTTAACCAATTTTGTGGTAAAATGTTTCTGGTCATTGGATGGTTGGCTGCATTTTCACTTTAAAAGTTATTATCCAGACGACACTTAGTAGTAGATCGTTTTCTGCTTTATTCAAAATGTATACAAAACCAATTAAAAGTGTTTTCCTTTGTTTTTGCTGTAAAATAAATAATTTATGGAAAGTTGTCTAAGGGGTCAGTAACTCTTATACATAAATCAGTTTTTGAAAATGACAATTATTTTGCAAAAAAGTTCTGCGTAACTTGGCAGATGACTTCATCACTGACTGTGTAAATAATATGTGAATATGATGTCAGTGCAAGAGTTTTTCTCGACTCTGCTGTTAGGTATTCATACTATAATTACTCTAATATGTCTACATGAAATATCCCTACATGGGATAAGTCCGCCTTTGTATATTTGCTCTTTCGTTTGTAATCTTTGTAATGTATTTTTGGTACAATAAAGTTATTACAAATAAACAAATTACTATGTATGTGTAATAAAATAACCAAGCAACTGTTATCAGTTATCACTTAAATTTGCAAAAAAAAAACTGAAATTAATTTTAGAAAAGGGACTAAAATAGCACAGATAGTTACAAATTTAAAATGATATATTTACATACTAATGAAAAACGTCAGGGAAAGGTGTGACTTGTGCAATTCGGTATTTGAGTCGAATTTTCTTCTTAATCATATCAAAAAGTAACATGATACAAAAAACCGAAAACATTAATAATAATTTTACTCCGCTCAAAAATAAGCGAATCATAAGCCTCTCAAATCCGGTGGAAGGGGAAACTGTCAAATAACAGAAAAAAATGATGCACATACACCCGCGTGACGTCACTGTCATAAGGTGTCACGCTCTCGAAAGAGATAGCGGGATGTCTCCACCAAGCTCTTATTCTTATATTTAAAATGATAATTGCTGCATCACTTAGTAACCAATTTACTTTCTATTTTCGGAAAACGGTTTCTTGTTAATGTTTTTTGTTATTCGTATAATATATTGTTCAAAATCATACTAAGCTAAATAGCCTATTTAAAGTTTTAAATAACACACGCTATATATTTAATCATGATATTTGTTATTTAAAAAAGTTAAGATGAACAGTATTGAACAGTCAGCAACAATACCATCCTTTCGCCTAAAATCATTATCATATTTTTAAGGTAGACACTTTGTTGTCCGTCCGTCCGTGTTTGTCTGTCAAGAGCCTTATTCTCTCAGAAAGGCGTGGAGGTATAAAGCTGGAATTTATATCAAATACTCAGGTCTACTGTTTCTTAGAACTGTGAAAAAAAACAAACTTCTGAGCCAACGCAATCAAAAGATACAGTCGTTTATGCCGCAACTTTCCGCAAATTTTTGACACTCTCATGGGAATCAAAACCCGTCAATCAAACAGGGTACTTCTCGTGAACTCAGAATCTTGAAATTGGGTACAAAGCAACGTCTTATAGCACACATAAAGGAAAAATTGCGAAAACCGTAAATTTTTAGTTACATAATAAAAATATTGTTAATAATTTTAAACTTACTATCCCTTTCCTAATGAACGGTATTAAATTGAAATTCATTTCAAATACTCAGGTCTATACCTTTAAGCTGTAACAAAATCAAACTACAGGTTTGTACAAAACCCTCGGTGCGCAAGTCCGACTCGCACTTGGCCGGTTTTTTACAATAAATAACCTCATTTGTTGTAAATCCTTTTTTCATAATCTTTTCAACTTTCGAATCGAAGGAACGCACAATGCTCGAGAATTATCTAGAGTTTACGTCTAGTAACGTAACTATCTATTTAAGTCGCCACATTGGCATGCCATTCACAAAGTGCCAAATAGCTGTTAGCTATCAAAATAGATGCCTGTTAGCCAAAGCCATCTCTCGTTAACCGGACTTCTAACGCTGACATAATTTTCCTGATTTAGGCGATACTTGGCACTTCTTTTGACACCTTAAAACTTTAAATATTTTACGGAAATCAACTGCATCCAGGGTAGGGTCAGAATTCAATAAATACAAAAATCCCTTTATGAAAAATTAAAGTGTAGGTAATATTAATAATAGGTAAAATTTTCTCGATGTCGAGATATATGTTGTATTTTGTTCAGTCTAGTTTAATACTTTGTACGTTTAGTTTTATTTTGTTTGCCGATTTTTTTTTATTGAAAAAGTATTTTTACTATGACAAAAAAAGGAAGAAAACCATTTCCTAAGACTCTCATATAAATAATGTATATTTATAATCAACAACTGTAAACTCCAAACATTTGCAATACTTATGTACTTATGCAATTTGTTAACCCGCACACAGCCGGGGCGGGTCAACTAGACCAAGCCAATAAATTGACTCCACCCATCCGCGCACGGCAACTTTAACCGTATGATTGCTATAAACACTACAGTGGAAATGGTCAATCAGACTAGATGACCTGCAAGTCTAGAATTCTAGATAAACGACTAGTTTGGCTTGTTTAGTGTTACTTAACAAACAGGTGCTCCGTTTTAAGAAACTTAGGTAACTTGGTGTACATAGGCTTGGCTAAATATAGACTTAACTGAGGCAGTTTCATTGTAAAAAATGCACTGACCTTTTCTCCTTTTTATTTAATCTGCATTGTTTACCCATTCTAATCTGATCGAACGATTTCAAGTAATTTACTTGAAATCGTTTAACTTTTATCATAGATATAAGTTTCTGTAGTAATTCAGTATTTATTTAATAACAAATTCACATTTACCTGTAAGGCTGTCTCATATTTGAAAAATATATATTACCTTTTAACAAACGTAAGATGATAAATAATAAAAAATAAATAAATATATGGGGACAAATAACACTGATTGAGCTAACCCCAAAGTAAGTTCGAGACTTGTGTTATGGGATACTAACTCAACGATACTATACCTATTTTATAACAAATACATATATAGATAAACGTCCAAGAACCAGGACAATTTAAAAAGGTTATTTTCCAACTTGCCCTGACTGGGGATCGAACCCGGGACCTCTGGGTGGCGGACTAGCATGGTAACCACTACGCCACGGAGGTCGTTAAAATGATATGATATGAATACTTAAATCATAGTAATTGTATGCCTTAAAAAAGTATATTTTGTTATATTCCGTCTTGTCAAAAACATTAAAATTATATCTGTTGTTCATATCACGCTTGCTTATTTTGTTTGCGTCGTCCATGCCCTTATATGTTCCATATGGGCTATTGTTTTGAAGTTCCTCCCCGTTACCCGTCCCTAAAATAGTCAAGGAGTGTGTGTGCAATATTAATTAGCAATACACGAATTACACGGAGCGTTCCATACAGGCGCAGCGTTTGCCGGCCGGCTGGGCGGCCGTGGCGTTCGGTGCTCCCTTCGTGGCCGAGAGCCGTCGCGCGCACTCGCATACACGTCTCCGCGTAAAAATAAAGTCCACAGCGCGCCCGCGCACTTCAACCCATTTATAATTATCAGTAAATCGCCGCGCGAGCGCACGACTGCCGCGGCCGGCAAACGCTCGCTGAAAAGAAAATCAGAATCGCTATTAACGAATCCGAACCGTCTCGCGAACCCTTTCGTGACCCAGGGACGCGACCGACTCCGAGTCCCTAGTCCAACGTAACGACAGCATTGCCGAGACTGTCACACCTACGCTATAGGTACCGGTGCTACCTACGGCCCGCGTTTACCCGCTCTTGATTGGCCGACGCTTGTTTCGTGATTATGATTACGTTGTGTTAGTGATAACAGAGTGTTAAGTCTTATATAAACATGCCTGAAAGGCCGAAACGTCGTAAAAATAATAAAAACAAACGGAAAAATAAAAGTCAACGTGTCGATGTTAATAAAAATGATAGTGATGTGAAACAAACTGATAACGTTGAAGATGTTGAATCGTGTAGTGCTGAACAATGTAGTTTACCTGAAGAAACATATCCAGTCTCACAAATATCTAAAAACGAATCTGTAAACATAATAATGCCTATTCCGTCTGTGACTTATCAAGATGATGTTAAGAATATTGGAGACAGTGTTGTTTGCGTTGCTACTGAAAATACGTGTCAGGATCTTAATAACAATAGTGATTTAGTACAACCATTATCGATTTCTACATCTCATTTAATGGAAGAAAATGTTACTGCTCAAGTTTGTGAAGCTTACGTAGTAGAATCTCCAGAACAGTCTCTTAAAAGCAAACCTAAAAGGAAAAAACTTAAACTTGATTGTATTAAAAGTAAAAGTCTTGATAATGATGATGCACCACAAATAGTTGAAATTACTGAAAATAATACCATTCAAGATGAAGATGACAATAGCTTGCCTGTTATCGATAGTAGCAATATTTTAGTACAGGAAGTTGAATCTGATGTAGAGTGGGAGAAAACGAATGAGTTGAATCCTGCAACAGTAGCAAATGTGAAGGAAATAGCTACTGGAACCTTATCAGTAACGACTATTCCGCTTAGTGTAGCACAATGTGAGCAAACCAAATCTTTAACACCAGAGGAAGAAATGTCTTTAAGACATTACTTACAAACTTTGAATTTGTCAACTAACCCCAATGTTAATACAATCGAGATAAAAACAGAAATTGAACAAATAATAAATCGTGAAATAAAACATAGATTGCGAAAAAAAGGCCTAGCCGATGATCTTTTTGTCCAAAGACTTGGTCCTCCTAGAATTTTAGATGTTATTGATGAAGAAGGAAGCAGTGAATCATCTATGACATCGCGTCGACAATCTTATTTAAGCGATAAAAAAAGTGATAATGAAGATTTAGAAGATGATGTATTTGAAGACGCTGCTAAATCAAAAACCATTGAAAAATATGTTACCAAATCGATTAGTCATGGTGGTCATAAAAACTATGGAAGGTTAGTTCCACAACAATGTTTGTTAGTTGGAACAAAACTTACAGAGCCAGGAGTTACAGAAGCTCGTGGAGATTGGACGATGCAAACTGTAGAAAAGATGACTGGTGCAGAAGTAGTGTATTTGACAGATTCTTCCAGTAGCACCAGTTCCATACATGATATTGGTGATGAAACCGATGATAGCGTAGAAACGGATGTTTCAGTTCGAATGATTACTCCTACTATTGAAGTCACAGATACAGAAAATTTATTAAAAAGAACATTTGTTTCTAATAGTAAAAAAGATATAACATTAACAAATACTATCGAAGAATCAAATAATTATAGTGCCAGTAATAAAGATGAAAATAATAGTACTACCATTACAAATAAAAATAATGAAATGAGTGAAAATTCTGAAAATTTACATGAAATTATTGTATTATCGACAGACGATATAAAAACAAATCTTTTTGTCAAGGATTTAGACGAAACAATACCAATTAAGGAAAATAATGGTACTTGTGCTGAACAATTAAGTAATATAACTTCACAAGACTGTAAAGAACAAATAAATTCCAAAAATGATGAAAATATATATAACCTTGAATTAAAAGTTTTAAAATGCGAATTAAACGATGCAATAAATAATTTAATTAAGGAAGTATCCTCTGATTCTGATGTACCTAATGAGAATCCAAAAGAAAATTTCACCCGACAAGATTCATCAAGTAGCGTTTGTTCCTCTCAGTGCACTGCTAAATATAACCCAACTTATGCATCCCTGAACGATGTATCTAACATGTTGCATGACGAGAACTGTCAAAATTCTGAAATACAAATTGAAAATATTCAGAAAACTAATACAACAGCACATGTAAAGGATGTATTTGAATGTGTTACAGGAGCAACAGCAAAAACTGACAGCCAACATAGTGGTTCAGATCAACCTTTAGCCCTGAGAGACTTGTGCGTCAAAAAAATAGCAAAGTTTCCATTTGGAGAGAAAATATTAGAAGAATTAGCCTCTGTGTCAGAACGGCTTCAAAATATTAATGTATATGGTTTAAGTAAAGAGAAAGAAAAGGCGACAAAAGGGGAGAGCCAAAAAGTTGATAGTATGCCTTATTATCCTCTACCAGATGTATCAAGTATACACAAAGTATCTCTGCCTTCAAAAAGTCAAGAACCTTTACCACCTCCTGTGCAACCACGTAATTCATCTTTAAAAAAGTCACAAGATGATAATCACTGGACCGCACTGCCATCCAAAAATGACCCCGTTTACGTTTGCTTATCACCATCTCAAAAAATGTTGATGGAAAAAACAAATACAACTATAACAAAAGAGGATGCAAGTGAACTAATAGATACTCATAAGAAATTCGTCGATCGTAGAGGATATAACGAATATAATGAAAAGAGAACAGCTTTTGAACGCGATAAAGAACCTCCTGTGGTGCCCTTTAAATCACAAACTGGAAGTCGTTTACTGGCTTTAATCCGTGATCCAACAGTGACATATAATATCAATTCATCGATTAATGATCATTTCATCAAAAATCAATTAGACGAAAATAATTCTCACAGGAAAGTAGAAAAAATAAAGAAGTCCTATGAAAATATGAGTACTAAAAGTGATATTTTCAGCACATTTAAACCTATACCACCACCAAGGCCAAAAAAATATTCATCATCTTTTTATGAAAGCGACGAAAGCTCAGATTTTACTGACAATTCGTTTAGGTCTATGAAGAGTGAGAGAAAATATTTCCATTATTCTACAGGGAACCTTAGTAAGGAGATCGAAAATGACGTGTCTTCTATTCAAAATATGCATAGAAATTTCACCGACATTCGTGATAGTGTTCATGAAGGTAGAATTCCTCGGAGACCTTCGTTGCCTAAGGATATTTGTGATAAACAAATGGAATACATCAAAATGAAAGAAAAAGAAGTAGAAGCTGAAATAAGGCGTCTGGAACAGGCAAAAGGCGATATTCCAGTAGTTCCTAGGAGAGGACCAAAGGCTCCATTAATTCGAGAAAAAGATGATATGCATGAACAATCCATTAACAAGGACGATTATAAACACTTAACAAATAAAATAATACCTATTAATGTACAAACTCCAGAAAAACCTAAAAGTAGGTTACATTCGTTATTCAGTAGTAGTCAAGAAGAATTACTCCGTGATAAAATGTACTCTGAATATGTAAACCAAATGGCTGAACGTCAAGAAAGAAAACAACACAAAATTATCAAAATAACTAACAGTGGCACTGATGCAAATGGTAAGACAGTATCAAAAAGTATGTCAGCTCTTGATGTTTTAGACTCAAAGGTTAACAATATAATTGAACAAGAATTTATATCAAAAGCAAGAGAGAGATGGGACAAATTAGGAATTAAAGATCCTGAGACTGAAGATGAAAGAGAAAGTAGCAAAGACGTGTATAGGGAACCAAAAGTAATAGAGCACAAGATTAAAGTTATAGAAGGTAACAAAATGACAGACGTCAAGAAATTGCCCAGTCATTTACAAGATTTTGTGCGATTTACTGCTAAGGAGAAAGATGATGGGAGAAGCAGCTCTGGTGAGTCTGGGAGTAAACCAGCATCCCCGCACGTTGTGGTATGGTGTGCCGTGATAATCTTAGTGCTAGCCGTCGGGAGATACTTTTTACGACTTTTGAGAAATAAGTGATCTAACAATATGTGTGCGTCTTGTGTGTTTACCCAAATAACTTCTGATTGTTTGCTTGCATGGTTGTATTCCTGAATGGATTGATTAATTAAATTATTTGTATATTTCTACCCTATTATTTGTATAGTGCCTGACAATATCACCACCACCAGACATCTTTAAACAGAAAAGGTGAGTTCTATTTACAGATATGTATATTATTGTGCGCCATATGCTAAGTGGAAACCGTTTGGCATGAATCAGTTAGATTCAGTGATGAAATTATGCATATTCGATGATATGTTTCGATATTCATTTACATCAAGCGTGATTTATATGATTATATACATATACCGAAGTGAAAAAAATTTTTAAATCTCCAAGTGGCTAGTAGTAAAACTATCTTCCATTATTAGAAAAATCCACTAAAATAAAAATTTTTTTTGTAAATGTACTTTTTGCCAGGAAATGGAAGCAAATTACGAAAATTATTGACATCCGAAGATCAAGGACTTGGTTACGTAGGATGAATAAGATATGTGTTCAGTATAATCACTGAACTTGCTACTAAGACCTGTTGAACATACTTATATAATAAGTACGCTTACTACGAGTACATAAGTATACTCAAATTTAAGATTAATAAAAATTATACCATTTATTTCTCATTTCAACTTGAACGTTTTTGTCATACTTGATTATTCAAGGTTAACTACAAAATAAAAGGTTGGTTCGTGTGAAATGTTTTTTTAAGTCTTTGGTATTATTTACAATATTTTCACTAACGCTTCTGACGACACTGACTAAAAAAACTTTTACCAAATAACGCGCAATGCAAAAATACGATCATATAACCAACGCGTTTAAGCGATCAGCTGATTATTCCTCGTTTATCAAACATGTGACAAGTCATTTAAAAAAAAAAAAAAATCTTCGACTGCCTTTTTATATACTCAGTGTTACTCTCAGAATCAAAAGAAGCTAACGACACATCCATCAAGCCGTTCAGGCTGCAGAGCGTGCCAAACAATTATACATACATACTCTCGAAAAATATAAACCTCCTTGCGCAGTTAAATAAATAAATAAATAAATGTAAATAGTTGGGTAACAATTCACATAGATAGAGAGCATTGAAGTTCCGAAGTGTAGGCTTGTGATTGTAACGTTACCGTCCTGTACTATCATATGAGACCGTGACGTGATGCGAAATTCAAATGCGTTATATCTTCGTTTAGGTAACATACGATTATTATTTTTTTTTATTTCGTAAATACGTTGTCACAAAATACATGTAAATACAATGAGCCAAAAGGCTTTTTTCAATCCGCATGCGTAAGTATTATTGTCAAGGGTTCATGTAATAATACATGTAATGTCAGTAATGTCGTGAATTTGATGATTATTGAAATTCACATTTCTATCTTTGGATAAAGGTAAAATAAGTAATGTAAGTAGGTATCGTCTTCTCGTACAAAGGCATTTGTTTCCGCCATCGATTAGTGTGACAACAGTAATTTTACACGGTTGCCCACGTTTCATGAATAATGTCAGTTCTCGTGACACACACAACGTGCAACAGACAGCGCTGCAGGCGTTCAGATAAATGTCTTATCGTGTATGTGTTTGCAAACTGTAATCGACATTAGTATAGTCTTATTGCAAAACAAGGAATTACTTTAGTCCATGGTTTAAACCACTATATTTCATTTTGTCGAAAAACGGCTACTTTTGGCAAAAATGGTAAGAAAAGCTTCGTTTTCTTACTGTAAACAGTAGTTCATCAAATAGTTTGAAGGGGATATCTCGGTTTCCTTTCAAATAATTTATTTCAAAAGGGGGCAGAAAATTCATGTTTTGTAATAACATGGTCTAATTATTCGGATTACAAAATTCTTGCAAAGTATTTATATTTATTGGAAAATTATTTAAAAATATGTTAAAAATATGTTTTTAAATTTTAGATTAATTTAAAATATTTTGTTCAGTCTTGGTTATGACTGAATCCTCTAAAATAAGTTATTATCCAACGAAAGCGTATCGGCATAAATTAAGTAAAGATTACTAAAATGTGATAAGATAATTATTTTTATCAGAAAATCTGTTAATAATATCTTTCGATATTGTATCAATAGGTATAAAATACAAAAGTGCATACAAATGATTGATTTTAATGATCACGACGAGCAAATAAAAGAAAAATGGCAGATATATGTATGACTGTGAGTAATTCATTGGATACAAATGAACAAAACCAGCCAGACATGATAACTGCTATTCTTATCATAAAAATACATTATTTTTATCTTTACTCAAATAAAATTCTGTTTTGTCTAAAACGATGACTACCTAAACTCTTTATTGAGGACTTTCAAGCAAAGTGAGGAAAATAATGTTAAATAAGTTTTTTTTTTTTAACACATTTTTCGTATTAACTTTTAATGGAAGGACTCAGTCCACTTAAACAAGACAAATGATAAAAGCATAAATTAGATGAGATTATGTCATTTTCTTTCAGGGTTCTTACTGTTACCATCTGGCTCCATCATCAGGTCAGCTTTTTGTTATAATAATATTGTCATCCGACTTACATAAGTATGCAAAATTTCAGCTCAATCGGTACTTACATACTTTACATACAAGATACATTGCAATTGGGTATTCTTCTGGGTTAAAAATAAATTATTTTGTACTGATAAGAAAGTAAAACGTCGCAAAATAATGTCACTTGTCTTTGAACATGTTCATTTTGACGTGATTTTAGATTTATTATTGCAGAAAATAAGAGCGCTTTTTGACTCCAAGAAACTATGACGTCATCTGCCTGTATTTCATACAAATCCCATAGAAAATTGTTTTGACGTTTAGAAAAATGTATCTGATTTGACTTGTTGGAAAATAGCGGATTGCAAGTAAAACAAAAGTTTCTAAAAAGGTAATAATCAACTGTTACTAATATTACGGGCGTTACCGCGATTAATATATTTTTTTGCCAGACATTTCGACGACCCTTCAACAATGACTACTAAGTACTAACAGTCATTGTGACCGCGAAACTCTAAAATCATATATTGGTAATAATTTCATAAAACTGGTCATCCGCATTCTAAATCTGTGCGAAATGGCCTTAGGTGACTCAAAGTCGCGAACTCTCGCATACCACGTTATTTTGCAGCGGTGTCTTTAAATACCCCGGCGACAAAAACCGATATGCACGGGCAAATACTGCGCTGCGCAAATCAAATTTTCCTGTATCGCCATTTTACGTTTTTTCGCTCATTACTTTTTTTCCATATGAGCATATCATCAACATTATATCAGCCATAGGAAGTTCTCTGCTGGATATCCATTCCCCAAGGATTTTCAAAACCTTTGATAAGAAGAGGTCTGCGTCCAGCGTTTATATGCAAATAATTTTCTTTTACAAGTTAGATAGAGTCTTAGGCCTTCAGGGCCCTTCAGCGAGATGGAGGGATCAAGTATTGGATAGATAATGATAAAGTATAGGATGGGTGACACACGTAGCTGCTTGCAAAACGTACCGGTCAGGCAGGTTTAACCTGAATCATTTCTTAAGGCGGCCCTTCCCGGCCGCTCTGTCGTCAACGCGAGCATAGTTTGAAAAGCTTGTTGTTTCATCCAGGGCAATGCTAGAAAAAGAGGCAAACCAAAAAGGGACAGATAGCACCTGTGGGCTTGGTTTGCATTTGCAAACGGTCGTAGTTCAAGTAAAATTTGTGCAAAAAAGCTTATTTTTGGAGGCTTATACTAAATTTGTTTCTCCAAATTTTAATTTTTTATTTCAATTGAAACCTAGAAATAGCGCACAAGATACATGTTAGTTTAAAAAAATTCAAGAAAGATTAGATTAGTTACAAAGTCATAATCACGTACGAGCGTTTGTATGAAAAGTAAGACGGAAAGGCCGCTCTTAACAAACCACTGTTGGTTTGAATCTTAAATTCAGTATCATTAATATCTGGCCATTAATAGTTAAAAAACCGACCAAGTGCGAGTCGAACGCGCACACGAAGGGTTTCGTACCATTATCTGTAAAAAAATCTCGTTTGTTGAATGGGAACCCCACTTAAATATTTATTATATTGTGTTTTTAGTATTTTTAATTGTAGCTGCAACCTGAGGCGGCAATAGAAATACAGTGAAAATTTAAAATGAAAATTTCAACTGTCTTTCATTTTCAACGGTTCATGAGATACAATACAGTCTGCTAACAGACAGACAGACGGACAGGGGAGTCTTAGTAATAGGGACCCGTTTTTACCCTTTGGGTACGGAACTCTAAAAATTAAAGTGATGCTCCAAGACGTCAAATAGTAGTATGCAAAACACACCATACATAGGCTGGGATCCACTATACTGAATTTAAGATGTAGATTTTTTTTATATTTATTACCTGTTATGTAAAGATCGTTAAAAATTAAATTATTACAAAATCAGCAGTGTATGACATTAGCGTCCGAATTTCAGCATATGGATACTCTAAGATATAAGTACACCTGGTTTAAACAAAATCTTAAAACAGTGATTGGTGTAAATGTTAGCTTTAATAAACTAGTTAGACGAATCAAAACTGTTGTCCATTACAGTATAATCCTGTTATAGTTGTTTGAGGTCGAGCGTAATCTAAATTATCAATCGCCTTCAATTAAATTGTCCAATCTACCCGACCGATGCAGGGCATAACAATGATGGCGGCCATTTAATTAACACCGGGATAACACCCGGACAATCCGGACATGAGAGTACCGTTTATTAATCCTAGTATTGGAATTCAGAGGTGGATAGGACGGGGATCTTCCTTGTTCGCACCTCTGTGCAAACAATCTCCGAGGGACAATAGTGCTGCTGCTCACATTAATTATGTTTTCGTAGAAATGAAAATATGAGATGGACTTTTGAGCATTGAGCTAGAACAATTTGCGATAATATCAATACGGAGTGGGCCGTTCTCAGGACAATTTTTTTTTTTGAAAATTACCTATTACTTTCCCAAAATATCGTACCTATTTTATTAGTAAAACAGAGTTCGAAAACTAATTAATTATATACTTTAATTCCTAAAGGTGACAATGTATTTTAAATTAAATACGTAACGTTATACCTATTTGTAATAATGAAGACGAAATTACCTAGTACTTTCTCAAAATGTCGTATTGCATTAGTCAAAAAAGAGATAGACCACTAAATAATGATATTTAATTCTAAAAGGTGACAATGTATTATCATTATTATCAATGAATTTTGTAACGTGTATATTTATGTAATAATAAGACGAAGGTCATGAAGAAAGGTCAGAGAATGAAGTAAAGAAACAATGAATATCACTCTGTTTGGCGAGGAGCTCGGTGGCCCAGTGGGACTGCGCATTACCAACGCTTTCGCAAGTAAAGCGACACCGGGCGTGGTCCGCACTTGGATGGGTGACCGCAAGTGGCATAAAAATTACTCGAGCTCCTCCGTGCTTCGGAAGGCACGTTAAAGCCGTTAGTCTCGGCCTTTACCTTTGTATGGCTATGACAGAGGCCTTAAGCTACCTGAGTTTTCCGGGGTCCAGTGCTGCCCACATTTGAAATAAATCTATACAAAGGAAACGGAGATTTCCTTTAAAATTTGGTCTTGATCAGACCCTAGATAACCCTTTAAACTATTTTAAGAACTATTGTTTACAGTTTAAAGTGAGAACATGAAGCTTTTCTACGCACATACGCCTAATGTGGCCGTTTTTCGCAATTGTGCGCTATCTATAGATTAATTTCAAATGGGGGCAGCACTGGACTCCGGAAAGTTAAGGCAGTTTGAAAAATCTGATATCAATGTTGGCCACTTACGCACACGAAAAGCAAAACAGTTTTAATAATATTATGTTCCAGAAAGGGCTAAAGGTGAGTACTAGTACTTATTCTGTGGTTAAAGTTAGAAAATAATAGTGTTGCATTTACATATACCAATACCAACAACTAAACATATCGATGATTTAACAAGACGCGTAATGAAAACAAATTACGTCTAACTTTATGACTACGCTATGAATAGATTCTTTAGCGTGTTTTCGCGAATTTTCTCAATGCAATCACGTTTATCAATGAGCAGAAGACGTTTAGCATTGAGAAGCTTGGTAACCCTGTGGGAGTACGTATTACTAGCACTTTCGTTTGTTAAGCAACCCTGGGCGGGGCCCGTGCTTGGATAGTTCAATTTCACCACAAGTAGCATAAAGATATCTCGAGCTCCTCCGTGGTTTGGAAGACAGCAGTTGGTCCTGGCTGTCATCATTGTATGGCAGTGCTGTCAAGCTATGTCAGATGCCTATGGCAGCTTAAAAATGTTGCCTGTCAAGTTTTGGCCACTTGCATTAACAAAAATTGCAGAGACTAATACGGTTTCCCACAATAATACTGCCCGAATCAATTGGCATATCCGCATTTCTGATTGATTAATGGACTATTGATATCAAAAAAGTTTATATGATTCATATGATGAATGTCAGACAAAATGGTGTACGGAGTATGAAAGGAATTTTTTCGTTGTAGCAGGGGCGGGCCGATAGTTACATAAGCTAAATGTAAAAAATGGTTGAATCATGTCATGATACTATTTTCCTAATCTATTTAAGTAATTTTAACATAAGTTTGATGGGTTCCGCGATGGTACCGCACTTTCGTCCGTGCCGAATGTACCTCAAAGATTCATTGTCTAAAGCGCCTCGAAGACGGTCAAGCGGCTTGACTTTAAGCACGCAGATGTTGGCTTGAGCAAAGCCTGTTGACCGTGATTGAAGATTTTTGTTTTAAATAATTTTACGGCCTTGGATACGAGTCCTTTACAGCCCGTCTTTATGCATTAAAAAAGGTAGGTTTCTTCTTTATTATATTGCAGGCTTGAATCACCTGATTATCCAAACTCATCAAACCTATCCGAGGATTGGTTCTGGTCTACCCTTTGGGTTGCGGAGGTCAGACGGCAGTCGCTCGGTGTAAAAATCAGTAACCTCGTGAAAACCGCTGAGGATGCAAGAATACGCTCGTATGATGATGACTGGTTTGTCACGATTAGATGAGGCTGTCTAAAGGCATCACTAGTGTGTAATAATGACTCACTAGGTGACAGTCATATTTCATGCCTAGATACTTCGAACAATCTGACCCCGGTGTTAGCTATTATCACATCCGAGAAGAGAGAGACAGCACATCAAGCTATTTACATTCATTGCGATTCCACCGCTATTTATCAGCGCATAAAGTATAAAGAGCGTGAAGGGTAAACTTTGCTGTTGACGGTACCTACGTTCGTTACGCCCATGCACCAGTTTGTGGTGACCCTAACTAACCTAACCTTAATTGAACAGGAAAATCCTAGATATGATTAGTATAGACATAATGACTATTATTGTAACTCATATATGACAATTATAGAGAACATGCAATATTTTTATTTTTGCTTTAATTACAATGAATTTCATGCAGAATAGCCAGTTGTATAATAAAAAATTAAAATACTTTAATTTATTGCCAAAAACTGCGGTTTCAAACTAGCAGTTTAAACACACCGTGACGTCACAGGTGTCTGACCTTAGCATTTAATATTGCCGAAAAACATTTTTACAATTGATAGTTTTAATCGAAAAATGCCAAACTATCGATAGTATCGATAGCTGTTTTAGAGCAACACTATTGATAGCCAACAATACTATCGATAGTATCGATCGATGACGACGAACAATCCGTACTTATAGATAAATTGGCGATACTATATGTAACAAAAACCCTGTCCGATCCTTGTAGGAGCAACTCAGACCGTCAATATGAAGAACTTTTCCTATGGGACCAATGCTTGAAATTCCAAAAAAACATTTTCATATAAATTCCCGGGCCGGCCGAACACTATTGTATGAAAATGTCGATTTTTTTTCGAATTTCAAGCATTGGTCCCATAGGAAAAGTTCTTCATATTGACGGTCTGAGTTGCTCCTACAAGGATCGGACAGGGTTTTTGTTACATACTGTATAGATTTCACATAAGACGTCAGTGTTTAAAAGACATACAGTTCCGTACTAGGCTATCACCTCGTCAAATACCCGACCGTCATTGCTACAAACCAGTCTTTCGCATTATGACATCGTCGGTACGAGCGCCCCCACCGTGACGTCAGTTCCGCAGTCAAATCGCTTCCGGCGCGCCCGCCGCTCTTTGACAACTCTTTGTTGGGCCCTGACACGTCAAATTATGCCCTGGATGGCTCGTTTGATTAGCCATGCGAAAAATATGAGTTTACTCCTCGATGGTAGACTGTTCTACGCCTTGGGACGAAAAAAAAAATTGTACGATTGTGAAACAGTTTTACGACATTAGTTTCTGTACCGAATCAGACAGCGATTAAGGGTTAGTTCAGACAGAAAGAAGCGCAGCGAAGAGGATTTTTTATCTTGATCTCTATTCCTTTTTTGGGTTTAGAAGAGTAACCACGACATATATCTTTATGTAGATATCGTAAAAAGCGACTATGTACAAAAATGTCGTGCACCAAATTCATTCCCAAGGATGCTCGATCAGACAGGCAATCGATTGCAAAATCACAGTCTATCTTAACTCTTTCTTTTCCACTTCGCACAGTCTTATACTTGTAGTCTTCTTTACCCAAAGGTTGGCTGGGAGAAATCGCTTTAGTGATAAGCCCGCCTTTGTATCTTCTACTTCTATATTTAAATGTACTTTTGATAATTGTCATACCTACTTAGATGGTGCAATAAATACATTTTATCTTATCATATATTACCTTTGGTATTCTTGTGTGATCATGATCATTTGCATGCGTATCATATTTGGAGGTTCTGCAAATAAATAAATGAAAAAAACTGAACGGCCTACACTTCGCACCAAAATTACCCAAGTTTTTATTTACCCTAAGTATGAAGACTTGAAAATATAGCACCCAAATTTACCCTAAGTATGAAGACTTGAAAATATAGGTATATGTAAACGTGATTAGTGTGTATGTACATTTATGCTTCACACATAATTAGCTACACTTCACATTGCAGTGATTATTTTATAAATTGCAAAAACCACAAAGTTATTAAGTATTACGTTCATTGGTAATTTTATCGTAAACACCATCAGAAAAATATGATATTTGTCGATTGATCTTTATAAAACTTTTTATTAATAAATTCAATATGCGAACATATCAATACCTAGCCCCGAGGATTTCCAATATTCGATCAATGAAATATGTATGCTAGCGCCATCTATTTACGACCTAAGACATCCATCGTTTAGTTCTGGGAATCTCCGCTAGATGTCTACTCAATTGTTGACCTACATCGCGTTCTACCGGAAGTTGCTTTTCCTATTCGGAGAGCAAAGGCAACTAATTTTAGTTTTCGGAATGAAAATCCACCGATACATTTCCACGTTGGGAATCGGGCTTAAGACTATTTTCTTGAGTATCGTTGTTAAACTTTTTGCTAAGTATTGTTTTAATGATTAACAACATTAAAATAGGATAAGTATCTAGTATTCTGGTTCAAGAATAAATTATTTTGTAGTGATCACAAAATAAGGCCATTTTTTAATTACAAATCAATCGATCATACCTATGACTTTAAACTTGATTTGAGATTGATTAATGCAGTGGAACTGATTGTCAAAAGCGCATTTGACTTGTATCTCGTGTATTTGATTTGTATTTCATAAAAAGACGACAAAAAAAGTGATGAATACGGCTTTTTCTGAACCAAACCAATCCTTCGGCAGGATTGATCTTAGTTGTCCTGAGATCAGGGCCGGATTGTGAGTTTAGGGAGCCCTGGACTAATACTACTTAGGGACCCACATTATTACTCGAAGTATAGGAAAAAATAAGAAAATAAATATTTCACTTACTCTCGAACCAAAAAAATACTTGATATGGGTATTATTAGCGGAACGTAGTCATTATCACATGGTATTTGGGAATATTTTAGGTGTTAACGTTAATCGCGCAAGAGGAAAAAAACATTGTTTTATAGAACGTATAATTAATTCTAGCAAGATAGAGAGAGATAGAGTCTGAGAGGGAAACAGCGGGGGACGATCGAGATCGAATGAATGTGTAATGAATGGCTGCCGAACATTTTAACTGTCAGTTCGAAGTACCAACACCTGAGTATAGACTTGAATAAAATGAATTGATTGGATTTAATTAATCGCAGCTAGGATTCACCGGGCTGCAAACCTTACGATTTGTTTAATTTAATGAAATTATAGATTTTTTTTTTGAATTATCGTCTATTTTTGACTTTGACTTGACTTAGCTGGGAGCCCCTGAATCTACGGCGCATTGGGCTGAAGCCCCTAAAAGCCATATGACAGATTTTTCATGCAGGTGGGGTGCAGGCGGTATTTTAGCCGTAACAAAGTCCGTGATTTACGAGTATAATTGCTAAGTTTAGGTACTTAAACAAAGTTTGGTATCATTTCCGCATATATCGAATATATGGATTCTAATTCTGGAATAAAATTTCTGTCAATACATAGCAAAGCGTAAGAAATAAAAAAAAAATAGAGATATATTTTTCTAATATTTGTACTTTTCTGTAATCTGTAACTTACAATTTTAGTCTAAGTTTTTAAGGTATTAAATATTAATTTAATAATTAGGAACAAATAATGTATCTTTTAAACACACCAAATAATTTATTCTTGATAGAAATAAATCTTGAAGTTTCAATAAGTTAGGCAATTGCTAATCAACAAAATTTTGTTTTCACTGTAAAGTAAAAAATATTAAGATAATTGGTTTAAAAATATATCACTTCATGGAGCCCTTCCTTGTTTATTTGTTACAAGATCACGTCATAAATATAAAAAAGCATTAAAAACTGTTATAATATATATATTTTTTTCCAAAGTGATAAAAAATTAAAATTTTGACGACTGGACTGAAAAAAAAATATAAAAACAAATTTTATGAAAAAAAAAACATATAATAGTTTAAAGGGTTATTTAGGGTCTGATCAAGGCCAAATTTTTAATAATATCTCCGTTTCCTTTCAAATGATTTATTCCAAATGGGGGCAGCACTGGACCCCAGAAAAATTAAGGTAGCCCCTTAAATGGAATATCTCGTTGTAAAAATATCATAAATTTTTACAGCTTTAATATAATGTTTTAAATAAAAAGTTTATGTTAGAAGATCGTACATGACTCAAGGAAATTTGCATATTATTACATTTTTATGAGAGAACGAAACTCTTCACGAAGAATTTTTCTAGTTAAGAGGCAATAATCGTGTTTTGAAAATTTGCGGCTTATAAAGTTAATAGGCGGTTTTGTTTAGGCCCTCATTAATGTCACGAGTAAGCGTAGTGTCAAGGATCATATTATTTATTAAAATAAATTTTATTTGCGTAATATAATACGTATTTCAATATTTGAATTCTTTAATATGTGAATAATTAGGACACAAGGACAAATTATTCGCAAAAAAAACTTGTTGGTAAAATAAAAATAAAAAATACATGGTAGATGCAGTAAAAAAAAAGACGAAAGATGTTTTTTCTTAAAAATAAGACCGAGAGAATGGGCGAGAATTTAATAATATCACTAGCAATCCATCACTTTCCTCTTTTCCATCTTGACGCCCACCCACCACGCTAAAGGTGGTTCGGTCCCTGCGACCCTAGGCTCTGTCTACTGTGTTAAAAAACCAGTGTTTAAAAAGTAAGAAAAATATATCCAAAAGGCAAACTAAATTAAGAGTAGGTAAGTATTTTCCTAATTCTGAATATTCTGAACAGTAAAGTGATTACTAACTTTACTGTGTGAGTGTCTATTTTCAGAGATTTCTGTAAGATTTCATCAAAACATGAACCCTATTAGCAAGTGGCCTTTCGGGTCAAAGTAAATATTTTGGGAAGTGGTAGATTCCTCGAACAGTGGCTGTAATTAATGGAGCAGGGATTCGAGTAATAGGCGAGATGTTTATAATTTATCCTCACGACAACGCTCTCAGCGTTTATTTTGCACTCAACCAGTGTGTTCCAGTTCTGTTCACCAAAAGTGTGATTGATCTCTTACTTTTTTCTTCTTCTTATCGTGGCAATGGCAATAATTGTTATCTAATTTGTATTGGCCAAGAATAACGCGACATGTATAGCCCTTCGGTTGGCCTTCTTGACATCCTTTACATCCTCTAGAACAAGATGCAGTGGACGTGGGGCATACTTACTAACTTACTGCGATGGCTCAGCGACCTGAAGTGGGTCTTGGCCTCTGACACTAGAAGACGTCATTGTTCCCTAGCCTGCGCCATCTGCAGATCACCTTGGAGGGCTTCGACATCTTTGCAGGCTTCGTCTCTCCAGCGGTACCTAGGGACCCACCGGCCTTTTCCCGGTTGGTCTCCCCGTGTACGCTCTTATGACAGCACGATCCTCCTCCAT
Organism: Acrobasis suavella; assembly: GCA_943193695.1. Classification (NCBI taxonomy): domain Eukaryota; kingdom Metazoa; phylum Arthropoda; class Insecta; order Lepidoptera; family Pyralidae; genus Acrobasis; species Acrobasis suavella. The sequence continues at coordinate 6,812,167 of OW971935.1, forward strand.
CCTCCCACGTGGCTTTCGAAGTCTTGCCGATTTGGTCTCTTCTATTTTGTTTTGTATGGACACTAGTTCTTCTACCTCCTGATTGTCTACTTAGAATAAAACAGTGGTACATTTACTAACTTGGTGTTTGGGTCATTTCGGGTAAAATAAATATTTTTAAGTAATAGTAAGCATCTAACAGTGGATGTAGAATGTAGAATGATAGGCGAGATAAATTCATAATTTATACTTACGAAATCTCTGAAAATTTCCGTTAAGTTAAACTTTAAGCTTATACCGAGCAGCGTTAAGGGCTGATGATGATCATACTTTCAGTTGACTGGTTCAGTTCACTGAGGTGGATAAATTTTTGAGATCTTTTTTAAATACACAATAAACCAACAGCCTGTTACTATTATGAATCACGTTTTCAAACCTCGATTTGAGGGGTATGTTTGACGCCAATGTATGTCTGTCTGTGGCTCCATAGCTCTCGCACGAAAGGACCGATTTCGGTGTTTCCTTGCTTTTACATAAAATACCATGTGCAAACAAGGAAACTTCCTTGCGGTGGTTCTTAGCAATGTTTGATGACAATTGGTTCACCTGTTCAAAAATTACTGGAAGTCAACGCTTAAAAAAAGGGTGTTTTTAAATTTGCCTGGAAAATAAACTTGTATTTCAACACACCCATAAGACCTGTTCATTAAACTTTTCTTTCACTTTACTACATTACTACGTATAGTATAGCGGAATCCCATCGTGGGAGAGCCCGCAGCGGGCGATATTAATTAGAGACGCGCTTAAATTAATAACAATAACACGCATCCGGATTTACTGCCCCCGTAATACTAAATCATGTAGTTTATATTACACGTTTATACTCGTGTTATACTGCTATATCCATGCTGGTCTGGCAGAAAAGAAAAATCTTAGAAAATTCTAATTATGGAGATTCGGCTAGCATCATGACCCTATTTTGATTTCCTTTTGCACCTTTTTGCCCAACATAACGATAAAACTGGCCTTTGGGTGGTGGGCCCACAGAACGTACAGAAGTCTTACTCAGAAAATAAATTCAAAGAATCATTTACTTAATGTGGTTAGCGATATGTTTAATTTAGCTCGCGTTAGAACTCCTCACCTTTTTGTTTAGATACCTAGATATCCATTGCAAGCCAATTTCATTCTTATTACTGTAGACAAACGATTCATGTAACTGAATTTCCCATTCGAAGTGGTCGCCGTGCGTATAGTAATGATGTAGGCATATTTTCGATACCTAAACGGGGAGTGACACAGGCCTGCTTTGGGTCATGCTACCTAGGCTTTGTCCACCTTGTTAGGGACAAGTGATAGTGTAGTTGTCGTTCTAACAATGTTTTATGTCCATAAATTTGTAACCTCAAAATAAATGGTGTAAATTCAAACATCCATAATTGAAGCGGATGCGGGTAGCGTTACTTCCACGAAATACGTAATGTTAATGCTTTAACACCGAATTCCGATTACACCACAAAACAATACATTTTAGATCTAAATTGGAAATAGAAATTATACAGTACAGAATGTATAACAAGAAAGGAGAAATCTACCTTTTCTACCTCATTAAATATAAGTATAGGGCGAATGGCGCTGGATGCAGACCGCTCTAGATCGTTTATCTTGGAAATCCTTGGTAGAGGCTTATGACCAGCAGTGGACGTCATACGGCTAATGATAATGATAGATCCGTACCCAAAGGGTAAAAACGGGATCCTATTACTAAGACTCCGCTGTCCGTCTGTCTCTCTGTTACAAGGCTGTATCTTATGAACCGTGATAGTTAGACAGTTTTTTCACAGAAGATGTAATATTGTTGTCGCTTTGACAAATATTAAAAACAGATTAAAATAAATATTTAAGACTCTAATAAAACAAACGTGTTTTTTTATAGTTGATGGTACGGAACCCTTCTTGCGTGAGTCGGACTCGCACTTGGCTGGTGTTATTCTTATCTCCAGTATTCAAAATTCAAATGTTTATTTTTATTTAAATAACTTATGATAATTTACAAATTTACATTTAAAAAGAAAAAAGTGAAATACCTACTATAAATGCATTTACAGGCACTTTGACACGTCAAAACTCCCAGACCAACATTGAAATACGAGAAAATAGACGATAGATTAAGAACATAGGGATGTAGACTGGTAAAAAAAAATATTATTTTATTTAGTCCGTCAACTAGATTATCCAAAATTAATGGCCCATATTTTTTCGTCTAGCAAAGTAGTAAATATTCACAAAAGATACAGCGCATCTACATTTCGGACTGGCGATAACGTCACGTTCTGAGAAAAGAAAAAGAAAACGTATGCCATGCTTTTTAATAAACTACCTAATGCTACGAATAATATTTATTCCTAGATCTAATAAGCCAAAAAAAATTTTAAGACCACATTCGTATTATTCTTAACTGAAAAACATATTCAAGAAAAAAACTCGCCGCTTTTCATAACTGAATAGCAATTTCAATCCTTGAGCAAAAAGCATTTTCCACTGCTGGCACTAAAATGTCTTACCCAAAATACACACATGCATACTATCACTTTTGTTTCCTATATTAATTCACACCGGTAGGCAAAGACTATCCACCTCCATTTAACATAACCCTGCATGGTATAACATACTTATAATATAGTAGACTGGTTATGCTAGCTCCTCTTGTTATTATAGCTCAGCCCCATGGGGTCTAGGGTGGTTTAATCAGCGCAAACGTTTGCCGACAATAGACGGGCTATAACAGCCAAGGATACACAAATACAATCATAGATTATGGGGCTATTCATTCTCTCTGGATCAATGTTTAGCAATAGTCAATATTTGCCATTTTGCGGTACGTCAACTTCCAGTCATTGGACGCTAACAGTCATTGGACAGAACGCAGCAAAGCCTTATTTATACTGCAGCTGATGTACTGTAGCAGTGTTCCCAATTTGAAAGCAATCTTAACAAATAAGGTTTTTTTGTGTTCTGTCCAATGACTCCCCACTGTAATACCAAAATGATTTACTAGATATTACTATTAAGGAACAACTAAAGTAAAGAAGCGATGGTGTCCAAGCGGTTTATAGGGACTGGCTGTGCGTCTGCGAGGCACACTAGGCGCGACTATTACGTATTTGCGCCTTTATATCGTATTGTATACGTTTAATGTACGGTCATTTTCAGCTACCACCACTTGCTTTCAGTGAAGGAAAACAGCGTTAGGAAACCTGCACCCAAGTGACTATAAAAGTTTACTATTGTGTGAAATGTAGGTGATAGAAATCCACTCCAATAAATCTGCCAAAATGAGTCATTTGTGCGTCTATTTCCATAAAATAACAGCGACAAGAGCATTTGGCTCTTGTGTAGAATGAAATGAAAAGTACAGTAACCATAGATTTTTTTATTTTACTTACTCTTAACTTCTTTACTCTAAAATAGTAGTGTTTCCTTGTTGTTTATTTTAAAATTATGATAAGTTTCGTACTAGTTAAGAGTGTCGTTGGAAAAAAACTCTAATGAGTAAAAATTATAAGGAAAATAAAAAGCCATAGTTAAGGCTATAGTTTACATTATATTATTTACATTATTTAGAAAAAAAAATTAATCGTCCAGTTTTGGAAATGGTGGACTGCGAAATGTTTCTTTTTTTTCTGATTTGCACGGGTACTTAAGTTTACTTGAATGATCAGTCCGAGCCCCTGCATGTATTTGTTTGTTTGCTTGCTTTTGATCAACACAAATAATTTTCTATTCACAATTTTTTAAGTGGCTCATGTTAAATCTTTCAACTACATTCACACCATGAGTAGCAAGTCGAAATGCTTTCCAAACAGCCATATACCAAGCTATAAAACCGTACTTTTTGACCTTGGCATACTGCCATTTGACACTGAATGGTAGCTCATTCATGCTACATAACACTGCTGTACCTCATAATGTGATTTGCATCCCAATGCGTCGCCTTGACTGGGGTCACGTCGGGCGTTTGTTTTAGGGTTCTTTGATGAAATGTATAATGGAGTCAATAAAAAAAACCTGTCGACGTTTCTTGTGTTTTTATTTTTTATTTTGAAAAAATAATCTTGTTAATTCTTCAATTGGGTAACACGATACTAAAAATAATTAAAGGTGGTCACGTCTTGATGCCTGTCGTTAACACGAAGGGTGTCCTTATTTTATTAGCTATTATAGGTCCCATCGTTGGGCAAAAGCCTCCCATTCTGTTTTCATCTTTCGCGGTCCCTAGACGTGCTCTGCCATTCTATTTCAAACTGTGTAAGGTCATTCGCCCATCTGTGTCAAGACACAGATGGACGGACTACTTTATACTTACCTTACCTACCTTAGAAAGAGAGGAAGATCAAGGTCTTCCTCTCTTTCTTCGACAGTCCAAAGCCTAGTTGGTTGTGTAGGATGTGCCCCCATATTTCAGGGTCTCCTATGTTGAATAAACTTGAATAATAGATTTAGTTTTGATAAATACCACACTTTGATCTTCATAATTTCAGTTAACTAACGTACACTCCTGGATAGTGGTGTGCCGAGTCACCAATTATTGGAATCGAGTCGACTTGAGTCATTTGTATGGTGTTCGGATCCTTACTTGAGTCGAGTCTGGACTCGAGTCAGTATTCGAGTCCAGGATTAGAGTACGGGATTAGAGTCCAGGATTCGACTGCAGGATTCGAGTACAGGATTTGAGTTCGGGATCCGAATCCAGGCAGCGTTTGCCATTACAACACCTGATGCAGAGTCCAAAATTATCATTACATTTTTTTGACAAAAATATTATCATACCTCAGTAATTATTACAAAATACTTAAAAATTATGTACGTAAATCTTCCGGAATAAACATACTATATCAATTCTTAAAATCAACATCGGCCGAGTCAGCCAGGGACGATTACAAGAATAGAGTCAGTCAGATTCGAATACTGAAAGCAAGTCCGTCAGACTAGAGTCAGCCAGACTAGAGTCTAATAAAAAAGTTATTCGAGTCAACGAGACCCCAGTAGGAATCGAGTCTGACTCGAGTAACGCCGTACTCGGCACATCACTATGCTTGACTAGGGCTGTCCCAAGGGTTTCCAAAATAACCGATCTAAAGCGGCCTGCATCCAGCGTTTTCTAGTTTGATCTTACTTTATTCGAACTATTCAACATGAGGGCAAAGGGCATACATAAAAACAAAGTGACATTTACGGTTATGTATTATGCAAATACGGTATATTTGATCAGGTAAGCAATGTTGTAAAAAGAAAATCTTGATCACGAAAAGACTGCGAAGCCCAATCTCTTTGAAGTGCTTCGCCAGCTTTCATAAACGTAAACCTCGGCACTAGCGCCTGTTTCACAAATTAGGGAGAGTACAGGTTTGAAGTTTAGTAGAATGAGTACTGTTGCAAAGAAGTGTCAAAACCGTATAATTTCCTTACAATGAATTACCGATTAGGAAGTCAAACTCACATAGCATCTATTTTATACGAAATAAATTATCATTTCAGCAGCATAACGCCCACAGCTTTACAAAGGCACAAAATTAATATAAGTCATAGGCCTCTCCAAGGATTTCCTTAATGACCGATCTAGAGCAACCTGCATCCAGTGGTTCCTAACGATATTGTTTAGGTCGTCTGACTGCCCTGTGTGTATGTATTTTTTTATAACTCATTAATTTTTAGGGTTCCGTACCCAAAGGGTAAAAACGGGATCCTATCACTAAGACTTCGCTGTCCGTCCGTCCGTTCGTCCGTCTGACTGTCACCAGGCTCTATCTCATTAACCGTGATAGCTAGAAAGCTGAAATTTTCACAGATGATGTATTTCTGTTGCCGCTATAACAACAAATACTAAAAACAGAATAAAATAAATATTTAAGTGGGGCTCCCATACAACAAATGTAATATTTTTATAAATAATGGTACGCAAGTCCGACGCGCACTTAGTTGGTTATTAACTATATACCTCATATACTTACCTTGGAAAAAAATACATTTTATTTTGAAGTGCATTATTGATATGAAGTATTTATCTATTCACACTTCTCTTTTTTTTTCTGTGAATATAGACGTGAGACATTCTGTATCTACATGAAATGTACGTTGCATAAGGTCTGGACTTATACTATAATGCTCTATGTGGATAATTTCTTTACTATTTCTATTTTGTGTAGAGCAGATATGACTACTCAAATTAAGCGTTTGTGTATATGCGGGTTCACGTCACGCGACACAGTCTCCGGTCGTAAGGAATCTCTTTGCAGCGGCGAGATTTAATATTCCGGAATTTCTTTGATTGCAGAAATAACTCCAAAGATAAGCATTTGAGTGGTGAGGGAAATGAAACTCGACTGCAGATACACGGTCTTTGCAGAGATTTTTCATAAAAATAAACCTTATATTTTTCGTGTAACTTTTTATGGTAGATTAGATATTCTAATGATCCAGTTACGCTAGAATGAGATTTTATTATTGCTTAGATGCTTTATTTTTTTAGGAATTGTCTAAAAAGTTAAATACTCAACATACGAGTATAATGACTAGGAATCAAGCTACTTTGGTCGTGAATAGTCTTTTCTAACCTTCGACAAAAAAAGGTGTGTTATAAGTTTGACTTTGTCTAATGTCTGTCTATGTGTCGGTCTGTCTGTCTGTCTGTCAGTCTTTCGGTATGTATGTCTGTCTGTCTAGATGTCTGTCTGTCTGTCTGTCGGTATGTATGTCTGTCTGTCTGGTTGTCTGGATGTCTGTCTGGCTGTCTGTCTGTCAGTCTGTCGGTATGTATGTCTGTCTGTCTGGATGTCTGTCTGTCTGTCTGTCGGTATGTATGTCTGTCTGTCTGGTTGTCTGGATGTCTGTCTGTCTGTCTGTCTGGTTGTCTGGATGTCTGTCTGGCTGTCTGTCTGTCTGTCTGTCGGTATGTATGTCTGTCTGTCTGGTTGTCTGGATGTCTGTCTGGCTGTCTGTCTGTCTGTCTGTCGGTATGTATGTCTGTCTATCTGGTTGTCTGGATGTCTGTCTGTCTGTCTGTCTGTCGGTATGTATGTCTGTCTGTCTGGTTGTCTGGATGTCTGTCTGGCTGTCTGTCTGTCTGTCGGTATGTATGTCTGTCTGTCTGGTTGTCTGGATGTCTGTCTGTCTGTCTGTCGGTATGTATGTCTGTCTGTCTGGTTGTCTGGATGTCTGTCTGGCTGTCTGTCTGTCTGTCGGTATGTATGTCTGTCTATCTGGTTGTCTGGATGTCTGTCTGGCTGTCTGTCTGTCTGTCTGTCGGTATGTATGTCTGTCTGTCTGGTTGTCTGGATGTCTGTCTGGCTGTCTGTCTGTCTGTCGGTATGTATGTCTGTCTGTCTGGTTGTCTGGATGTCTGTCTGTCTGGCTGTCTGTCTGTCTGTCTGTCGGTATGTATGTCTGTCTGTCTGGTTGTCTGGATGTCTGTCTGGCTGTCTGTCTGTCTGTCGGTATGTATGTGTGTCTGTCTGGTTGTCTGGATGTCTGTCGGTCTGTCAGCCTGTCTGTCTGTCTATCCGTCTGTAAGTCTGTCTGTGGTATCATAGCTCTCGAACAGATGGCCCGATTACAATGCAGTTTTATTACGTAAAAGGAGTTCCCTTGCAGTAGTTCTTAGCTATGTTTGATAAAAATCGATTCAGCCGTTTAAAAGTTATTGGGGGTTAACAGTTGAAAGTTGGAGTTTTTAAAATACCTGGCAAATAATAGATGGCGCTACGGATGGATGGAATATGGAGAGCTAGTGTCGTCGGGGGTTTTTTAATTTGCCTGGCAAATAAACTGGTCGTTTATACATAGACTTAGAAATATGGAAGTCATATCGGATATCCATCGTTGGATTATAATTTCTGTCACGTCTGTGATGAATAAGATTGCACAATATTCTTAAGGTTTTCTACGAAATGTATTTACTTTTTTTTTACATGTAATATTACTCATTAAGTTCTATATTTATTTGAGACTAGCTTTTGCCCGCGGCTTCGCTCGCGTAGGGGTGTAATTTACATATCAAAATCCTTTCTTAGGGGATGCCTACGTCATGCATGCAAAAGTCTCAGCCCGATCGGTTTAAAATTGTCAAAGTTTCATCCCCTATTTTATCCCCTTGGGGGTAGAATTGATCAAAATCCTTTCTTAGCGGATGCCTAAGTCATAACATCTACCTGCATGCCAAATTTCAGCCCGATCCGTCCAGTGGTTTGGGCTGTGCGTTGATAGATCACTATGTCAGTCAGTCACCTTTGAGTTATATATATTTAGATAGATAGATAGAAGAAGACTAGCGGCCCGCTCCGGCTTCGCACGGGTATTTAACAAAATTTTTAAAAATTTGCTTGCCTTTTTTCCTTATATTTTAAAACTCCTAATATCTTTCAAATGGAATGTCGATTAGAATGATTCAAAATGTTGTATAAAGGTATTGAAGCAGTTTTGAGTACAAAATAATTTATTTTGATAAAAATTAATACTAAAGTACAAATAAAGAATCTTTTCTAGCGGCGGCATTTTAATTAAATTTATAAGATAACACTTATTGTGGCATAACTATAATAGTAAGACATATGCTGTCGCGTTACTTGTTGTAGATAATGATGTGTTCTACAACATTGTACTACATTAGTAGGTTATATCGTGAATAGTTTCCGCAGCGCACGCGATGTAAGGACTTTTTAAGTAATTTTTTTAAACGTTGGGTTACATTGTTGGAGTTTAGGCCAAAATCATTAATTTTTTTTGAACATAATACTTGTCACTTGGAGACAGCGTAGCTTTCCAACGGTGAAAGAATTTTTAAAATCGGTGCAGTAATTTAAGAGCCTATTCGATACAAACAAACAAACAATCAAATCTTTCTTTTTTATTATATTAGTTAAGATTAATTATTATACTTATTTTCCCCTTGAAGTTCAATTGATTATCAAAGTAAGCAAAGGTCACCTTTAATTAAGAACTCTTCATGGAGGTCACTTTCCAATACCCTTACCAAAATAAATGAACAAATTAGATGAAATTTCGCTACACGATGAAACTCGTAATTACTAAACCTTTGATTAATTTTTCGTGGGTTCGCAATAAAACGCATGTGACGTCACTATAATTGGTCGGCAAACCGAACTATTTTAATAAAACCGTCTGCAAAACCCGCGGTCTAACATACGGCGCACTTTTGCAAATAAATTGTGCCCATTATTCATTGTAAATATTTTATACTAAACATTTTTTTTTTACAAAAAATAAACAGATATCGTACAACGGGTAATTTAACTATTATTTTTAATTCCTTTTTATTAAATCACTTAGAGCGTTAGTTAACAAATTAAAATCCGTTCCCGTAGTATGGCACCGTTCATAAGCTAAACTTTATATTCCGCGACAAACTAATGCCATCTCACTCTTTATTATTATCTTATTAATTCTGTGTTATTATATTACATATAAAGAGATATTCGCAGTGATAGATGACAGCGCTCTGTAATGTTTTATATATAATTAATTGAAAGCCTTTATTGATGCGGTTTTTTTTTTACATGGAAACAGGTTTCCTGGCGGTGGTTCTTAGCTATGTTTGAAGTGAATCAATTCTGCGGTTCAAAGTTATGGTAATCGCTTAAAAGCCGAAGTTTCTTTTAATCTGCAAATTAACTTGTGGAATATTACTCGCGAGGTTAAAGTTTGCGGCGAACCACAAGAATATTATATTTATTTAATTATATTATATTATATATTGCTAATATACGGGGGCTGCCGCCATGACATGACATGATCTTGGTGATCAAAATTTTAGATTCCTCTCGGTATTTATGTATTGAAAGAGAATCGTAAAAAAGTAAGTCAGATATTATTTTGATATGGTTTTTCTGCCTTAATAGCTTCTATCCATTGACTTCAATCGAACAACGAGCACTATGTTTAAGTGCTATTGTGAAATTAAACGAAGTGCGTGAATATATTAATATTCAGATTGCAATCAGAGAACAACAGATCTGCTACAGCTATCGGCTGACACCAGACGTGTAACATTACCCGATTGCGCCAACATTGTGAATGATATTTGTCAACATGTTAACATGCCACTCTCTGGTACGTTCACCCTGGAGATTGTCTCTTGCCTCCTAAAAATATTTAACACCAATCCGAATTAGCTGGCCTTACTTACAGCTTACAGGATTAAAACATGCTTATTACATTTTGTTTTTTGTGTTTTATATTAAAAGGAGGTGTTAACCCCAAGTTGGGTCCATTCGTATGTTTTCTTTATTGGACTGTAGTACAACTGTGAACAGATAATGGCTGGCATGTACCCAACGGCCTGTGGTCTTTTTGAAATACAGAGTCATTAAACGAATGATTTTTTTGTATGGAAAGGCCATTCTTTTAGTGACTCCCGAGTTCAAAAAAGGTGTCCTGATTGGTCAGGTAAAATATATTTATACATTTGCGTCTGAGTAGGTACCTTCTGGGTTTCAATTTTCAGGGCAAACATTGCTTCAGTTTTTTTTTACTAGATATTCCGCAATTTCTGAAATGCTTTTTTTAGCAAACTCTAAGTAAAATTTTATTTCCCTGAGGGTGGGCCCTAAAAATTAAAATTTATTGACATATACTGACTCTACCTACTCCTATGTATAACGTCTAAAAATATATTGAAAATATTTTAAGAGTGTATTCAGTCCATGATTTTGAACAAATTTTCCCAAGGAATATCCACGAAATATAAAATATATTTTTTGACCTTCCATTCTTCTTCTTGTCGAGTCAAAATGGTTCCAGTATAGTTTCTAATTCTAATAGGGGTAGCACTGGACCCAGAAAATTTCAGGTATCCCCTTAACAGGACGGTCTACCTCATTTGGCGACTAAAGGCGCCAAAAGCCGGCATTGCATTTGTAATGAAAAGCCCAGACAGAGTTAATAGTATCGTCTGGACTCTGTCTGCCGTACTTTGTACGAGGGGTGGCGAAATAAACCCCCGAATTACTTCGAAAAGGTCAAACTGGTTGGCTATTCAATAGATGTGTATCTAATTCACCTTTCACGTCAAGGTAGTTTGAAAGAAATACTTATATTGTGCCTGTGGGCACCACTTCCCGTGGGAATGTTGGGATAAAAACTATCCTATGTCTTTTCCTGGGTCTCAAACTATATCCATAGCAAATTTCATCTAAATAGGTTCAGTGGCTGAATCGTGAAGTGGTAACAAACAAACAAATATACTTACTCATTTTCACATTTATTATATTAAGTTAGGAAGTTAGGTTAAGTAACATACTTTTTTCTATATAAGCGCTTTTACAGACGAGCGACAGTATGCCCGCGATACCTGTCGGCAACAGTCGGTGACCGACGGTGACAGTCGCCGAACTGTGTCTGCAGCTGTCGCGGGCATACTGTCGCTCGTCTAATTATCAATATGACGTAAGAGCCCTTTGATATTTTTTTGATTACTCGCTCGTGTGTGAAATAGAGAAGGCAATAGAAAACCATTTCATTATCTCTGCCAAAAATTGCGGGCGTGTTGCCGCTCAATAGTCCACTATCGATAGCCTATCGATAGGGAATCAAAATTAAAAACTATCGATACTATCGATAGTCATATGTCAATATTATAGATAGTAATGCACTAAAAGACCTATCGATAGTATCGATAGGCCTAACGATAGTTTGGCATTTTTCGATTACAACTATCGATTGTTCGGCGACACTAGTGTTTGTCAGTTTCTACACAGTGACATCGATAAGAGCTTTGGTGAACAGGTCGCAGCTCAAATGTACAGCCGTAGTACATTAGTATTTTTAATTTATAATAAATAAATATAAAGGGATAAATTACTTAAAATTGGGAGTAGGACAAAACAAATTAAATCAATGCATGTAGAGCTAGAGACATTAATTACTACAAAATGGTAAAACTACTCTGAAATAATGTAATAGTAAAAATATAATTTAACAATAGTGTATATTACAAATGACCTTTTGTTAGACTGGACAAAACAATGCCTTGTTCTTGACCTAATATTTTATAACTGGTAGAATTATGTCATCCACGTAGACGCGTGTATTATTTCATACAACTGATGTTTCTATTACTGTGACAAATGTATGTAGGAAGACTAGCTACAGGCAGACAAATAAATACAGGCTGACTGCTTTTACTACATATAATATATATATATATATATATATATATATATATATATATATATATATATATATATATATATATATAAAGTAATAATTTTTTTGTTTAACTCGTTTCTCCTATAATGCATCAAAACATTATGAATTATGTTACAGAGGGACAGATGATGCCTCTTTATTATTTAAAAAATAAATAGGTATTTTGAAATTCGAACTGTTAGTTTATCACTGCAGCCCAGTAACCGTTGAAGGCACGGTTTATTTCGAGATATTTGTTCCAGTTTATTTTTGGCCCTTCCTGTCTCGACGGACGACGTGCGAATTTAAGGGCCACTATACAATACTCTGGAGCCAGAGGTAGGAAAACCGGTATTTCAAATTTCAATATGGGTATTATAACAAAATATACTGAATTTATTTTAAGGGAGAATTCAGTTCATGATAATGAACAACTTTCCCCAAGAAATATATATCGAATAATGAAAAATAATTTTTGGCTTCTCGTACAATTTTTTTAGAGGGTTTTTAGGCATTCAAGATGTTGTTGTTGTAGTGTGTAGAGGATTGTTTGGAAAGCATAAACATATTTTTCATAAGTCCTTAATTTTGTACTATAATTTTTCTGAAACTCATTAGGTACTTAGTTTTTTTGTCCACCTCTTTAATCCCATTCGACATACACATATTTTGTCAGCAGCTTTCAAAATATGTTGTCTTAGTCTAAATTGTATTTTAGACATTTTTCTATTCTACAAAATTTACTGAAAGGTGGTTTCCATGACAATGTATAACATTTTTAAGAAGAAAAAATAATCCTCCCATATGAGCGAACGATTCAATTAGAAGGTCGAATTATTATGAGTTATTCATAACTCAAAAATCGATCTAATGATCAAAAAAGTAAGTCTGTATAGTCCGTGTGCAGACTGTCTATTATTTTATTGACTTGTATTCGGCTCACCCTCGTCGTCTGTCTGTCAGCCGCCTTATAAAATAACGCGATTATGTCTGTGTGTTCGCGAAACTGACTTTTATTGACGCTAGTCAATTTTAATAACATACAAATACCTACATGTTTTGTTGATATGTTATTATGACTCATAAAGTGAAGTTATTTTTTCAGTGGCTGTCTGGAATAATATATTTACATAATAAAGGCACGCTAATGAAATTGTAACTTTGAAATGACCTTTACTTTTTCTGTCCTGTAATAATAATGTTATATACGTACCTTCTTTGTATTCGTTCATTATGAAATATGCTTTTTATGTTTCTTAGACGTAAAAATATATCTTTTTTTATTTCAATTATAAAATTGAAAAGTGACGAAAATAACATTATATTGCATATAGTGGTCATGGTCATATCTTACCTTGTTTTTATTTATACTCGTATATTTAGAAAAGATTACTTATCGATGCAAATCTATTGTATATTTTAAGTAGCTTGTTGCCATGTAAATAATATTTTCCAAGCTTATATTACGTGTTCTGATAAATCAAACAGCAAGTATATCGTCCTTAAAGTCGTAGCTGTTCATATAACAACAAGCGCAAATGCACAAATCTCCTTTCGCGAATATGACCATTTTTATTCAAACTGAAATGCATGCACTGCAATCCTCTACAGAGAGATTTAGATCTCGATTCAATAAGCCTTATTGACATTGCCAGAGCAGGTTTCCATTGTTTTCCATTTTCCTAATGCCGTGCCGTATCGCGCGTTATCACTGAGCGCTCAGTCGTAGGCAGAACGGGGAGCCCGCCGCACGTCGTGTCACGTTTGCCGCGATTGCCCGCGTTTCCCACATTTCCCGCGACGTAACGTTGCCCGCACGTACCGCGACGCATCGGGAACAACAAATGTCACTCTGATACTACGGTGTGTATTATAGTGTTTCCAAGTTAATCGAGTATGATAAGTTAATGTGACGACGACACCGTGTGTTGCACGTGATCGGATTACTGAATCGAGGGATTTATTATTGTTTTACCAACGTAAGTGATACGTTCCGGGATTTCGATATTAACCAATGAGTAAATAATTATGTTAGAGGCGATACCCGGCTTGTTATGTCGAAGGTCGTAGATATAGCGTTATCTTGTATCTACTTTATGTTGACAGACGTTATCTTCGTCAATTTTTGATACATATCTAGATTCAATCTCAGAATTTAAATATTTGTGTCGTGATATTCATAAATTCAAGTTTAAAGCGCATTATAATTTTAAATTCTTACATTAGATACTATGTATTTGTCATTTGAATATTCAATACTTGTTTAGTTATTAATAGGTCTCAGCCATACTTGGTAAATATTCGAATATTTCGCGGGCCTATGTAAATTTTTGCTAATAACTAGTAATAGAATGATGAAGATGGTATTTATTTCCGGAGTATTATATTATGTGCTAATAAGACAAGGTAATGGCAATGATAGCCTTCCATGTGTTATACAACATGAAACGGAAAGGGGATATCAACCCATAAGGGAGTAAACATATTGATCAATGTAAACAACTTTTATTATGGGACCATCCCTGAAATTGTAAAAAAATCTTCACCTCTATACAAAATTAAATACCTATCGTTAAAATGAATGGAGCTGCAGATTGTTTTTACGATTTCAGGGATGGTCACATAGTAAAAGTTGTTCACATTGATTAGTATGTTTACTCCCTTTCGGGTCGATACCCACTTTCCATTACACGTTGTATAACATAGTAGATATGCGTAGAGATTAAGTAAATATAATCAAAACAGGAGCATATACAGGTAATGAAAAAATAAGAAAACATCATTCTTAAATAGACCTAGTTTATATAAAGATGATTAGAAATAGATGCACGTGAAGAGCCTCCACATGTCCTGTATCAGTAGTCGTTAAAATGATGACGTAGGTCATATGTACTTATGCACTTATATAGTTATAAATTTTGTCTAGAAGCACATCGAGTACGAGTACAAAATTAACTGCAACTATTTTAAGGACAGATTCAGTTCATGATACTTACCAACTTTGGCAAAGTTAAAGTATAAATAAATATGTACGGAAAAATTACACAGATTGAGCTAGCCCCAAAATAAGTTGGAGACTTGTGTAATGGGATACTAACTCAAATATATATATATATATATATATATATATATGTATATATATATATATATATATATATATATATATATATATATATATATATATATATAAATAAATATATATAGGGACAAATAACACTGATTGAGCTAGCCCCAAAGTAAGTTCGAGACTTGTGTTATGGGATACTAACTCAACGATACTATATTTTATAACAAATACATATATAGATATACATCCAAGACCCAGGACAATTTGAAAAAGGCCATTTTCCAACTTGCCCTGACCGGGGATCGAACCCGGGACCTCTGGGTGGCGGACTAGCATTGTGACCACTACGCCACGGAGGTCGTCCTAACTCGTCAACGATATTATATACATTCAAATACATATCCATTATACAATATGTAACGAAAACCCTGTCCGATCCTTGTAGGAGCAACTCAGACCATCAATATGAACAACTTTTCCCATGGACCAACTCTTGAAATTCGAAAAAAACTTGATATTTCCCTACAAGAGGTTCGACCGGCCCGGTAGTTTGAACGAAAATGACGATTTTTTTCTTTTGAGTTTCAAACATGATGGTCCCATTGGAAAAGTTGTTCATATTGACGGTCTGAGTTGCTCCTATAATGATCGGACAGGGTTTTTGTTACATATTGTTAGATATACATCCAAGACCCAGGGCAATCTGAAAACGACCATTTTCCATCTTGACCTGACCGGGGATCGAACCTGGGACCTCCAGTGTGACAGCCAGGCATGATGACCACTAGGCCACAGAGATCGTCTAAAGAAGTTTTATTGTATTTTGTTAAAATATTTATATTATGACTTGTTATCAAATTCGTGATTCGCATACATGTACCCTGATAACCCCAGAAAGAGTGGATAGTAGGTAGTAGAAATAACTTTTCACGGTATTTCATGGGTTTTAACTTCCATTATTGGGTTAGCGTTTCATGCTGTTCGCCTGAAACCGTGAAAGCCTTTTTACGTTTTCCTTTATGTTACCTACACGATAGTTTTATAGGCTCCTATAGTGGCTCGTATGCATAATGCATGCTGCTTAGTCACTTTCTACATTATACTTGTACACAAAAGATATTGTAATGACAAGATATTTTATTGGCATATTAATAATACAAATCTTTAACACACATTTCGTACCTTGGGGCCCCGGTGCTAGGGCTCTCCTTAAAGAGATCTCTCCAAGACTGATCTCTGCCGCTGCTGACTAGAGGGCTGGCTTTTTTTCGCAAAACGTATCAGTATTGCGACCCAACGTGGAAATGTGGCCAGCGTTCTTGGCACTATGCCACATGGGCACGGTTTTTTAGATTTAATTTGTAGCAAATATTTCATTTTTTCTTTTTTTTTTAATAAATATGTAAATTATTCTATTTTACTTGTTTAAATAATCATCTTTCGTGTGTTTATCCTAAATAGGGTAAGACACACATAATACGTTATTTACAAATGACAATTAATATTACAGGTAGAGACTTTTGTTTCATGTAGCTATATACTCGTGTTGGCCTATCTCATAGTTGTTAATATAATATTAAATGAACATTGAATTTATTTCGCTACGTAAATTTTTCGGTAATCACTGTAAATAATATTGATATTTTTACTAAGTGATGTTAATTAGCTAAGTAAAAATTAGTGCATAATAAACAGGTGCACGCAAAAAGGTGCCGATATAATTAGTCCAAATCGGACCTACGAAAAGAGCATTGGGTAGTTGTCCGAATCGACCCATTCCAAAAAATACCTTGGGCTATTCCCCCTTCAGAAACATTACAGTCAGAAGCGGTCCGAAATACTTGCGGTCCGAAACGCCCAATAACCCTTTATTATATTACTCAAAGGCAATCAACCTGAAACTTGACCCAATTATACATAATATTTGTATCTAAACAAAACATAATCAATTAACAAAATTAGATATCACTATAAGTGTAGTCAATATATATGTACTCTCTCATAACTCATAACATTACGGCTATATTTAACCTCTATAACGGTTATGTTCAATTGATGTAATTTCGTTCGTTTATTTTTACTCTTACAATGGTATAAATGGATTGGATTACATTAGATTACTAAGGCATTAGTAATTCTTTAGAACAAATATTATTTATTTCAAACATTGTTATTTTACAAATTGAGGTATAGTCCACTGTTTAAATAAATGTTGAGATGGATACACCCTTGCGACCTTTTTCTTAGGCATAGAGTCAGAAATTATTTTTCTTAAGAGGAAAGAGGTCGTATATGTGTGAATAAATGAGACTAAACTACATAACACTTACCTTAAGGTGCGTTGTTATTGTCATTAAAGTGATTCATAACAATGAATATCATACGTTTTTTTCCATGGTTGGTTTTGTATTGGGAGGATATAAAATATTTTTATTGTACAAGATCTTACGATCTACATAATATAAATAACCCTAAACGCTCCGGCCACACATGTAACTAATATGGCAGCAATTAAATTGTCATCTGTTGGTAACATGGGGTCACATCGTCAGCGTAGTGTCATATAGTATAATGTTTTATGGATAAAGCCAGTGTGGGCGAGATGCTCCGGTGGCCGTTTGGGTCAGGGCCACGATGCAATCTTGATGTTATAGAGCATTATCTAAAATGGATGCAAGTTATAACGATATTGGAGATGAAGTATAGCACAATATTCCAATATTGTGCTATATTGGTGTTATTTGTAGGTATATTATAGTGCGAGCCTGGGGCAACAAATACTGCCCCAGGCCTATTTGTATTTGTTCTCTAATTAGTTTCTTGCCCCATATTTTAGTAAAATGAAGTAGTATTTTTAAGGCGCTCTCAACCGAAGCTTTTAGGGTTCCGTATCCAAAGGGTAAAACTAAGACTCCGCTGCCCGTCCGGTTGTCTGTTTGTCTGTCACCAGGATGTATCTCATGAACCGTAATAGCTAGACAGTTGAAATTTTCACAGATGATTTATTTCTGTGGCCAATAAATACTAAAAACAGAATAAAATAATAATAATAATAAATAAACGGGGGCTCCCATACAACAAACGTAACTTTTTTGCCGTTTTTTTTTTGTTTGATATTAATTACAGCAACAGTAGTCGCTTAAAATATTTAAAGAATATTTAGTTATATATTCACTTTAAAACTAAAAACTAAAGACCTCCGTGGCGTAGTGGTCACCATGCTAGTCCACCACCCAGAGGTCCAGGGTTCGATTCCCGGTCAGGGCAAGTTGCGAAATGGCCTTTTTCATATTGTCCTGGGTCTTGGATGTTCATCTATAAACTATATATGTATTTGTTATAAAATATATTATCGATGAGTTAGTATCCCATAACACAAGTCTCTAACTTACTTTGGGGCAGCTCAATCAGTGTTATTTTCCCTTTATATTTATATATTTATTAAATAAAAATAGAATAAATATGTAAGTCGGCTCCCATACAATAAACGCTATTTTTATAGATAATGGTACGGAACTCTTCGTGCGCGAGTCCGTCTCGCACAACAATTAAAAAACATCCAGTTTCAAGCATTAGTACTACAGGAAAAGTGGTTCATATTGATGGTCTGAGTTGCTCCTACAAGGATCGGACAGGGTTTTTGTTACATATTGTACTTCGGAAATTATGATACCTCAGTGTATCAGTAGACCCTGGTGTTTCATAGTTTTTTGGCAGTAGGGTAAAAACGCCGCTGCAGTGTGGGTCAGATGCTCCAGTGAATGATTAGGTCAAGGTTGTGATCTACTGATGTTGTAATACTATTATCTTTATCAATATATAAACAATTGTGCTACGGGTCAAGTCGTTTTCAATAAATCATTAGATTTTACCGTAATGGTCATCGGCTTTGCAATAGATAACACGTTTATTGTTTTTTGTATTCCATATACATTATGCAAACTCAACGAAATATTCAAAGGTGCAAAAAACAAATGTATTACCAATAACTTATGAAATCACAAATTGAGAATTACGTCTAAATAATTATTTAAGTTAGTAAATATTCAGGATCCATATTACAAATTAGAAATGAGAGGTCGTAAACATAATAAAAAGTTTAATTAATAAATAATTGCATTAGCATATGGGATGCCATGTGCTCATTCAATTCAATTAAATAGTTACTTCCCCCTATAATTGTTAGTTTTATCAAAGATAATATTATTATAATTACTTATTTTTATTAAACCGAATGAACTTTATAAAATCTTTAGGGAGTGATTTCATATTGACGCAATGAAATATAAATAAAAAAAGTCAAAAAATATGTTTTATATACAACGTGGAAGGGAAATACCCATAATTAAATCGAACCACAGGCTATACTTGATCATTATAGTATAATGGTAATAAAATAAAAGAAAGAAAAAACGACATTCCTATACAAACTGTTCGGGCGGCTTACACTTTGTATGGAATACAAAAATTTGTATTGGTTTGTATAGGAACATCATGCCGATTTTATTTTTATTTTTGTCTATTTTTTTCCTCTTTTCTTTTATTATACTACAGTGATCAAGTATAGCCCGTGGTTCGATTTATTACGGGTATGTCCCTTCCACGTTGCATAAAACATGTTATGTTTTGTATATTTTTACTAGACCAGACAATCAATATTTTTATTCTCTCATAAAACAACAAATAGTATTTTAGCTTTCAATGCATGTGTATAATTAGTATCTATTTTAAATGCGGCATATTAGTATCGACTATTCTAACTCTACTGACAATGAAAACGTGACGAGATCAAAAACTAGAACTTCAAATATTTTGAACTAAAAATTCTATATAATTTCACGTTCAAACAGTACCTGCCTTTCATTCCGGGCATCCTTCAATTAGTGCAAATTATTCAATCACGATACAAACATGCGGGATCGGAAATATTAGTTTATGAGAATAATGGGGATGGCTCTCTGTTGCATGACCGTTTTCGTTTAGGTAATTAATGTTCATTAGCAGTCGGCAATGGCGCTTTCATTAGAGGGCTTAAGTTAAATATTTAAATTAGATGCGCCATGTAACACCCTCGATGGTGAGACACAATGTCGGTCAGAGTACTAATTGCACCCATGGGCAAGAATGCATTAAGCGCCCCCTTCTTCTTATTTAGCGCGGTCCCAGTAGCAATCTTAGCCGCTTTGCAGCCGCAGAAAATATTTGCATATCATTGGTATACGAAAGGATGTCGAAGACCATGTAAAGTGGGAAAGAAAATCCGAAACCATTAAATTTATTTGGCTGTAAGTATGTAGAATTTTTAGATTAGTGGTCACCATGCTAGTCTGCCACCCTGAGGTCCCGGGTTTGTTTCCCGGGCAGGGTAAGTTGGAAAATTGCCTTTTTCAAATTTTCCTGGGTCTTGGATGTTTATCTATATATGTATTTGAAATAAAATATAGTCTCGTTGAGTTAGTATCCCATAACACAAGTCTCGAACTTACTTTGGGGCTAGCTCAATCAGTCTTATTTGTCCCTATATATTTATTTATACTTAAACTAATATTACGTACAAGAAAATCGAATAAATGAAAAGATGAAGTAAAGATAGTAAATAAATCGTTCTCGTATCGTCGTAATACACTAGTAATTTTTCAACAAAAATACGTCTTCATGTTGCGGACACCCCCTTTACTGACTCCTGTTCCCCTTTGTATTTGCCGCCCTTGGCTTTGCCCCTGCTTACTCCTTTCAACGTACCGGGTAAATACTTGTTGCCATAACAGCAGGAAACAATACCATTTAATTACTTAATCTTGGAGTTTTGAGCGAAATATTTTGTATATCTGCGTTGTTAATATGTTAATTATTTTGTCGTACACGTGTTCATATACTCGTAATTGGCGCACCGACATTATGAATTATCGCCTTTGTGCTTGTATTTTCTTTTATCCGTAAAATATATGCTTGCTTTGTTTTCGTACACATTTAAATAAGATTTAGGATTGTACCTACTTTGTTGTTATTATTCAATACCGGTCTGGAAAAAAGAAAAATCTTAGAATGGCAGCTGGTTCTCTTCTCGCACAAACTCTAAAGACGATTGAGGTGACGAGCGAAAATCCAAATCATGTGATAGGCAATGCAACTAGCAACACTATTTTAATTCCCTTTTTCCACCTTTTGTTCTGTCTGCGCCTTAAGAGGGGCTACCTAAATTTTTCGAGGTCCAGTGCTGCCCCTATTTGAAATAAATCGTTTGAATGGAAACGGAGATATCATTTAAAATTTTGACTTGTTCAGAACTAGATAACCCTTCAAACTATTTTATGCACATTTGAAAATAATTTAAAGTGAGAACGTAAAGCTTTTCTACGCACATTAGCGAAACACGGCCACGTTTGGCATATTCTCACTTTAAACTGTTTTCAATAGTAAACACTAGTTATCTAGGGTCTGATCAAGACGAAACTTTTAAATGATACCTCCGTTTCCTTTCAAATGATTTATTTCAAATGGGGGCAGCACTGGACCCCGAAAAATTCAGTAATACATGCAAACGTAATAATACATGCTGCCGCTGTAGAGCAAATCATTTATTTTTATTTGTTTGCACTTTCATGGGCATTTCTCTACTTTCCTTGGATGACTCTTACTTTACGAAAATTATGTAGCTACGATTATGATGAAGAAAAAGGCTAGACTTATAATTTTTTAAAGATTTATCATTTATACTCATTATGGGTATCGATGCAAAATAGTTTTAAAATGCTTAATCATGAAAAGACGTCTTATATTCCTTAAGCCGTCTCTGATACCAAAAGCAAAGTGTACCCGGACAACTATTATATTAAAATGAACCTCAACCAATCCTCTCCCTCAACCTGTCAATTCCTGACGTATTTCATTCGTTAGAGGGCGGAAATTCATTACTGGAAAATTGAGTCAGCTGAAACTGAAGTGTCGCTCAGCCATTAAATAAATGGACATTTAAAAGTTTTCTAAAAATTGAAATCTGTAATGGTGGTAATAAAGTTTAATGCGACGTTCCGCTTCTTTATTGGTCTCGATTAGGTAAACAAGCATACGATGAGCTCAAGGCGATCAGTCGCTATTTGGGTCAGGGCCTCTCGGACTCCGCCCTGCACTGCAGTACTCTATTAGAGGATATTATCTTCTAGTATACGTAATTAGGTCCGAGCGACGTCTTCGCGTCTTATCCGTCATTAATCGAATGCCAATTGAAATTCCGATTGGTATTATGCAAAGATATGCGAGCTTAGGCTGCGGTTCCACTAGAGATGTACCGTCAGATAAACAGACCCGTTTCCAGAAAAAAAATAGCTTTTTATTCATTTCTTTTTTTTTAAATTTATTATTATACTGATATCCTGAGTTAAGACAAAATCAGCCGTCCTTACTTGTCTATTATCAAAGTCAAAGTCAAATTTTTTTTATTCAATGTAGGATAAATTTATCTCTTATGAAGGTCATTTTTTTAATATTATTTTAGTGCAAAGACTACTAGCGTTTCGGAACGACCACAGCTGGGAAGATTACGCCGAAAGAAACCCAGTTCAGTATTGTTCCCTACCCAGCCTGATGGGAATGTTTCAGTTACAATACAGATTTACACAAGCTTAGTATACATTATATTATACATCTAAATAATACAATTTAATAATAAATTTATATTTAGGGTACTAGGGATTACAGGAGACAAACAGATTTTTATTAACAACGAATATTGGTACCTATATACATAAAAGGGGTACAAGTATACAGTTCATCGTGAGTTCAAGGTTCAAAGTTCACTAATTAATTAATAATCAAACACATTCTTTGTTATGAGACTAAGCAAATACCTGGTGGAGACACATTCGTTATGACCTTATGTGGAACAGTAGGAGTGGATGATACATTAGAATGCTGAGCGATGCCGGTGGGTGTTATAGGTCGAGTGTCGAAACGAAAGCCCTTTTACAATCACTCGACTTGATTAGGCACCGTGAAATTGAGTAATTGATTTTAATGCTCCTTTCCGTGTAAAATTTCAATTTGAAATCATTTCAGTACCTAAGTACTTACTTAAAATGTCGGTGTAATAATACATGAATTTTTCGGGGTACAGTACTGCCCCCATTAAAAATAAATTCTTTGAAAGGATACGGAGATATCATTTAAAACTTTGACTGATGCGATTCTAGATAACCCTTCAAACAATTTTATGAACTACTGTTTACAGTTTAAAGTGAGAACGTGAAGATTTTCTTAGCACTTTTTCGAAAAACTTGTTGTTGCAAAAATGCTTATTGCATAGTTAAACGAACTTAAGATTTGAGGATGACTTATTATTATACTTTTCATCAAGCCAAGCCATTTTAAGTACGTTGACTGAAACCACAGATTTAAACATGTTTAAGCTTTGAAAAAAGTCGTTCATATAATCAAAATAATCACTATTAAAAAAAACGTAACGTATTTGAATGGACATGTAGGCAATTTTATGACACTCTAAAGAGTCCACGCTGCTGCCATAAACTATATAGTGTTAAGATGAAGAAATAGCAAAGATGACACTAAGTACTACCAACCCATGGACTATTGTGTGATTCAGAATATAAATGCAGTATAACCATCGTCTTAGCACAAACTTTGAGATAAGCTAGTTTTGAACTCGCGTTACGTGCTTCCGCTGTAGAGCGAAATAGAATTACTGAAGCCTAAGTCTGAATCGCTTGTAAGATTAGATTATTTTGAATGTTATGCGAAATAAATATAATTTTTTTAAATTTAGTTATCCCAAATCTGAGTCACAAAGACATTCTCTGACACCGATGTGAAGAACTTCCACTGCCACTTGTGTGACAAATCATATCAAACTAGCTATGGTGTCAATGTACATTTGAGAATTTTGAGACCACATTCACGAATGTAAATTTTTTAGAATATCTTCGATATGCATACAACATACGAAGTACATAGTTACATAAAACACAACGTACTTGCTTGAGGTTGGCTTCGATTTGTTATCCAATGCGATCTTTTAACGTAAAAAATATAGAACTAAAATACATAAATAAACATTAATCCAGTCATGAAAAGACATTGAAAATATAAAAAAATTAACTAAAAAGTCTCAACAACCAGTGCAGGTATATTTATTTTAAAAAGTGAATTTATCGCCTATCTTATTGAGAAATCCCCACTATTTTAGAGCTTTGTAAAAAATACAAAGCATCCCTTCTATTTAGGGCCTCTGTTAAAAATGCGTTCTTTACTATATAATACCCAAAGCGTATAGATCACAATCTCCATATATCATAGTGTCATTTGCAAACAAATAGTTTCCCACAAATAACAGCTATCCACATATTTCCACGTATTTCCCAAGATAAAAATCTCGTCGTAAATCACCACGGTCCTTCGCGGTGCCTTTAAAGGCACGCCTATCCTAGTATCGGCACTTTGTTGGGACTGGTGTTGTGAAATTATACGCGTATGGAAAACCGACGTTCGAGTATTAACATAGTAGCTTGTAGCGTTTTGATTTAAGTGTGGGAACATAAGTTTAGTGTCTAATTTCGAATTGCAAGCCAATTTCATTCTTTTTACTCTGGCCAACGGATTCATCAGTAACTGAATTTTCTCCTCCGGAGTGGTCGCCGCGCGCCAAACGGAGAGTGACACAGGCCGGTTAAATAGAGTATGTAAAAAAAAAAATTCGAAAAGTGCAAAAGGTAGGCTTAAAAAAAGAAAAGAAAAAAAAAGAAAGTTTTATTAAAAATATAATGAACGTTTCGTGAAAATGACAGCATGTCATGTCACTTTACACTGAAAATACGAAATATTGTATCGTCCGTATTGCGAAAGCATTGACTTATGATCAAAGCGATGGCCAAAGCTTTCCCATTTTCATTTTGGTGCATATTCGAATTTTTTTATTCCACAACCTTACATCGGTTACGCTGATCAAAATGTACCAGGTTATATTCAGTAATTTAGAAAATAAGCCAATTGTAAGTTAGTACCTACTATCGGCTTATTTAGTAGTAATATCGAATGAATAGGTGCTACCACAAAGTACTACTGTACTATGTGCATAAATCGTCGTAAATCCTATCATATAATAATATGATAAATGTGAAAGTTTGTATAGATTGATGTATGTATGGATGTTTGTTCCGCTTTCGCGCCAAAACGGCTTAACTAATTATCGGAATTAACACATAATACTTTTTACTTTGGAAAAATGTGTGGATCTCGTGACATTGTCACATTACTACATCTTTGGCTACGCGCCTGTGAGTATTAATATCAGTCTTGGTGTATAATATAACCCAACATTTAAGTGAAAAAAAAACGGTGAGTTTGTTGATAGAACAGAAAATTTCACTATATGTAATTTATACATACCTATTATTATTTCATTTAATTAATCAAAATTTTATAATACGCAAATATCAAAATGTTATCAAGTATAGCAAAATTAAATAACGGTATTACAGTATTTTTTAATACCACAAGTGCCTGTGTATTTCAGAGAACGGGATCTGCTTAGTATAGTACGTTAGGTAAACGTTTCCTTAATTTGGCCGAGTTGTATGAGTCAGTTCATTCATTAGGCTGCTACACTACATCATGGCTGTTTCATAGTTCCAAACGCGTGGAAAACTGCGGTTTGAATATTACGTCATAGTTCTGTTCACGTGCTCGGTATAACGGGAATATATTGTAGTAATATTGGTTGAAACTCGTGCAAATATCAGACTCGACAGAAAAAGAAGTTCTTGTCAAAGATGCGAGTTAAAATATCTCAACGTTGTAGATTCAAAATTTTATTTATTTGAAGAAAAATGAGAGAACATTACCTAATTAAAGTCGTGGTGACTAAGTATAAGAAAAAAATCCCAATACTATTTACATTTTCAAAACATAAATATGTTTTTTTTTTATTACCTTATTACTGAACTTTTAAAAAATATGCATCTTTATCTCAAACGCTTCAACTTTAGACTGAGCATTGTCGGGTACTGAAAGAAGAGAGACTGAAATTTTGAACCATATTTTTATTACATCCGTCCTTCTTTCTAAAGGGCCATATGTAAAAATTGTGGCTGCTGAAGTAGAGGACTACCTAGAGAGACATGACAAGGAAGCAATATTTGAAGTAGGATGTGAAACAATGGGCGCTTATACGAATATGGTAAACGATATAAATACCCATGTATACCGATCCTATCACAAAAAAAAAACCAGAAAGATGAAGATGATGATTTTTTACCCTAGTTACTAAACCCCACTTTATACTCTGATAACATAAGAACCTGTAAACAAGCAAACCTTTTTCCAGAAAATATACTCGCTTTGCATTCATTGAAAGACCTCTGCATTGTGTGTTGGCAAACACCTATTGTGAGATAATATATTTAACTATGTAGAAAGCTCGACGGAAACCAGGCTGGTCTCCATGGATAGCACTGAATCGGTGGTACATTACATTACCATCCC
Organism: Acrobasis suavella; assembly: GCA_943193695.1. Classification (NCBI taxonomy): domain Eukaryota; kingdom Metazoa; phylum Arthropoda; class Insecta; order Lepidoptera; family Pyralidae; genus Acrobasis; species Acrobasis suavella. Next base: position 6,838,907 of record OW971935.1, read on the forward strand.
CATTACGTATTCAGCGTCGGTAATCGTGTATATATCCACAATTGGTAATCTATCTTGGTAAGATTTAGCTGTCTTGTATGGCTTACGCTAAATTGCTATTCGAGATTTGTGGCTTTTTCCCGTGTGCCAATTGCTATCTGTTTCGTTTTGTGTTGGGATTAAATTACTTTGGGTTTAAATGTAGAAAATAAGTAGTACTCGATATATCAATCCAAAATTGATCTATCGCTATTTTATTCTAAACCTAGTGTAGACCGCAGAAAATGTCATAATTATCGTTCAAGTTTGCGATAAAATCATTCACCATTTTCGATAGATCTTTGCTTACAAGTATTTTGCTTTACAAGTATTATAGGTGAAATAAAAAAAACATACAATTCAAATTTTATTGCACCATAATATACACACAAAATTACAAAACAACAAGAAACAATATAGGCATAAAGGCGGACTTATCGCTATAAATGCAATCTCTTCCAGCCAACTTTTGAGTGGAGGAGGAACTTATTAAACATAAAAAGTTTTATTTAAAAAAATAAATTAACGTACCGTGAAAATGGCAGCATGTAATGTCCTTGTATAGTGTATAATGAAAATACGAACTAATATATCTTTTGTATTGTGAAAGCATTGACTTTTAATCAAAGCGATGGCCAAAGCTTTTCCATTTTGATTTTAGGTGCATATATCAGATCCACATGTTGATAAAAATGTAGATAGATAGATAGATAACTCTTTATTGTACACCAAAAGAAAAAAACAATCTAACACAAAGAAATAAATTTAAATTAAATGAGTACAATGTACAAAGTTATAACCAGTAAATGAGAAAATCTTTCAATAAATGAGAAAGTCTGTTGTAGGTTAGTACCTAGAATTGGCTTATTTAATAGTAATATCTGAAATAGGTGACATACAGTACTAAGTACATAAATCGTAGTAAATCCTACTATTTTATAATATTGTAAATGTAAACGTTTGTATGGATGTATGAATATTTATTCCGCTTTCACGACAAAATGTCTGAACTTATTAATTAGAACGTAAATAGCTGTAAATGTTTCATGTAGATAAATTTAAAAATCTATTAGAATAATGATAGATGAAATTAACTTTGTAATACCTAAAAAGTACAAAAACAGTTATGAAATTGATTTTTGTGAAGTGACAAGTTGTTGGAAGGTTAGTCTGTTCACAAATATTCAATTACAAAAATATTACGGAACTGACGAAACTATTGATTTTTTAAATAAGCACTCACAGCAGACTGCAACTAAAAATAGATTCCGATGAATTGATAACCTATTTTGAAGTCGGTTTAAAATTGGCTGGTGGTTAAAAAGTTTCGGAACTGCATTCAATATTTTTAATAATTCAATACTCTAGCAATATGAATTCCGACTTTTAAAGAATATTTCTTTCTTTTATTCGCATAGATATTAGTTTTAACATTTATATGAAAACAACCAAAATTGGGAACACAAAACGATTTATGAATTTAAACGAGTATGGAAGCAAATGGTATTTCTATAGTCGAAGATCCAATTCCAATGTATACTTGATTATTTGTTGATGTTATTAGACAAGTTTATTTGGGAAAGTAGTTGTAATTTTAAGACAAAAGACAATTAAGATCATTACAGTGTGATCTTGAACTATAGCTACACCCAAGGGAAGGAGTGCAGCTCGTTATTTATGTTCCTGCAAGCATATTCCATTATACTTCGGGTATTATGATAGAGAAATCAACTTTATATAAAAGCATAGAGTGCATTTAAATTTAAATGGGGCTTACTTGTAATTTAGTGCAGAATGACAATTACGATCATTACAGTGGGAACTTGAACTATAGTACCCAAGAGAAGCACAAGAGCTAGTTATTTATGTTCTTGTTAGCATATTTCATTACGCTACATAAAATTGACATTATGCACTGATAATATTACTATAACACGTATATTATAGTAATATTATCAGTGCATAATGCCCATTTTAAGGGCAAATTTTTGTGTTGAAATTAAGGATACCAAAACATTTAAGATTATAAATTTATAACAGTGTGACCTTGAACTATAGTTTTACCCAAGGGAAGCAGTAGAGCTAGTTATTTATGTTCCTGCAAGCATATTCCATTACACTGCGGGTATTATGATAGAGAAATCGCTTTTATGCACTAATACCAGTGCCCATTTTAGACGAGCTTAGAAGGAAACAGTTTATTACTTGGCCAAGTGCAGCAAAATTGAAAACGTTTACGATTACGACCATTCTATGGAATTTCTAGGTTAGGATGTCGGTATTCCGCACCGCCATAGCTGTTTTTATCCTAACTGATAAATTCATCATCTTCATCTCATCATGTCAGCCCTTCCGCCCACTGCTGAGCATAGGCTTACTATCGTCGACGCCACCTATTCCGGTCCTGTGCTGCTGTAGTGCGACCTATGACTTTTACTATATCATCAACCCATCTCATTGTTGGACGTCTGACGCTTCTTTCACCTGCTCTGGGCCCAAATTCGGTTAAAACCCTTCTCCACCTACCATCACTCCGTCGAGCCAAGTGCCCTACCCAGTTCCACTTTAAGTGCATGACTGCTACACTACTAACTGACAAATTAATTACTTTTATTTCTACAATCTGATCGTACATTTCATTATGGCCTGACCACTTTTACATTCACGTTTTTTTTGGACAAATCAACAGATTGAACTAGCCCCAAAGAAAGCTGAAGCTTGTGTTATGGGGTACTAACCTAACAATACTATCTTTAATGATAATTACATATACGAGTGTAGATTAACACCCAAGACCCAGGAAAATTTGAAAATAGCCATTTTTCAACTTGCCCTAATCGAACCCAGAACCTCTGGATTGGCGGACTAGCGTGTTGACCATTACGCCAAGGAGGTTGACAAAAAAACGTTGCCACTATCAATGCATGTAGGTAGGTAAATTTGGAATACACTCATAAGCGCCATATGCATATGGAGTTAGTCACGTAATGTAGGAGCTGTACGCTGCATGTCATTGATATAGTGCAACACAGCAATATGCTCGTGTAAACAAGGCCCAAGTACCAGACAAAGCAATAATCTGATTGTCCTTAATTGTGGGTGGGGTCGGTTCACACACACAGGATCTGGGCTCTATTTGCTGCGCCCGCGCAACTCGTGTGTGACGCCGCGCCCTGACATAGCCCATAAAATGATTCGTAGAATTGTGCGACTATTATACATATGAGGGAATTCTGAAAAGGCAGATACCGATGTTAGACATCCAATTAGCTAGTATCTGAGAAACGTATCCGATTATTTTGCTTTGTAAATAATTTTAGACGTTATGCTAAATATATTCTTCTTCTTGTAATTTAAGGGGCATTCTCTTGTCGGTGGAGTTAAGTGGAGATGCCTCCATTCCTCTCTTCTCTCTGCCATCCTTTTAATGTTCATGTAGGATCTTACTCCTAGCTTTTATTTCATTTTTTGTAAAAACTTCATTCCCCGTCTTCGTCTCCCTTATATCTTTTCTTTTACTATTTTCTAAAGAAATAATCATGTCTTAGATGTTGAATCATATGCCCTCTTTCTATTTCCAAAAAAAATTAAATGATTTAATGAATGTAACAAACGATTTAGCTGTGGCTTTACTACCGGCCAATTGCCTGATATCAATCCTCCTTGAAATTTCAGTTAAAGCTCAATATGTTGACTCGGTCTTACGACATCTACAGGAATGAGGTCCTTTTTACTTCCTTACTAAACTTCGTCACACAAAATTCCTGGTAAGCCACCAAATGACTTGTGCAACGATATTACATTTGCGATTGCAAAGAGATGGAAACGGAATGCGCTGATCGGATATTTCGTCATGTGACGAAGATGAAACTCTTTCCCGGACCTCATTCATTGCTGATTCATTGCTGCTCAGTGCACCTGGTTTCAAACGTAGGCCAGGAATGTAAAATGATTCGATACCAAAAATAAATTTAGCAATATTTGTTCAAAAAATCTAGATTTAGGAACCTGGAACGTGTCAAAATTTAAATATTATACTGTATCTTATACATAAATTGTGAAAATATGTCATTTAGAGTATTTTTTATTTTAGGTGTATCGTACGAGTACCTTTATATTAATTTGGCGGCTCTATTAGTAAATTAACAAAAAATTAAAAAAACATTCTTACCAAAAGTACTATTACGCACTAGGTGCCAAGTTGTTACAAGGTATATATATTCACGCCCTTTTTCCATAGGAGTACTAGTACTTATTCTGTGATAGGGGTAGACCTCCAGTAACTATACACCTGACAAGCTTCTTTCGCTTTATCTATATTCGCTACTCTGGTCATACATGCCCTAGGAAATGGGTGTTTGGTTTTTCTTAATAAAATTATTGCAATTTCAACAAGAAGCTTATTTATTACCTGAATGTTATTTTATTAGAACTTTAAAAGTATACGGATTAGTCTTTTTTTTCTCTTTATTGGGGTAAACAAACAAAAACACAATAAATACAATTATTCAATGTTAATAAGTTGTGAAATAATTGTGTTTTCAACACCGTTTGCCACAAATTACTAATTCTTAACCATTTTAACCACTCTTTGAGTTGAGCATGGTGCTTTCTAAAAGGTCATAGGTAGGTACAAAAAGTTTATCTTGTTACGAACTATTTCCCAAAAAATCTAAAGCGTCCTAGCCTATGTCTGCTGCCCGCTGCACCTGGGTTTCAAGTTCCCATTTCACCGAATACGAATTCGTACCTGCTTATTTTCGTCTCTGACTGGCGGCCAATTCGATTTCACGGACCAGCCGCTGCCAACGTTCTTTTGGCGGTTGGGTTACTCGTCCCAATCATATTTTAGTTTGGGCTAGACGAAATTGTAATGTTGAATTCTAAATCGACGTTTGTTTAGTATGAGACCTTTTGACCAGGATGGAGTGACTTTTTTGGCACTGATGTGAGTTTGTTTATTTAAATAAGTTTACAAAGTCCTATCCTTATGTGAAATAAGTAAGGAGGTAGTATTTTTAATCTCGTTAAGTTCTCTACAAACAGGCATAGTGTGTGGTTGGCCCTTTCTTTATCAGGAAAAATTAACGACTAGTGAATAATACTTTTTTATTTAAAACAAATTAAAAACAGCACGATACATAAAATAAATAATTAAACTAAAAACTAAAAAACCTACTTATAAACTAAAATATATCTAATAAAAAATAAAAGATTATATTATATAAAAAATAGACCCCAGATCGCTACGGTCGCAAGGCAGGATGCCTAAGAAACTGGCATCATTGCCTCGTTGTATGGCCAGACTTAATCTCTGGACAAAATGTGCACCAGCTCTTAGGTCCCCAGAAACGTCGATAAGTTCATAAGCCTAAGAGTGCGTACGTCATTCTTAAGAAACTGCCAGGCCACTCATTTTGACCAAGGTTTGCAGAGAATTTAAGACAGAGTTCACGCAAACCTCTATACGCTATGATAAGAATGAGTGGGTGTAAGGTTAGGGTGTGTAGAGTTAGGAGCTTGACACTCCATGAGATCTAATATCTTTTTTACAGTACAAGCAATATGTACCTTCTCGTCTTTACTTTACATGAAATATTTTGGTGGGGTTAAAATTTACTAGTTGCTGCTATAGATGTTTCAGATAGCTATTTCTACCTATGCGTATCTCAGGCTTACGTATATGTGGAAACTCTTTACGCTTGAATGACAATAAATTTAGCGGATACTTAGTGAAATAGTGGATTAGAAAATAAAGGAAATTTCCACTACTATCCCAGGTTTTTATTAAAGTTTGATAAATCAGGGAAAATGTCTTTAAAAATATTATCATTTGAACTGTCTTTACATCAGAAGTGTTATTACACTTAACAAATTTAGGAAAATCATTCATTGCTTTTAGACTTGTCGAGATGAAATTAAACAATAAAGACAAGAAATACAACTGCTAATGTTTTTATTTTTATCTTTTTAATTTAGATCTTTTTACATCAATTTAATACTAGTAAAATATAGAATAAGCCACCAGATGATCAGTTCCTATAGAAATCACGTACCTACACTAACAATCAGTAAGCAAACCATCGGGTGAAGGTGAAGCATGTAGGCCAGCGTGCGTCACTCGGCAACCGTGCTAAACCAATATTGAATTAACGCAAACGGAATAATTGCAGAGAAAGCCCAGCCACAGACCCCGCACAAAATATAGAGGCTGAGAAACGATCGACAACTAAGCAAGTTGACCCCGCCCTAGGACAGAAAAATTCTTAATTCTGATTTGAAGTTTACTATGAAACCACCTATAATAAAATGCTTATTGTAAGCTCCGATATGTCTTGACTTTACTGAGACAGTAAAATTAAAGGATGTCGTTGAGACCAACATCGCAGAAATGGAAATCTGTAGGAAACCAGTAAATATGGGATTCCTTTGAAATGAAAATGTATGGAAATGGAAATCTGAAATTTTGAAGATATGTTCAACATTGTAGACTGTGGAATAAGATGGTAGTAGGAATAATGGTGACTGGCCTAACCACAACTGCCATTACCACAATTTTTGCCATATATATGTATTTCCGAGGTGATATTGTAGGTGGTTTGGATGCGTCATGATTATTTTCATCCGATACAAGATTTGTTCGTGTTTTTTCGTTGTCCCCATAATTTTGTCCCCATTAAGGGGACAACGGGTACGTAATAAAATTTCTTTACCGTTGTCCCCATTGAATATAAAGGCAATGGGGATAACGGTCAATTAAAATTTTACGTATCGTTGTCTACCTTATTTTTTATAGCACAGTACATAGTTACCAGTCAAGAAATAATAATATTTCAATATAATGATAGTTTTTGTTTTAAATGTATTTGTATAGGTATAATATTTCCTTTATAATATTTTCTTCACCTCCCACTTTTTCTTTTGAACCATTTCATAGAAGTACCTAACTTTTTCTCACTTACCATTTGATAAAAATATTGTAACTCTTAATTATAGTCTTATCAATATACGTTAAAACCACTCTCCCTTAAAATTTTAACGCCATGGGGACAACGTGAAGTAATTTTAATTATTATATTGATTTTCCGTTGTTCCCATTAATGGGGACTCGGACGATGGGGACAGCGGGAAAACACAGTTTTTTTAATCTCAAAAAGTATCTGAGGGTGCAGGAGAAGCAACATATGGAAACGCGTGGGTGGCGAAGGCTGTGGTACCATGCTTATCATAGGTGATTTACCAGTTTTAGTTAGCGGCAATGTCTTACAAGTTTTCAGTATTGCAGTTTTGTACTTTCTATATTTTGTGGCATGGACTCAGACAGTCAATAAACACTCAACTCTGCCTCTTATTAGTACCTCTTAGAAGCTCCACTTCTTCGATCGAATATTAAAGTAGACTTTCCAGCCATAAAACTTTAAAGTGGAAAAAGTTTCGTCGTACAATTTATCTTGCACTGTGTCAAAGCCTTCTTGAAGTGCATAAAAAGATTTTAAGAAAGAATTTTAAATGACATTGTATTAAGAGTAAAATTCCAATCACCCTATATTATTTATTATATTCTACCCCTTTTTTTACGAATAAGGCACAGACATTCAGCCAACATACCCCGCATCTGAAGGTAACTAGATTGATGTCTTTTTTTTTAAATCGATGTACTATCTTTGTTTTCGGTTAAATAAAAAAAACATCCTAATTACTGTCTTATAAAAAATTACATTTGAAAACCTCCTCCGCTCAGTTTTACTTAAAAAACTGGTCAAAAAAACTGTTATGTGTTTTCTGCAATATTTATTTTATTTATTAATTTATTGCACTTAAAATTTTAAGATTATAGTACAAAAGGTACAAATTAATGCTAATCATTGTCTATCAGTTTACCTTTGGGACGTAGCAGAAAAAATTGTAGATGGGATGCAAATTAAATTAGATAGGTAAGTATATCGAAAGAATATTCTTGCTATATAAAACATTATGCAGTTAGTATTGAATGGTCTTAAACGCAAATAGTATATGCAGCAACACGTCTAAACGCTCATTGTCTTAATACATCTCTACATTGTTATAGTATTCCTCGTCTAGAACTAATCGTTACAAAGTTGGCATTTACTACTTTTGTGACGAAATGCCAATGACATATTTGGGGCCGCTGTAAAAATGTCCTTTTATTCCCTAAGGCATCTATGTGTTTCCCTTTTACATTACACTGAGTGCATTGTTACTTTGTCTTGTTTTGTTGTTTAGTGGTGGAGTTTTCCCTTTTTGTAGTAATGAATGGTATATAGTCCAAAATGTGGAGGTGTAGTGATATTTTCTTTTGAATTTTGTAATCCGGTATGTTTATGTTTCGTTTTTGTAATAATATTTTCTTGTATTGAAAGGTTAATAGAGTTAATGTCAATTCAATAGTATACAAATAAATAAATGATAGCACTTTCAAAGTAGCAAATACTAATATTTGTTACCTTGAAAATGCTCTTGCAAATATCTAAATATATGTAGTAAGGTCGGAAATACTAGTATATGACCTAGTTATGTAGTATTTCAGTTAAAGATCGTTTAAGCAAAAGGCTTCAGATGTAAAGGCCCTTAGGTAGCTAAAAATCTAAAAATATCGGACATAAATGTTAATAGGAAACAAACATGCAACTTTCAAGTAGAATTTAGTTTGAAAACCTTATTTAGTCGATTTTATATTTATATGGTTTAGTGCAGTTAGCAAAATGTGAATCATTTTTGACCTCTCGATTTGACATTTTTAGACTTATTCCTGGAGCAAAGCAATATCATCGACTGAATCTAATAACTTCAGCATATAATTTGACCTCATAGTCGTACTTACATATCTTATTTTTTCCGGTATGTGCTCATTTTATCTTGTACTTAGGGATGGATATAGTCTTACTTTACTTATAGATTTACTCAGGAATAAGAAACGAACTATAATACTATGGAAGCGTTACCTAACACATTGTCGCGCAAAACGGCCCCACTATATTTATATAAAATGACTGTCGCATGACGCACATCAATGGTCAGTCAATATCCGCTATGACCCAGCGTCATTTAGCAGCTACTGATTGGCCCCGAAGCTAACGTGAAGTAACGTCAATGACGGTATTGGCGGAAAAACAGATGTAGTTTGGAAGTACCGCTTACTTGAATGTACTTTTGATGGGTTAATTATTTGTACTTAATTATACTTCCACCAAATAATTTATAATACAATTTAGAATGACTACGACTCATTATCTATAAAATATAAAAAAATATATTTATAAAAAATTGAACCTAATGCCACGTACTTAAAGTTTATATTTCCATAATGCTTATGTTTAAATACCTAACGTTCCCAAAAATTTACCTAAAATTTTCTGCATCCCTTTCCCGCAAACTGTCAGTGTAATAATGTAGAAAAGGACAGAGATAACGTTATTTTATTTTTGGGAACGGCTTTGCCACTTCGAAAGCATTCTAGATTGAATATAATTTCTTTTGCTTCCACGGTATTATAGTTTGTTAGGTAAGCCGTAATGTTCATCAGGTCTGGTTCTGATGGTTGTGATTGTGATTTTCAGAGACTGTCATGATTGCGCCAACCTTCAAGGCGCGGTCTACCTCACCAGGTATCTGAGTGTGCCGTGTACCCATCTAAAATATGCCTATATGCAATGCTTAACATTGTTTTAAAAAATATATGAATTTGTTGCGGACATAACCCAGGGAGGGATCTCTTAAAATTAAATTATGTTTCAAAGCTTATTTTGGTTTCTGAACATTTGTGTGTAAAAGCATACCTCGTTACAGGTAATTCCATTAAAAAAAAAAATTGTTTGAGTTGTTATGAAATAAAAAATAAAGTTAGGTACTTTATTTTTTATTTCATAACAACTCAAACAATTTTTTTGTATCCATTGATGTAGATTTTTGTTTCAAATTACGTCTCCATCTCATCCATCAATGTTAAGCATTGCAAAACGAATTCCATACTTATTTCGTTCTGTTTTCTTTGTTACTTACAGCCTGTTTTTACGTTGACTTGAATGTTTTTTTTTTTACTAAAATTGTAATTTTGAAGTTTTTAATAAGCTCCTAAAATAATACCCGCCTATTAATTAGGCATATTATTTTTTAAGAAATCTAATATTATTACCAACTAAAGCTAGTTACTGTCGTACGTTTGTCTTCGTACTGAATGTCAGCAATCAAAAATCAAAGACTAATTTAATATTTTTATTATTACCTATTTATTTTGCTGAAATTAATATTTTATAGAACATTAAAAATCTTGACATTTCTTAAATAAAATCTGAAACAGTTTTATATATATATATATATGTATGCTAGAAGACATTTAGAAGATAAGGCCCAAGAACGAGTGACTTTAATCCCTTGTAGAGCTACTGAAGGGTGGATCTTAGTACTTAATGGCTAGGCCCGGCCCAGCCATTAGTACTAAGACCTTTATCTAAGATACTTTACTGTGTTCCAGACCAATGAAATATGGTTAATACTGTCTGAGTAAGTATGTCTAGTAAAAGTATTATTTAGAACATAAAATTAACGAAACTTTTAAAAGTGACTTTAGACCATGATATGTTGAACATAAGACGCTACAGAAGCTTGTTACAATAAAAAAACAATTGGCTAATCGGATCTCAATATTTTTTTTTCGAAGCTCTCCCTTCCATGCTCTGGAAGAAAAGAAAAATCTTAGAATGAACCGCGCAGATCGTAAAAGCCGATCAAGGGAATGGGCGAGATTTTAATCATGTTAACAGGCGATAAGGCTAGCAACCCATCACTATTTTGATTCCTTTTTCGATCTGAACATCCACTATTACGCTAAGCTTAAGGGAATATTGAATTTTCTGGGGTCCAGTGCTGGGTATTTGAAATAAATCATTTGATGGGAAACGGAGACATTTAATTTTTTTTCTTGACCACCCCCTAATAACCCTTCAAACTATTTTATGAACTACTGAATAAAAACACATAAGCCAAAAGTGGCCATCTTTCACAAATGTGCCTAAAAAGGCTTCACGTTCTTACTCTATATATAAAAACGTGATAAAGTTTCCGTATGGTAAAGGACAGACTGTAAAAAAGTCAGTTCAGTTGATTTTACTTTCAGAACTTGGTATATACCTAGATCTTTGTATAAACAGATGTTCTTTGAATATAATAATTTAGTTATTACGGAATACCCAGTAAATGAGTAAACGAACAGGCACTTGACTATTTACATGAGAATTGTATAAATTAACCTTGAAATACTTTTATACCACATTTATGTTCGTATCGTAAGGAAACTCTTGACAAGTTTTCATTTTCCTAAGTATGATACATTTCTGTGGAATGCTGTATTTGCTTACTAACTCGAATGCTTTTTGAAGTTTTTGATATGAATTGTTGTTATTGATGTTTTCGTTGTCCATGTGGTTTTGATAATTAACTGATAATTTTTTTTAACTCGATTTAACGCGATTTAGATTTGCCTGCAGACAGCGGCGATCTGTGCTCAATTTTATATAATTTTATTTTTATTTTAGCTGTTAATTGATTTAGTTTATTAAGTTTACGTTTTTACAATATTTTTTTTATTATGTTGTTATAATTATTGTTATTAAAGTTTTGCTTTATTTATCGCAAATACAGTAAGTATAAAATACTCATCGCAATCGCAAGTACTGTATCTGCCAACAATCAAAAAACTTTTCACATTTTTACAATAGAAATTAATTAAACATTAAACAAAATTTAATAAAAAAATATGAACAAAAAGGTTCTAAACCGCGCATTGATTCAACCCTTCACATGTCGCGTACAAAAGTGCGCAGGTTAAAACTGGAAATAAAATAAAGGGTCTTATGAAACACATTCAACAACCTCCTTCATGTTTGCAAAATATTCGTTTGAAATACTCGCGGCGAAAGCTCAAAGCAAATTATAACATAGTACCTACACGACTGAACGCTTATGACGCAACTTCTTTACGAGGAGCGGACAATCATATCCGGAATAACCGTAAAAAGGGCGGGTCGTAAAGCGGGTTTATTACACCGCTCAAAAAGTCGCTTCTAAACAGGGTTAATGCTTGAAACTGAGATAGGCTCGGGCAGTTTTTAGGACTGTCTAAATCTGACTGATATCAATAAAGGAAAAAGTTTTCTACTTTACTGTGTTGCATCCTGAAGGATTACAAACATATTCACATTTTTGCAATTGATATTTAAGTCTTATAGCATTTTTAATAAAAGATTTATTAAAATGTCACAAAAGGGTTCATTCTATAAAACGAATTCAACCCTCCCCAAAATGTTTGTTTGAAATACTCGCGGCGAAAACTCAAAGCAAATTATAACATAGTACCTACACGAGTGAACGCTTATGAAAAAAGGGCGGGTCGTAAAGCGGGTTTATTACACCGCTCAAAAAGTCTCTTCTAAACGGAGTTTAAGCTTAAACTTAGATAGGCTCGGGTATTTGTAAGACTGAAAGTCATCTGAGTCTTGAGTTCGACTTTATACATTTGATACTCAACGAACTAATAAGATAAGTAGCAAAAAGTAAAAGTTCTCTACTTGACTGTACGTGGGTTTGCATGTATTGTTAAAATAGAGTGAAGTTTTAACCATTAGCCAATTTTTTTGATCAAGTTTAGAATGATAGTAAACTGCTTTCAATAAAAACAACTTCCCATATAAATCAACGCTCAGTCAAACGGATTTTGTTTCGAAGACCGAACATTTTATATAGGTTTGCAATATTATTATTTTAAAAGTAAATAATTCAGTTCATGGATTGAAATTGCTCCAAAATGTTAAAAATGTCACCCTGTCATGTAACGGTACTCCACAAACTTTTATTTGTGAGTAACTAAGCTATTTGGTCTAAGAGTTATGGGGTTGTATGATGGGTCACATTTTTACACAGAATGTACAAAATCACACATTACATCTCTACCAAAATGATTAGCGCTTTTGCAAGATAAGCAGCCCCACCTATATGTGGATAAGATGACCACAAGTGGAATAAAAAATTGTCGAGCACCTCCGTGCTCCGGAAGGCACGTTAAGCCGTTGTTCCACTCGAGGCTTTCATCATTAGATATTAGTCGTTTATATATGTCAGCAGCTTTAAGGAGTTTAAAAACTCTGACACAAGTGTTCACCGCTCTACAAACTACTATTTGACCAATCTAACGATAATCCTGTATGCGATTTCAGTCTCAAATTAAAAGTACTATTTCAAGCTATTTTTATCTAATTGAAGAAACTGAGCAATGTGCAACGGTTCAAGCACAAAAAATATCGTGAGATTGTAACCATGAAAAACATCAAAATGATCAAAGACGTGTATTATAATATGAAAGTATGAAATTTTTAATTACTTAACTTACAGAATCAAGTACATGATTGCGTGAAACTACTAAGAGTATTTATATATAAAATAGAAAGTTTATGCCAACTAGTCATTGCTCGACTACCGGATAAATTCGGATACGATTTTTCGGATAGTGAAACCACTCCTTTACTCCATATTACTTGCTGACTCGGCGAATTTGTCCGCGATACCGCGTGAATGGGGTCGCCCTACTCGTTATCGCCAGGCTGTATTCTTTCCTACCATTACGTTATAAGGTCGACAGTCGCGTGAAATGATTTCTGACAATTGTAATGTTATTATGTGACCAGTCAAACGTTGTAACCAAGACAAACAGTCCTATTTAGCTTCTGCTGTTATTTCTCACCAAGAAGATATATGGTAGGATTATTATTATGTTATTATATCAAGAAAGTTTATTATCCCAACAACAAATGGAGTTTTTACCCCCGACAGGGGTTTATTAAGTTTTACGTGTCTGTATAACTGTTTGTGTCATCGCCTAAAACGAAATATATCTTTCATATAGACGATGCCACAGACAGTTATAGGCTTGATTTTATGTTTTTTTTTTCTTGTTTGAAAGCCGACTTAAGGTGCTACCTGAATTTTCCAGGGTCCAGTGCTGCCCCCATTTAAAATAAATCATTTGAAAGAAAACGGAGATATCATTTAAAATTTTGTCTTGATCAGACTCTAGATAACCCTTCAAACTATTTTATGATACTACTGCTTACTGTTTAAAGTGAGAACATGAAACTTTTCTACGCACATACGCCAAAAGTGGCCATTTTTCGCAATTGTGCGTAGAAAAGCTTCACGTTCACTTTAAAGTGTAAACAATAGTTCATAAAAGAGTTTAAAGGGTTATCTAGGGTCTGATAAAGACACAATTTTAAACGAAATCTCCGTTTCCTTTCAATAGATTTATTTCAAATGGGGCAGCACTGGACCCCGGAATCTTAGCTATGTTTGATGGAAATCGGTTCAGCGGTTTGAAAGTTTAGAAGGTGAACGCTCGATACCCTTTTTTTTATTTCGCAAATAAATTTATATGTCTATATGTTCGGATGATCCTATATCCTGAGAATTTATAAAAAATAAATGGGGAAGAGATGAAAATTTCGCAAACGCTTGAACATTTTTTTGCTGCTAAGAATAACATTTCTCTTTACCATAAAAAAATATCAGATTTTTCTGTTCAGACAATTGAATGTAAAATATATTAATTTAAATCACGTGAAATGGACTCCACGCCTTTTTGTTATTATAGGTACCTAAGTAAATATTAATTCACGTGATACGATAATCAGTACTTCCTCCTTGATAAAGTTGTAGATTATAATGAGCAAATTGGAATTTTATTTTTGTTTTGTTTGCGTAGGTAGAAAGAAAGCCCTAAATAAAAGTGTAAAAAGAGATGCCCTCACGATATGACAGTTGACAATTTAACTGCCTTTGCGTTAAAACAGAGACACTGTCATATTACCGTTGACAGCTTTTCTGACATTGTTATATCATAGTTCTTTTATGTATCATAGTGTCAAAATAATGTTCTTAATGGAAACGGCTTAATGTATGGAGTCCATTTTACATGAATAAAAATTAAGATTTTTTTACACTGAATTGAGTGCACTGAAAAAATTTATATTTATAATAAGAAATGTTATTCCTAACATCTGAAAAATATTCAAGATTTTTTAAAATGTTCACCCCTTCTCTATTCTCTGAACCTTCAAACAAGGAACCTATAAATAAATAAGTAGTTTAATTATAATAGTTTATTAAAAAACTGCCTGTTTTACGACAGTAATAAAAATATTCAAAGTTCTATCATAACATCAATTGTCTATAAAATTAGGAAGGCGATTAAAATGTTGATAGAAACTTCATTGGAGGAAGTTAGTGTAAGAATATAATGATTAAAACAGAAATATGAATGAAGCAATAAACATAATTATGGTTTGAAGGAGACATGAATAAACGCCAATATTAATTGAAATAGTGATAAACTTTATTGTGAAGACGTAAATTAAACTCAACGCACTTAATGCAAAGAATACACTCCTTGTTAAATTTGGTCATAAACAATTATACGTCTTGAATTGAAACTTTTACAACAAAACTCTGCATGGTCCTTAAAAATTTTGGTATATGCAACGTGAAATTGACATATCCGTAATAAATCGAACCACGGGCTATAACTAGGTCACTATGGTATAATTAAATTAAAATAACAGTCAAAAGACAAAAAAAAAATACTTTTCCACATAAAAATGCGCAGCCGCTCGGGCAATTAGTATGGGAATGTCGATTTTTTTTGCTTTGTGACTGTTATTTTAATTTCATTATACTATAGTACCTTTCCATATTGTATTTACAGACTTCATATAAGCGTTATAGAATGAAATCACGGGTTACGTACCGTGGCCTTGTTGTTATTAGGTACCTAAGTAAATATTAATTCCATATTCATTCACTTAGTACGATAAAGTACTCACGTCCTTCTAACGGGTCTTGATAAAGTTGTAGATTATTATGATAAGTAAATTGGAATTTATATTGTTGTTATTTTCGTTGGGAGAATGAAGACGAAGAAAGCCTAATATAATACTTTAACAAGATATACGTTTAAAAAGTAATACCCGACTACGGGAGTCATAAACGGCTAACAATGTATATTTTTAAGCGTCCTAATCAAGATTCTTCCGTTAATACCGCACTCCATATAGAGACCGCAAAAAATTGACACAGTTTTTATGTAAAATTCGTTATACCTATACATTTTTTGCTTAGAAATTGTAGCCAATATTACCAGGACAATAATGACGAATCGATTGACATATCATTCGTGAAAATTGGACAAGCAATTCGGATGCTTCGGTGGAACAGACATAAATACCCAGATACATACACATAAAGATACATACGTGTATAGACTGCTAAAATCATTACCCCTCCTGTTAGCTTCGCGGTAGTTGGGTAAAAAGAGATGCTACCACGACAACATAAAAGTAAAATGCGCCATAAGATGAATGCTCGCGGGTGGCCCTTTCGACCGCGCGGAGTAAATATTACGTCACATGATAACAAAACCCAGCACTTCCTCGCCACTTAGTGTAAAGAACACATTCCGCGATAAACTTGTAGGTCACCACGAGGAGTTTGTTTACTTTCTGTAATCGATCTTCATCTGTTTATATTTAAAAGAATTCTACAGATGTTGCAAGTTTAACTTAAGTATTATTTTTTTATCACATTTTTCTCTTTATTAATGACATAATAGTACATTACGATATAAGTGTGTTATGGTGGTTATAATACTCGAGGAGAAATTTCAGCCCGAGCCGAAGGCGAGGGCGCAATAAAGCCGAGTCTACGATGAAGTTTTTCAACACACTTGCGTGGAATAAACTCAACCATAAAACTGTAATGTACACTGTTGCTTTCCCGCAGTTTTTCTTTTTTATAATAAGCGCGGTGTGCTGCTTACTGGCTGCAGCCATGCGGCGGGACAGTTCGAAATAAAATAAAAAGACAATTTGAAGAATATCAAATAGTGCGGTTATATTTTATTAATAACTTCACTATTTGCATTTATAACACACGCGTGTTTTATGAGATGCTTTATTTATCTAAAACCAGTGAAATTAGATCTACTTTACGAGCAAGTATGTTGAAATGAATATTTGCTAAGTTCAGTAATCTAAATGATGATGAATACCATTTTTATTTTGGTTGAAGTATTCAAACCATCAACGAATATGAAACAAATATTTAAAAAGGTGTGAAGAACATTCTACGTCAATTCTGGTGTAAATCTTTCTACGTAAAGTAGAATGCTTTAATTGTTCATATAGGTCTTTTTGTAGGGCTTTGATGTTGTTTCATGTTCTATCTTTTCAACGATATCTTCAGCAACCTACTGGACATCTTCCAATTCGTCTATCCTCAATCCTCATAAACACTTTTAATAGCATTTTTAATTGATGTCGTTGTTTACTTTGTTTTTACCCGAAGGCGTCAGAAGGAGTGTTATGTTTTTCGAGTGTATGTATGTAAATTTCTATATGGGCGCTCTGCAGCTTAAACAGCTCGATGAAATTAAGCTTGAGAGGTGTCGTTAGATTCGTCTTAAGTTTGAAATTGACATGGGGTATATAAAAAGGCAGTCAGCTTTTTTTTAATAATTACTTGTTTTAATGGTATTTACGATAACACAAAGTAATCCTCAATTTTTTTATGTCTGTTCGCCTTTTATTTGAAGACGCCTGAACCAATGTTGAAATATCTTTTTTTTTTGAAGGGCTCATACCTTTCAGTTGGTCCCATAGAAATTTTATTAAAACTGATTGTGTAGTTTTTAGTTTTGGAAAATTATGATAAATAGCATGCCTCCCTACAACTCTCCCCAATTGGTATGTTGAATTCTACTATTATCTCTAAACTACAAATAAAACAAATACATGTCGACTAGAGTTGGCTACAATTTAGTTAGTCTTAAATTTTAGAGCTCGTTAAATTGACCGCCACAAGGCCGGTTGTGTGTTTGGGTCGCTACCTTGCTACTTGTACTATTTTATGTCAGTTTAGTTGCCAGAGACATAGTATACTGTCTAGGTGTCATACCTACATGTATAAAACTAGTGAACTATAATACTATGGAAGAGTAGTAGAGAAGAGCTTCATTTCAATATACGTATGCGTGCAAAATTTTAGCCCAATCGGAAACCGGAAAGTGAGTCAAATTTAACTTCCAAGATTTGATTACAGACAGACAGGTAGACAGCGGGACAGGTGAAACTAAATAAAAGCTTGTAATAACTGTCGCCTGATGCAGCATCAATTACCGGCCACTTTATTTACGTTTTATTTTTGTTATTATTTTCAACCTTCGTTGTTATCTATCTTTGTTATTTTGTTCGATCGTGATATTTTATAATGGAGACTAATCAAAGCGCTTACTTTGGGTAAATACCCAAAAATTCAATACTTTGATAATAATCAATTCAAATATGACTTAAATATTTATAACATAACCCACATACAGATTTTCAAAAAATATTTTCAAAATATACACATATGTTTTTAGTTACTCGCTTATGCTCAAGTCAAATTTAAATTTCAATTCATTCAAAAAGCATTTGTAGAAATGAACCCAAGGCAACTACTGAAATTTAATTGAAGTGATCTGTCTGTAAAATCTTTTGTAAGTTTGATTCAAAACTGTTACCTAAATCTTAAAGAACATCAAACGACTAAAGGTCACATTCCTCGACCTACTCAAGCACTAATGAGCAAAATATTTCACCAACCTCTGAGGTAATTAAAGTTTTAAGGACGAAATATGAGATTCAACAAGATTTGGAATCGGTTAACACGAGTTGTCAACAACCAATGTTTCGTAAAATTAAAATCAGGGTTACTCATGCCGGCTCAAGGTAAGGTGAAAAATTACTTCATTAGTCAGATAAATACAAGAAATCTTGTTTGCTTTTAATTTATAAGTTGTTAAACCTTTAATTCAACACCTGGCAATATCATGTAAGGAAATGCAAGCATGACTATTTATGGTGTTAGTTAAAGACATGATTTTGAGATTTCGTATACTTACCTATTGACAGTAATTAAGAGAAGATAACGCAAATTTTTGAGCTCTCGAAAACTATACGTTACAACAGATACATGAATTTTTATCTATAGGTAATAAACAATTAAAACTCAGTAAAAAAGTACATTTTCTATCTTTCCTGGTCGCAAACAAGCTGACTCTTTATTAGCAGTAAAATAAATGAAAAGAAAAATCATATAACAACATAAAACCAACACGCGAATTTAACCTTTCATCAAATATTGAAGCTTTATAATATCCACAGGTAAAAAGCAAATTGAAAAGAAAAGTAAACTGCCACGTTACATCAGCATCGACACTCACCACATGTAAGAAATTCCCGGGAGATTGGCCACCATTGAAAAATATTTCAATTGTTCCTACTTCTATTAGATGCCAGTTTTCGGCCGTAATGAAAAGAATTTAAATTCGAGTATTACATGAAAAATGCGAGTGTAGCCATTGATTGGAATGGAATGCCTGAAAGAAAAACGAATCTATTTTCCAATAAAAAGGAAGAAAAAATGAGTTTGAATTGTTTTGTGAGTCGAAAGCATTGGAAGGCATACGTCATGATATAGAATACTAGCTGACCCGGCAAACGTTGTTTTGCCAAAATTGAGGATTGTATGTATTTTTGTATGTTGTATCATAAAAAAATAGAAATTAAAAATTTTGTCTATAAAATAAAATAAAAAATTTAGGGGTGGACTACCCCTAACATTTAGGGCGATGAAAAATAGATGTTGGCCGATTCTCATAGATACCGGATAAGCACAAAAAATTTCATCAAAATCGGTCAAGCCGTTTCGGAGGAGTATGGCAACGAAAACTGTGACACGAGAATTTTATATATTAGATGTAGTCCAACATAAAAGTAGTTTTTACTTGAAGATTTCTACAGTAGTCATAACCCTTGTTTTGGCTTTGTTAAACGGTTAAGAAATAGAAAAAAATGGGTTTTAAAAATTTGGAAAATCTTTCCCTTTGTCATCTTAACGAATTCCCGGTAGTGCACTTAGCTGTTTGCTTCGGAATCCGCGGTCCTTTTCCTGCTTTCATCTTTTATACTTCGGGATATTTCTATGTGACGTTTGTTAGTGCTCAAAGGCATCTTACATCCTAATCGATCGGGACTAATGGCTTCCAATTTCACATGCCTTCCGAAGCATCGACCAACTTGATACAAAATGCATCTAGCAAACACACCTGTGATGGTAACCACCAAACAATTATGAGGAGCTCGGTGGCGCAGCAGGAGTACGCATTACTAGCGCTTTCGCAAGTTAAGCGACACCGGGCGTGGTCCGCACTTGGATGGGTGACAACAAGGGGCATTAAATTTTCTCGTGATTCTTCAAACTTCGAAAGGCACCTAAAGCTGTTGGTCCTGGAAGAATAATTTAATGAAGGACACTTACACACACACGGAAAAAAAAAACAAACCAAGCCTTCGCAACTTTTTGCAATAAATTATATCTAAAATGAACGATTTTTGCCAACTTTTAAAACCTATATAGATATAAAGGCTTCATAACAAGCGACATTACACACGTTAAACTTTTATGGAGTTAGCTCGTCTCGTCAGAATATTAATGGCATATAATACGTTTTGAATACTTGTTATAACTTTTCCCATTACGCTGCTCCGATTTGCACCGGGAAAAATTGCTTACAGGAAGAAAGCTTGATCAAATGAAAGTTTCTTGTTCAGACAGTCTTTTACTCTGTGAATACTGAACGTTGATTTGTGGCTACCGATTGCTCCTAGATTTGATTTAGATTTTTTCCATCGCCATTTTTACATCAAGTTTAATCCATTATATTTCTATATTTATTTTTTTACCAGCTGATGCCCGCGACTTCGTTCGCGTGGACTTTATGATTCCGGCGTATTAATATAAATACATAAGTACTTGTAACAGTGTTATAAATTAAAAGTCAATATTATTTTAATTTATTTTTTTGTAAATATAGTTTAAAAATGTTCTTTACAAATTATGTTGGGATTCTTTCCTTCGAGAGCCAATATGAAAAGACCTGAAGCGATTTACCCTTGAGAAAGCCACATAAAGTTGGCCATGCGAAAAACCAGTCCTTAGATTGACATCAGCGGCTTTAAGCGTCTGACACTGTGACTTATTGTCATAGCAAAGCAAGTGGACACATGGAACTGCGTATTTTCAAAAGGATTCAAAAGGAAAATTGTTGGGGATGAGTGCTATTCGCGGTATAAATACAGTTTTACTGGCACCACTCACAGTGAGAATCTCAGCTTTAGTTATATTTCGCTTCAAAGCATTGACTTTAAGTGTCTCAGCAGACTATGCCAAAGTTTAGCGGCTAAAGTTCAGTGTATAAAGGTCGGTGGGGATGACACACGAAATAAGCTGAAGTGCAGCCGCTGAAGTTCGGTGGAAACGCCGGACAGTAGTGATGTGCCGATATGAGAATTAACTGTGCGTCTTTGGCGCATCTGCGGCGAACGGGAACGGAAACAGAAATGGGAATGGGAGTGGAATCGGGAGTGGGAGCATGAGCGGGAGTAGGAATGGGAGCGGGAGCTGGAGCGGGAGCAGGAGCTGGAGCGGGAGCAGGAGCGGGAGCGGGAGCGGGAGCGGGAGATGGAGCGGGAGCGGGAGTGGGAGCGGTTATTATACTAATTAAGAAGAATTAAATACTTTTGCCGGTCTCTTCTGCATCCATCAGCTTCATTAGCAAAGGCAATTATATTATTTTTGGCATAAGTGGTGTCTTTATTAGAATCTATTAATTTCCTGAGTGAAGCTCGTGTGAGCAGGTTGTTTATTATTTCTTAGTAAAAAGTAACTCTTTATTTATTTATTTAAACTTTATTGCACAATTAAGAAAAATGTACAAGAGGCGGACCTAATGCCATATGGCATTCTCTCCCGGTCAACCATTAGACCAAGCGATTGTCTAAAAGTTGACCAAATTCGCAGTCACACCATACTGTTACACTGATAACAGAACTCGTATCCTATAGGTATAGGCACATGCTTCTCAAATCGGTATCAAATTCCGGTACATATGTATCGACGTCAGTCCAATTTAAAAAGTATTTTTTTGAATTTATAAAATACTAGCTCCACTTCACGGTTTTACCCACGAAAAAAGTAGCCTATGTGTTAATCCCGTATACCAAATTATCAAACATACACACACACACACACACTCACAAACTTTTGGTGTAATTAGTGTGATAAGTGTGGTTAGTGTGATTATTAGTGTGATTTGTGTGTTTGTGTGATAAAAATAAAAAATAGAGAGGTATAAGAAAAAGGCGTGAAAAAATATTAATTTCTCAATCACAAAAATTAAAGTGAACGTCCCGTGTTGCGGTAGTCCATGACGTACTTACAAAAAGGCTGTCCCGCGCCAGACAAAAGCTCCAGTCAACCTAAAAGCTGTATTGTTTGCCGCGAACTCGCTAAAAGCAGGCAATCGAGAGCTACGCCCTTTTTCCACTGTTGCCGAACTTCGTGTGCACGGACTGTCAATATTTCAGGGAATGAACTACGGTATTGTTTTAGGGTTCCGTAGGTATAAGACTTTTTAAATATTCTAAGAGGACTAAACTATAGATGTTGAGATAGGGTCCCACAGTGGGTAGGATAAAAGTCTGCGTTGCTTCTCTCTTAATTTATCTTTGTTGCCGCTAACATTTTCATACATTACATATATTTTGTATTTTAATAGTTTTTTTTGACATGACTATTGAGCAGTAGTGGCAACATGTAGTTACAACGAATCGCTGTAATTCATTTTCTTTATTTTAAAGAAAGTGGCACCAGGAAGACGACAAAAGACATGTTTGAATCGAACATCAAATGTCTTTGTCGGTTTCAAATAGTTTGACTCTGCGTTCCAAATGGCTCCAGTTCGTGAATTGGACTCGCTCTTGGCGAATATTGGCTTTTGTTTGCAAAACGCGTTATTTTGAAACCGTCCTCTTTTACAGTTTTGTTAGTTAACGCTAGAATCTAGCAACGTTTATTTACTTTTTGTTTTGCGTATCGTAGATGACGTACAAACTAAAGTTATTTGTTTCTTTTTCTTTAAATTCAGAGGATTAACTTTTTGATGTGGCAGTAGGCGGGCATATAGCACGAAAAACCGATAGCCGATGGGGCCGAAGGGTTCTCAAATGGCGGCAACATACCGGCAAGCGCAGTGTAGGACACCCGTCTGTTAGGTGGTCTGGCGATCTTAGCAAGGTTGCAGGAAAACGCTGGATGCAGGATGCTTCTAATCGGTCGTTTTAGAAAACCTTGCGGGAAGACCTATGTCCAACTGAGGACTTTTTGTGGCTAATATGATGATTATTTAGACACCAACATTATTATCTGTTTCTCTTTTCCTAAATTCTGGCAGAATGCTTATGCAGTAAGTCCACCTATTGTAGCTTTTGGCTTAATACTGTTTTGAAATAAATAATAATGACGATGATGATCCTTCTTTGATCGTTTCGCTTCGTAGGCAAGAAAATTCAAAACACCATGCATTCAATTTTAACTCACCTAACGTTACATACATGCCCAATCTCATATCAGTCAAAGGGTGGGTGCGTTCGAGTACAGAGTTTGTTTATGTTTGCGTTCATTAATCTGTAATGGAATGTTGTCATAGAATTACACGTGGGGAATGAAATTCGTTTAGAAGTCTCATTATCATACGTACATTCAGGTAAATAATAACAATTAATTTTAAACAGACTTCCAAAAAGCAGGAGGTTTATATGTTCCCCGATACTCGAAGACGCCTGGACCAATTTGGCAAATGTTTTTGTTTTAAAAGGCATACTTATCAGATGGTCGTGTAGTTAAGTGTTTGTCGGTTTTTACCCGACTGCGCCAAAAGGAAGGTTATGTTTTTCGAGAGTATGTATAATTGTTTGGCATGCTCTGCGGCCTGAACGGCTCGATTGATTTAAGCTTGAGAGTTGTCATTAGATTCGTCTTAATTCTGAGAGTGACACTGGGTATATAAAAAGGCAGTCGGGTTTTTGGTTTTTTTCACTTATCACTTTTTTTATTTATTTTGTCACTTATCTCATTTCCGAATTTTAGGGTGCTCTAATCTCAAATTTAAAAATTCAAAATATTACTTTTGTAAAGAAAATTACCTACCACAATAGCCTGTTTCAGTAACAAACGAAATAACGTAGTAATTTAGCTTAGAACCCCATACAAATGATTAGGTTTAGCTATGTGCTTATAAAGATTTTATTATTATAATATAAGTCACTATTATTTCCTTGTGAGTACTTTATTCTATCGTTACTATAATAAGTAATAACAGTTTAGGTACAAGTTTTCTTAGAACCGTTACTTCATCACAAACTAGGTTAATTATTCCAGAACTATGATAAAAATCGATAACACAACCATATGACGATGGAGATATTTCATTATAAAATATTTTTTTATATATTTGGCATTATTTGTGTTTTGTTTTGACTTTGTTTAAGAAAAGAAAAATACAAAGGGTTCCGTATTATTATCTATAAAAATCACGTTTGTTTTATGGGATTTCACTTAAATACTTAAATATATATTTTATCCTGTTGTCATAGCGGCAACAGAAATCCATTATTTGTAAAAATTCAACTGTCTAGCTATCACGGTTCATGAGATACAGCCTGATGACAGACGGACGGACAGACGGACAGCGGAGTCTTAGTAATAGGATCCCGTTTTACCCTTTGAGTACGAAACCCTAAAAATAAGTTATTTTTGTCTGATAAATTATATTTTTTTATTTTTTTAGTGAACTGTAAACTGTTAAAAAGTATGGATATTTTTCGAGTACACAACGATATCAGTTCTCTGAATGGCGGCGATAAAAATAGCGAACACATGTTCGTTCACGCCAGATGCCCTGAGACCTTACGTTCGTTTTACAACGTTTATGTAGTACCAACGAGATATAAATATCGGCTGTTTCACACAACATTAGCGTTTATCGCGAATAAAATACCTCTGTCGTACGTTTGCAACCTTGGGAGACGTCATTTGAACTATATCGGGATCATTATCGATAGGCTATGAGGTATGAATCACCGTGATTATCATGCTGGAGTAGTACCACGAAAGTGTGCGTTGACATATTAGTTAACAGTTGATCTATCTTGGTACTTGTATATCAAAGCTAATTCAATAATTATTGGTATAACTACCTGCGCCCCGCGGTGTTACCCGCGGAAAAAGTAGCCTAGGTGTTAATTCAGGATGTCAGCTTTCTGCACATCAAATTTCATCAAAATTAGTCCAGCCGTTTGCGCGTGAAGAAGAAACAAACATACACACACACTCACAAACTTTCGCCTTTATAATATTAGTGTGATTACAAGTATACCTAATTTATTTGATCCAAATGTAGATACCACCAGGGCAATAAACATAAGAAATAATAATGGTTTAATTTATTTGATACAAATATAGGTAGGTTAGGTATATTAAGTATACAATAATTCTATATTGTATACTTACGGGCAAAAGTTTTTATCACTCGATAAAAAACTCAAGGGACTAAGTGTCTGTGTGAAGCCCTCGCGTTAAATCCATAGGTAATGTCTTTTAACGCCGGGTTAAAAGACATTATGGATAAAGATTTTGTATTTAATGAACGTTATATAAATCCATTCAGTGGTTTTTATGCGATAATATTACAAAACAATATTTACAATTAAGCTTATATAAGCATAAGGAAACATAAATTCTAAATTACAAATGTTAAAGAAGCAGTTTTATGATCCGAAAAAAAACACACATCTCTCTTGTTGTATTTTCCAGAACAGAATAGAAATAAAATCTACACACGCCACGTCTTGATCGAATCGAAAGTTATTTCGTAGACACAGTTCGCAACGTAATATCTAAACCATTCTTATTTCCATAGTAAGACCTCAGATTTATCGAGACGTGTTTCGAATAATTCAAGCCAAATAGTTTGTCTACTCGTATCTATAACAGTAAATCCAATCCAGACGGCTAAGCAGCAGCAGTTTTTCTCATTCAAGGCACAGTTTTACTTAATTAATTGCCCGGGCCTTTTTAAAGCATGAAAAATGAAGTGTTCTTAGTGTTTCATAAACGTTCCATTTGATATAATGAAATTGTAATAGTTGGATAATGGTGGAGTCGGATAAAGTTTGCATTATTATTCTCGCAGTCTCACAGAAATGTTTTCATTTGAAACAGAGTTTGAACTTTAATGACACTGAATCACATAAATTGTTCTGAAAATTTGTTATTTTGGCACGTTATTATCAAAACGAATATCCATCGTGAAGTTAATTAATACTGCGTTTGTTTGGCTTCATATTTTATAAATATACAATTTTGTTAGTTAAAAAAGAAAGATTATTCAAGTCATCCTATAGTTTAAACGAGAAATTAATGGACGATTTTGATGAAACTGTTTAAGGAGTAACGTAGCTTAAACTGATTTTCGGTAAAATTTTGAAGACTAGTAATTAAATTATAGTTAATTAGACTGTACCATGTCGTTGACTCGTCTAGGTCCTCAAGTCCGCCTGTTACAATTTTTTTAATAAAGTTAAAATAATATGTTATTAAACATATTGTACTTATCTTGACCGACTTTATGCAGGTCAATTTTCTTATTCCTTTTGCCCTACTCCACTGGCTCAAAATGCCATAACAACCAGCCACACTCAAGACCAATATTATAACATGCTTTATCTTAAAACACAAACTTATTTCTTGTATTGACGTTGCAACACAAAGTATTTTGATGTAGAGAGTACCTACTTGTAATAGGTATCTACATACCTATTTGTCAGATGACGCGTGACAAGCATTTGTGAAATTAATCGCATATCAGTAATACTGATTGACGAAATGGTATTTGCGGTGATTTGCCTCCGAATACCATTACCAAATAATCCGACTGCAAATGAAATTCAGTGCTTTAATCACAGAAAAAGGTCACCACAGAAGTAGTTTCATTTTTTTAATACGTTTTTCTAGTGCGCGTGCTTTTGTCCATGATAATGGTTAGGAGGCCTATGTCTAGTAGTGTACGTCATGATGAAATGACTGAATGAAGTTATATACGCCGAAAATAGATAAAAGTGCGAGGCTCTTGAATTTGATTTAGTAAACCTTATGGTGAAAAATGACACCTTTTTAATACTATATTGTATTTTTTATCAGTTTATTCATATTTATCCCCATGGCTGTAAGTTATCTCTATCTATAATTTAAACTGTTTCTTCTATAAATGACTACCCCGTATACCCCCGATGATAAAAGAGAATCTTAAAGTATGCTAAGTAGATTTAAAAGTTCGTTGACTTTTTTTTCAGTAAGAATTTATAAAATTTAATTTTTTTTAATTAACATTTTCTGTCCCACTGCCGGGCAAATTATTCATAAAAACGAAAATAAAAATGGCGAACGATTCCATAATAAAAATAGATTTTTTTGTACTTTCTGTATTTTGAAACCCTCTGAACGCGCCTTGTGGCTGCAATAACCCGGTGCGGTGGTACTTTTACCCAGCCCGAGTTAATATTCATCGGGATTGAATATTGAAACGCATTGTTAGATGCAGAAAGCTGTGTGAACTTGTGTGCCATTGCTGAAACTCTATATTTGAATGTGTGGACCGAATGCTCATATAGTTGTGATTCATATTCATACCAATTTGTTTTCTCTCATATTGAAACAAGTGTGTAGAGGACACTTTATGCTTAGTGTAAATAAGGAAAAACTGTTTGGAGCAGATGTCACAAAATTTATAGCTCTATTTTCCTTAGTATGGGATAATATACTTGTAGATACAATAATATTAACCTTTTTAGTTGTGCATCATCAAGACTGGTGTCTTAGAGTTGGGCTACATCTGTCAGTATGCCGGATTACATGAAACGCCGCGGAATCGCCGATGCTGATACGTTTCATCGCTCTTTCTCGTTCTAGCGAATGACGGTTCTGAGCGACAGAAAAGGATAGCAGCATAGAAAAGCGAAGTTCCGTGCTGCTAGATGTAGCCCCATCCTTAGTGGATACACTTGCCCTAAAGTATTCCAAAACGATCAATCTGAATCAAGCATATATAATTGAAAACTGGCGATATATAAAACGTTTGAAAGAAATACTTAACCTACACGTTTTGAATGGGTCCATATTCGAATGCATAAAATTTATTGGTATAAATTAAGGTGGCATATTAATTTTTGGCATTATTATCATATCGCATAACGATAATTAGGAATAAATTGTATGGCATAATTTTTTTTACCATAATCAATTTAAACATAATAATATATTGGCATATAAATTTTTAGCATCAACGTTTTTACAATAATAATAAATAGTCATAACATTTTTTGGCATTTCAACTTAAGGCATAACAGTTATTAATTATAGAATGTAATGGCGTTATTTAAACAAATATTTACTTCAAAATACTGATAAGAAAACAAAAGTTTGTTAGCATTGGCTTACTTGTCAGATAATGAAATACCAATTTTTTTTTGATGATATAAAAGGAAAAATATGTAATGAAGCAGGTATGTATAAAATAATATATTTCGTATCTGACAAACGCATATGTTGTGCCGTCGCACGCAACCTTAACCTAACTATAGCGCTCTGTCACATTTTATTTTTTTATTACCTTGTTGTTACAATTTCTTAATCAAACACATTACTTTTTGTGTGTATTTATGTTGTGCGTTTAGGCGTGGCCCAAGGGCCATCCCGCCGCAACCTTAAACTAACTATAGCGCTCTGTCACAAGATTTTTATTTGTCTTTGTTTGTTTTTAAAGATGATATAGTATTTATATTATAATGGATAAGTCTATTATGAATTTTGTATTTTATACTTGAAAACTTTTAGGTATGCTACAATTATGCCCTTTACTTTTATGATCATTAGAATTATAATAAAGAACATTAGAGTAAGTTAAGGTTATGCCTATGACACCATTATGCCATAAAAACACTTTGCTTTTCATAATTTATGCGTAACAACTATATGCCAACCCTGTTATGCCAAAATGCATTATAATAAAAAAGTGTATGTGATCGAAGGGTTACCCGTTTTGAATATCAAAATGAAATAACAGTCAAAACTTCTCAAAAACTTTAGCTAATAGTTCTAACAATTACAAACAATATAAACAAGATTCAAAAGTGAAAAAGACCAGTCGTGGAGACAGTCACATGAATTATGTTGAATTCATTGACAAATGCAGTAAAAGAGCTGAAGAAATGTCTTGTCAGCAAATATTCAAATAGAAATCAGCCGCTGCGTTCGTATATTTGCGGTTATGCGGTTCCCTTGTTTCAAAGCTTGTGGTTGACTTATTATCCAAACAATATGAAAATGCGAGTACATAAAACCCCAGTTACAGACATTATTAAAAAGATTAAAGTCTTCGCAACCGAGGCGGCGTGATTATTTATACCTCCATTCATTACATTTTTCTTTCCTATCCCTGCGTAGCGATCAGCCGGAGCCGTACAAAATGGAGAAACTCACAGAACGATAACTCATTAACCGACTTCAAAAATAGTTTAGTTTATCAATTCATCGGGATCTTTTTATGTATGTTCACTGATTACCCAAAGACGCGTGGACCAATGTGGAATATAATTTTTTTGTTTGAAAGAATATACTCTCCAGGTGGTCCTATAGATATTTTACCAAAATCTATGTGTAGTTTGGAGATGGCGTCAGTTTTTAGTTTTGAAAAAAAAATTATGTACTTGTGTGTACTCTCAACATATAACTACAAAAGACACACTGCAGGGAAGTGTTCTTTGTCCAAACATTTTTATTTCTTCCTAAGATATTGGGTAAAAGTTTTTCCTGTGCTTCAAAAGTTCTCAATTTTATTACACGAACATTGGGTGCAAGTGTATCGGCTTTAAAAGCAATGCTCATAACAAATGCACTCGGTTGCCAAAACCTTTTATGAGCGCCGATACATGTACATATTTTCACTAAAAGACCAGGCTAAATAACCGCATAATAGCAAGACGTGGAAGTTAAAATACTTTTTTATTTTATTATAGACACATACTATACTTAAGAAGAATCTTTTCCAAGACCGTTACCCTCTATATCTCATCAAATTTCGTAGTTGTCGCATTACGTTTTCTTTAATTTGTACCGACAGCGTTACGAGTGTGTTTACACGCGTCGCCTTCAAACAAATTTCGATTTTCCGCCCACGGTGTAAACTTCAATTTCCACCACGCTATTTGTTTACAAACGACCTTTCACACGAATTGTATATTAGACGATTTTCTCGACTAATATATTAAATCTGTTCATTTGAATTGTTTTCCCAATATTTATTCAGGGAGTGACAGGATCTCCCTAGAGAGTTTATCGAGATCATCAAATATAGGAATGAACGACACTTGGTTCCCGTAATTAGTTGGTTGTAATAAAAGTTACTACCGAGATACTCAAGATTGGTTTTTAATAAAATCGAGAAATTAAAAAAAGAAAATAACATAATTTGTCATCTGTATGGAATCTAATATTAGTAGGTAGGTATTTCATTAAGCAGCCAGTAATAATCAGAAACTAGAACCAAGAACAATAGAAGTAACAGTAATAGGGGTAACGACAGGGTTTAAAAAGTATAATTGTTATTAGACTGTCTTTTAGATAAGGTATCCAAAAATAATGGACCCATACTTTTTAGTTTGCTTGGCTTGCGAAGTTGCGTCGTCACCTCTATGTAAAAACGTACGTAGCCGTGACGTCATGCAAAATTTCAATGTATCTTTGTCTGTCTGTATCTTTGTCATTTTTTGTTTCTCAGAGTAAAGAAAATATATGTGTACAATATTTTTTAATAATCTAAGCGATGGTCTAAAAATATTTGTCCATTCATCATGCCTATTATGAATGTAATATTAATATCTACATAACTTTAAAAAAACGACGGGTTGCACTCTGGGAGTGCCGGCAGAAGTGAAAACTTGAATATTAACGTTGTGCATTTTTGATATTTTGGAAAAGGTTAGGGAATAATTTTGCACGAATTGCTTTAATTATGAGTATAAAAGTACTATCATTATGTGGTAGAATACAATATTTATTTATTGCGCTATCGTACACAAACATGACAATTTATATTCGCCGCGCCGTAGAAAGAGTGAGGGATACTTCCTCTCCTACGCCACGCCGGCTGTCTACTCTCCATCCGTCTTACGAATTTTCGATCAGGTCACGTGTCCTGACGCGAGTTTAACATCGTTTACCCGTTACAAAAAAAGTGTACAAAGCCGCTAAAGAAGTTTTCACTTTAAAAAATTTTATTATATGTCTACAAATGGCAATAAAGAATTTACTATTGTACGTATATTATGTAAAACACTAAATACAAAAACATAAACAAACTTAGTTTTGTCTATTTATACGGTATACCCATGCCATAGGTGGGTGAGGAGTCGAATGTTCCCAATATACTCAACATTGGGAACATTCGACTCCCCACCCACCTATGGCATGGGTATACCGTATAAATAGACTTTTGTTTGATCTTGTATTACCTTAGAGTCCTCAGACTATTGTCGGAGGTAGCATGTGAGAGCTATCAATTTTGCTTTGCTTATTTACATAACCAAACATTAAAAATACGTTTGCACTTCAAAACCCATTGAAGACACTAAAATAATCCACTGTCACTCACGGTATCACCGAGTAGGCAGTTTGGAAGAGGCGTTACGCAATATTAGTCCAAATTTAATATGAACGATCGCCGTGGTCATTAGAGAGCGGCGGCCAGAAATAGCGGCCGCTATTCGAGACACAGATTTGTGTCAACGCCAAACTTATTTCAACTACTTGGATAAATAAAGGGCTTTTTATTGACGCGTGGTTCCCGTTACTCATAAATTGCCTGAAAAACATTTTTGGATCCAGATGTACGAGTGTGATAACCATTTTTAACCAGTGCGAGAATGAATACAAGTACTAACGTACATAATGGATGCACTTTCCTATGTTGCTATCCTTTTCTGTCGCTCAGAACCGTCATTTACTAGAGCGAGAAAGGTCGATGGAACACCACGGAACCGGCCATGCCGATGCGTTCTGTCTCTCCCTTTGCGTTCCTCAGAGTCCACCGTGTCCACCGCACATTTTTATAATATCAAAAACTTACTAGAAGCAAAGGCAGAAGAGGTCTAGTAAGACCAAGTAAGAGCTATCAGACCAAATGAAAAATAAAGCAGGGGTCGTGTTGTATCAAGCGCTTAAGGGGCTACCTGAATTTTCCGGGGTCCAGTGCTGCCCCCATTTAAAATAAATCATTTGAAAGAAAACGGAGATATACCTTAAAAAAATTATTTTTTATTAATTTTAAATTTAATTAAAATTTTATTTAAATTTAAAATTTCATTTTTACGCACAATTGCAAAATAGGCCACTTTTGGCGTATGTGCGTAGAAAAGCTTCATGTTCTCACTTTAAACTGTAAACAGTAGTTCATAAAATAGTTTGAAGGGTCATCTATGGTCTGATCA
Organism: Acrobasis suavella; assembly: GCA_943193695.1. Lineage (NCBI taxonomy): Eukaryota > Metazoa > Arthropoda > Insecta > Lepidoptera > Pyralidae > Acrobasis > Acrobasis suavella. The sequence goes on from OW971935.1 coordinate 6,871,465, forward strand.
ACACAAAATTTTAAATGATATCTCCGTTTCCTTTCAATAGATTTATTTCAAATAGGGGCAGCACTGGACCCAGGAAAATTCAGGTAGCCCCTTAAGAGTAAGGCAGACCGAGAAGAGAAATTTGCCGCATACTTCACTGTTATGAGCCACTAAGCTCTTAAATAAAAAGGAAATATGGTTGAATATGTGCGTAACAGTGAAAATACAGTTACAATTTAAAGTAAATTAGTAACAATGATGTATCGATATGTTAATATATTTTAATAAAATTAAAATAAATATTTTTTAATCATATATAATGTATGTAGGTTAATAAGGCATGTACATGAAAATGTAAAGCAAATATCCCTTTTACATTGTAGTTCAGCTTTGCGTGAACTTGAAAGTTACAAATTGAATAAATAATGTGGTTTGTTATTGACGGGTGGTTCATAATATTCTGGGAAAATTATTTGCATTCACGGTTTTGATTACAAAGCTTTATTGAAATTCATATACAATGAACCTACATTATATTAAAGTGGTAAAATTGAAATAATAAATGATTTCTTTTGGGCTCTTCATATGTTACCGGTTTATTAGTTATAATGAAAACACATTAATTACTCAAGAAAAATATTAATATCAGTTTACAATTTTTAGTGTCTTTAAAGTTGTTTTGACTTTTATATGAATTTGAAATAACTCCATTGATATAGCATTAGCACTTAGACATTATAGCCAATAGAATTTATCAAAACTAAAATTCGCCGTCAGCTCTAACTACATAAGCGATTTTAATAAAACTTTCATGGAACCACCTGAAGAAAGTATATCCTTTCAAACAAAAAAAGAATTTTCCAAATAAGCCCATGCGTCTTCGAATAATCAGTGAACATACATAAAAAAAGATCGCGTGAATTGATAAACTCCTTCTTTAAGGAAGTCGGTTAAAAAGAAATGTTTAAACACTATGATTAAGAAAAGAGAAATGGAATTTCTGGAATAACTGTAACTACAGACTATATATTATAACCCATTCAATGTCGGAGCACGCACCCGTGCGTTACTAACGAAGAGATTTTGTTTTAAAAATCGAAATTGAAGATGATGTATAAATGTGATACCATTGACAAAAAAGTTCGTAAATCCATGAATCACGCGACAACATAGTAACAAATGAGCGGAGGTCGGAACACCTGAGCATTGGCACGCTGTCAAGTTGCATAACCCGTAGACTGTGGGAAAACAGGAAACTGTCTGACTCACCATTCAGCGCAAGAGATCGTCATCTCTGGCACACGACTAATCTGGACACACGTCAGAGAAGGCTCTCGTACTTGTATAAGAACTTTGACACAAATATCAGTGGCAGAGGGGGATGAACCTAATGATAGAGGTTTTATCAAGATAATGAAGTAAACACACCAATTTGAGTTAGTAACTTTTGACCGCCAGATGTTCTTACTAAAAAAGTGCCCTTAGCGCCCAACACTTAATTTTTAGTGTAATTTAGTAGTAAATATACAACTGCGGCTCTAGGAGCTATGGTTTACAACAGAGGTTCCCAAACTTATTTTGTCAATCGCCCACTTTAAAAAATCGTTATTTTGTAGCGCCCCCCATTTTTTTTCACCATAAAAACCTGAATCACATATTTGTCTTGCCTGTAGTTTAATTCAACCTATATTCTAAACTAGACTTTTTTACAAGAGAGAGCAATAATAATACATACACCAGTACATTAGAGTATCTTTTATAAAAAATAACAATAATCAACATTGTTAATTTTAAATAAAAAAATAGCAATAATAATACAATTTTATAATAATAAAGAGTATCGAAAGTGGGGACCTCACCTGCGAAACTTTAAAACACGAAATTTTTTTAGTGTTTGATTCCTTTAACGATATAAATAGCGTTGTGAACGCATTAAAATAATAAATATTAATTACATTTTTAGTTTATATTTGTACAATAAAAAAGGATATAAATATGAACTAATAAATGGATGTTGTGTAGTAAGAGGATTTTAATTTCAGTGAAATTTAAAATATGAAATAGCTGAAGTTATAAATCACTAATTGCTTAAATCACATCAGCGCCCCCCAACTTTATTCTGGGCCCGTTACCGCCCCCCTTAAAGCCTCCAGCGCCCACAAGGGGGCGTTATCGCCCACTTTGGGAAAGACTGGTTTACAACATGGTAGAGACATACCCGTAATAAATCAAACCATGGACTGTATACTAGATCACTGTAGTATAATGAAATAAAAATAACAAAAAAAATACGACATTCCCATACAAATTGCCTGAACGGCTGCATACTTTTTTATGGAAATGGCAAAATTTTTGTTTGCTTTTGGATATTTATTTTATTTTCATTATAATATAGTGATGTGGTATATAGCTCGTGGTTCGATTTATTACGGGTATGTCCCTTACATGTTGTATAGCCGGTCATATACGCTACTGTTGCAGTTAATGGGCTAAATTACACGTGTTGGTGACACTTTTTTCATTAATGGAGTCAGATAATTGATGGGTTAAGCCTCCTAGCCCCCCTCTTTTTCTAAATCTATAAAAAAGTTAGACTGATAGTTTAACTGATATCATCACTATCAGTTGAAGATGTTTAAGAGGAATTGGTCACAGTTTGGGTTGCGCTAAATCGGGATGGCAGGAAAGATATGGGGGAGACCTTTGCCCAGCAGTGGGACAATGTAGATTAACAAAATAACAATGTGTGACGACCTCTACGCCACTACAAGGAACTACAACCACGAACAATGAACTGACAACATAGTTCTTAAGAAGCATACGAGATGGCGCCAGCAGGATCCTACATCTGAGAGTTTAGGTTGCAACTGATTATACGAGTGCAAATTCCGACGATACACCGCCAGAGCCGCGGTTCCCCAGGTGTAACACCAAGCCTGGTGCGAAGATCTTCCCTTTTTGGCTGTCAAGCATACCCCCTTGCTACCGCTACAAATGTAAAGATGTGGTTTCTCTTATTACTTTCTTATCTATGGTTTTTGATGATAAATCCCTTTTTATCATCTTTCTCCTCATGAAAAATATCTTTTCGAATTGAGTTCTCGTGAAATGAGGATTAATGTTTTTCTTCTTTGTTTCAGGTAAGTTAAGGCGCAGTTCTCGTAGTCAAAGTGGACGGTAGTAAGTTTGATTTAGTGTAGGGGGTAGTATTATGATACAACTTGCAGACTTTGGGTGTGGACAGAAATTGCAATACTTAATAATTACATATTATCCTAGTAATTCCAAAAGTGCTATTCGGTCGGATAGGTTCCAAGTAATAATTTTAAAAAATCAGTCATTAGTTATTATTCATCTTTTAATCTCTTTTTCTTCATGCGTGCTCCCGGTTGTATTGATTGTGATGACTGGGGGCCAGGGTCCATCATATCAGCTATAGGAAGTCCACTTCAACGACAAAGGCCTCCCCCAAGGAGACAGGCAGACGCCCAAAGCTGGGCTTCCAGTCCTTCCAATTTCCGAGGGTTCAAGGATTCCAAGGCGTACACAAAAGGGAGGAATCCCTTTTGTGTACGCCTTGGAATCCTATCCCTAACCGTACAGTTCCAATTATAGACCAAAAGATCTTTATTTTCTGTGTACCAATTATTTCCGGCAATCCGTTAGTGTGGTCGACCCACGTAATTAACATACATAATTACTTTCTGAGAATAAATTCTATACAACATTTTGATAAAACCAATTTTTTCGGTTCATATCTCGCGCAGAGGATTGGCGTAGCTATTCAGCGCGGGTTTGCAGTAGCTATTCAGCGCGGGTTTGCAGCCAGTGCTCTTGGCACCATGCCATATGGACCACACTTAGATTGTTAATATAGTTTAATTTAGATTTAAATTTAGTATTTAAATAAAGTTTTTTAGTTTAATTGATTTTCATTATTTATTTTCTATATAATATTAAATTGTATCAGTATGTACTACTAATAAATATAAAAAAAAATTGTGAATATATCTCTACGTAGAGGTGGCACTATCAATTAAGCGCCATATGCCAAAAGGCTTTTAGGGAAAAATTTTCGCGAACTCATATTTTTTGTAAAAGCGTTGCAAATTCATGCAGCATCACACGCACTCTGCTACGAGTATGAAGTAAAAATTCGATGAACTGTAAATAGTTACGTAAAATTCAATGAATGTACTGATAAATAAAGAACGTGTTAACACAGGTACAATGCCTATTATAATATATTTTCCTCGTACGGGGTAGTCACGTCCACGGGCTAAGAATTAGATCTAAAGCTACGTATTACTGACTTGCTGGAACTGTTATAACCTGTATTTAATATACAATAAAGTAATTCGTGTATTTCCTTGTGTGTAAGTGTGTGTGTACAGTATTCACAAATAGACGATTTATCTATCTATCTATCTGTAAAAATCCAACCCAACTTAACCCTTCTTTATCGAGTCGTTGACTCAAATTTTCATTTCTCCTTCACTTCCAGCCGTTATCAGGATGGAGGATTTGATCTTTTTGTGGTATCATACTATCACCTATTTATATATTTGATTTTGCCGACCTCCGTTGCGTAATGTTCAACACGCTAGACCGCGAATTTGAAGGTTCAGGGTTCGATTCCCAGCCAGGGCAAGTTGGAAAAGGCCCTTTTTAAGTTGTCCTGGGTCTTGGGTGTTTATTTATATATGTATTTATCATAAAATATAGAATAGTTGGGTTAATATCTCATAACACAATCTTAAGCTTACTTTGGGGCTAGCTCAATCTGTGTGATTTGTCCATATATATTTGCTTTATATATTTATTTACCAATTATGAAATCGCCGGATTAATCTATATATGAAATACTTAATTTCCTAAATTGTAAAATATGATCGTGCTGGAGTGGAGACTAAAAAGATCTGATGATGACGATGAATATAAATGTGACTTTATGCAACTTATTAAATTAATAGTTAAAACTTGTACTGAGAAGGCAATAGAGATAAAGTCACTCACTTTACTACGTTAGCGACTAAACGCCGCTCCACACCCTGCTGCGTAATAAAATGGACATAAACTCGACTAAACTAAATGGATTAACTCGGAAAATCGCAAAAAAAATCGCTGGCGAACCGTAGTCGTCAAATTTGGTGTTAACTGCAAATTAAATACTTTCCCACAGTTTGTGTAGAGGTCCACGACTTTAATTAATGAAGGAACAAGTGAAAACCTTCTGTTTGGTCCAATTCTGTCCTGGGAGATAAAAGTAAGCATCCTCTTAAATAATTAATTTACAAACTGTTACAGCGAACATTCGTTAACACAATTTACCCCTTTAAATACTTCTATTCAATGAAAGCTCTCAAAATTAAAATTATTTAGACTGAAGCGAGAAATTTAGAGTTTGATGATGTTTATTTTACGTTTGATTTAGTTCATTCATTTAGAATGAATTATTGTCTTGAATTTAATTTAAAACTCGATTACGGTGATGATAAACTGAGCACCAGCCAAATGCTAATTTGTAGCAAATTCAGCCAGCGAAACCATATCATACGTCTTCAATATTAGATTATGTCAGATTTTGTAAATAAGGAGGATAATAATATGTACAATACCCGGCACGTAAGTTGATCACAACTGGCGGTCGTTGTTTTTCCTTTAGAATCACATGTCTATCCGAACTTCAGATAGAAATGATTTCGGCTTTGAAGAAAGACCAAAAAATCTCTTTTAACACTTTTATCGCCAACGGCCACCATTTTTGTTCAACTTACGTACCGGGTATTGTACCGAAATCCGCTACTTTCCAACAAATCACATCAGATACTTTTTTCTAAAATTCAAAACAAACATTTTCTATGAGATTTGTATGAAATATAGACTAATGACGTCATAGTTTTTTTGGAGTCTTAATATCAGTTTTTCTGCAATAATAAATCTAAAATCACATGGATACAATCATCACAAGCGACATTATTTTGTAACGTTTTATTTTTTTAACCAAAGAATTTATTTTTGGCCCATAAAGTACCCAATTACGTTTTAATCCTTTACGAGGCAGACATAGATACTTCAGATCTAATTGAAATTTAATGGGTATCTCAAGGGCCTGACACACTTTAATAAAGCGAGATAGTCTTATTGCGATTTCTAAAAGAAGAAAAAGAAAAGAGTGCCGTGTTTTGTCTCTATCACCGACCGAAAATATTTCAGGGTCGGGTTATAGACACACTTCAAATTGCATATATTTTAAGTGTGCCTATAACCCGATCATGAAAAAAATATACGTAGAATCATTAATATGTCTTTCTCTTACCCCCGGCCGCTCAGTGGCAAATCTAAATTACTTGTATATTCTATCTTTGGGGAACCTTCTACCATTGCGTGCGTAGTAGCGTGTTAAATAAAAAGAAGTCAGAATTGTTTCTAACTGAGTCGTGTAAGAAATTTATCAAAAATATACGCAGAAGCAACCAGTTCATTCCAATACGAGTCATCATCATCATTCTCACGTATTCCCGGTTGCATCCTCAGCAGTAACGCTTCAGAGCCCGGGGTCCGCTACCTAACCAAGGAGATTTAGATTTGACGAGGTTACTGGTTTTTACACAGAGCGACTGCCGTCTGACCTCCACAACCCAAAGGGCAAACCAGGAACCAATCCTTGGATAGTTTGATGATCAAACACTAGGTGGCTTTCGGGACCCACAGTTTTACGTGCCTTCCGAAACACAGAATTATCTTTCTTTTCGGATAATCAGGTGGTTCAAGCCTGCAATATCCTATCCAGACTGGAAACAACTTTTCACAAAGTATGCTGCCCAGTGGGAATCGAACCCGTGACATCCGGGTCACAAGGCGAATGCCTTGACCACTGGTCATTCCAATACCAATATCTTTACAAAAGAATCGTCATTTGTTTTAATTACTAAAACAAGTACATAAGCAAAGTGCGTACCTATAAAAAGATGTTTTCTGTATTTATACATGATTATCATTTTTGGAGCAAGGTTTTCATGCGATACCAATCTAGTTATCGGGCAGGCCGCCGTAATATTAAAATCCTATATTGAGCGCCCACCATAAAGTAAAGCGCTGTGGAATTAAATTTTAATTTGCCGTAGTACATCGTTATAATCAAGTAAGTAGTAATCATCTTTATGATGCCCTAAAATTAACTTTATTTTACCCGTATCATTTAAAATATTGTATGGTACTCGTATGATTTCAACCATAGAATTAAAATAACTTCAACTTCATTCTAAGCAGTTCCCTTAGGCGCTATCTAGCACGTAAGAGATAAATATAATACGTGTTAACGTTAATATACAATTCTGCAAATTTGTCCAAATAACATTTTTTGTTTAATTATGATAACTGACGACCTCCGTGGCGTGATGGTCATCATGCTAGTCCGCCACCCAGAGGTCCCGGGTTCGATCCCCGGACAGGGCAAGTTGATAAATGGCCTTTTTCAAATTGTCCTGGGTCTTGGATGTTTATCTTTATATATATTTGTTATAACATATAGTATCGTTGAGTAAGTATCCCATAACACAAGTCTTGAACTTACTTTGGGGCTAGCTCAATCAGTGTTATTTGTCCCTATATATAAAAAAAGAACTAAGCACGATTTTTAATTATTATTTGTGAAAATTTTGACGCAAAAAATAACAATTAGAAAGTTTATCCCGCGGCCATCAACATGCTATTTTCCTAAACTTTACGGCCAACATATTAAAAAGATTGGTACTAAATTCTGTTATTTATACATAATTATGTGAAGTAAAGAATTTTTCGATGTATGTATGTTTTTGTTGATAACTGGCTCAATGTTTAGAGGACTGTATATAAATGCCAATGTAGAATTTTGAATGAGCTTCATATATTTTTAATGTAATTATATTAATTTATAAACTAACACACATTACAATACTAAATTATTTATGCAATACAAAAAAAGATTAATCCTTGTTACAATATTTCTGGCAAGACTAGGTTATAATACTGCAAGTTTCTAAAAATATTGCAGCAAAAATTATATAAAGTACTCCTTGAAAGCAAAAAAGATGTCGGCATTTTGTAAACCTTCGCGGAAGGTCCGTGGAGATATTAAATTATTGTCTAAGAGATGCTAATAGCCCCATTAGTTAAAAGAAGGAAAAGTGGAAAAACTCGCGGAGTGGAGTAATGCCTTATTATGCGCGCAGCATTCGCCGTTTCTGCGAGGTCTTTGGAAATCTACAAGTGTTTTTATGAAATTTCAAGTTGAAATGTGAATGAGTTTGTTGGTAATGCTTGCTTTTTTTTTACAGTAGATTGTACCTTATTTCTTGGCGTGGTCAGCGAAGGAAATTACAGTTTTAATACATTGACGATACTGACAGAATAATCAAAGTACTTAGCGAAATTGATATTTTAAATCGATACACGCTTTGATTATGTTTCATTTTAGTCATTAAAATAAATGAACGATGGTTTTTAAAAGATATTCTGCACCAAAATGAACTGTAGTTTTCATACGTTTCTCAGAGAATAACAAATATTTTTAATTTTAAAATATGAACAGCAAAAATAAAATATCCGCATGACATTTTTTACTATAACGTGGTGTGTCACCATTTGACGTTTTATCCTGTTTAACATAAAAATAATTTACCTTTTGTTTTACATAAAAATACTTATGCCCAACGAAAAAAAAAAGGTTGAATAAATAGTTCATGTTTTTGAAAAACAGATGTTAATTTTGTACTTTTCGTGCACCATAAAGTTGCAGTAATTATATTGTATTCTTGATTGCTGCAGTGGGATTAAAATTAAATTTCGCATAGTGCTGTTACACTACTTCATGGGGCGGAAGCCCAATATTGGATTTTAATATCATGGCTGCCTGGCGATAACTAGATTGGTTTCGCTTCAAAAGCTTGTTCGAGTTTTATCAGCTATAAATACGCAAGTACACTACTGAATTAATAAATTTTATGAGTTCCAAGAGTCTGTAAAATTAGTGAGCCAATTTAATAGTAGCCCTAAAATTGAAGGAATCTAAAAAATATTTCTTGAAAGATAATCGATCTTATGTCACTCGTTATTCGAAAATGTCACAAATAACAAAAATGTGAATAAATAGTCGAAAGATACTTGTTTGTGAAACCATAATACGTTTTATAAATGCACAGACCCTTTAAATAAGTTGGCTAATCTTTATATGTAGAGCTCTTAAAATTTAGGGACGGTTCAAATTTAAGTTCGCCTATTTATATTCTACAAGTTTATTTGTCGACAAATAAAAAAGAACCCCGACGGTATCTAGTGATGAGCGGAGAAAATACATATTCCAACCGATATTAAGTGGAATTGATATTCTTAGCGCCATCTATTCTTTGCCAGGTTAATTGAAAATGTTAATAAAGGCTTCCACAGGACAGGCATTGTTGCCTAGTGTGGGGCCACCAGTAAACATCACTAGTTTAAGGAGTTCGATAAATAAACGCATTTGTATTTGTATTTAACTAAAAACTTCGAATTTCAAGCGTTAACCCCCAATAAATTAAAACGGCTAAACCAGTTTTCAACAAGCTATGAACCACTACAAGGGAACTTGCTTTCACGTAAAAAAACTGCATCGTCATTGATCTTTTCGTTTGAGAGCTACGACGCCATAGACAGACATTACCGTCAAACTTATAACACCTCGTTTTTTTGTCGGGGGTTAATAAAATACCAGGAATGAGTAAATTAGAATAAATGTGGTGTACGCAACTTGACGTGGTACTCGTATTTGCATAATTATAGAAGAACGAAGCACGTACGCCTATAACGCGTACGTGTTCAGGGCACATGAAGTCTCCAAAATTGTGTTTAAGTCAAATGTTACGTAGTTTTATGAATTCGTTGTTTATTAAAACAGTTGTTTAATTTAGATGAAGCTCCGAAAATTTTAAAAAGTTATTATTCGCCGGTTTTTGTCGCCATAACAAAACTCAGAGAAAAGTGGTAAGAAAACTGAATTTGTCTTTTTAATAACTCAAGTAACAAAATTTGTTCGTCAGTAAACAAGTGCAAAGGGACAGTAACAACAAGTATGGAGTATAGTCACGTAGCAATCACAAGGGATGTGCGGCAAAGTCAAGCAAAAATAGTTTTTTTAGGGATCAGTGTCAGTTACATACACAACTTCTATGGTAGGTACCTTACATACTTTTTGATTTGGATTACTTTGTGAAACACCTGAATCTATTAACTTTCTATTATATACTATAAACTATTTTACTTGTCAATACCCTTCGAACATTACTTAATTAATAGTAGAAAAACAGAGGCCTGTTGTTCTGGTAAGAAATGATCTTTAGAGAAATCTTTTTTGAGGCCTATGTTCAGAAATAAACTTCTGACGTATAATTTGTCGACGTGATAACAACTTTAACCTATATTTACGGACGATTTCCACAAATTCCATGTTTTTTTTTAAACAAACGTCATTTGTCAACATGTTTCAACAAGTAAGAAGGTAATTAGTAAACTTTGTTGTATCAAAAAATGTAATAATATTTTGAATTATGTAGAAAACAACTAGTAATAACACAGAATAAGTACTAGTAATCACGTATAGAAGTCTTACTCAGAAAAGAAATTCAAAGAAATATCTACTTAATAGCTAGCGCTATGGTTTAATTTAGCTCGCGTCAGAACTCCTCACATCTTTGTTTAGGTATCTAAATACCTAGATATCCATTGCAAGCCAATTTCATTCTTATTACTCTGAACAAACGATTCACGTAACCGAATTTTCCCCTTCCAAGTGGCCGCCGCGCGCATAGTAAAAGTGTAGGTAAATTTCCGATACCTAAACGGCGAATGACACAGGCCTGCTAATACGAGTATAACGGGCAACCTTATCGCCAATAATCTCTCAGATACGGAACCCTTAATATTTACATAATCCACCTTACACTTGACTGGTCTATTTTTCTTGTCGCCGGCATTATGGATTCAAATCACAAGTTTTACGCACGCGCCGCTAAGTTTCTGACTCTAATATGATTAGGAACTCCTTCTTACTTCGCGTTATGCAGATTCTACTAAGGCTTGAGATCACACAGTCAAAGCGAACTTTTTATCACGTTTTTCTTGGGTCGCTTTTCTTATTTTCTTTCCGTTCCAATCCTGTCACCCAAAGTCAGCCTGTAAGAGATTGCCTAGACGATGAGGCCTTACCTAGCCTACATATTTTGTAATGTTGTAACTAACGAATTATGATATAGGTATTATTTACTATTTGCACCCGTGGGCTTCGCTCCCGTGGGTATTTCGAAACAAAAACTATTATATGTCCTTCCCTGGGTCTCAAACTATATCCATAGCAAATTTCATCTAAACACGTTCAGTGCTTGAAGCCTAAAATGGTAACAAACGAATAAATATACAAACTCACTTTCGCTCTTTATAATATTAGTCCGGATAGTTAGGATAGGATTTTAATAGGATGATATAAGTTTACTCTAAAATACAATGACACATCCGAAACATAATATGCTTCTTCATTGGGTCACAGAAAAGTATCATAAAAAGACCGCTTCGCATCGTTCCTGGCCCAAAGGTTTCTATAAAACTTGTTGGATTTCCACGTCGCATAGCAATGGAAAAGCCAGATAAGACCTGTGTCTTATCTGGCTCAAAGATTTTCCATTGCTATGAAAGTCATCAGTTTTTTGATGTTACTTAAAGTTAAGTAAGTACTTATAGCAAAAGTACTCGTCCGTACAAAAAAGAGAAATAGTTTTTTCCACACTCAATAATTTTTAGTATGTTGTTGACACAAATAAATACTAGATTAAATAGGTTTTCCTTTTTTTTATTTGCAAATATATATTTTTAAATTTTTTATTGTAGCAAAATTAACATGCAAGTTCTGAAAATCCAAAAGTGCACGTCCATAATGCTCATTAAAAAATAATAATTGAACGACAAGGGACGTGATCAAACTATTAAATAATTGGCCAAGTGCGTGTCGGGCCATGCGCAGTAGGGTTCCGTAGTTACGAACGCCAACTTGAGTTCATGCTACTAAAAACGTCTAAAAACAAATTTTCTATTGAATTTGTATGAAATTTTCCTTTTCCGAGTACATTTTATAAGTTAATCGCCTATAACTTTTTAATTTGTAAACCCTACTTGGCTCTGATAGTTTTCCTTTAAATTTCGTTATATATCCTATAGCTGTGATTTTTTTCACGTGTCCATATATAACTTGATTCTAACAATTTTTGTCACTTTAAAAGCAAATATTTCAGAAACGAAAATCGAATACACACACACAATATTTTTAAAAGACCTATTCAACGATACCAAACATGATTGGTTAGTCGAGAAAAAAAATATAACTTTTCACTTTACTTGTATGGGAGCTACCCTTAATAATTTTTTTTAAATATTTTGTTTTACCTTTTTTTCCGCCTAATTAATATACATATTCTTACCAAATCACAGCTTTCTAGTACTTATAGTCGCTGAGTAAAACCGCGGACGGACAGACAGACATGGCGAAACTATATGGGTACTACGGAACCCAAAAAAATGGTACAAACACATTAGTTAAGTATTAAGAGCGTAATCGTAGCACATCCGGACATCCACGAACATTTTTTTTTTTATATTTCATACTTGACAAATATTTTCTACATGTATGAAATGTAAAAGCGTTGCTCTTCGTTTTTATGTACTTATATTATTGTACTAGTGCATAATGAAAATAATAGAGACTGTTTAAGTTCAGAAAAATGCTTGACCCTGGCATGTTGAGAGTAAAGCACTAAACTAAAAAGGAAAACCTAAGTCTTTTATTGTATAATACTATAAAATAGATCAAATAACAACAAGGAATGGAAAAAAAACCTTTTAATATGAACGAGTGCGTGCTATACTTCCCTCTTAAATGTTTTGGTGCAATAAAGAGTTTTTACTTCCTTATCTCGGGATACTGATACTTCTAAATGGTATAAAAACATTTCCCTTTTTCTATGGATGTCGGCTAAGAAACTTATCCTGAGCAAGACGTATTTTTATAACGGCTGTCTAGAAAATAATTTAACTTTATGCAATAAATACGGAGTTGAATCACGAAAGCTGGCAAACAGACGGTAACGAGAAAAGTTAGAAGAACTGCATCCCACGAATGAAAATATATGGAGTTCAGTTACCGGAGTGTTTATGCTCTTTAAATATTTATCTTTATCTATGACCCGGATTTAGGCCATGAATATACGAGCATAGTTCAAAACTTAATGCTTAGAAGTTATGTATTAGGCCTAAATAGGCATACAAAATAAAAAGAAAACACGTCCATATTTAGGGCTTTATTACGAAAAAACTTATTAATCAACATATTTTGTGTATTTAAAAATATATGGCGTAGGAAATTGAACCTTCATACGCTAGCCCATATTTTGAAGGATTCTTATTTAACCCTCTATGATTCCTCAAATTTAAAATGTTTTTTTTTTATGTATCAATGTTAACGCGAAACGTACCTTTTTTATATGATTACCTTTTATCAGGCATTAATTATGTTATTGTTTAACATTTTGTTTGGGTAATTATTTTGAAAATTCTATGTGCTATAAACACGTTCACGTCATAGACATACAACGTGCTTCTTTCTTCTTGAATTATGCAAATACGAGTATACTTCGACCATTCGTTTCCATTCTGTTTAAACGATATATTTTTTTAGAATCCCAAGTAACATACATAGGTACAAACATACATAGGCGAAAACAACCATAATATTGAGATTTTGATATTCTTATTTATATAAAACTTTACTGAACCATTAAATGCTACAATAGATAAGTAGATACAGTACACACAGGACCTACGTTCTAAGTCAACCTCTAGAAAAAGTTAGAAAGATAGGAAGATCTGTGAATTAAAAAAAATAAAAGTCTAAACATGCACACATTTCGCGTAATAGGCGCACGTGTTGTGTTCTCCTATAATTATGCAAATTTCTACCAACTCAAACCGCGTACACCACATTCGTTGCCATTCTCGTCATACGTGGTTTTCTCCAGAATAACACGACTTTAAGATTGTAGGGTTAGAGTTTTAATGCGACTACTATTATATTAAGTATCAAAAAGATAAGAAGTTTTTCAATAAACATTATACGACATACTGCTTGAGTTAGTAGACATTATTGGGGTACCTACCAATTTTTGGACTGGTGCTGTATACAATATGTAACAAAAACCCTGACCGATCCTTATAGGAGCAACTTAGACCGTCAATATGAACAACTTTTTCTACGGAAGCTTGAAACTCCAAAAAAAAAAAAATTTACATTTTCATACAAAAGTTTTCGGCCGGCCCGGCAATTTGTTTCATATTGACGGTGTGAGTTGCTCCTATAAGGATCGGACTTCTTATGCGAGTTAAAAAATGGCAGTCGGTAGCTGAAAAAATCTTACACCAGTTTTGGCCACTTACACACACGAAAAACTAAAAACAAAATACATATTATAAAATATCATTGAATTTGTTGTAATACTCGGCAAAATGTAACTTTTCCGAAGAGACAAAAAAATTGTTTTAGATAATTTGCAGCTGTTTTTAAATAAACCATACATCGCGATAATAATAGAACAAACAGGATAATCACTCGGATTAAAATAAAAATAAATAAAATAAATATATAGGGACAAATTACACTGATTGAGCTAGCCCCAAAGTAAGTTCGAAACTTGTGTTATGGGATACTAACTCAACGATACTATATTTTATAACAAATACATATATAGATAAACACCCAAGACCCAGGACAATTTGAAAAAGACCATTTCCAACTTGCCCTGACCGGGAATCGAACCCGGGACCTCTGGGTGACGGACTAGCATGGTGACCACTACGCCACGGAGGTCGTCAATTAGTCGGAGTCGTCGGATTAGTTTCATTCAACTTAAATAAAGGCAAACAAGTGAGATCAATTTAGCACTAGGTATAATAACTAAGTGTAGCTTAGCCGTAAAGGTGATTGGTTAATTATTCGGCTAGAGGTCGGGGTTCTGATTTTACAAGGTGTTTTTTAATTAACTACAAATATTTTAAGGGGTGATACAGTCCATCAATTAAAACAACTTTTCCCAATGAATGTGTTTCCAAATACGAGAAAAAAATTTAGGGTGACATACAAATCGAAGGAGTTACGTGATAGTAGTTACTTTGGGAAGCGAAAACCTTTTCCATCGATATAATTTTTTTGGGGAAAAATTGATTGAAATGATGGACTTAATCGCTCCTTATTGTACAAGCTTTTATTTATTTTCACCTGTCCTGTTGTCTGTCTGTCTATCTGTCTGTCTGTAAATCTTGCAAGTTAAATTCGACCTTACCGGTTTCCGGTTGAGCAAAAATTTTGCACGCATACCATATCACGTGAAATGCAATATTATGATATCATGGAGCTGATCTGATGATGGAGCCGGAAGGTGGCCATAGATACTAATAATGAAACTCATCAAAGGACTGATTTAATTCGTCCCGATTTGCACTTGAACTTTTAAGTTCATTGTTTTAGATAAAAGCTTGTTTTAAAAATTATTTTTTTTTATAATTACTTGTTTACCTTTACCTATATTTTCACCTCATAAAAATATTAACAGCTACATTTTACCTTCTTGGACCTAAAACTAAATTTTGCAAATCTAATTGCACGTAGTTGTACCATAAATAATTTAATCACATGTTAAACTACTAAGAATGCGGTTAAATAGTATAAAATTGTTGCGTGATAAGCAGTAATAATTACGGTTAATACTGCTTTTAATGCTTTTTCCCCGCCATTTACTAGTATTTTGCCCATTACTTTATAATCTAGGTTTACAAAATATTGTTCCATTTTTATCTGTACGCCAACTTCTCTAAATAATGTCCTACCTATATTTTCTATATTTTCATCATGACCATTTTCACAGCTATTATTATCTTCCATTTCCTACCTTTTTCAACACCTTTCATTTTTTTTTAATTTTTTTGATTAATCTCACTTTATTCTTAAGTTCATACATGAACTTAAGAATAAAGTGAGATTAATCAAGAAAATTATAAAAATAAATATTACATTTATTTTCGGTTAAACTGTTCCTTTTCGCTTTTAAAGTCAACAAAAAATAACAATACATTCTTAAGTAACTAGGTACATATATATGTATTTTGTAAAATTCTATGTGCTATAAACACGTTCACGTCATAGACATACAACGTGATTCTTTCTTCTCGAATTATGCAAATACGAGTATACTTCGACCATTCATTTCCATTCTGTTTAAACTGTTCCTTTTCGCTTTTAAAGTCAACAAAAAATAACAATACATTCTTAAGTAACAAGGTACATATATATGTATTTTGATCTAACTTTTTCCATAGATACCATATTTTCGGTAGATGTTTGGTCTTTATTATCCCGAAGCATATTTAAGTTCTTACCATGTATTCAGGAAGAATAATGTAGTAGTAATAGTATTTTTCAATTGATTTTCACTTCAAAAATAACTTATTACGTTCTCCCTAGTAGGAATAATTAAGTTCTTGCCATGTGTTCAGAAAGAATCATGTAATAATATAGTAATCATATTCTTCTATTGATTTTCATTTTAAATATAACTATTCTAATTATTTTATATTACTCAGCATGGATCATTACTTAAATTCTAATAAATCCTGTAATCACTCGAAAGTTTTCTATAAAAGAAGACATACGGAAATACATCGTTAAAATCGGCAAATCAATAGTAATAAAGAGACCACTCGATTTACCACACGATATCTCATCTGTCACCACAGTACTCATTCGACATCGCAAAAATGGCGGATTTTTCACTTCCGTACTAATTGAATTCGCTTTTAGCTCACTTTTAATTTATTTGCATGAGCTCCTCTTTGATGTTGGCACACGCTCCGGGCTTTTTAGATAAATAACCAATTATCTCGATACGGTTAATCTGCCAGGGCCGTGGTATGTGATCTGGAATTTATAACGTGCGTTGCGAACTTTAATGCTCGTATTTTGAGATGAAATGTGAATGTGAACGCTATGCGCGGAATGCAGGAAGGCATGTTGTATAGTGACACCGTCTGTACTAATAATAGGAAGTGTCTGTTTGCTTGTGGTAGACGATTCCTGCACGCAAACGAGCCGACTCTAAAACTTTTATTAATAATATAATAATAGTAATAAAATGTTTTTATTTTCCTCCATTACATTACATTACATTTTATACAAAATACACCAGAAATAAAAACTTATTCAACTAATATCAAAGGTACTAACTTAAATGTTTTTGGAGGACTGGTGCCCATGCTAGGTTTCCGAAGAACCTGTAATTACGGGTCACCAGGACTCGCTTACTTTAACAAAATACTTAAAATTAAATATATATATATATATATATAAAGAAAAAAGAATACTAAATTTACCTCTAAACAACAACAAATAAATTAAATTCTTATCAAAAATATGTTTTACCTATAACGTATCTTATTGAAAGTATAAACAAAATAATAATAATAATAAAAATAAAGTTAGTCAGCGCACAGTTTCCATCAATCGTTCGGTCTCCTCGTATGTCATTTTTTGTAACCACTCACTTACAATCTTTTTGCAATCATATGTATTCAGTGGAAATATAAGAACTTTATTGGTTAGACACTAACAGATGCTTCAAAAGTGGTGAAAACTGAAAATAAACTCTCGATGCAATCGCTTGTTGATAAAATTCAATTGCGATGACCCATTTCGTAGTAAAATTATACAGTTTTTGGGAAAAAATAGAATGAATCAATTTTTATTTTATATTTCTCCATATTTTACTTACTTTTTCATTTCTTCCTTGGGTAATTAAACTATTACTTCTACTACTTACTGTAAATAAAAACTGACACATCACAAAAGAGAAATGAAGAGTACAAAAATATATATTTCTCAAAATATATGCCGGATTTGTTTTCCACGTGTGCATATTGCCAATTCTGTGACATTAGCACATTTTATCCAAGTTGTGGGAGGCCTCTAGCCACCAGGGAACATCTTGTGGCTGATATGATGATGATGATGATCCTAATCGATGACTTTTCCCAAGACCTCAAAGAAAACCAATGCATAAATAGTAGGTGGCTCTATATTCTGTAAGGTCAATGATGTAGTAAATCGACAGAATGTAGTATTTATCGTTTTCAGCGAATATGGTGTAACTATGTCAACAGTCGACAGAACCATTTCCATTTTGATTAAGCGTGCGCGTGTGTGTTGAGCTAAGGGGTGTAAGTGAAGGCAAATATGCTCAGAGATTCAAATAAATTAGGTAAGAGAGTCGGCATTGGGAGCAATATCTTGGAATTGCAAGCAATAAATAATCATAGCCGTCATCTGACTTGATATAGCTATGTAATTAAAACACTAGACTAAAGAAGTGAAATGCATAAAGAGAAAAACTGAGAAGAATGCAGGAGACTCGATATGAAGGAATGTCTATCTAGTCTCACGTATTCGGGACATAGTGCGAAGAAGTGGACTAGAGGATAATATGGAGTGGTAGACTCCAATAGAGATACCTTACTATTTTTGCCTTGCACAAATATATATTTTTTTACTACAAAGAATATGTTTTGGTAGACTGCTTACACTATATAATACAGCTTATTTTGAAATATTTTTTTTACAATTAAAATAATTTGTTAACTATAATGTAGTGGGTATAATTTTTAGATTTACGTATCATTACTTTTTTTTGTTGTTTACAAATATAACAATACAAATTAAATAAACAATTAATAATACTATACAACATTTTCAATTATTTTAGGCAAATATTTTGTTCATTTTGATAACTTAATAAAAATTCATAGAGGTGTCACCGTATCTTCTTGTGGATGACAAGAAGATGACAAGTAGATTCAGGTGTAGTATTTGAATTCTCTTTGCAGTTATTCTTAGATTAATGTTGTCCCAATAATCTCTCTCTGTCCTATCCTTTTAATTTTCTTTGCAAATATATGAAGCTTCACATAGGGGCGTGATCACATCGCCTAATAGGTAAAACGATTACGTAGCTAGGCGCGCCCCCACTAACCCAATTTGTACAAAACGACCAACGTAAACACACGTCGATTCGACGCTCGCAGATTTATTGCAAGATCGTAAAATGCATCCCGTGTGAAAACGGCCCGATTCAATGAAGTAGGTGTATCACTCAACACATCCCGATGTACTCTGGTATTTTATATTGTTACTTCACGCCAACCCTTCTCATGCTACGACTAATTTGAAACTTGAATAAACCATGCTAGGGCTTAATTGTTGCTAAGTTTAAGCCCTTTTGAGAAATTAATATTCAACATCTACGATCCGGACATTGTTACCGTGTCGGCGATTAGTTCCTAGTTCTCAATTATCTACGAGTGAAATTTTGCTTTGTCAGGATGAATTATATGTACTCATACGTCTATTCGACTCTGCAGATTTATTGCAAGGTCGTAAAATGCAGCCCGTGTGAAAACGGCCCGATTCAATGAAGTACTCTAGTACTTTATTTTGTTACTTCACGCTGATCATTCTCATGCTACGATTTATTTAAAAGTTGACTAAACTATACTAGGTACATTGTTACCGAGTCAGGGGTTTAGTTCCTAGTTTTGAATTATCCACGAGTGAAATTTTGCAAATTATTATCGAGACAAATTACATGTACTCATACGTCGATTCGAATTTGCAGATTTATTGCAAGATTGTAAAATGCAGCTAATGTAAAAACGGCCCAATTCAATGAGTCTGTAGGCGCATCACTCAACATATCCTGATGTACTCGAATAAACCATGCCATGGCTTAAACTTTTAATAAGGTTTAAAGCCCTTTTGGGAAATGAATATTATATATCTACAATCGGGACTTAATAGAAGCGAAGTATAGCCCTTAATAAAAGCGAAGTATCATTTATCAACTATCACCGACACGGCGATCGGCCAGTGTGAAAACGGCCCGATTTAATGGAGTAGGTGTATCACTCAACACATCCTCTCTCTACTCTAGTGTTTTCTTTCTCTCGACCCTTCTCACGTTGTGACGTATTGGTAGGCAATTTCAGAGTTAACCAAGCCAAGTTAGGGTTTAAATTATGGATAAGTTAGGCACTTTTGGGTCATTTAATATTCTTGATAGAATGCTAACGCTACATTGTTTAAAGCTTAAATACCTCAGTACTTACCTATCACGGTAACCGTTTTAAGACGACCAGGGTAGTTACTTCATAGAATAATACGTTAGTCGTACCATAGTGATGTCCTATTGCTATGTCAAACCAAATTAGACTTTATCATCTTTACAGATTATCTATTCAAATACATTAATACTCAATGATGCTTGACAGTGAAATGCGGATACGCGGAAGGCGTTCTCCTCAAATTGAGACTCTATTCTTATAAGTATCATATTTATAAAATGATAATTAAGCAGGTTTGGTGTAAAACAATTTAATAACGAAAGATAAATACAATTGGCCAAGTGCGTGTCGGGCCACACGCAATGTAGGGTTCCGTAGTTACGAATGCCAACTTTGAGTTCATGCCACTAAAAACGTCTAAAAACTAATTTTCTTTTAAATTCATATGAAATTTTCCTTTGCCGAGTACATTTTATTAGTTGATCGCCTATAACTTTTTAATTTGTAAACCCTTAACTTAGCTTAGCTCTGATAGTTTTCCTTTAAATTTCGTTATATTTACTATAGCTGTGAATTTTTTCACGTGTCCATATATAGCCGTTTAGCAGATAGAGGGGGGGGGGACACTTGACTCTAACAAATTTTTTTACTTTAAAACCAAATAATTCAGAAACGAATCCCTAAATTGAAAACGGTGTTTACAAGCTCATAATATTTTTAAATTTAAAGACCTATTCGACGATACCCCACATGATTGGTGAGTCGACAAAATAAAATTGACTTTTGACTTTACTTGTATGGGAGTCACCTTAAAAAAAATATTTTCAATATTTTATTTTACCACTTTTTCTGCATAATTAATATACATACCTTGACGACCTCCGTGGCGTAGTGGTCACCATGCTAGTCCGCCACCCAGAGGTCCCGGGTTCGATCCCCGGTCAGGGCAAGTTGGAAAATGGCCTTTTTTCAAATTGTCCTGGGTCTTGGATGTTTATCTGTATATGTATTTGTTATAAAACATAGTATCGTTGAGTTAGTATCCCATAACACAAGTCTCGAACTTACTTTGGGGCTAGCTCAATCAGTGTGATTTGTCCCTATATATTTATTTATTATTATTTATTTATTTATTTATACCTATACCAAATTACAGCTTTCTAGGACTTATAGTCGCTGAGTAAAACCGCGGACGGACAGACAGACAGACAGACATGGCGAAACTATAAGGGTTGCTTGTTTACTACGGAACCCTAAAAAGGAAAAAGAGGAAAAATATATAATTAAAAAAATAAGTAATAATTTTCAATATGTTTTTTCAGCGGTGTGGAGGCCCGGCGCGCCGACGCCGCCGCCTGCGCCCGCGCCGGCGCCGGTCGCCCGCAGCCCGGGCGCGCCCCCACCGCCTCCGCCCCCTCCCGTGTGGACACCCGGCAGCGCCGGACCCTCGCCCCAGCCCACCAGGAAGACTTTCCGCCCGGTGCATTTCGAAGAAACGCCACCCACCCGCCGTAAATTTGCGGTAAGAGTCTTACGATTAGATTTTTCTGTCCTCTTCATTTTTCGTTCCATGCTAGTCTGAGAGAAAAGAAAAAACAGAGAATGTACCAGCTGTTTCTCTTCCTGCGTAGATCGTAAATGGCAATGGAATGGGTCAATTTGAATCATATATACCCATCTCTTTTTTGATTCTATTCTTTTTTCTATCTTCACACTCACCATCACGCTCAATGGCCTTTGTGTCTTTCGGCTCTGGGGTCTGTCTGCCACGTTGGAGATAAAGACGTGATAATGTACTTTATTTCCAGCACGTGCCCAACTACATTCTCAGCTTGCTGCTTGACAAGTCGAAACCATCAATTAAGAATCTTATCCTTTTCTGTTGCACAGAACCGTCACTTGCTAAAGCGAAATGACGGTTCTGAGCTACAGAGTAGGATAGTAGAAAACTTCCGTACCGTGCTGACACATGAGTCCCAACCCTAAATGCTAAGAATCTTATAGACAAGTGTCCCATTCCCGATATTAAATGTCTTTCTTCTCTTATGGGGTTTTCTTCTAAGTCACTAAAGTGAACATAGTATAGAAGACTTTACGCCTTCGTAGAATTGATCAATTTCAATCCGCGATTGATGTGTACAGGGCTAAGAGTACTCATCTATTTTTCTTTTACATGTTGACCGAGATCTGTATATGGACTGCTAAACTGGGTACCTTTATGGGGACTTATAACAAAGGTGTTCTTTACTTAAGGAATTCCTCGATCGCATTCCAATATGTAAAATTTTTGTTTATGTAGTATAAATTAATGATTTTAATTTGATTTCTTGTTATTACATCAGTACTATATAAACACATTTTGGTGACAATTTCTGTTATATATATTGAAAGATATTAAAGATTAATGTATGAAGTAATTAAAAGAAATAATAAGAAAAATGAGTCTTTCCTTCACTAGTTGAGTTGAATATGCTTCAAAGAGATTAAAGTGCTCGTAAATGTCTAGCAACCTAAGAGTATCTTCCCAAATTTACTTTATTTTTGTGATAAGCCTATTATCTAAAAATTTACGAAACGGCAGGTTTCAAAACTTTAAAAGGTTTGAAAGACAAAGTAATATCAAAGAGAGGTTCGATAATATTTTGTTATAAATATTGAAAATAAGCAGAAAGTTAAGTCTTATAAATATTTTAACAACGTACAAAGTTGAAAGAAGTTTCAAAAATTATGTACCGCTGAGATAATTCTATAAGAAAAAGAAATGTTTCGTATAGGCGCAACGAATCGGAATGTCGATGAAATCAAAGTTAAATTGTACTTATTTTCCTTTTATATTCAACATTACCTTGGTCCATGGTTTTCTTAAAAAAGGGTTTCCTGATAAAGGAATTATTTAAATTTTATATAATATGCTGTCCTATCCAAATAAATGGTATGGCAAAGTAGTAATGACGATACAGTTCTTAAGAACTGTATCGTCATTTGATTACTTTTCTAGGGAGTGAAATAAGGTTGGTTCTCCTAAAATCATAAGAAAACGCCATATAAGTACATTCAATCTGATTTTATTAATTCAACTTTCTTCTGTATTACTTAGTTGTCATTTTATTATTTACATTTCAAGATATATTAGGTATTAGCCTAAGACCTATTCCGTCTTATTATAAACCCAGGCTAACTTTGTTATTAGTTTTAAACCATTATCCGCCCAAAATGAAGTTGACATTGACAGGTGAGATAGTGAGATATTACTAGATGTCAACTTGATTATGTCGGATAATGGTTTAAAGCTAGTAACAATTTTAGTCTGGGTTTTATAATAAGACGGATTAAGATCTATTATTACACACAGACATTTTTACAAAATTTATTTTTTGTTTATTTCTATATTAATCATCATACTTACTGCGAGCAACAGTCAACAAACACGCGTAGAGAAGAACTGCCTACTAATTTGATTAGCATCGACCATTCCATTTGATTGAATATGATGGACTATCGGTTGACTGGTTTTATAAAAAATTCCAGAATTCGGAGCAGAACGGCTGCACGAGCGGGTCGGAAAGCGAAGGCCGCCTGCGCACGTCTCACAGCGCGCCGGCTACTGGCTTGAACAGCTTGGGGGCTGGCTCCAGTAGACTGCCTCGAGCACAAAACCCTACGGTCACCCTTTTGCAAAAGGCTCGAGGTAAGAAAATAATGTGTGCCACTTTTATTGATTATCATGTTCACTGTTTTTGTTGAAGATTTTGTTTAAGAAGAATTAATTTATTTTTGATAGATAAATGTTATTATAGTGTTAAGGATTTCTTATCTGATAAATTGTAAATTGACCTTGTTTCATAGTAAATTGTAAAAGGTGTATAGATTAAGTAGGTATATTTGTATAGTATTATGAATTATGATAGATGATAGCTTTTCTTACAAAATTTGCACACCGGTGATGGTAAACATGATTGGACGCAACTGAATGTAATATTTTTTTTTATAAAGATGGACAAATAACACTGATTGAGTTAGCCCCAAAGTAAGTTCGAGACTTGTGTTATGGGATACTTATTCAACGATACTATATTTTATAACAAATACATATATAGATAAACATCCAAGACCCAGGACAGTTAGAAAAAGGCCATTTTCCAACTTGCCCTGACGGGGGATCGAACCCGGGGCCTTTGGGTTGTTGATGTTGCACCACTACGCCACGGAGGTTGTCAATCTTGTAACACATGTTTGGCAAATAAATTATCTTTATTTTATCTACTATTCAATAAAACTTGTGGTCTATTTTTAAAAATGAATTGTCACTAATCATGCGACTGTACTATACTGTATTCCTTTCATAAGAAGCTGAAAGGGATCATGGAGAATATTTTTGATCCGATTTTGAGTGCGTCATCACACGAGATGCAGGATACAGATAAAATATGATGTCGAGAAACTTGTTAAATAATTAATACCAACACTTGATATGATAAAGTTAATTAATTATGTATCTAGTATAAGGTATACGTATTTTTAAGAAGTAAATTCATAACGATTTAATTTTATGATGCCTATTTCAGAGTTGGTTTTACCCTGTTTTTCATTAGATTTGTTGTTATTTGATTGAATCAAACCAGTTTGCGGCTCGGGAATCGCGTTTCCTTATTCCCTGTTTACGAGACGTAAATGTTTCATACCGTTGATAATTTGAGTGCTCGGGGCACTTAAACTTTTCGGTTTGTATTTTACCTTTGAACTTTAATTCGCACGAATCTGAGTTACGATTAATATTAATGCTCAAAGAGACTACATATAAAATGGAAGTGACTATGTACAATTTGTCAATGTAGGTACGTTTCTGGTAAATAATACGTTTGTGGTGACGTCTCGGACGGTTTTCCTCCCTCTACATTGCTATCGCTGCTCTGCGTTTTATCCTTCTAGTTTCACATAGTACCTAAAATTTAGTGATAAGGTAGTAACTTTAGTTTCTAATCGAAACAAATGATCTAGGTATTCAAAATTGAAAAATATGATACATGTACTACCAATCTTTTTCAAAGCAAAGGAATAACAAGGTTTTCATTACCTCGGATTAGTGATAAATTCATATTTTGAAAGATGAACTTCCTTAAAAATTAGAAAGAATTATTTTTTGTCCCGCAGATTGCAAACAGTGTAGTTAAATGTGTTTGAAATTTGTGTGTTTAATTTTACGTAATCAAATATTAGTATTTTAGGAGAGATTTTCCTAAAAACGCGACATTTTAGAAAGCTGAACGTCAAGTTGGTAATTTATTCGGGCGGCACGCTGCGGGAATGACTGCTAATTGCGGGAAACTTCCATTAATTGGCTGACGCACAGACAACTCGCACCCCCTCATTACAAATCGTTCGAAAAACCGATAATTGCCCCCCATTGTCTTAGCCTGAGTTGGCTAACTTCGAGAATTACTGAAGAATTCTTTTGTCGCGCATTACGGAATGTGACGAAGAATTAAGACTAGAGTTTTTTACTTGATGTGCTTTATTTCTTTCTATTTCTAAAAATAATTCAAGCAAGTGATAAATCTGTGTGTAATAAATAAAGAGAATAGACACTCCTTTTCGGGGAAAATAAAAATAGGATATATAATAGGATTATATTATATATTTATCCTATTACATGATCTAATTATGCAGGTACTCATCTAGAAATAATTAGATTTTTGTGAGAAATAAACAATAATTTCGTAAAAAATTATTATTGTAATAATTTATAAATCAAAACCCGAGCTTTTACCAACTCATTGGCTTGTCATTTATCTCTTCCCTCAAGATTCTCAACTGTCAATTTCCTCAATTCCTCGTTAATTATTCAATTGATAAGGTCTCAGTACAGCGGATAGCTGCGGCTTTCGCATTGAGACATTAATTATATATTGGGTAAATTGCAAATTGGATCTAAGAAGTTGGGAAACGTTCCAATTCAGACGTAACGCGGTAAAAAGATATGTCACGTAATAAAGGTCTGACGAGGGTAGGCTGCGTCATCATTAAACTTTTACGAGTGGGGGTGACAGCTGGGATTACTATAGTTCAGGAATTTCTCGCGTAAACAGAAACAGATCGCCATTAACTGTTACTATGTCGCTGGTATAGTTAACAGATTTAAAGCAGTGTAGGGAAATTGCTCTAATTCTGTTGACCGTAACACCCTTCGTATTACGGTTTACGTTTTACTTTCCCTCCTACTATTGGTTCTCTCATTTTTCCCGCTTTTGTTGTTTACTTAACATTAACCTTATTTATAAATCGTAATTTACAGTATCAAAATATGTATGTATATTTCTTATGTTTGCTATTGCGCATTATGTGGTTGTATGGGTATACTTATTTGGATACTTTAAAATGTATAAAATATTGATTTTCTTTTCCGTTGTTCCATTTGATGAAAATTCAAGCAAAGTTGGATACTCGTATATGTAAATTTTAATGAAGATCGCAAATAAAATATTTATAGCGTCTTTCGATAACACCATTGAACTGGGGGTTATACGTAGTGCTTCTAATTTTATTATTTTTTCCGATTTCAGAAGGTCAAATACCTCGTGGCTCTAGCTACCTTCAACAAGAGAGAGACAGCGCGCGACTGCCTCGAGATAGACCCTCGCCACCCATTGGTGATCCAGGTTAATAATGTACCTTTTTCAATTTATTTGATTCAAATGCTACTTTGAAGTATTAAAATATACACGTATAAGGAGGCATTTTATTTATTGAGAGGTTGTTAGATGATATTACCATAAAATTGAAACAGGGCAGCATGCCAGGGTAAATTGCACGAACATAGAAGATGACAGAGGCACACAACAAATTGTCCCGCGTGGTGAAGTAGAATTGCCACCTGCCAATTCTCCTCTCAAGGGTGTCGTAAGAGTCGACTAAGGGAGGTATATATGATAAAGATAAGGCCACAGCGTATTATATGCAATGACTTAATATATCAATTATAAATTGAATCTTTATTGACCATAAATGGTATAAAAGGTGGACTTAATGCATTCTCTACCAGTCAGCCTTTTAGGAAAAACAGAAATACGTTCTTTAGCGATAGACGCTAAGATACACTATATGATAAACATACATACCCACACATTTATAAACATAATATAAATTAAAACAAATTTGAGATAATGATTAGTTCTTCTGTAACAAATTAGCAAAAAGGGTGGAGTTTTTTCTTGAATAGGTACCTATTTGAGATTTACTTTATGTCTTCGGGTAAGGCATTCCAAAGTCGTGTAACCTGAATAGTAAGGAAGTGAGTCATACAATTTGAGCGAATAAATGAAAAAAGGTAAAGAAGAAGAGTATGATTAGAGCAAAGCTCACGGTCATGGCTTTCAGACTGGAAGCGAAATTTGTTTTTCATGTATTGTAGACCAGTGTTGTAATTATGGACAAATCCTGACTTTATTTGGAGATGCCTATTGTCTAGTAATGAATTGGATACATGTTGGTGAAGTAGTAAAAATATTGACTTAAAATTTAACATTTTTTTTGTATTTACAGTGCATGCATTACGCCAAGGGTACGTCAGCGAGGGCGAGGCGGGCAGCGACTACGACCGCGGCTTGCGGAAGATGGCCGATGCGCCACGGAAAGTGGAAGGAATAGGACCCACCACTAAAGACGGCATGCCAGTGGCGCTCAGATCTGTGAGTATCTGCACAGGCTCCTTTGTCTTGCACGTTGCTTCTTTCACCGTTGGGAGAAGAAAGGCAATGTGACAAAATTATACTCTTCCGTTACCACGCAGCTATATGAACGAAGAAATCTAATCTATATCTTTTTTAGGATTCCGTAGTAAACAAGGAACCCTTATAGTTTCGCCATGGCTATCTGTCTGTCTGCCTGTCCGTCCGCGATTTTACTCAAAGACTATAAGTACTAGAAAGCCTTCATTTAGTATAGGTATGTATATTAATCATGTTAAAAAAGTGGCAAAATAAAATATTGAAAAAATGTTTTTTTTAGGGTAGCTCCCATACAAGTAAAGTAGGAGTCAATTTTTTTTCTCGATTAACCTATCTTGGCGGTGAACTCAAAGTGGGCATTCTCAACTACGGAACCCTAAACTGCGCGTGGCCCGACACGCACTTCGCCGGTTCTTAATGAAATAAATCTATGATGTTTTTGTATATTTTCAGGAAGTCAAAGACCCCTCAAGGTGGTACAAGAAGATGTACGACACCATTCACAAAAACAAATACGATGGTAAGTTGAGAATACATATATATTTTTTTAATATACTACGTCTAATATCGTATCAGGATCAGTACACAAATAATATATTGAAGTATTCTGACCAAAGACAAAAAATTTAAGTCTTGTGTCAGTAATTATTAGCACTAAAAATAAAAGTTATTCACTTATTTTGCTTTGTTATGTAGAATATTTAATGGTATAAGGCTTGGGACTCATCTGTCAGTATAGAACAGCACTTTATGCTGCTATCCGTTTCTGTCGCTTAGAACCGTCATTTGCTAGAACGAGAAAGGGCGACACCAAGGAACTGGCCATGCTGATACGTTCCCTCGCTCTTTCTCGCTCTAGCAAATGACGGTTCTGAGCGAGTGAAAAGGATAGCAGCATGCGAAAGTTCCGTTCCGCGCTGACAAATCAGTTCCCTCTGCAATTCATACTTTTGTTTTCTACGGGGTCGATGTAAAATACCTAATACAATAACAAAATATTGACTGCCAAGTACTAGCTTAAAATTATCTTTGGAGCACGGGTGTGCCCCCGCCAAGACCAAACACCGAAAGCACAGGGCACTACCGTTTCTCGAAGCGTTTTATTTGTATTTTTAAACCCTTAAGAGAATTCGTTCTGGGTACTGCTAGAAAGTACATATTTTTAACTATTACCCTTAAGAAACTGTACTGTGTAAAAGTGAGGTACTTTTTTTTTATTGATGGATCCCCAACATATCATAATTTTCTTTTTCAGACGATTATGTGACTATTCGATACAAAAACCGGCGAGGTGATTATAGCTTTTTTCCAAATTCGTCAACGGTGGCTGTATAACTCCACTTAAGCATTTAATAACATTCGCTTTATCATTTGTGAATTTTGTGATGTGCCTCATTGTACATACACTTTCGCTTATATGTATGTTTTCGAGCATTGGCAAGACTACGTAAAAAAAAAAACATGTTTTATCAAAATATATTTTTATATATATATTTTTTTTGTACTTACCTGTTAAAATAATTATATTATCTGAGTCTTTTTTGCAAAAAGTTTTTAATATTGATGACATTTTTTAATATCTTTCGTCGTTGATAGTGAACATTCAATGTTAATGAAATTTATTTAATACGACGTAATTATAATATTTTTGGTACAGATAAAACATATTGTTTTGTTTAATTAGCTGTAATGATAAATTGGTTGCTACTTGCCTAGGTCATCACAATAAATCATTAGCTATAAATAGTATTAATGATAATAAGTAGGTAGTTTATAAATAAATAATAGTAAGTTCTTATTCATTAAAACTACTAGCAGGCACTAATTTGTACTTAAAACTTGCGCTTTTTTCTTACACTTACTTAACTATAAATAACATACAAGTAGATAACTAAGATTAGACAAGTTTTCATGATATGCAATATTAATAGTGTCGATAATATTTAATATAAAATCTGAAAAAAAAAACTGACTATTTTAATTATTTCATATCATTGAGTGAACATAAAATAATCACTCATAAATAACTAATTAGTAAGTACCTACCTAATTAACTAGATTGAATAAAATGGATTGCACTCTTAAACACGTCATCATATCATACACCTATTAAAAATATTTATATACAATACGTTCATCGTGTCACGTCATCATGTGATTACAAATATGAAACACCACATCTTTTTGAGATTTTGATAATCATTACCTTCGATGGTACAATCTACCCTCGTATTGATAAAAAAATCTGCCCTTCTAAAGCAGTCATATAGTGATTATGCTACCAATTTAAGAATTGTAGGCTTTTTAATGCAATTAACAGAAAAAAACAATGATTTTTATATCAGTTGCGATATACGAATATACTAAACAATTGATTTAAGGACTGCAGATTTTGATCAATACAGAGGTAATTCATTACGTTTTTTTCCTATAGGAGAACCTCCTCAAAGAATATCGAACAAATCTCAGTACGCATACTTTGACCCTCGTTCGGGGTACCTGAGTGAGCCAGAGGGCGGTCTCGGAAGGTTGGGGTCTAGCACGTGGAGCGACGCGTATGACAGTGACGTCACGTCTGGGACGAGAAGACGGACGGCCTCGGTGCAGGAGGACAGGAGGACCAGTGATGCTAGCTCGCCTTATATGCCTAATAATAAGTGAGTGTTATTTGATTTAGCTGATCTATACTGAAGAAAGAGAGTATGGACTAATCCCTTCCAAAGCTGACCAGACGATAATAGTTATGGATTTATAATCATTTTACATAGAAATAGGGTTGAAAAGCTATACTTTGTTTTATATCGTTTTGCTGAAGATGAAGCTGACTGGAAAAAGGGAATCAAAATAGTTATTGGTTGTTTTATGTATATTCTCGCCCATCTCTTGATTGGCTTTTACCATCAGCGTAGGAAGAGCACCAGTTTGTACATTCTGCTCATCATGTAAGATCAACACTAGTAAAATATAAAGAATTTATTTGATGGCTATAAATTAGAAGTTTCGGGTTCGATCCCCGGTCAGGGCAAGTTGGAAAATGGCCTTTTTCACATTGTCCTGGGTGTTTATCTGTATATGTATTCATTATAAAATATAGTATCATTGAGTTAGTATCCCATAACACAAGTTTCGAACTTACTTTGGGGCTAGCTCAATCTGTGTGATATGTCCCTATATAATGTATTTATTTTATTTATAAGATAATTACGTTAGTTCTTCTTTCTAAAACACAACAATTTTTATGTTTCAGATATAGTACTTTAGCCTCAGCGAGAGCAAGTCAAGAAGTATATAAGAACCAACCCGGTAGAATAGAAGATTACGTGCCTGGCAGGTCGTCAGTTATTGATAAGGAAGCAAAACAGGTAGCTTTCAACTGTTAAATTGAGGATTTAAAAAAATAATATCATCATGCAATAACATCATTACTTGGCTTAGAATATTGTTAAATGGTGTACTAACGAAATATAGTCGGAAAAGCTGATCAGGTTTCGATCTATTCAGACAATTATCATCGGGGCGAGTTAGACCACGTCAGACGCCACGCGCACGCCATGCGCTTGAACACCCACGTATAGCCGCTTTAAAAATTGTTACGTAGATATAATTTGAGTCCTATCACACATCAATACAACTCAAATTGCATTTACCGAAGTCCATGCACACGCCACGTGCTCGCCACGCTCCCGTCTTGCGCCCGCTCTCGCTCTAATCTTCACTAGTTGTATAAGAGGGCGCGGGGCGTGCGCGATGCGTGCACGGACTTTGCGCGTGGCGAGCGCGGGTGCAAGGAGAGATGTGTGGGTCCTATGCATAGTCAGCGCGGGTTTTCTGAACACGTCTTAAGGAAAGAGTGCAGCGAAACCTTCGGGTGTTCGGCCATCCCGATTATATTTCGTGAGTAACTTGCGTAAACCGTTTTACAATATCTATTATCTAGACTTCTCACTTCTGCGTCACATTTTCAAAATTTTGGGTCACATTGTCACATGTAGGTATCTACTTTTACCCATCATTCGATCGTTCATTTCATGTCAGCATGTCTTGGAATTTGTAATTGCAACAGTCGTTTGCTCTTAGGAAAGAGAAATAGACAAAGCTAAATTATGAAAGAGCGTCGTATCTTAGGCATCTTCTGGACCATTAATTCATAAACAAATGCGTAAGTGTTGAAGAAGACTCGGTTGGAAAGGAGTTTGAAAAAAAATCGTGATGGAATAATCTTACACTTTTTTTCGCCTATCCCCCCATCCGTCAAGTCCGTACCGCCCGAAAAGGAAGATCGTTCCAAAAACACGATAGTCGGACGAATATCGTATACTTGAACAATAGTACCTTTACTATTGCTAGAAAAAAAAATATAAACTTTATAATAACAGCTTTTTTTGGCAAAAATGCTAAGAAAAGCTTTACGTTCTAACTTTAATCTGTAAACAGTAGTTCATAAAACATTTGAAGGGTTATCTAGAGCCGCATAAGACAAAAAATAAATGATGTCTTGGTTTCCTTTTGAATCATTAATTTCGAATTAAGGCAGCACTGGACCCCAAAAAATTTATTTAAAAGGCGATTTTATATTCACTTTTTTACCAAAGGAAATCACATTTCATTTAATAACTAACAGGCCGCTTCATTTATATCACGAACCATGAAAAACCAAAATATTTTGTTTCTTTTTCTAGTGGTGGGACGAGGTCATGGACATTTTTGATGGGGTACGAATCTTTTTACTATTTTATGTGTGAATTTATGTAAATTACATAATTCTGTACATTTTTACTGTGATTAATTTATTAAAACGTTTAACAAATCCTAATTTTGAGGGTTTGTGACTAAAATGTTTAATTTTTTGACTGGAGAAACAGCTTCGTACATAAATTGAACAAATAAACAAACTCAGAAATCTTAAAAACATCTAAGTTCTGAGGATAATCATATTAAAACAAAATTTTTGAAAATTATAAAAAAAACAATATATTGTAGTGATGATGATAGTGTATACACTGTTGATTTTAACCGAATATTTTCTTAGATGTTTTTGAGATCTATCTCTGCGGTCAATCTTGTACTTATAAGGATCACTTTGCTAGTTGGAATATCAGCAGGTTATTTTGATTATCATCAAACTTTTAGAGATCAATATAAGGTGGCCTACTTTTATTTTCCTATCTATATATTTAGAAGATAAAAAAATTATTTAGAGAAAATATTTTATAATACGTGATCAGATTATAGACATATTTGTGCCAAATATATTATTTTTCAAAAAGGTTTTTTTAACCTATAGTGTAAATCAGACTAGACACTAGAATTCTACTACTAAGAATCATTAAAACTATTTACTAATGTTTAATAAATTTTAGATATAGCTTTCATACTTTCAACTTTAGCTAGATTAGTCTATGCTGGGAGGGAGGAGGCAATAATTGGCATACTGATTGAATGATTGATCCCTAAAAGTTCTGATAGCAAATAACCTGGAAGTATGTTCACTAACGCGTATTTTCACGCTATCGGTTGTGGTGGTGGTATGGCACTAACAGTGGCTAGACGACAACTCCCCCCTGCCCCCTTACACCACATTGCTCGCTCGCGCCATTCAGAAGAGTGTAAGGTTTTAACATGTTTGTCTGTTTTTGCGTTTGGTGTTTGAGAATGCACGTGTTTTTGGCAATTTTGTATAGCGAGCATTCTGATTTGCAGCCATTTTTAAAATGGAACTTGAAACAACGATTTACTTATTTTTCCATAATTTGCAAAAACTGTGCCACGGTTTCCGCCCTCCGGCCACTTCGGCAACTATGTTTCGCAACCAGTCCTTTATTCACTTAGATGAAATTGGGAACACGGTAGTACCCCCGCTAAGACAAGTCAACAGAAGCGCAGGCCACTCCTACCTTTACTTGAAGTGTTTCGTCGTTTAAACATCTTAGTTCAGTTTAAAATATCTGTAGTAAGAATTCAAATTATTTCTTTAGAAAAAAGCTACAGAGCTATTTGAATTAACGTCATTTTCAAAAATCACGAAGTCTAAGCCAACAAAACGGTTGCAAATCAGAAATCTCACTCAACTAATATTTCCATGGGTGTCATCAGCATGTTGGAAATTATTTTACTTCATTACTTGTCTTTATATGTTTTAACTTTCTTTTATACATATGTAAGGGACAAACCCGTAATAAATCGAACCACGGGCTATACTAAATCACTATTGTATAAGGAAATTAAAACAATACCAATAAACCAAATAAAAATAGGATGTTCAAGGGAACATCCTATTTGTATGGACAAATTTCCCGGGCGACTGCACACTTTTTTTTTGTCTCAAGGCTGTTATATTAATTTCATTACATTATAGTGATTTAGTATATAGCCCGTGGTTTGATTTATTATGGATATGTCCCTTCCACTTTGTATAGGTAGGTCATTATATGTATGATTTAAATGCTAATAATGTACTATCTAAACAGGTAAGTATTTAAAAGACAAAACGTGAGTTTTCATTTTTGATTCTCATACATTGGATGTGAATTTAAAGATTTTCAGTCATGTTTTCATTAGTCTCATGTTTTTAGACATATATTTTGTCATCAGATCTTGTACTCTTGTCAGTTTAGTGCAGGCATTCTGTTATGCCATTTTCTTTTACACGTCATCCGCTTAGATATCACATCGCCTTAGATATTAAGTAAATGGATTGATTGATGATTGGTTTTATCGACAAAATCCTATTGTTTAATAATAAAATCTGGTCTATAGTAAAAAAAAAGTATAAAATAAAAACGCATACCTAAAACAAGAATTGTTAAAAAACTTCCATCCAACGCCCGATCTTTTTGTACTTTTGTATATACTTAATTCTAATGTACATTAGCATGAAAAATGAGCGCATGTCCTTTTGTCTGTCTACCTGTGGAGATATGCTGTGTGTTCTACTTGTTTATTATGCTCACATTTCCCGGGCTGTATGAAATGCTTTTAAATTTCTCGTAAACTTTTATTCTGAATTTATTTAGTAATATGAATTATTTTTTGCAGCAAAATATTTCAAGCACAACTTCGTTACCACAATCTTCACCCAAAGAAAAGAAGGATATCACCTCTGCAATTTTATCTAAGTCAAATATGGCAAGGTTAGTATGAGAGAGTACTTACAAAAACATATGTGACCTAAATTGAAAAAAAAGAGAAAAACTAAATCTTGATTAGTAATTATAATTTTATTCACTATACCTACACGTAGATGAAACCAAGAATTAAGAGGGGTTATCTCTAGAGACAGTATAAAAATAGTAAGATTTTTTTTATATAAAAGGACGTAGGTACGCTCTCTTTTTATAAAGGAAACCTAACATTTTTAGCTGGAATCGTTTGGCGGCTTTACTTATTTTCCACTTCAAAAAACGAAATAGGTAAGTACTCTATCGTCACATGACTAGAAAAATATCTAATATTTAACTTTTAGGGCTCTGAAAGAATCCGGCTACGAGTCAGACTCCACGCTGGTATTCCGAAGACGAGAAGACACAGAAGCCCCGCTGTCACCCGCGGAGCGCCGCGCCGCCTACCGAGACCTGCAGGCTGGAGGTGAACCTCCTCTTAGAGGATTCAGGTCACCGGCACCACCTAGGCAAGGTAAGAACCTGCTACCAAGACCTTTACGGGGCAGAGGCCGCTTTAATTTGACTTTATTTCTTCGAAATAAATATATAAAAATAAATAAACAAAAATACACTTACGATACCTGGTTGGGAGTAAAGAAGATTTTTTTCTCTTTCTTTTTTAATAGCTTTTAACTTAACAGACATGTAGACATGTAAGGAATAAAGATATAAGGAATAAAAAGTCTTAAAACTAAATTTAGGGTCTGTGGTAGTTTTCTACGATACTTTCTACTCGGCAATTTTCTTTTCTGAATTTACTTAATTGATAAGAATAAAAAAAATCTCAGTCAACAACTCCAAAAAAAAAAAACTTCTCAGTACATAGGTACTACAATAGTTGGAAGAGCCACCACGGACCCAGTTTTGCCGCTTGATGGCCGTGGTTTGTCTTTTGTTATGCATGTACTGTGCAAATATCCAGATCAAATTTGGGACGCTTTTCAATTGGTAATTTATCAAAAATGGGGATCTGTTTCATATTTCAGTATTTTTACAACGAAAGTTATTATCAATTGTAATCCATGTAGTGTTACCGTGACTGTAGAGGCGGATTTCCCTTAATTTTACTATTTTTTTTTATTTTCTTTCGTTTTATTCCCCACTATGATTCAGGCTACGACTTATATTCTTAATTTTATCCACGCATGTTTTCTTTAGAAATACTGGTACTTACTTAACACAATAGTGGTGAGGGTATAATAATATCTAGGTATTAAACATAACGCGACTCAATTTACTAAAAAATGATTTACTTAAATAGAACGGGACTATTTTATATGCTACATTAGAACGCGGTCAAGGCTAGAGCATATTCCATTAACTGCAAAATACA
Source organism: Acrobasis suavella (assembly GCA_943193695.1). Lineage (NCBI taxonomy): Eukaryota > Metazoa > Arthropoda > Insecta > Lepidoptera > Pyralidae > Acrobasis > Acrobasis suavella. Next base: position 6,907,875 of record OW971935.1, read on the forward strand.
ACCAACCGTGATGTACTATCAGATGTGTCTACTGAAGGCCACTCTATAATGACACCGTAACATTGCAAATCAGTGCGCACGCGGTAGTTTTAACCTAGTACCCGACGGGTAAGTTCATATTCTATTTATATTTACGCATGACTATATATTTACTCTGAATAACAAGGTGCTGGGGCTTCAACTTCATAACAAGGTAATATATTTTTGAACTGCATGCAACAAGTAGGCTCCAAAATTAAATGCACAGCTAGAACACAAATAATTTGATAGTGACACGTTTGTAGTACCACTTTTTAGGCAGCAAAGCAGCGCTTTTGAGAGACACGACAATTTTCAGGAGCACAAGAGTCACGTTTTACACACATCTAACGACCGGCATGGGAGAGACAATCCTACTGAAACGACGTTGTCATTCCACAGACGAGTCAGAAATCGAATATATTCCGATATCGCCAACACTGACGAAGATAAGAGTTCATAAGAAGACGCCGAAATTACACGAAGTCATTTGCTATCCTATTAGTCATATCGAAACAGATCAGCAAACGAGATTCAGAAAACAGCAACCGTCGTTTATGAACGTTGACGAATATCCACCCGCGCCACCTCGAAGGATATCTTCTAAAAATAGTCGGACGCTGCAATTAGTAACTGCAATTAAGCCACCATCATCCACTTCACCCAAACGGACTATCGCACCATCTCAATCAAATGTTGATTTCTTGAAAAACAAAATAAGTCACAAATTAACAAGACAAAATACTCAGATTCTGAGTAAAAGAGAACCAAATATAGACGCTGCCGAAAGTTTGAAAATCTCTAAAAGTCGCACCATGTCTACATCGGCCCCTCCGGCAGTGAATAGAAAGAGTGTTACGACTCCTTCCAGTAGTATACTCAAAAGATCATGTGATTCTAAACCTACTGCTACAAGTAGCTTTGGTTCTCCTCGAAGAACATTATTACCAACAGAATATACAAATCCTTCTCACAGCAGGTATGAGAGTTCACAGTCATCTGTGACCATTGAAGGTGGAGCTGGGCGCAGAACCCCTATATCCAATATACTTGATAAAGTCACTTCTTTAGATAAACTATGGAGCTCTGAAAAACGAAACGAACGCATTGAAGTAGTTAAATCTAAAGTAAAACCTACAAAAGCTGGCACAAGTGCTTTGAAAAACGTGTCAATAAAATCATCTACTACTTGCATTATAAAACCTTTAACGCCTGCTGCTACTCATAAGAGCAGAGATATGGTTCGCACCGCAGAAAAGGTACAAAAGATGAAAATGTCTAATCTAACAAAATCGAATCCATGCTTGGCAAGTAAAATTAACAATAAAACATCAAAACCAAGTAATATACAAACATCTTTGAATATTTCCAAGTCTACCTTGAATATAGCACCATGTCCAAGAAAGCAAAACCAGATAAAGACCGCAGTTGTAACAAATCTCAAAAAGAAGAAATCTTTAGAAAGTGTTGTAGTCAGACCTCGAAGTGTACCTTGTCATGAAAGTTGTAGTAAAAAAGGGAAAGAAGCAAAAAATGATAAAGGAAAAGTGTTAAAAACTAAATCAACTAAAAAAGCAACAATAAAATCACCACATGATTCAGAATCTGGCAGTCAATTTGGAGACTCATGTGAAACATCTCATTTTGGATCATTGGAACATCTAAATAAAAAACGTATTAATTCTAAAGAAATAAAACAAATGCATGATGCAGTTGTATCAGACTCGTTTTTCCAACATCTTTTTCTCGGAGGCTCTTATATACCAACTATGACATATCCATTATTGGAACAAAATACAACCGTATTACAAAAAGCAAAAATGTTCCAGTCATTTCCACAAAGCAACAAAGAACCAAAATCATTAAATACATATTTAATTCACAGAAAGCCTGTTTCTTTATCGAGATTTAAAATATGGGATCGGTATCCAAGCCCCTTACGAGTTAACAATCCAAGATCTGTATCATGGCCTGGCCGAACGCACGGAGATATTCGTAAATTCGATAGTTTATCGCGATGCGATGAATTTGGTTCTAGTTCATCGCTAGCTACAGTACGCAGTAAAAGTGAGCCTCCAGTAAATAAATTGTACTTTTCACAAACATCTCGTCCTATTTCTCCTACTGTAGTATTTTTTAAGAAAGATAAACCAAAATCTTCACCTGTCAGAGAAACAATTTCACCATCTAGATTAATTTCACCATCTAGATTAATTTTCTCACAGACCACAAGACCTATTTCGCCTAAAGTTATTCATAAAAAGCCTAAAACCCAAAGAACTACCAATTTGCCGCAGTCGCAATCTCCAACCAGAATGTTTTTTACTGAAACGAGTAGACCTATATCTCCGGTAGTTACAAGACGTGTAGCAGCTAAACAAATTATTGATATGAACATGGATGAAGAAGATGATAAACAGTCGTCTACTATGTATTTTTCTCAAACGTCACGACCTGTTTCACCAAAAGTCGTAAAAAAAGGATCATTAAAAAGTCAAAGTAGAAGCCACTCTACCTCACCTGTGTCTATTAGATCACCATCTTATCGTCGAATACATAATGTAAGGTTACAAAACGTTAAACAAACTGGAGATAATTTCCTAACAAAACACGTATATAGAACACGAAGTGCAGGTGATGCAGATAAAAAAGTTCTTGTTGAAAATATGACAACAAAAACAAAAAGCGATTCAAATTTACACGATGACCCTGATTATGATGAGTATTTACAAGACATGGAAAATACAAAAATAAGATCAGAGAGATTTAGAGAGCTAAATAGATATTATACATATTTGGAACGAGTAGGTGAATTAGAAAGAGCTACATCGAATTCAGATCTACGTCACAGACGACGAGATGAAGAGATCATTGATTTTGATAGATGGAAAAAAATTAGAGCCATAGAAAGAGCTGAAGACGAGCTAAATCATTTGTATTTCAAATTAAAAAAAGCTCAAAATGAAAATGATGTATTGTTTTATCCCAGAGATGTTAAAGATTTTCGATGGAATTATGATCGAGATAGGGGTCTTCGTACCAAGGAAAAGTCGGTTGAAGACCTTAAAGAACATTTCCAACATATCTCTTTTTATGACATTGATTTAGACCCAAATTTACCAAAAGACACATACAAACCTTTATGGAGAGGTACCAGTGTAGCTGAAACAGCCTTCAATATTAATAGAAAAAATGAAAATGACAGGACAAATACACAAGTTATTAAACCTACAGTGACTTTACAACAAGATACCACTTTGAGTGAACTTCGTAAAAAAATTGGTTTGGGTAATCGTTTGTGGAGCAGTTTATCTATGGAGCAAGTAAATGCTTTAAAAAATCAGTTAAATGCTATTTACAGCAAAGAATTAGAGGCAAAAGCTAATAAAGAGCTAGATAATTTTACCGTTGATGTCAAAGATACCAAAAGTTTTGAAAATCCTTCTTTACATGTGCGTTGCAATTCTTTAATTACACCTCCTCAACTATCTCAAGAAGAAAAAGAACCGAAGCTTGTTAAATCAGAGTCTATAGCTGCAATATCATGCCCTATTACATCTGTAAAGGAATTAAAAAATAATGTTAATAAAATCCAAATGTCTCTTAGTGAAAATGAGAAAAGAAAAATATCTCAAACTCTCAGTAAAGAAATTTTAAACAGGATAAGTAAATTTGATAATAATGCACCAATATCCCTCAAAGAAGAAATTGAAAACATTAAGTTAAATGAAAGGGTAGTAGATAATCAGAAAGATAAAAATCAATTTGAAGTATCGACAGTGACTAAACCATATAATGATAACATAGAAAATAAAGAAAATGCTAGCAGTGAGAAGAAAAGACATATTGTATATTCTAATGAAAAGTCTGAAAATCAGTACCAATCGCCAGCCAGTGAAACCGACACTGCCAGTTCTGACGTATCTAATAAAACGGTAATCTATAAAGGACCAAGTAAAGAAGTTCAAAAGAAAGTTGAATATTTTGAATCTGTAAAAAAAGTACCAGAACTGCCGAAAATAGTATACCAGCCACGTGAGAGTCCAGATGAAAAAGAAAAATTATTAGAATTTAAAAATACTAATGATCAAACTTCCACAGTCCAAGGCAAAGTCGAAAATGAACCGCAAAAAAACGTTATTGTGCAATCGCAGTCATGTGCAAACTTTAAGGAACTGTTTGGGGAGAGTGAAAAAAATAAATTTCACTCACTACCTAGTAAACCTGAAATTTATTCAAGATCATCCTCGCCGCATTCGGAAGTTCATGTTACCGATCGTCGAACGCCTGACACGCTACGGTACTCTAGCGACGAGACAATCTTTCGCAGTCGAAGCCCATCGCCCGACCCGGAGCGTTACTGGCGTGCTTACCTCAACCTGGCGCGTGCGGGAGAGGTACGTCGCCTAGCGCGGCGGTTCGACTCCCCGACCGCAGCGGGTGCCGTCTTACGACGACACCGCAGTGACCCAGAAATCGCTCGTAATGTTCTTCACAGTAATTGGTCGTCAATTGAAAAGTCACGACGAGAAAGAATGTTCCCTGTGGCACGCGTGCCTCTTCGCCAAACGAATCGGTTTATGCCGCACATTGATATTATATCAAAACTGGCAGCTCTCCGTAGGCGTACTGCTCCTAGATCTAGATCCACAGAAGAAACGCCAGAATGTCGCGCCGGGGAAGTGGATCGTATCCGTCGGAGGTTTGAAACGATGTCTTTACTGGGTCAAATTTATGCATCTGCTCCAGACATGAGTGAACTTCGGGATATTGCCCCATATTTAGCGGGTCCATGGATAGCACATCGCTATCCCAAAGTCAGTGATAATAACAGAAGTGTAAAAGATCCTAGTTTACTAGTACGGGGTCGAACATCTCCCGTTAAGAGGGAAATTAAGACAAAGGCTCCTAAGCCATCTGTCAAATTGAGTTCAATTTTGAAAACGGATGTGTTTTCAAAACAAGAGTTTGATCCATCGGTCCACCGGCCAGCGAGTCGCTACGAGCCACCGCGAGCGCCGCCGCGGCCTCCGCCGGCCGCGTGGCCCTACCGCCTTGCGCCCTACGTCACGCCATCGCGGCATACTGTCACATTTCAAGGTTAATTTCCAACTTTCGCTATTACTTGTACATTCAATGAATATTTTCATAAAGTTTGAATTTTGGAGTTACTTGTTGTACGTGCTTTTAGTGTTGAAGTTCTATTGATTGTGATTGTGTCTAAATAGCTTTTTAATTAGATCTTATCTTCATAATTACATTAAGATCATATGCGTAAATCAATATATCTTCAACATTCAGGTCATTTATTGACTTCATTGTGTGGTTGGAGTTTCATTTCATCGTTTTATAACCCATTAGAAACCGACTCCGCTCCAGAGCCACCACGCAGAGCAACGCAAGGGATCTTCACTGATAAAGGTAAATGTCTATTTGTATAACTCTATGTCTCCGATCTAACAAAGTTAAAAAATAATGTTATTAGTAAAAAAAATATCTTTTTTAATAAGTTTGAATAAAATTTCCTTTTAAATAAGAAAAGGGATAAAAAAAGTTTACTCAATTATACGACATAGGTATGTATCTACTTTCCTTCCGAAAACTACACGGAATAACACCATTGTGAGAGTAACCACGCGTTGCAATTACGTCTTTATTATCTGTGCGAAAAAAAAAGAAACAATGGCTATTGTTCAAAACAATCGCCCCAAACTTATTCCTCTGACCGAAGTCAACATACGTGGTCTAGGGCCCATGGCAAGCCATAATTAAATTATAATCATGTACATAGATATAAATAGGTCGTACGTATAAAGTTTAATTTTGTGATAATATAAAAATCCATTCATTGTGTTTATCTCCTCGCTTAAGATTTGCGTCATTCGGTTTGATTGACCGCCAAAACTCGTTGGATCGGTTTTTTGTAACGCAAATATTTCGAGGCTCGTGTTCGCGTACGGTGTTGTGTGTGTTATTCGCGCGAAATATACGAAGACGAAACTACACCGAATTTGAATGAATTCAGGCAAATTTTGTGTATTGGAACGTATCGACTGGTGTTATCTCCTTAGTGTCAGATAAGGAGATATGTGTTATCGTCTGTTTATTACAGTGCAAAACGTCAAGTGGCTATGTTGAGTGCCTAAGTGATTAGTTACAAAACTGCGCGAGTAACACAATGGATAACCAAACAAGTGACATTAAAGCCAGAAGGCGCCTATTTAAGAGTGAGATTTACGAAGACGATGGATTTTTCAGTGATGTGCCGAGCTCGGGATCACTATCGAAGTCAGCTATTGCGTTAAATAAATATATGAGAAAGAATTTGTTATACGAAGAAGCTGGTGAGCATAATGCAGGAGAAGAATATGAAGATGACGCATATTTTTCGAAAGAAAGCAGTCCAAATGATTCAGTCTCTAAATGTGATACAGACAGTTTAATAAGCAGTGGATCTATGGAAAAATCAGAAACAGTGACATTACAGGTAAAAACAATAAAGGCTTTTGTTTCACCTCAAGAAATTTCAAATGAAACAATTGTAAGAGAGAGTGATGCGCAAACAGATGATTATAAAATTAAATCTAAGCAAATGTCGGATAAAACTCTCACGAATGTAGAATTAATTGAAAATGACGAAACAAACACTTTACTTCAATCTGAAAACAAACGATTATCAACTCATAAACATATCCTTAAAAATGAACATGATGAAAACCCCTTTCCAAGGAGATACAGTGAAGATGAAGTTATATTACGGCGTAAAACTAATAATGTATTGAGAGAAGATCGCCACACTCTACCGCTTTCGCGAATGTCGAATAATCCTTATCCAAATAAAGAGCTGATAGAAAACGAAGATACGCAAACCCTTAAATCTGACGCCAGACATTCGTCATCTCTAGAAAAAACAGTTCTCAAAAACGAAATTGAAGGGAAACACATTCAAAGAAAATACAGTCAAGATGAAGTTATACTTCGACAGAAACCGGATGAAAGCGGGGAACAGTCCAATCGTCATACGCTCCATGATTTTTCGGATTGGGGAAACAGAACAATCAAGTACCCAGACGTATACGCGCCACTTCCGTATAGTAAGTACTTGCTATTGTTCAGAAAACTTACCGTGCTAGAGCGAATTATACCTAGATACTTCCTATTGTATGTTTGTATGGAAAAAAATACATAAAGGTAGTAATTTAGGTACATCGTTTTTGAAACTAGTTACCTAATAAATATAGAGGGTACAAAACGGATTCAATCGACGTATTTTCTGAATTTCATTGTATGTTCAGTGCAATTGATTGATAACCTCAGCGAATCTAATTGATTGATAAAACTCATATATAAGTAAATAAATATATAAAGTACTCGATTTACAGAGAAACATCTGTGATAGGAAGAAATAAATTAATTTTAAGCAAAAACATGATTGTACTCTTTTATATGAAAGCATAATTGCTTATCACTCAAACTAGGTCATAAAGTTGTTTTTTTGTGAAGAGAAAGATTTTAAAGTTTTTATAATCTGGCAATCCTAGCATCTATAAAAAAATGTTTTGAACTTCCTTATAGAAATGGTCTATGCGCATTTTTATAATTTTTGTACGTCATGATATCGTTAAACCAAGTATACACATTTAAACCTGTCTCTGGTTGTAAAAAACTATTAGTAATGGCTATGTAAAAAAAAAAACCAAAAACATTATCGTAAACATTGACGAGTGTTCAACCAAGCGCGTGTGCACAGACCGCGAAAGTGGCCGGTACTGAGTTACGAAGATTTTGGCGGGAGTTGAACCCGAGTCGAAAGTTGCAAGTCTGCAAGTGCATCTCGACTGCCGGCGACAGAAGCAGCGGTCGTGTCGGCGACGTGACGTGCAGTGGTGACAGTGTAGTGACAAGTTGAGTGAGTGCGGGAAAATGGGCATTTTGAAACAAATCAAAAAGATGACCGCGCATGGTTTGTTATTCCTATCTTTATTTCTTAGATAGATAATTTTTCAATACTAAAAACCGACTTCACCCCCAAACTACCCAACCGATTTTGATAAAATTTCAATGGAACCGTCTGAAAACTATACCCTTTCAAACAAACAAAAAAATGATATTTAAAATCGGTTCAACTGTTTTCGAATAATCGGTGAACATACATAAAAAAAAACATAAAAGATCGCGAGGACTAGATAACCTGTTTTTGGAAGTCGGTTGAAAAATAAAAATGTAATATTTTCAGAATGACTTTTAACAACTAGCCAAATATTTAAGCAAATTCAGTCGATGATGCTGAAATTATTTTTATAAAAAAAAATCTATAAATAAATGGTCCTTCTAAACAAAATCCGTTTGGCAGGTTCCTTACTGATTTGCATGCAACTGTTTTCGTTACTTAATTGATTTTATGGAAAGTAGATCAGAATCATGGACTGAACGTGCTCCGGTATAGGTTGTGATTTAAAGACAACCTGTATAGTTGAATAAATTCTACTTTAAATACTAGATGTAGATACTTAAGTCCGCTGATTACAATTTCATGTAATAAAGTTGAATAAATAAAAATACTTTTACTTTTCTCTAGTATTACGAGTGATTCTCTTATTTTATTAAAACTCATGATTTATTCATAATGAATATTGAAAAGGTTTACTCTTTAATAGAGACGGAAGTGCCGACCAGGTTTCGATCCATTTAGATAACCATCATAAAGGAGAGTGGTAGGAGCGGTATCCCGACGATTTTGCAGCTTTCTGTGTAGTCTGATTGAGTGCAGAGGGCAGTTCAGTGTCAAAATATTCCTAAAACTGATAAGATTCCTAGTGTCCGATAACGGAGCTAAAGATAAAAGTTAAGCAGTTGAATGAAACCACTTTTCCTTGTTTTTGCCTAAACTAGTTACTCTGTCTGTGCCGTAACGTTTTCTGCTTGAGTGACGAATTGCGAAATATTCAATAAGGCCACTACTATAACAAAATATCTAGCCGCTTTATTTTATTTCTTAATCTAGTGGATAATAATATTTGTTCCGGCTTTAACACTTTCAATGCGGCAGATTTGTTACAGTTGTCACTTGTCACTCTCACTCATAACAAGGACCTACTTACTATATTTGCCTTACAAGTATACATTTTGTATTTAGATATAGAAGAAAATGACTGACTGACATATTGACTGGTAGATCAATCAATGCACAACTGAAACCGCTGGGTTTAGAAGCATTAAATATTGCACAAACGTTCCTTGTATGACGTAAGTGTGCTATAAATAGGGATTTTTGAAAATTTATCCTCTAAAGGATTGAAATAAATAAAGTTTTCTATGTCACTATTTAAAAACAAACACTGTCGTAGGGGGTAAAATAGGGGTCAAAAGTTGTATGAAACTCAACTCCAAAGGGCTGAACTGCGGGATAAAGTGAGGATTGACAGAAATTTTACCACGCGGGTGAGATTTTGGGCTTCTTTGACATATTATAGGTATTTATTTAGTTTTACCCACGTGGTCAAAGGGTAATCAATAAAAATATATAGAGACACATCACACAGATTTAACTAGCCCCAAAGTAAGCTTAAGCTTGTGTTATGGGATACTTTCTCAACGATATTATATTTCATAATAAATACATATATATTTAAATATCCAAGACCCAGGACAATTTGAAAAAGGCCGTTTTCTAACTTGTACTGGCTGGGGATCGAACCCAGAACCTCCGGATTGGCGGTCTTGCATGTTGACCATTACGCTTATAATTCAATAAGACCTAACATTTTTTCGGGATTAAACGTATTATATGTGTTAATACTGATAATAAGCTATCTACGTTCCAATGTATTAAGCCGGTTTTGCTTCAAAGCGGAACAAACATTCATACATATGTAGAAGTACATACATAAATACGCAAGATAAATGCAATTTCTTGCATTTCAGATATTTTTTATTTAATTTTTCATGTGGCCATTACTCGTATTATAAATAATACAACGATTGTTTTGTTTTGCTTCAAAATATGTCTTGTATACGTGGCTTCTTATTAAAACAATCATATCATAACCAATTGATAAGGATAAGTATTTATTGTGGTATCTACTTAAAAATAGCTATGTAAATACACGCCATTGTTAATCAGGGTAAGGCATGTTATTGCTATTATGACTAATATGCTAAACCACCTATGTTATCGGCGGATGGTATGTCAAACATTTACTTTGCTCATCGATTCCAAAGCAGTGGAGGTGAACTGTATATCACGAAGTCTAATTATATGGGCACTTCCTAATAGGGAAGTAGAGCAGGTTGAAGCTCTAATCGAAAGCACATAATTAGTACTAATTTGGTATTATTACCTACGTGATATTACATAAGGTATTTTAGAACTTTCTGATTATTCTTGTGGTGAATTAGTAGACAATATTGTCGTGAATGTATTTTTTCACATCAGTAAGTGAATTATTTTATGTAATTCTTATGAGAAATAAAGTTATTCTAAACCTACGTTTAATATAATTTATGTACATAAGTAAATGTAAAGTTATTATGCATAATTGGGTACTTTCCTGGATCAAAACTGAATTATTTGGTATTGTTAAGAAAATAAAATGTCACAAAATAATATCATTTGTCATGATCATATCCATTTTCAACGTGATTTTAGATTTATTATTGCAGAAAAACTGATATTAAGAGCGCTATTTGACTCCAAGAAACTATGACGTCATTAGTCTATATTTTATAGAAATCCCATAGAACCTTTTAGTTTTGACTTATAAGAAAAGAATCTGACTTGATTTGGAAAGTAGCGAAATGCTTATTATATAGATAGAGACTTTACAAACAAAAATTTTTAATTTCATAAAAATATACGTGGGCGCACTATAAGTTTCCGGAATGAATATGAAAAAATACTATTAAAGGTACAAAATTAATTTATTGTTTTTCAAAATAATCTCCCTTGGCGTCTATGCACTTTTTCATTCGATGAAACCAGTTTTGAAAACTTTTGTGCCACTCCTCTGTGGTGACCTCTGAAACGTGTTTTTCATACTCCTCGACAGCCTCTTCTGGTGATGAAAATCGTTGACCGCGTAATTGGTTCTTAATTTTTGGGAACAGAAAAAAGTCACAAGGTGCCAGGTCGGGACTGTATGGAGGATGACTCATGAGTTCTACATTTTTCGCCTTCAAAAAGTCGTTTGTCTGTCTGGCCGTGTGAGAACTAGCATTGTCGTGGTGCAGGATGATACGGCGTTTACGGTTATTTTTACGGAGTTCGTCAATAACTTCCGGCAAACAAATGGTCGTGTACCAGTCACTATTCACTGTACGACGATTCTCTAAAGCAACAGTAGCCACGTGTCCAGTTTTATTAAAAAAAGAAGCAATCATCCGCTTAGATGCACTTTTCACGCGCGCCACTTTGGTTGGTTTCGGCTCATCTTGAAAGACCCATACGCTCGATTGCTGCTTTGATTTGGGATCGTAGCAATAAATCCATGTTTCGTCACCTGTTACTATGTCCCACACCAAATTTGACGCACCTTCGTTGAATCTGGTAAGCATGGCACTGCACCAAGTGACGCGGTCCGTTTTTTGAGCCTCGGTCAAGTTGTGTGGGATCCACCGCGAGCACAGCTTTCTCACACCCAAATGTTTGTGTAGGATTAATTGTATTTGACTCATGCCTATTTCTAAGGATGCGCGAATTTCATGGTAGGTCACATGCCTGTCTGTTTCAATCATACGGCGCACAGCATCGATGTTTTTGTTGGTCACAGCGGTGGACGGCCGACCATCGCGAGATTCGTCACTGAGATTGATACGACCACGCTTGAATTCTGCAAACCAGCTATAAACAGGTGTCTTGCATGGTGCTTCATTGCCAAAAGCTGTTTCAAGCCGAGCGATGCTCTGTTGAGCTGTCAAATTACACTTAAAATCGTAGAAAATCATACTACGAAAATTTTCCTGAGTTAAATCCATGTTGATGCAGACACACAATTTTTTAAATGGCGCCACAAGGTAAAAACAAAAGACAGTCAGATGAAACAAACTGCATTCTACAGCCAAAGAGTTCTATTTTCAAATGTTGCAATAAATTTTTAAATATTGTTTATGTAAGTGGCCAGTTCCGGAAACTTATAGTGCGCCCTATGTATCAGCTCTCCATTTTCCTCAAACTTATCCCTTCAACAGTCTACGACCGTAATACGGTCGCGCGCCATTGTTTTACTATTGTTCTTTATTGACAGACAGTTAAGCGATTATCTATCAACGTTTTTCGCTTATAAAGTATTATTCTTGCCTGATACAATAACATTAGTCAAAAATATGGGTTTATACTAATTTCTGCAATGTTTAATTCTCGAAGCACTACCAAAGCCATTTTTGTCCAAACAAAGTATATACTAGTCGAGCCACAAAAAGTGTAGTCCATTGAAATCTTATCTCTGTAAAGAATTAAATAACAAGGTGTGTCGTAAGCACGTGCCGAGAATGACTTGTGTTGAGAAAGTCGCTTGTTTATTCTGAAGGGCTTTCGATTTCATCTCGCATGTCGCACATACAAATAGACATATTTCTACGTAAGGTGTTTCCTATGCGCGGACTGTGTCGATGCTTGTTGTGAAGTGTTTCGTGCAAAAGTGTTTATCGATGAATGTAGTTTTAATTTGAATTTTATTGTCATATACAATTCCTCAAGAGACATTCAAAAACCTATTTAAAAATCAATTGTATTCTTACTAAGAGCTTGTATAAAAATACTTCTGTTAATGACATAATATGTTAACTACAGAGTAACTAAACTTGATTTTGCTACATTTTTATAGGGGAGACAATTAAACTACTTGTTATTAAAATCTTATCAATAGTTGAGAGCATACGTACATGTTGTAGGTGCACACATATTTGACTAGTATATGATATTATTATAGAAAGAAAGTGTCACACAAATGCTATTTATAAAAGCACCTTTCCGTCCGTCGCGACATGTAGGTCAAACCTATCAATGAATAAAATTGACCAATAAAGCATCACTTCCGACGCCTCACACTTCCGTCCATCACACGTAATAAGTCCATAACCCGTTCCGCCGGAGATTGTATTAACTTATTACGTGTCATCTCATAATCGACGAAAAGTTACCGCACCGATGGCGATCGACGCCATCGCCATGGCTTGGTTGGACCACTTTCACTTTTCACCCAAAAACTGTGATTATATCAACGCCTAGTGCAGTCTATAACGAGCAATTAAAAGTTTGGTGCGTTGTGAAAGTGTCAATTTTTTTTACGTTTAACAGTTTTTAAGCAAATAAATACACTTAACAAATCTCTTATAGCCATACATTCACCCTAAGCCATATTTTTAAATCTAGGTGGCAAAAGAAAAAAATTTTTTTTTATACGTTTCATATCAACGTATTACCGCCAGCCTTGGGTTTTACATTTGTAAGTAGATTTGATAACTGGCTACGTAAAAAACATTCGTTATAAAATAAAATAGAAAAAAAAAATGTTTATATTTACTTTTAAATCTTCTAATAATAAAATGCAACAGGAACACAAAACCAAATCAGGCTTCTATTACGAGCACAAGTTATAGCAGTTACGGCAGCAGTTGGTAAATAAATGCTTTTTAATTGGCACATAATTTAATTCGAAAAATGTTAAGTGAAATTAAAAATTGTTCCACTAGACATTTACGTTTAGAACTTTCTCTTAGATATAAATTCTCTTAGTAACATGAACATCATAAGCGTGTTCAATTCAAAGAATTGGACAAAAAAGCAAAACTTCTTTCTTAGCATTTTTATGATCATAGTGTACCACGGATTTCAATTGATTTTTAGGTTTCCGTACTCTAAAGGCTAAAAAAACGGGACCCATTACTAAAACTCGCTGTCCGTCCGTCTGTCCGTCTATCTAATAAATAAATAAATATATACGGACAAATCACACAGGTTGAGCTAGCCCCAAATTAAGTTCTAGACTTGTGTTATGGGATACTAACTCAACGCTACTATATTTTTTTACAAATACACATATAAATAAACATCCAAAACCCAGGTCAATCCTATCTATCTGTCTGTCACCAGACTATATTTCATGAACCGTGATAACTAGACAGCTGAAATTTTCACAGATGATGTATTTCTGTTGCCGCTTTAACAACAAATACTAAAAACAAAATAAAATATATATTTAAGTGGGGCTCCCTTACAACAAACATGATTTTTATAGATAGTACGGAACCCTTCGTCCGACTCGCACTTGGCCGGTTTTTTAACCCCGTACACAAAAAAGTGTTTTAGGTACATAAAGGCTACCAAATAGATCATTTCTTTTTTTTTGTTTAACGTTGATTTGATTGTTAATTTTATTATATGAGACGCCATAATTTCAAACACAATATAGATTTATGATTGTTTGGGGTCACCAGTGATTATGGCATTTAAGGAGTTCGATGTAAATTTCTCAAACTGACTGTGTACTTCTTTGAACAGAATCCCCGCGGCGCTACGTGGAGAGTGACGTGAACATCCACTACCGATGCCCGGTGAGACACGACCCACTGCCGCTGGTTCCCGAACGGGAGCTCGCGCGACAGCAGGCCGAGCATATGAAGCGACTGTACCGGGAACAGAGGAGGAACAAGTACTTGCAGGTGCGTTCCTTATATCACCATATCACCCAAAGTACTCGTACTAGTTTGTATTTAGGAAGCCGGTGACTTAGACAGCTAGCATATAACACAGATAATCGAGCAGACTCGTATGAACAATCTAGGTGCTCCCTCACCGGGAGTAAACGCCTGTAATGTATTGTTACACGTTCGATTTTGAGCATTACATTACAATATTGACTGACGAGCATTCGCCTTTAATTTTACACTTCGGATTCGATTTTGAGCATTTACTAAGGGGAGCTGAGCTCCGCTTCCGCGCATTGCTGTTAAATACAAGTTGTATAAAAATATTACAAATTGTATCATTACACGTTGTGCATTGTAATGCACAGTTCTCCATCCTCACTGATGTGATACTCGAATCTGTAACGTTACATTATAGGCAAATGCTCCAGGTCAGAGAGCACCTGACATATTGGGCAAGACTACATCGTAACAGAGCTGTTTGGACTTAAAACACCAATGGGATATCTTTAGACACATGAAAAGAGG
The DNA here is from genome assembly GCA_943193695.1 of Acrobasis suavella. Lineage (NCBI taxonomy): Eukaryota > Metazoa > Arthropoda > Insecta > Lepidoptera > Pyralidae > Acrobasis > Acrobasis suavella. Next base: position 6,923,064 of record OW971935.1, read on the forward strand.
TAGATTTAACACCTCTATCCTTTTCAATGTGTCTAAGAAATCCTTTTGGTTGTAAAGGGTCCGTTTCGAGTGTCGTCCATTTGAATGAACTTACTTTCTGGGGGGTTACTCCAATATATAATACGATAGTCGTCCGTTAGTGACATTCTATTTCTATGTCGGACCAAATAAAACTTTATTATTATACATTAACAGTCAATGTTGCTTGACACTGAAACGCGGATACGCAGTTACGTCCGTCTTGTTTTATAACATGCAAGGAAAAAATAAGCTATATACACTAATATAACTATAGGTTAACTGTTTATCCAATATTTATAGATTAAGGAAGCATCCGTTTCTTGTCCTCTGTCTCCGCCACCATTTCAAGTCTACTAGTTTTAACCTTCATTTTTATGACGAACTAAAAATAATACTTGTATATTATTCCGGTTCATATATAATTCATACGAATAAAATACCAAGGTATCAGTAGTCTGTCTGCAGGATAAAAAAAAACAAGAAATCTATTTAGACTGCAAGACAGTCTGAATAGATTTCTTGTTTTTTTTTTGCATGAAGCAACAGCAAAAATAAAATCGGTAACTAATTGTTCTCAACAATCTTAATAGATTTATACAGTCAATAGTCTCATTACAGACTGAAATAATGCAAATGCTGATTTGTAAGTCGTTGAAGATCGGAATATTCGTAAACTGGAGGTAATATCGATGCGATTATCGTGTCAGTCAGAGCCCGACGACCATTGTTGATATAAAATAAGAAAGATACAGAAAAGTTCGTATGTACTTATGTAACGTTTCTATTTTATATCAACGCATTTAAATTTTGATCTTTGTTTTAGCGAAAGGCTAAATATAATTTTCGTGCCGGTGCTCTGCTTCTCGATTTATAAATATGCCAGCTTACTTCATTATCCATTCTTTGCCTTGAGTCATCGGTCAGCGTAGAATAGAATCAATCCATCGTAGAAGGCGACTTAGGAAATACCCGCTAAATAAAGCTGATAAACATAATATCAATAAGAACTTTCCACCGTCTTGCCAGCGTGGAGAGTGAAGACCAAATCCTGTGGTAACTCTAGCTGGTAGTAAAGAGAGGGTCGTGCTCCTGCAGTGGAGACCAAAAAAGACCTGATGATGATGGTTATGATGGGTTCACACTTTACTTGTTCTTGTCGTGGTAAAGTCAAAATGACATAGTAACCTTGAATGCTGTCCAAAGGCTTTCCCTTTAATCCGCCAGTGGTGGATTTTGGAGAAGCACGTCGTCTATTTCTATAACTAAAACAAGTAATATTCAAAAATATATTTTTAAAACAAGCTTTTAACTAAAACATTGAACTAAAAGTTTAGAGTGGAGGACTTTGAACTTTCAAGACGAATCAATCAGATCATCATAAGATTAGGTCATTGGTACTATAACTTACATAAGTATGTAAGTTTCAGCTCAAATGAATGATGGAAATGGGGTCTAATTTAGCTTGCAAGGTTTGATTAGAGACACACGAACAACGGGTCTTACTTATTTACTATACTTACTATCCTGGCTCAGCGACCCAAAGTGAGTCTTGGCCTCCAGCACAACAGCACGCCAGCGCTGTCGACTCTGTGCTAGCTCTTGCCAGTTGTCGCCAAACAACGGGGCTGGTGAAACTAAACAAAACCTTGTAGAAAGATAATTTTTCATGTCCACGCTACGTGTGCTTTCTGTCTACCTGGACTGTCGTTATTTAGTGTTTAATCCAGTTAAGCCAGGGAGGCACGCGACTGCAGTTTGATCGATATCACGCAATCATTATCCCACGCTATGTCTATCGATATTTTTAACGAGTCTTACAAACTATCTTAATTGCCGCCGATTGCAGTGCATTGTTCTTTAATGTCGGCAAATTAATTATATTTACTACTTACTCGGTCATTAAATTGCTATAGAGATTGCAAAGGTTGAGATACTCGTGTAAAGTGATATTTTCTAGGCAATGGTCTTTTTTGTGTAAGGATTAATTGTATACAAATCATCATCATCATCATTATTTTAAGCCCACATCAACCCAGTGCTGGGCATAGCCCTCCGATTTGTTGCGTCGTTTCTTAAGGTCCTTTGCCTATCTCATCCACTGCTTACCCCTCAACCTTACATTAATAATCTAATTTTTATATAATTGTATACATATTATATAAAATATGCCCATATGTGCGTACACCTAGTATTCATTTTTATGCGCATTGTGAATGTGAATTATTTTTTTCATCAACGTTGTTTAGCGGTCATGTATTTTTTTATTTATTTTATAAACATCTGTTGTAAAGTGACCGGCATTCGCCTCATATATTAATAATGAATTTACTAACAAGTAATTATATACAAAAAAGATACAAGCTTGTATATAACTTAAAAGTTTAAAGTGCTCCTTGAGACGAATTAAACGAGCCAACAATCGATGAGGTTGTGTCGTTTTATTACAGAGTTCCTATAGCCACCTTCAAGTTCCATGTCATCATAAAATAGCATTGCCATGCGATATACTTATGTGTGCAAAATTTCAGCCCATTCGAAACCCGAAAAGTGTGTCAAATTTACCTTGCAAGATTTGATAACGGACATGCAGACAGACAGACAACGGGACAGGTGAAACTAAATAAAAGCTTGTAAAAATATGTATTTTAGGACCCATTTAATTACTCCTAAAAATCAAGTTATTCATGCTACTATCTACTTATGAAAAAATTTAGGAAAAAAAAAAGATATCTGTTGAATTTGTCCACATTAGTACATCTAATCCTTAACAAAAGTATCAGTTCTCGCTCGGGCTTAGCTTTAAGTTACGTACTCAGTAACCAAATCCGACCACGAGAAACCGCAGTCTCGTGTCGCCGCCACTCCATACCATTTCTGCTCCACTCCAGTATTTACATACGCGCAGTGCACGACACACCGGCACGTCAGCACGTCATCTGTAGGGTTATTCTCTATTTGACCATACCGATAATTGTCATACATACGATTGATACTTTGTTGAACATGTGGATCAACGCTGAAAAATAATGAATTCTGCTGTTGACTTTTTATTATATATTTAATCTTGCACAGTAATCTAAAGATTACAAAAGGTAAAATTTAATGCTAAAAAAAATGAAGAAGTTTTTCAATAAATCAATGAATGTGGTCAAAAATTTAGTAATTCACTTGGAATAATTTTCACAATATCACATCATGTGTAAAAATAAAAATGAAGAAAAAAGGTTTACCCTATAAACATACTTACTAAAAAAAGCTGTTATGGTCATTAATAAAACGGCGGAAAGTATTTTTTAAAGTTTTCCATTTGGTCATTCGCACGTGCTATGTGTATGGTCAACTGTGCGTGGTAAAGTAGTGAATAACCCACGTAGTGTGCGTATATCACATGTTTTGGTGGCGTGCGTCGCAACAATGCGAGAGCACTGCGGAAAGACTACCTGTCATTAAATCAGCGAGGCACATAGTTTGGGTAACTGTACGTATTTTGTTGTCACGGAATTAAATACACTGTGACTTCAGTAAAATGTTTGGAGCAAGTTCAGTTCATGATACCGAACCACTTTCACAATCAACTTACGAAAAACTGAAAATAAGAAATATTTGCTGAATGAATCCTGATAGGTGGCTTTGGTAACAAAGAGGTAGGCCCCGGAAGCGTTGCTGTGACGACTTGCGACAGTTTGAAAGTGAGTGGTTGGAAGTGGCACTGCACGATCGAGATATTTGGAAGGAGATGGGGGAGACCTTTGCCCAGCAGTGGGACAGTAGAGGTTAATAAAAAAATATATGTAAGGATTTGTGCGGATATATATTTTTTATTAAAAGTATTACAGTATCATGGACTGTACTTACTCGAAAAATTTGCCTGATGGTTCAAAAGTCACATACGTTTAGCTTTCCAAGATATTACGCCTAAAACATTTACTGCTAACAATGCTTGAAATAGCTAAGTAAAATAACAAACGGTTTTTGTCATTGTAATGAAAAAAAATAACAGGCCAAGTGCGAGTCGGACTCGCGCTCGAAGGGTTCCGTTATCTCCTTGGGGCTCTCATACAACAAATCACGTTTGTTGTATGGGAGCCCCACTTAAATATTTACTTAATTCTGTTTGTATTTGTTGTTATAGCGGCAACAGAAATACATCATCTGTGAAATTTTCAATTGTCTAGCTGTCACGATTTATGAGATACAGCCTGAAGTGCCATTTTACAAATGCGGAGTCACCTAAACAAATGGTTTTTCTATACAAAAAACCGAACGTTTAAAGACTCCGCGTTTGAAAAATCGCACCACTGATGACAGACAGATGGACGGACGGACAACGGAGTCTTAGTACTGGGGTCCCATTTTTAATCTTTTGGTTCGGAACCTTAAAAAATGTTTAATAATGCCAGCGAGATGTTTAAAATTTTACGTCTTTCCCCTGGCTAGAAAGTAACATTTTTTGGGCGTTAAATATAAAACATTTACTGTAGGTATTTACTTAACTTTATTTAGGTACCCACCTGCCTTCCATAAACATAAAGAGATGCGTTCAAATCACGAATAATAACCGGAACCCGGCAAACATGGCGCAAGCTAATGCCCCGTAAGTAGGTTTATTGGAAGCAACCGCACAAAATTTAAATGCAGCCATTTCTAAACGACCACTCGGATTCTATTTGCATTCACGCCACTCTATAATTTCCTACAATTTAGTTTTTGTTTTTAACCGACTTCAAAAAAAGGAAGTTATCAATTCGAATTTACTTTTTTTTTCTTGTGGGTAAGTTGGCGAACGTTGGTGTCAGATTTTCCAGGGAATCTGACATAGCTGGACGCCTTCCATCGTCGCCATGTTCCAGGGACTGAGGGGAGGGCGATATACATACATCGGCTTTGGTCTGCAAGCGCGATGACGTACTCTCCAAGGTACACCTCATTCATACGCTCTTGCAGCGTAACTGCTGGCTGGGCGGACTCAGAACAGAACAGAATCTGACATAGCTGGACGCCTGCCACACAATGATGATAACCGAGATCAATGGCCTTATAAGTGCCTTTCGAAGCACTGATGAGGTGCTCTAGAATTTTTTATGAGACTTGTCACCCATCATAGTGCAGACCACGCCCGGTGTGGCTTAACTTGCGAAAGCGTTAGCTATGCGTATTCTCGCCATGTCACCGTGCTCCTCATGATTGTATCATAAAGATATTAGTAAAATAACATTCTGAGATTCTGGAATATGATTTTCGTTTGTGCTCGTTGATGTCTTTGGTTCATATAGAGAAATCGATAATTTCTATACCGTTATACTTTCAATGAGACCACGTTTCGAGTTATTTAACGTCATCTTTAATAACAGTTTTTTTTTTTTATATAACCTGGGACTCTATTAATTTTATTTTACTTTAATTGGCACACAAAACAGACATATTAAGCGACATATTAGGCGACCTAAAAGCTTCTACACTACATATTAGGCGACCTCCGTGGCGTAATGGTCACCATGCTAGTCCGCCACCCAGAGATCCCGGGTTCGATCCCAGGTCGAGGCAAGTTGGAAAATGGCCTTTTTCAAATTGTCCTGGGTCTTGTATGACTATCTATATATGTATTTGTTATAAAATATAGTATCGTTGAGTTAGTATTCCAAAACACAAGTCTCAAACTTTAGGGCTAGCTCAATCAGTTTTATTTGTCCCTACATACTTATATTTATTTCTTATTTATTTATATTTATATTATGATCTTGTAAAATTTACTTGATTACTTGGATGGAATTTTGCCCACCAACGCGTTGTAGGAATACTTAGGTAAAATCACTGATACTGATATATTGTTCATTATTATCTATTCAATAATTCAAGAACTACGTTCTTGTCAATGTGGTTTGTTTTATTCTTCTATTTTCGGCTAAATACTCCCTATACTGATATATTGTTATCTCAATATACTTACTTCAAAAAAAAATGCATACATTCAAACCAAATGTTAGGTAGGTAAGGTAAATAGCAGTATCCGTTCACAAGATTGGCTTTAGCTTTCCACCGGATGATTTTCTGGTTTTCTCGCAGTGAAATTACCCACAAATTACCACTTACAAGCTTGGCTGCTGTCTGCTGCCGCCCTCAGAGAGAAACCACTCTCGTAACTACACTTGTTTGGCAAGTTTTATTGCTATAGACGTTACGACATTTACACACATTCATATTTGTTTTAATGTGTCTATTCACATAAATTGAGTGTTTGATACTAGACATAAAGCCATAATAGTGTAAAAATCATGGCCTACTTCTTTTTTTTTTTAGGGATTGGGACAAATCACACTGATTGAGCTAACCCCAAAGTAAGTTTAACTTATGTTGTAGCATCTAACTCTATGATACCATATTTTATAATAAATACACATATAGATAAACACCCAAGACCCAGGACAATTTTAAAAAGGCCATTTTCCATCTTGCCCTGACTGGGTATCGAACCCAGATGCTCCGTATTGGCGGACTAGTGTGTTGACCATTACGCCATGGAGGTCGTCAAACTTCCTGTCATCTTCCAACGGTTCAACTTCTTGTACATTCTTCTTCTTATTATATAAGGTCTAACAAAATATACGGAATCAATTTTTAGGGTGAATTCAGTCCGTGATAGTGAACAACTTTCCCCATGGACCATAGGTCAAAATATGAAAAATATGTTTGAGTTTCCATACAAACTCGGATCAGTTGATCGGTCAACTTGTATGGGAAGCCACAAATTACTTTTCATATTTCGATACGTGTTCCTTGGGGGAAATTGTTCAGTATCATGGACTAAATGTACCCTTAAAATGGTTTCAGTATATTGTGTTAGTCCTTATATTTAAGATCTGGGCTCTTTTCGGTGAAGTGTTTTCCATGTCCCTCTTTCCTCTGCTAAGTTCTTAACCTCTTTATATGTTTTCAAGTTTAATATTTCTTTTATTTTATCGAAAAGTTTTCTTTTGGGTTAGTGTCCTAGTCCTCTTTTCCCTTCTTGTACATTAGACGACTTAATCTCGGCTAATGTCAGGAAAGTAATGTAGCCACACACACTGGTAAAATATCTAATAAAAAAGCCATTCTGGCTAGCTAAGAAGAAGTGTAAGAACAGTTATGTGGCTTGGACGTCGTCTAGAATAGTATGCGTGACTATGGTCTCACTATCAAGGACACAAAGTGGAGAAAAGAAATACCGGAAAGAGAGACCCGAACTCCAATTCCGAAGCAACACAGCTGAGGATGCAATCAGGAACTCACCACAGGGTCACTTACCACTAGGCAGGGCTTAGCAAGATAATATATATGGAAGGAAATATGACTTACTTTGGTTTTGATTGATTGACTTACTGAAGTTTACTATTAGCCCATAGGTACATATTTTTAAGATCGTTTGCTCTCAGATCAACAGTATTAAACGCTTAAAAATTAACACCATATCTAAATTAAGAGAGTAGTATTTATATAATTCTGTTATTCAAACACCATTCATTTTGATGTTAGTTTGTATCTATACTCATGTTTTTTTAATTAGGAGTGGAGAGCGTAACGCTGGCATCGCGCATAGGTTTGTTTTCGCGCATGCGTAGAAGAATTATTTACATAATCGTTGTAAACAATGATCGCGGTGCAGACTGATTAGAAAGAAATAATTTTCTCCAGTAATGACGATGGCAGATGGTTTCTAATGACGGCTTTCTCGTACGCAACTGTTGTACTTTGTAAGTACAACGGTTGCGTACTTCATGTTTTCTATACGTATAAGAATAAACATGAGTAGTAAGTATAAAATGTAGTCTTACATCTAATGTGTAAATTGTGACAGCAAATATTTTATACGCTTCTCATTGAACAAAATCCTGTAGTAAAAACATAGCAAAGAAATACAAATACAATACGACTCTACACACGCGGCCGTTTAGGAGTCCATTTTAAATCCCCGACAAAAAAGAGGAGTGTTATTAGTTTGACGTCAATGTCTGTATGTCTGTGGCATCTTAGCTCTCAAACGGATGAAACGATTTCGATGCGGTTTTTTCCCGTGAAAGCAATTTACCTTACGGTAGGTTCTTAGTTATGTTTGATGGAAATCGGTTTACAGGTTCAAAAGTTATGGGAGGAGAATGTTTGAAAGTCGGGGTTCTTTTTAATTTGCCTAGTAAATAAAGTTGTTTGTATAAAGGAAATATTTGACGCTGTAAAAATAACATACAACAAAAGAAAAGAGTTAAAAAGAGAAACGTTCGCGTGTTTTTATTTATATATGTAAAAATAAGCAAAATACTATATGTAAAAAAAACCCTGTTCGATCCTTGTAGGAGCAACTCAGAGCATCAATATGAACGACTTTTCTTATGGAACCAATGATTGAAACTCGAAAAAGAAATCGACTTTTTTATACAAAAATGTTTGGCCGGCTCGGCAATTTGTATGAAGATGTCGTTTTTTTTCTTTGAGTTTCAAGCATTGGTCTTGGAAAAAGTTGTTCATATTGACAGTTTGAGTTGCTCCTAAAAGGATCGGAAAGAGTTTTTGTTACATATTGTATATTTGCCGAAATAAGCATATTTTTCTAGTTATACGAAACAATCAATAATGATTGTTTGACAATGTAAACCACAAATGTCCGCATATCATTAGCATAGCTTCGCGATGAATAGCTCGTTATAAAAAAATCCGGTATAAATGACCTTGCTCTCTGCCAGTGAATAACAAAAACCGTTACCCAAATGACCAGTATATGGAAAACTGCCATATAAGTGCGATGAATACAGAATACAATTTTTTTTTATAACGTAATAAGCGTTGGAGAACTTACAAAATAAGGTCCCAGCCAGACGAGCGGAATTTTTTTGAGCTTGTGAGTCGTAGAAAAATTTACATTACCAAAGAGGATTGCCTTCAGGCAGTTAAACTATAGCCAAATCATTTAACACCGTGTCGGCTATTTCTTTTCCACTTCGCAAAGTCTTTGGGTGACCACTGAGATACATATTTGGAGAAGAAAAATTGGAAAAGCGCACCCTGAGTTTCGAAGCAAAGCAGCATAGCTGAGGAAGCAACTGGGAACACGCTGAGATAAAGAGTCGCAGAAAATAAGTTGCGCAATTTGTGTTCTATACAAATTCACAACTCATTTTCTGACGCCGTGTGGCACAATCACTACTTTCGAATTAAACCAAATGGAGCAAAAACTACGCAACTGATTTTTCGCGATTCACAACTCAAAAAATTACGCTCGTTTGCCTGAGCCCTAAGGTTCATAGGAATGTGCGTTGAGCATAACATAACTCGAATATACTCAGTGTGAACGGAGCGTGCGCGAGAAACGATCATGATGGTGAAATGCGTAAACATTGGCGTAAAAACTTATAGTGTTGTTTTTGAAGTGAAATATATTACAGAAACAGTTACAGTTGCTTTATGCATATAAGTGATTTTAGTGTTTTATTTTACAAAATGTTTATTTCAGGTGTTATTTTCCATGATTACCAAATTTAATTATTAGAATTTTATTGCACTTAAGATAAGTACGAAAGGTGGGTTAACGTCTTACCAATCTAATAGCACATGCGATAGAGAAAAACAGAAAAGAAGAAAATCTTAAATTGGAACTATACATGGTAATAAACACAAACGAAAATATATATATACACGGATTATATGTATAAACCAAAATAAAAAGTATATAATTTATTGAAAATGAATAAAAAAAACATGAAATCATACCTTTCTGTGATTCATTCATCTACAACCTGGAAGGGATATGCCCGTAATAAATCAAACCATGAGCTAAATACGACATCAATTTAATACAATGAAATAAAAATAAACTCCAAAAAAAAAAACAACGGTATTTCCATACAAAAGCGTGCGGCCGCCCAGGCCATTTGAGGATGTCATTTTTTTGTTTTTGACTGTTATTTTAAAATCTATTATACTATAGTGATGTAGTAATCTATAGCCGTTATTAGTACTACGGGACTTACCGCGATTATTATCATTTTTAGCCAGATATTTCGACGACCCTTTTGCCGTCATGGTCGCTGGCAGACCGAGGAACTGCGATGGATGTTCGGCTGTCAAGGGTAACCATTCGGTCTACCCTCTTTCTTAGTCGTTTGTTGCATAAGTATCTACACACAACACTGACGGTGTCCGTTCGGGAATTGTTTTTTGTTATTGTAACCGCGAAACTCTAAAATCATACATACGAGTATATTCTATAGCCCGTGGTTCGATTTATTACGGGTATGTCCCTTGCACCAGGCCTGCCACTTGCAACATGTCACTCCCCGTTTAGTTATCGAAAATATACCTACATTATTAATATGCGCGCGGCGACCACTTCGAAAGGGAAAATTCAGTTACATAAATCGTTTCAGTTCAGTGTGATAAGAATGAAATTGGCTTGCAATGAATGTCTAGGTATCTAAACGAAGAGTAAGGTATCTAAATTAAACCATAGCGCTAACCATATTCAGTAGATATTTCTTTGAATTTATTTTCTGAGTAAGACTTCTGTACGTGAGTACTAGTACTTATTCTGTGCTTTCACGTTGTATAAAAGACATTTTACTCGTAGTGTTCTTGTTTCGAAAGCACAAAGTTTTAGATCTTCAACAAACCCACTTATATCCTCAATTCCTACATGCATGTTACATTTGCAGGAGAATGACATACACCCCTTGGATATAGAAGCCTTTGATGCCTCAATGAAGGTGAAGTTAGAGACGTGTGACTGACGAGTGTGTCTAAATGGTTTTTATCATCATTGATCAGAACATCATGCTACTTAACAAATGGCTCAAAAATAGCTGAAGCTTATCTAATTTAATCAAAAAACCATCAAAAATCTCAGTGTTCATTTTTAATACATGAATGAAATTGTAACTGTTAATTCAATTTTGACCATAAGCAGATCTGTATATATTCTGCTTCGCATGATTTCTAGTATTATTTTTTTATCTATAAGATATTTTGCAAAATGTTCTGAATAAATTGCTGATATTTTAAGGGCAAGTTCAGTCCTGATACTGAACAATTTTTCCTAAATTGGGATGAACAATTTTTTTTGTATACACCTCGTATTTACATATTCCGTTATTTAATCAAGTAAAAATAAATCATTGGTAATAGTAAAAGGGTTGAATTTCGTCTGTCTTAGAGCGGCCCGATCTGAAGTACCATTTTTGAAACGCGGAGTCGAGTCATCTAAACGAATGGTTTTTCGATACAAAAAACCGAGGGAAAGGAGTTTCAAAATACTCTTTGACTTAACTTCCCTTAAAATATTTGTACTTAATTTAAAACTACTCCCTACAATATAATAATCTTAGTTTTTACTCTACAGGAGCTGCAAGATATGCAAAACAGGCGTCACCAGGATAACTTCACGCCTTCGCAGAAGAACATCCTCCCTCTAAACAGATATGATGAGGCAGACAGGGTCGTCGCAAGGGCTCTGTATGCGTTCAACGGACAGACGGCGAGAGAACTGAGCTTTAGGAAAGGAGAACTTATCCATGTGAGAAGACAGATTGACGCGAATTGGTACGAGGGAGAGGTCCACGGCAGGATAGGACTGTTCCCGTATAATTATGTTGAGGTAAGAAAAAATAAATTCACCCGCACTTTCCAGAATTTGAAGTGGATTCAGAGGTGCTATTTTCAAACACGGAGTCACTAAGCGAATGTCCATTCGTTTAGTTACACGTCTTTGTGTTGCAGTCATGCAACTACGATATGACGAAAGTCTAATTCGGTATGGCATGGAAATAGGACGATACTTTCCGACTACTAGGTATCAAATAATATAATGGAATAAAAGTCCACGTTTCTAAGGTCAGTTCGCCAAGAGCATATAAATAACGTAATTCATGTCCGAATAGCGACTGTCATTTAGTTATAGCAAACAGTTTGGCAGCTGTCGTCGCTTATCTCCCTACGGTACGAGGCACGCAGTTGTTGTTAACCACGGCCAAAACGGGTTAGCGGACGCGGTAGCCACATATTGCCATTTCATCATGGAATGCACACCAAGTGAATCGTTTGGATGATTGCTATTTTATATTTTTGTTTAAAATCATTGCTTTCTTTTTTTATGGTTTACAATTGTTTAAAATTGTATAAATAAAATTGAATAAGTTTTTAAATATTAGCGGGCCTCTATCATCAAGATAGAATGTTTTCTTTTCATTCTTATGTGTTCTTTTTGTTTCTTATTGTTAGTTTATGGTATGAACAATTTACTTAAAATTTTCTTTACTATTTCTTTGTACATTTTGTACATTCAATCCTAAATATTTATTTAGTTACAATTAAAATGTTTCAGATTATGAAGGGTGATGTAGCCCAATCACCAAAGAAGCCGATGGTCATAGAAGGCAGAGCACGAGCCAAGTTCGACTTCACGGCGCAGACCAACCTCGAACTCCCTCTAAAGAAAGGCGAGGTCGTAGTGTTGACGAGACGTATCGACCAGAACTGGTGGGAAGGCAGAAATAGCAGCAAAACAGGCATCTTCCCTGACAGCTATGTCACTGTGCTGCAGGAGCCAAGTCCCAGCAAACCTGGTAAGAATTCATCATCATATTATTCTCAAAATAGACGCTTATGTTTTTAGATCCACTACACTTTAACTTTACTACTTTATTTCTATTATTGTTTAAGTTTCCTCAGGATAGTCCTTCTTTTCGGTACAAATCAGCTTAGTTTAGCTGAATCTATTTATCTTTTTCTTAAATTGCTCGTTTTTTTCTCTTATCATCTTATCTTATCAACATAAGATGCCTGGCCAGATAATGAACTCAATAAACATACATATATAGGTATACATATTATCACTCATGCTTCCCATAGGGATGGGCCAGGTATTCCATAAATGATTAAAATACTTGTCCATTTCTTTTTAAGAATAAAAGGGGCTTACGCTCTTGATTGACTCTCACGATCAGCAAAACGTGTCTTTTTGCTATCATACTGATGGTTTCTTTTTTCAAGCTTAAAATAAGTAATAAAGTCCAAAATTCTTCTCGTTCATTTCAGAACCCCAATCCATCCACACAGGCGACAAGCCAGTAGCGTCTCCTGCCGCTCATGGACTCCTCAACGGCTCAGCCAAGAGGAGCATGGGATCGCACAGTTACATGCCGCAGCCGAACAACCCAGCTTTGTCCAATGCACCACCTGCCACACAACCATTGCCTGGTATGATTCTTCTTATAAGTACTACATTTAGGCTTGTTTCACACGTACTGCACCACAACAAATACCCGTGGCCGGGCGCTCTTTGAATGAAAATAATAGTAGAATTTACATAGATCACATTTTGTCGTCATCATCGACCGTGTACTTGATACCGAAATTCACAACTGCAAGAAACTGCAGCAACACTATTCATACGTAACCACTGTTTGACCACCTTTTGTCGCAGCGATGTGGTGGGGTTGTGGTACGTGTAAAACAAGACTTATATTATCTTATCTACAAGGGCGTCCACCAAGAATCAACAACTTTATAAAGAATATCATAGAGTCGATTCTAATTCACATAACGGTGGATCTCGTAGAAGGAAATAAATAAAATATATCGAAAATCATTTATTTCTTTCATCGCCTACTTGATCCGTAACGAGCGTTTCGAAATGGCTTCCCAGACGTGAGATGTTTCCCGATTCTGAATTTGGATTCACTAAATTCTGGTTTTGTCTGCTATATTTAAAATAGGACTGTCCGAGCAAGTCATCAATTCTTCCATTTCATCCATTCCCTTCCATTCCATCGGAAGAAATATTTCTGTGTTGAAGTGAAGGAACAATCGTACAAACACAGATACTTAAAAACATTCTTAAATGTATTACTGGACTCTGGACCAACCGATGTGATATAAATTTTTATAACCATTGAAGAGCATGACTGCTCAAGTGTCAGGAGGAATTTATTACATGCGGAATGTTCCAGAACACTGCATTACTGCATTTGTAGGTATAACATCGAGGGCATTAGTTTATCTTATCAAGTTATCGGTCACTTTATTAATTTTCAATGACTTGCCGCTATGATATTGATGAACCGACAGGTCACAGATAATTATATTATTAAATTTATACATATTTTTTTAAACTTGATTGTAGGTATTTGTAATTTTAAGTCAATAGGCATATTTGTTTTAAATTGGTCCTTCAGTTGGCTTACTGACTAACAAAAAGTGACAAAGACACAGCGTATTTGCATCCTTAGGGCTCAGACAGATGACGAACAGTATGCCAGTGACAGATTACGTCCCCAAAGTGCCATTTTTGAAACGTGGAGTAAAGAAATGGTTTTTCATATATAATAATTGGCCAAGTGCGTGTCGGGCCAGACAGACATGGCGAAACTATAAGGGTTCCTTGTTTACTACGGAACCCTAAAAAACCGTTCGTTTAGTGACTCCGCGTTTGAAAATTGGCATCACTGGTCGCAAACTGATGACTGTACCTGTTTTATTTTTAACTATAATGGCTCTAGTTTAATTAACAGATCTCGTCGACCGTCCGAAGTGTGCTTGTGAATGTTTTTGTTGCACGAGATGCTTCATAATCCTTTAGGGTCAGTTCAGACAGAGAGGAAAAATGCTCGAGCAATTTATTAACTCAATTGTAAAATAAGACCGTATTACCATGTCATTAAGTGTTTAAACCTATGAACATAACATGAACCGCGCGAGCTCGCGTCTTGCACTATATGCCAATAGTTTAAAGTTTATTTTCGAGTGTCGTAAAAAAATCCTCTCCACTGTGCTCCTCTCTGTTCGAACTGATCCTAAGTCATCTCTGAAGACAACCACAGGAAGAGAAGCAATGGTATTATTTCAGGCATCTTTTATTCCATGGTTGAGTTTTCGCGGTTTATTCAATGTTCAGTTGTCACTGTTGATTTGTATATTTCAGGCTATGTGGCAAAGCCTGCACAGGTGACGTCAACGCCATCTGAGCGCGGGTACGGGCCGCCAACGACACCGGGCGTGGACCTTAACAACACGGAGCCGCTGTACGTCGACACCAACGCAGAAGCTGTGCCGTAAGTAGTTGATATACAGAATTATTATGAAGTTCGTAGCATAGTTTAACCGAAAAATTTTATAGTATGTAGAAACTTACACTTAATTATAAGGTTCTACCTCATTTCATCATAAAAGTTATTAGCCGACAAATGCAAACCTAAAATCTCGCATTTAAATGTCACTGCCCCCTATCGGGCGACTAGCTTGCCACAAATTAAATAAACAAAATAATAAATAAATATATAGGGACGAAATTACACTAGCCCCAAAGTAATTTCGAGACTTGTGTTATGGGGTACTAACTCAGCGATTCTATATTTTATAACAAATACATGGATAGATAAACACCCAAGACCCAGGACAATTAAAAACAAATTCTAATAATTTTGGATGTTAATATTTATACGAGTACTTGCTTTTTAGGTACCGTGCCATGTACAAATACAGGCCACAGAACCCAGACGAGTTGGAGTTGAACGAAGGAGACACGGTGTACGTGCTGGAAAAATGTGACGACGGCTGGTACGTCGGCTCCAGCCAGCGCACTGGACGCTTCGGCACCTTCCCAGGTATGCCACCAAACAACCACATCTTTTTCATCGTCATTATCTCAACCCTCACATTGCTGAGCATATGCTTTGTTGATGCCAGCCATCTGTATCCTATACTGCTCAGTTGCGACTCTTTGCTCGAGGTTTGTCGCTTCTACTTAGTTCAATGCAATAGCTTTCCTGACACTGTGTACGTGCTGGAGAAGTATGACGACATTTTGGTGACACCTTCCCAGGTATGTCACCAAACAACCACATCTTTTTCATTGTCACTATCTCAACTCTAGCACATTGCTGAGCATACTCTTCGTTGATGCCACCCATGTGTATCCTGTGCTGCTCAGTTATGACCCTCAACTTTGACTATATCGTCAATCAATGTCATTGCTGAAGGTCTGTCGCTTCTTATTGGTGAAATGCAATAGTTTTCTTGATACGGTGTACGTGCTGGAGAAGTGTGATAACGGCTGGTACGTCGGCTTCAGCCAGCGCACCGGATGCTTCTGCACTTTCCCGGTTAATTTTATCATTACCAGTCTTTATTAATGTAAGAGACTGCTATAAAAAAGACCAAACTCTACCATAACATATCCAAGAACAGCTTCTTGTGTTCAGAAGAATTTTTTTTCACCTTCAGGCAGGCCTTTGTCACTCCCCGTTTAGGTATCGAAAATACACCTACATTATTACTATGCGTGTGGCGACCAAGGCGGGTTTGTTCAGAGTAATAAGAATGAAATTGGCTTGCAATGGATTTCTAGGTATCTAAACGAAGAGGTGAGGAGTTCTGACGCGAGCTAAATTAAACTATAGCGCTAACCACATCGAGAAGATATTTCTTCGAATTTCGTTTTTGAGTAAGACTTCTGTACGTGAGTATTAGTATTTATCTTGTGCCTCAAGTGTTAATCTATAATCTTTCTGTTTTAAGGTAACTACGTAGAGCGCATCTGATAGCGCGAGACGTCACTGCTGCGGCGCCTGCGCCGCGCCGCTTTCTGCGCTCGGCGGCCGCGCTGACACACAGCATCTGAACTACAAAACAAATAAACACGTTGACGTACAAATCTATAGTTCGACCAAATATTAGTTGCATTGGGTACAATGGAGAACACAAATCAACTAAAATTGTAAATAACTTGAGCATTGAAAAAAGTGAAAGGTGATAAACAGAGTGAGATCGGAAAGAATTGGGTAGGACACATCAGTAGCAAGTCAAAACTCTACTGTTGAAATAGATTTGTACAACAACTTTGAAGTACATGTCAATGATGTCACAGTTATACAATATCAAAGTACATCTTTATGACACGATTAAAATATTGGAGAAACGAGATCATTACAGTTAAGATAAAGATAATTATGATATCGGCCTTATTCATTGTAAGAACAAGGACTAAATTATCTTAGCCATGACGTTTTGTAATGTTTTCTATAAGTCGTGTTCTCATATCCAATATGATTAACAATATACCTAGTTAACTTATTACCATTTTCACACGTTATTCAATGTTACTGCCTGAAAACTGCTAATGAATTTTACTGTCAAAAGTACAATATATAGTATTATAGATAAATTTTCAAATCAACCAATTGTAATCAGTAGATAAGTTTATTTGATTCTGCATCAATTGCAGTTAGTTAAACCCCTACATTGTGTCAGTAAAGTGTATCCAAAGTTGTTTACGCGTCCCAAAGAGTATGTTAATTCGGATAATTATGAAGTTGTATAATTGTATAAAAAATAATAAAAATACTTATATACCTGTACAATTTGTTTAGTATAGTTATTTATTTAAAACATAGGAGTGAGGGTATAAAGCTCGTCTTTTAAAAGTGACGTTTTAAAAGAATGCAGCTGCACGTGAATTACTAATAAATTCTTATAACTAACAAATATTTTCTATATTTGACGGTGTTATATCGGCAAAGGTCAAACTTTGAAATTAACCAGTACCTTATGAACGATAACAAAGTTTCGACATTTTGTGTAGATCGGCTACCGACTTTTACTAAAATACATTTTATACAATAAGATACATCTCTATAAAGTGCATACAACCCAGTATAGGTAATAGTTACCACATTAACATAATTGTAATCATGTAATTGTAATACTCAGACAGTTATGCAATGGTTAGTGTATATAGGGCGAGTAACTTTTGGCAACGGTTGACAATACGATATGGTATGCTTAATTTTAATGCTTAGTTTTAAAGGAAGAAACTGTCCTGACAGCAAGGCATCGGCAGCAAGGATCTAGCAAAATCATCGAAATAATTTTTGTTCTGCGTTGTCGCAATCTTGCCTTACGTGATAAAAAGGCTTGTTTCACTCGTACGTACCACAACAAAAACATGGTCAAATGCCATTTTATACAAAAAGAATAGTAAAAGTAGAAAAGAATTTAGATGGACCTCATTTTGCCATCATTACCAATATCAACTGCGTAGTTAATACCGATATTGATACGCAACGAAACTGAAGGGACAGTTACGACTTATAATCACTACTTGTATATTATAAATTTTTATGCTTGACCTTTTGTCTCTGCGATGTGGTGTGGTTGTGATGCATGTGAAACAAGTCTAACTTGCACGCAAGAAAGCGGTAGTACACACGATATAAATCTTGTCGATGGTTAATTTATGATGGTGTGCTGTCAGGCGGGGGCTTGTCTATTGTATCTGATGAGCCCTGAGTGAATTCTTAATTTCAGTTTCGCCGCAATTGGAATGGATGATTTTTAATACTAGTCATGGGGCAGATTTTGTATATTTTTACATTGTTATCAAAATCTTTTATTTCTTTATTATATCAATAATTTATACAAACTTATATATGTACATATACTAATAGTTATTAATGTGTAGACGGAAAATTTTATATGAAATGTATCAATGTCAAATGCAAGTGTTCCCATAAATCTTATGAAATAATATACAAAATGGCGTCGGCTATAGCCTCTAACTTTTACGATATTTTGAGTATGTAAGAGTTCGATACATAGCGCCATACATATGAAAGGTAGGTTATTTTAAATTGGGTGCAAAATTCAAAGTTAGTAAGAAACTTTCCTAATGCTTTCCCATTGACTGATACGAAAAATTTTCATATATAAACTACTTAGATCGCATGACTCAAATTGTACGAACCAAGTATCAATATAATTTATACTATAAGTACATTCATAAGGAAAAGTTTAGTATGCTTGCCTGAACCTCTTTTAAAATATATGCACCTAGTTTAAACTGACCGTATAAGGGTCAGTTCATATACAGAGGAAAATGCTCAAGCAATTTACTAACTCAATTTAAAATAAGACCGCATTAGGTACTATAGCCTAAGCCTAAAGTATAAAAACGTTTAAACATGACAAAATGCTCGCGTGGTCTCGAGACCGCGCTCGAGTTTTGCAGTTTATGCTAATCATTTAAAGTTTATTTTCGAGTTTCATAAAAAGATCCTCTCCGCTGGTCTCCTCTCCGTCTGAACTGACCTTAATATTATAAGTATCATCATATTACAGTATACCAAAGCTACTCTCCTCTCGCCCTATGTAAATGCGCTTGATTTGTGTAGTAGGTATGCAGCTTTTTTTATGTTAACCCTTGTATTGTTGTATTTAATTCGTTAATTTATTTTTAAAGCACAAATGTTTTTATTTTGTTGTTGACACCTCGACATACGATATAACATTAACCGCTATTGTTCAAAATCATCACACCTAATAAAATAATCTTTCTATTTAAAAATTTGTTTTATTCATATGTCCTACTATGGAACTATGAGTATAATTCAGTGGACTAACTTTATGGAGGTAGGTACGTACATGCAGGATTGTTATGAATATTTTAGCAAGAAGAGTTTGCATCCATAAAAACACTGGGCAACATAGTAGCGCCGCTGCGTCGCTGTTTCAGAGCTGCAAGTTGCAAGAAAGCTACAAAGTCAAAGATTTTTATTCAACGTAGTATAAATTTACCTATTATTGAAGGTGTTTTTTCTTTTAATATTTAAGTGCCAAAGCTAAAAACTACTACAATCAGAGATAATGGCTATGGGTTATTCTTTGGCTACAATATACTATTGAAGCGTCTATTAGGTGTGCACAAAAGTTGAGGTGTTTGTAAAAAGGTTTTTAGAACAGCTTCAGATTGAAGAGACATATGCATTCTTACATTTTGAAAAAGATAAGAAAAATTAAATTAAAGGAATTAAAAGTTTAATTACATATCAATTAAATATCATTTTACAATATTATAGATTCAAAAGCTTCATAAGAGGATAGATAACCAGTGAGCGAAAAATAATAAAATTAAGTACTTAAGATCCAAAACCTAGTTACAACTTCGGTTACAAAGAGGTCGCGTCATCGTTTCAACTTAAATATGGCCGCGTGTATTTTGTTTCTTTTGCTTCGAAATCGAAGAAAGTGACATGCCGTTGCTTAGCAACGGCGCCAAAGTCGATACATCAAAACATTGGATTGTTTGTATTTTCCGTACGAATTTATTTTTTCATTGATTATCAGTAAATTAAGAATAAAATAAAATGACGGATACGGATTGGAGAGAGATACTGAGTTTCTCTCAGAAGGAACTAAGACAAGCTGACAAGGACAAACTTTGCGAAAGCCTATCGTGGATGGAGGCCGATGATATCGAACTCAATTTCACGGACTTAAAAACTTTGTTTAGACTGGCACAAGATATACTCAAATATAAGAGTGAGCAGGTACTTAATATCTAAAAATATTTACTTGGTTTTACTTCTCCTAACATTTGTCAAAAATAAAATGAAGGATAATTATAATATCCTTCATTTTATTTATAAATAAATAAATAAATTTATTTATTTATTTAATTCCATTCCCGACACATATATACCTATGCCTTTTAATGTTTGCCCTATATTAGTTTTCCCATACCATGAGTTGTCCTGGGTCTTGGATGTTTATCTACTTCTGTATTTATTATAAAATATAGTATCGGAGAGTTAGTATCCCATAACATGAGTCTCAAACTTACTTTGGGGCTAATAGGGGTGACGACAGCGTTATAAAAGTATAATTGTAATTAGTCCGTCTTTTAGATTATCAAAAAATTATGGACCCATATTTTTCAGTTCGCCAAAAAAGTAAAAATTCACAAAGATACGAAGCATCAAAGTTCCGGAGTGGGGGCTTGCGACGTCAGCTCTATGTAAAAATCATACGTAGCCGTGGCGTCATGCAAAATGTCAATGCGCTGTATCTTTGTAAATTTTTTATTTCTCAGAGAAAATAAAAAATAATATTTTTTAATAATCTAACCGATGGGCTAAAAATATTTTTCCATTCGTTATGCCTATACAATTAGTGTAATTTGTCCATATATATATATTTATATTTATTTATATATATTTCGTGTGTCAGTAGTTCGCATTACTGTGAGGTAAAAAAATAGTGCAATTCAATTCCAGGTAAACAATTTGCTAGGGCAGCTAGAGTATTCTCAACGAAAATCAAAGAAATCGAAGAATAAAGCTGTTGTTGGTAAGTTATTGTAAAACGTCCGTTTCCTTATTACATTAACAGTTATTTTCAGTTACTATGTTCTATAAGTAAAAATAAAAATAAAAATAAAACTTCCGGAACAAAATTGATTGTAATTTAGTCAATTGAATTAATTTTGTGGAATATGTTAATCAAGTATCTTCTTTTTTGGGGTTCCGTACCCAAAGGTTAAAAACAGAACCCTATTACTAAGACTCCGCTGTCCGCCCTTCCGTCCGTCTGTCTGTTTGTCACCAGGCCGTATCTCATGAACCGTGATTTTTCATAGATAATGGTACGGAACCCTTCGTGTGCGAGTCCAACTCGCACTTGGCCGGTTATTTATCTTTATTTTACAATGTCATAGATTCACCAGCAAAAAGCTCTGATAGCATATTAGAAACTATAGCACACCAAGAAGAAGTGATAAAAGCGAATAAGGAAATATTAGAGCAGCTGTACGCTGACATAGCTGAGCTGGAAGGTCGGAAGAATAAGCTGGAAAAAGATGACGTTATCGACAAAGACAGTGAATCAAGCCGCGACGCTCTTTCCGAGATAAATGCTCTAGCGCAGTTGGAAAACGAAATTACTGTGAAAAATCGACATATACGAAAACTACTCGCTGATGTGAAAGTAAGTTTACTGAATATAAAAAAACCCCTAATTATTTAGAAAAATAATATAGTATACTATTTAGGTAATATGTATTTTACAGTTACTAGAAGAAGAGAATACATCATTCAAGGAAAAAGTGTCGATCCTTAAGGATAAACTAACAGAGGCTACAAAATTGATTGAAAATTTCACACAGCAACTGCTTACCATGAGCCGTGAAAACTCTAATATAAAAGGTTAGTAACGTGTGCCTACCTAAATTTATTTTGTCGCCTATCTTAGAGCTTATTAACATTCATAATTAAATACATAGTAAGCCTCCTCACGCCTTTTTAAGTTCTTCTTACCATATTTCTGGAAGACAAAAAAATGCTTCACAACGTACATATCCGCAAAATAAGTACATTTGCTTGCAGAAATCCTAGGAAAATCAGAAGAAACCAAATCGGAACTATCAGAACAAGTAGAATTATTAAGGAAGCAGCTGTTTGAAAAAGATAGTAGCAGAGAAAATATTTATGAAGAAGTAAAGTCTAAAGTACAACATTGGAAGGTATATCTCATATATACAGTCCTTTTTATGTTACGGCGTCTTTTTTAGTGAATGGACCTATGGACCTACGCGGTTTAGGGTGATGGAGTTATTATATATTTTTTTGCAATTTCATTATAACTAGCTGCGCTCGACTATTTTTATGAAAATCATTTTTTTTGCCTTGTCTCTCCCTAAATAACGAGTTTCATCAAAAGCGTTAGAGCCGTTTTCGAGATCCGAGATAAGATACAAGAATTGCTCGTCCAAAGTACTGCTACTGCTGTACATAGATAGATAGATAGATTTCCAGTTGATCGATCTAGAGCGGGCTGCATCCAGCGCCTTCCAGCGATCTTGATCAGGTGGTCAGACCACTTTGTGGGTAGGTGTCCTACGAGTACGCTTCGCTTGCCAGTATATGGTCGCCATTCGAGAACCTTTATAACCATCGGCCATCGGTTCGTCTCGCTATGTGTTCCGCCTACTGCCACTTCAACGAGCTAATCTGCTGGCCTATGTCAGTAACTTTTGTTCTCTTACGAATTGCCTCATTTCTTTTTCAATCACGTAGCGTAACACCAACCGACTCTCCATAGCGCGTTTAAAGACCTTGAGCCTTCTAATAAGACCCATAGTATGGGACCACGTTTCAGAGCCATAAGTTATCACTGGTAACACACATTGGTTGTAGACTTTAGCCTTGAAACACTTAGGTATTTTGGACGAGAAGACACTACCTAGCTTCCCACACTCTTCCCAAGCGAGTCGGATTTATCGAAAGACCTCTTCCTCGAAGCTGGAACTTCCTGCCTGGATCAATTCACTCAGTCACGCAATTCACGCCCCTACCTGTTTGTGTTGGGAGCTTCACTCGTGAAGTTGTAGACCATTATATACATTACATTACAGCACTTACATTAAACTAGTCGTTTACCATTTGTATTAATATTGACATTAATTTGACGTTTTTGACATATTTTTTATAGAATATAGCACGTACGAAAAAAGCAGAAATAGAGAAACTTTCCAATGAGAACACAAAATTGAGAGAAAATTTAATACGAGCAACAAAAAGTTATCCGTCCTCACCTACTAAGGTAAAGCGTCTAATGAAATAACAGTACATTTTCAATTTTATCATAATTACAGTTTTTGCTGAATATACTTACAATTTAACATTTTCATAGGAAAAGAATGAGGAGGAATTAAAAATA
The DNA here is from genome assembly GCA_943193695.1 of Acrobasis suavella. Taxonomy (NCBI): domain Eukaryota; kingdom Metazoa; phylum Arthropoda; class Insecta; order Lepidoptera; family Pyralidae; genus Acrobasis; species Acrobasis suavella. The sequence continues at coordinate 6,946,590 of OW971935.1, forward strand.
AAAGAATTACAAGCTAAATTATCAGAAGCTTCAAAAGAGATAACACAGTCAGCGAAAATAATAGAACTACTAAAATCAGAAAATCAACAACTGAAATCAATCATTCACGAAATCCCGGAATCCGTATCTGAAGTCAAAAATGAAAGCGACGATGGAAAAGAAAGGGCAATGATAGCTAAACTAAGAAAGAAAAATAAGATATTGACAGTTTCTTTACAAGAAGCAGAAGAAATGTTAAATATAAGAGAAAAGGAGGTAAGTTTTTTGAACGTGTAAATGACTATAGGTACATCATAAATAAGGATTTTCTATAATTTGTTTTATTTTCAAAGTTAACAGAAATAACTTCACAACTTCAACAAGTTCAATCAGAAGAAGGCATCAGTATCCTTTTAGATGGGATTAAAAGTAAGAAACGTGAATTAAAATTCAAAGACGAAGGTATTAAGTCGTTAGTTCAAGAAGTTAATTCTCTCAACCAGTCGATGGACGAATTGCAATTAGAAAATGAAACCCTGAGGTAACTTATATTTACTTATATATCTGACTCTACTAAAAAGTTCCAAGAAAATAAGTAAGTCACTATATACCTATACTATGAAACTTTTACAAACATTTTTTGAAAATACAAAAAAGGAGTGTTCTATGTTTGACGTGTTTGGGTATCTGTTTGACACAAGTATACTTAAAAGTTATTTTAATAGTAATGCATTATAATTTTAGTCAATTCTTGCCCTTTTATACGTTTTGTTTTTTTTATAGACAAAAACTAAATTTACCATCAAATTCAAAAGTTCCAACTAAAGGAATTTTAAGAAAATTTCATGACTTGGAGGATAAAGTTAAAGAGTTGACAGTTGAAACAAACGATACAGAAAACAAATTGGTTTCTGTAGAGCTAGATAATCGTAACCTAAGATTAAAAAACGAGAAATTGGTAAAAGTACTTCACACTTTAGGTTACAATAAAGATAAAATCAAAGAAATTTACGAGAATACTGATAGTGATAGTGAACAGGCAGATAAAGAAACAAAGTAAGTAATGTCATGATGGTACTACGATTGTTTAAGTTTATACGAGTACCTTGTGTAAAATTATATTTCTTTTATTTTTTTAGAGTAAATTTTGATAGTAATCATGATTTACAACAGAAAAATGATCGAGAAAAAGAACTAAAAGACATTATTGAAGAAAATGAAGGACTTAGAAGAGGACTTCAGGATATCCTTAATTTCTTAAAAGATAACAGTTAGTAGTAGCATTGATACCAGCGGATGTTAATGATTTAACAATAAAGCAAAAAGTATATTTTCTATAACACTTAAATAACATTTTAGGCACTACATCGTCTGGTATTCTCACGTTACAATGCCCGAGCTTAGAAGCAATATTACGAGCAATGGAAGCTCGTCACACAGCTGGTTGGTTTGCTCCGCACATGGCTACAGTGCTAGAGTTAAGAGCAGCCTTGGGTGGTAAAGATGCACTGCTCACTGCTCTTCATGAGGCCAGGTATGAACAAAATAGTTATAAAATATGATATTCTACTGTCTATGTATACCAGTTCGTACATAGTTAAATTATAATATATTGTGATATGCTTACCATATAATAGTGGCAAGTATAATTAATTTGTAAATATTACTTAAACTTCAGGAAAGAAACATTTGATGTTATGGCACAACTTGAAAAAGAGTCGCAAAGGTGTAAAAATCTTCAACAGAAAATACATGAAATGGAATCTATTGACGCATCCAATAATAATGCACAGAAAAAACAGTTACTTGATAAACCTGTAAATATTTCCGAATTTGGGTCTTGGATGGCAGACACTGAGCAAAACAATGTAGATTTATTTGACAAAAGTGAAATCGAGTTATTGCATATCAAGAGTAATTTATTGTATGAAAGTCAACTAAAGAAGAGCTTAGCCTATTTTCACGAAAGATTTAAAATATTATTTGATAAAATGACATCTACAACAATACAAGCTACTGATGATTTAAATAAGTGGTCAATTCAAGAGGAACAATATAAAGCCGAGATAGAAAGTTTAAAAGCACAACTCTATCAAAAAGAAGACGAAGATATCAGTGAAAATTCACCGGGCATAATAGAAATACCAAACACAAGCGTCTTACAAAGAAGATGTACTTATTTAGAGGAGTCTTATACATACATAAGAACTTTAAATGAAAATATGAAAAATGAGATTCTACAAAGCAAAAAGGACGCCATGACACAAACTTTTGAGCTTGAAGCTAAGATCCAAAAATTAATTATTTCAATCGCTAGCCTTACCGATAAACTTCGATATTCTGTACCATTTGACTTATTTTGGAAGCAGAACATGATAATGACTGAAACTATAAGTAAATATAGAGAAATAATAAATAGTAAAATAAGCTCTCAACAGGATTCACAAGATATGTTCAATACATTGGAACGTGAAAGAATAAATATTTTAAATCTAATCCGACAAGATATTTTAAAATTTTCTCAAACTGAATATAGGGGTAATAAAAAAGTGTTTATCAATTTTATTTTACTATTTATTTACATGAATGATTTGACAATATTTCTAACATGCTTTCAGAAAATAATGTTAATTCTCTTTATGATTCACATTTAGAAGAAACTATAATAAAAAGCCAACTGAAAAATGTGTGTGATGAAGTCCAAAACAAAAATAAGCGAATCGAGTTTTTGGAAAATGAAAATGCAAAATTACAAGATCAGCAAGGGAAAATTATGTAAGTAAACAAATATAAAAATAAGAAACTCTAAAACAAGTCCATTTCTAAATAATGAACATTACCTTCCTATGTTTTTCAGTGACAATACATTACCTGCTATCACAAAAGAAGAAGTGGAGCTGATAACAGAAAATTCAAAGAAGTTAGCAAATGATAATAATTTACTTAAAGAGCAATGCCAACACGTTGGAAGTCAATTAGATATTGCGCTATTGCAGGTTTTCATTTTTCTATTTATGTACAAAGCTTAAATATTGTGTTAGTACATACTTCAACTAAAACGTTATTTTTATTTAGTTACAGGATAGTCAACAAAGACAACTGAGCAATGACATGGAAATAAATATGCTAAAACATCAAATTCTTGATTTGCAATCGACTAGTGATAGCAAAGCTATACTTGCAAAGTACGTAATGTGTCGATGACACTCATTATAGTGTTTAGAATAAACTTAAATAACATCATGTTAATAAAACGCCTTACTTCCTTCCTTTTTACATTTATTATACTGTATAATTAATCACTTTGTCCATAACATATATACAAGAATTGCTTGTTTAAAGTATAGGATATGATTTACACTTTCATCGTCGATACTTGTCGTTATTGTGAAATAAATGTAAAATATGCGAAAATAAATAATTTCAGCCATATAACGTCCTCTGCTGGACGAAAGCACCTTCTAAGGATTTCCAGAATGACCGATCTAAAGCGGCCTGCATCCAACGCCTTCCAGCGACCTTTATCAGGTCGTCCGACCACCTTGGAGATACATAGGTGTCCTACGCTTCACTTGCCGGTACGCTTCTTGCTCCATCGGCCATCGGTTCATCGCGCTATGTGTTTCGCCCACTTCATTATAGTGTTTACAATAAACTTAAATAACGTCATGTTAATAAAACACCTTACTTCCTTTATTTTTAATAATGATATTATTTTAACTGATACATACAAACTAATAACATCTTTACGAGTATCTCTTACAAAGCAGACAGAGCCTAGGGCCATAAGCCTAAGGCCAAGTTAAGCGTAGAGGTGGGCGAGTAGTTAAAAAGAGAATCCAGTTGTGACGGGTTGTTATCCAAATATTGATTAAATCTGAATTCGTATGTAACGATTAATTTATAAGTTTTATTTTTAAAGAAATCAATAATACCTGATTACACTGAATTCCTCAGATTGAGTGGTGAAGTTTTAGTGGCACATTTGCAAGCATCCGAAAGTTTTAAAAAGATTGAGAGACTTAACGTTGCTCTAAACAACGAAAGACAACTCAGAGTAGAAACAGAGGAAATGCTAAATGCGCGACAGAAAGTTTTTGATATTTACAGTCAAAGATATGAATCAAAATTCAGGTAAACTTGTTTTTCGAATAATAATCGTGTTCTGGCTAATATAACAATATATTATTCCTTGCAATTTTGGATTTTATATAATTTTTAATTTTAGGTACATGTACAAGGTCATGCAAATTTTAAGACAACAATATCAGGGAAGTATACCACTAGCTTCTATAGAAAATTATTTGAATAAAATTGAAGATCACTATCGCAAAACGCAGGCCGTCAATGAAAAATTAACGGAAATAGAAGACTTACAATCTACTCTTATGACTAAACATACTATTTTTGAACAAATATTAGATTTATCTAAGAATAAATGTTTGGAAGAAGAGGATGGTTGTCCTCATAAAATAAAAAATATAGTAATGGTAGGTTATTGTTGCTTATTTCAATTTATTTAGGTATCTTTCCTTAATCGCAAAATATTAATTTAAAATATAATTTTACGTTTAAGGAAGGAATGCATACTAGAGATTTGGATCATTTAAATCAAAAAATCAAAAATTTTGAGCAATCTCACGAAGAATTGAGCAAACAGTATAATAGTCTTGAAAAAACACTTATTCTTTTAAATCAAGGTTTTGAGAAACCCTCTACCACTGTTATCAAGAATAATGTAGATGAAAAGGATAATGTTCTAAATATGAAGATTGAAGATATTTATTCGGATGATGATTCAAGCTCTAATCGTAAGTGAAACATATTGTAATACTAGATATTTACTTTGAATTTTATAGATTAAAATATAATATTCCTTGTTTTCTGATTTCAGTTAGCAAAACAATTTCTTTGCCTCAACCTCAAATTTTAAAGCCATCAAAAGATATGATCGATATGACAACTATTCGCAAAGAAGATATTAATCATGATTTAGGTGATGGGAAAATTACGGATTATCAAAAAATCAGAACAAACGTTTCTAATATGTCAACACAAACCAGAGATATTAAAATTACGAGAACGATCAAAAGTGTGCAAACAAGTGAAGATAAAGTTCTTGATGAACTAAAACACACAATAAATGACCTTAAAAGAGACAATGAAAAAAAGAGTAAAGAATTAAAGGAAGCTATATCATTAGCTAAGCAAAGAACTGAGGAACAAACAGACATAAATACTGAAAGAATAAAATTAGAAACTGTAATTCAACACCTCAAGGAAACTATTGAGCAAAAGGACAAGAAAAATGATATTTTGTCTGCTACGTTAGATAATTTAAAAGTTAAACTTGATGAATATAGGCATCAGTATATAGCTGAAAAAAATAAATCCAAAGAATTCGCTAAGGAAGAGCATAATTCTATGCTCCAACTTATCCAGCAGTTAGAACATGATAAAAACGCTATAGTAATAGAATACAACCAACTTTTACAGAATGAACGAGATGTGTATGCTAAATCGATAAAAGAATTAAATTCAAAACTAGTAGAAATAAAATCTGAATTAGACAGGTATTTATGAATTAAATTGACTATGGAATTGAGTAACGTCATTTTATTAAGTCTTCTAATTATAATGAATTTTGGAACCTTTTGCCCATCAATCACTTCAGAGGCATGTAAACAATATAACTTGTTGTACGAAGAATTTACGTAATAATCTTTGTGTTCTAGGAAAGCAAGTGACATTGTCACTCCAAGCGGTGAAGTTCATAAGGAAATTATAACAAAATACACGTTGAAAATTACTGAGCTTGAAGACAAATGTTTCAAATTAGAAAATGAAATGGATAATCGGAAAAGTGAACTGTGTGTAAATTATTTCTGTTTATTAGTACATTAAAAAATCTGATTAAAATACATTTTATGAACTTCACAATAAAGTGTGATAATTTCGTGATTATATTTGCAGAAAAGCGTGTCAAAACGAATTAGATCGGTGGAAAGATCTTGCTTCTGAGAGACTTATTAAAATGGAACAATTGAATTATCAACTACAACAAAGACATTGTCAGGAGGTGAGTAAATCTGATTAACAAATATCTAATGGAAATTTTTTTGTTTGTAGTTTTTGCATATTTAAAAAGAAGAGAGCCATGCCTGTCACGTAGATTTGCTGATAATGTTACAGGTTGAGTCGTATAAAGCAGAGAATCAACATTGGCTTACCCAGCTGAATGAAACGCAGCGTGAACACATGGAGCTGCGCACGCGCCTCTCCGAACAGAAAGCTATCCATATAAAACAGTTAGCTGATAGAGATGCGCAGATTGAACAGTTGCGTACCGTTGTACAGAATTTAAAGGTAAATTATTACAGAATTTAAAGGTATTTTTATTTTGTATGAAACAATTTTCAGTGCGTCAATCTGGTATAAAAAAACTAGTTTTTGTAGATCTAACAGATGAAATAAACTTTTTTCAATAGTTTGTGATACTTATTTTATTCATATAGTGAATAATGTTCTTACTGGCAAATTGTCTCCAGCAAAGCATTTTCTCAATCTCAATTCTTTTTAATATCTCCTAGAAAAAATGTTTTATATTTTAGGCCCAAATAATGAACATGCAGACCATGATATCAGTGCACGACCCCAGCTTCGACTTGTCTGCTATTGCGGAGGTGGAAGAGCCCAGCGATGTCCAGTCACAACATGACTCTGACAGACTGGAGATCAAGTTCGAATCAACGATCGACTTGCGAGACATGCAAGACGATATCATTAGACTACCAGCGTCATCGACCACTATTTGGTAAGTTCGTTCTTGCAGCGACACTGTAGAGATGCTGGTTATATGTGCTCTCAAACCCACACTTTTGTGTATTCTAATCTAAAACATAAATTCAACATTTTAGAATATTTTTAATATTTATTATTTATTATTCTATGGTCTCGAATAGTAAGTAAATATTTATATAATTTTGTAAAATTCAACAACAGCAGCCTTAAATAAATCTATTTATTTGAAATTCGGTATTAGACTCATTTTTTTTTTATTATTCATATCAACAAGTAACATGATACAAAACCAAAAATATAAATAATAATTTGACTCCGCTCAAAAATAAGCAAGTTAAAAGCCTTTCAAATCCGGTGGCAGGAGAAACTGACAAATAACAGAAAAAGGATGCATATACTCCCGCGTGACGTCACTGTCATTAGGTGTCACGCTTACGAAAGAGATAGCGAGATGTTCCCACCACGCTCCCACTCTTATATTTAAAATGATAATTGCTGCCTCATTTAATAACAAAACTTTCTATTTTTGGAAAACGGCTTTTTGTTAGTGTTATTTGTTAATAGTATAAAATATTGTCCAAAAACAAACAAAGTCAAATAGTCTATTTGTTTGTAGGCAAGAATCACTCATTGATAGACTGCGTCGTGAGAAACAGATGACCACCAAGCAAAACGTGATACTTCGGAGGCAGATAAAAGCCTTGGCAGCGAGGGAAAGAAGAGCTCGTCTTGATGCTCAGAACTTGAAGAGCCAAGTATTTAGAATGTAAGTATTTTTATCCACAAAATGCTCAATAAAAGTTTCATTTTTATTTTTTATTAGCCTATCGTGTTTCATTGCCAAAAAAAGCCTCTTATTTAGTCTACTAATAAACTAGCAAGTGCAGTGGACATTCTGAGAATAGGCTGATCTAAAAAACCGGTCAAGTGTTCCTTACCCATGGGGTAAAAACGGGACCCTATTACTAAGACTCCCCTGTCCGTCCGTCCGTCTGTCTGCCACCAGGCTGTATTTCATGAACCGTGATAGCTAGACAGTTGAAATTTTTACAAATGATGTATTTCTGTTGCCACTATAACAACATATACTAAAAACAGAATAAATATTTAAGAGGGCCTCCTATACAACAAAGGTGTTTTTTATAGATAATGGACCGAACCCTTCGGCCCCCCACTTGGCCGGTTATTTTAGTATTCTGACGCCCCGCCACCGCGGCGATATCGTGGGTCAGATCAAATGCAGACAAAATCGATGCATCGCAGCAGCTAGAATAATGTGTAAACGCTCATAGCATAACTGTAGCATAATATTTTTGACTAAATACTCAATCATTTATTGCTTCCTTAGTGTACATACAGGTCTTTGATTTTTAAATAGGATCAATTAAAGGCCCTGACGGGCGCTGCAATGAGAAAAGGGCTATTTTAAAAAAGGTTAAATTAATGTATTCTCATGCACAAGTTATATTTATTGTTAAGGTACAAAATATCATATCGTTTTGGTAGTTTTCTCCTCCCAACGAAAAAGAGCGGTGTTTGAGTTTGACGTGAATGTCCGACTGTCTGTTTGACTGTGTGTATGTCTGTGCCATCGTAGCTCTCGAAAAGATGGACCGATTTCAATGCGGTTTTTAACGTGAAAGCGAGTTCCCTTGCGGTGGGTCTTATAGCTATGTTTGATAAAAATCGGTTCAGTTGTTTAAAAGTTATTGAGGGTTACGGCTTTAAAGTCGGGTTGTTTTAGTTCCCTAGCAAATAATAGATATAGATATAGATATAGCGCTACGTATATCAATTGGAATATGTAGTTCCGTTACTCATCACTAGATGGCGTTTGTGAAAATCGGGGTTTTTTAATTTGCCTGGCAAAGAACTTGTATCATTACAGAAGTACATCGGGCGGTAAGGCGGTGTCAGCTGAAACTGCAGCTTTGCACAACAAAATAGCAGCTTTACAGTCGCAACTCTCCAGTGCTCGTCGGGACACGCAGTCTTCCATCGCGATTTGGGACAAATGGAAGAGGTAACCTTAGAAAATCATACTGAATTTTGACGGTTGATTATTTTGACACGGACCCAATTTTGAAAATCAATACGTGGGTCACTCAAAAAGTTTGCCGAAAATAAAAAAATAGGGTTCTCATGGTAATTTCTTTTTGTTAAATCTTTTCAACGTACTCTCCGCCAGCCCTTTACAAAGTTTCATGCGTTTGAACCAATTTTCGAAACACTTTTTACAGTCCGCAGCAGGCACCTCGTTTATAGCCCGTTCAATTCAATTCAATTTCAATTTATTTATTGCTTTTCACATTATACATTTATTTGTTTTCACTACACAGTCACTTTTTAACTTTTAAAGTAGTAGGTACAACATGAACCCTGATAGGGCATTGCAACATAAAACAATGGAACGGCATGCTGATTTTTGATTAGTTTATATTAATGCTAAAATTATTATGTGCAAAATGTTATTTCTTTTTATTGATGTCTTAAAATTAATTTTTATGATCCAATTTTTTATTTCGTTTAATATGTCAATATTTCCGTTATTAACGTAATGTAATATCTATTTAATATGTATTTCAATTACTTATTGTTATTTTTATTAATTTAAATGTCAATTATTTAAATGTCATTGTATATTATATTATTCGTCATTAATTTTATATTTTGTCAATTCTTTATCATTAAAAAACTCGTCCAGTGTGTAATAATTTTTATCTACAAGCAGCGCTTTTAATCTTTTATTAAAAAGTGAATCCTTTTTCTCTGCTCTAAGCAGGTCTGGGAGGGCATTGTACACTTTAATTGTCATTGCAAGCGGTCCAGAATTAAACATTTCTAAATTACGAGTATTATTCGGCCTCGCTAACATATTCTTCTTCCTTGTAGGATAGCGTCACGGTAAATCGTCTTTTTTCGTATAGTATTGGGGATATTTCCGTAAAAATTTGCAACATTCTAAAATATATACACAGGGCAATGTCAGTATGTTAAAATTTTTAAAATGCGGCCTACAGCTTTCTCTTTCTTTTATATTTAATATTATGTTCAAACGCTGACAGCGCATATTCCGGCGACGAAAATTTTAAGCAGTTTTTTTTTATTTTCGGGAAAAAAAAGAAGTATCATGGTGCTCAGTCAGTACTGTAAGGAGAGTGACCCAGGAGTTTGACCGGCGTGTTGTCTAGGAAGTCCCTCGTTTTGAGCGCGGTGTGGGCAGGCGCCTTGTCGTGGTGGAGCAGTAGCCCGTGGAGCCCTGTGTTTGGTCGCTTGTTACTCAGAACAGAGAAAACTTCTGGCAAGCATTTGGTAGTATATCATTCGGCGTCGATGCTTCTTTGATTCCGTCAAGGAATGGACACCAAGTAGCCAGTCAAATTGAAAAAGCTCGCTATCAAAATCTTCCCCCCGCTTCTAGATCGCTTCACTTTGGTAGGCGTTGATTCGTTTTGAAATACCCAAACCGTCGACTGGCGCTTCGTTTCGGGATCGTGTTGATAAATCCAGGACTAATCACCTGTGATGATGTCATAAACACGGCGAGACGAGCCTGCTTCAAATTTGTTTATCATATCGCGGCACCATTCCACCCGGGCTTTGCTTCTGAGCATCTGTAAGGTTGTGCGGCACCCATCGTGAAACTGTTCTCCTTACACGAAAATGCACGAGTAGAATCTCGTGAACGTTTCCTGAACCTTCCAATCTGCAGGATGGGCTGAATGTCCTGATACGTACCTAACTCGCCTATTGTTGTGGATTAAATGTTTCACTGCTAGCAGCACGTCAAAGCGCGACCACTCCTTTCCTCATTCCCCAAAGTTAGTCGACCATGCTTGAATTAGTTATAACAACGATACACGGTTGCCTTAGAAGGGCCTTCACCCATAAATGCCATTTGAAGCCTATCGTACGATTCATCCAGTTTCAAGCGACACTTGAAATCGTAAAAAATCATATAAAATGTTCCCACCCACTGCTTCGAGAAACACTGCTTCGACAGAACTCTTCTTCGATATACACTTGTTGCAAGAATCTGAATCATGTTAATAGGTTATGCGGCTAGCAACTCATCACTATTTTGATTTCCGTTTTCCATTTTCACGCCCACCATCGCGCTAAACGTGGCTTTTGGGTCTTACGTATCTGGGCTCTGTCTACCCCGTTAGGGATAGAAGACATAATGTATCTGTATAACTCTTCTTTACCCAACTACGACAAATCCAAGAGGAAGGGTAATGATTTTAGCAGACTATGTATGTATATGAATATGCTTCAAATATCCTATGTGCGTTCCATCGTAGCATCCGAACCGTTTATCCAATTTTGACAAATTAGATGTCAATTGATTCATCATTATGTCTGGGTGACATATGTATTATAACGTTTGTTACATCAAAAAGTGCGAGTCAAAAAAAAATTTTTTTTTCGATATCGAGTTAGGTATCAAGTAGAAGGTCTTAATTAGTATATTTCAAAAATAAGTAAGTTGTTATCCGTAAATGGCTCCCGTAGTCGGGTATAATTTTTTAAACGCATATCTTGTGTATATGCCAGGGCACAGCAGGCAGCTGAGCGTTGGCAAGCTCGATACGAAGAGAAGTTCCAAGAGGTCAAGAAGTTGGAGTCTAGCCTCAACCTAGCAAAGTCGGCGCTGGCTAGGCTAGAAAAAGAAAAACGTGTTCTTCTTACCAGACTATCGGAGGTGAAAAGTAAGTTGGAGTCTAGTCTCAGTCTTAACCTAGCAAAATCGGCGCTGGCTAGGCTGGAAAAAGAAAAACTTGTTCTTCTTACAAGACTATCAGAGAGGAAAAGTAAGTTGGAGTCTAGTCTTATTAGCGCTGGCTAGGCTATAAAAAGAAAAACGTATTCTTCTTGTCGGACTATCGGAGGAAAATTGGGGCTGGTTAGGCTAGAAAAACTTGTTTTCGTACCAGACTATTGGAGATGAAAAGTAAGTTGCAGTCTAGTCTCAACCTAGCAAACTCGGTGCGGGCTAGGCTATAAAAAGAAAAACAGTGTTCTTCTTGTCAGACTATCTTAGGAAAATCGGCCTGGCTAGGCTTGAAAAATAAAAACTTGTTCTCCTTACCAGTCTATCGGAAATGAAAAGTAAGAAGGAGTCTAGTCTTAACCTAGCAAAGCCAGTTCTGGCTAGGCTATAAAAAGAAAAACTTGTTTTCGTACCATACTATTGAAGATGGAACCTAATTTGGAGTCTAGTCTCAACCTAGCAAAGTCTGCGCTGGCTAGACTAGAAAAAGAAAAACTTGTTGTTCTTACCAAACTATCGGAGGTGAAAAGTAAGTCAAAACGTTGTGTAAGTCAACAAAGTATGATTTTATACCTAGACAAGTACATTTACATATGAAAATATCAAATTGAAAATGTACACTACATACATAGTGATGATATTTTTATATATCATATATTTTTAATGTGAAAAAATACCACGCTAAGTAAGTAATATGTATCCGACCATACTCTTCCATATGAAAAAAGTATCACATGTTCACTGTTCAACCCCGCATGTTGAATTTCTCCACCCCCTAATGGGGTCTGAGATAACTAGGTCGCTGGTTCTAGTCTCACTCGCGTGGTATTTTTTACCATTTCTTATTTCATTATTAAGTTTGAAATTGAATTCGCGTTCGATTTCAGATGAAAGCCTGCTAGCAATCGAAAAGCAAGAAAGTGAAGCACTAGAAAAGTCCCTTCGTACAACTCACGACTGTGACTGTGCTATTCAATCGCCTGTATCCACGCGGTCGCTCCTCGACAGGGTCGAGGCTCAACAGAGGAGAATTGTTGCACTAGAATTTGCTGAAAAGGTAAATTCAGTAAAATTATAATTCATGTGATAATAATGGCCAAAGTCGTAGGAAAAAGAGAGGTTGGAAGGAGAAAGAAATATTGGCAACGAAACATCTGAAAGTGGACCGGGATAGCGAGTGCTGCTGAGCTATTCCGTCGAGCTAACATCAAAGAGGACTACACCAAGCTGAATGCCAACCTTCACTACTAGTAGTGAAGGTTGGCATTCAGTGACACCTTAAGAAAATAATTTTAATTCGATATTTTCAGGGAAACGAGCATCTAGTTGCAGAATACGAGAAGGCGTTAGCAGAAAACACGTCTCTCAAAGGCCAAGTGCTCAAGCTAGAGTCGACATTGCTCGAGACCCAGATTCGATCCCCGCTGAAGACTACTCACGATGCTCAACCAGAGGTGGAATATTGGAAAAGGTATGTGACTTGACCCGTAAGATAGATCGATAGATCTTAGTATTTCATTTGGGACAAAATATATTTACTCCGACGAACGTGGTTTAAGCCTATTATATTTACTATGGTATACTTGCAGCTACTGTGAAATGTTGAAGGAAGAGAACATACAGCTGACTATGCGAGTGTCTGCTGCAGAGAACATTCCCACCACCACGCACCAGCATCGTGTACAGGACCTAGAACAGACCGTACTTACGCTCAGAGGTACAAGTAGTACAACTATCTATATGTTATGCGAATTAAAGCTTAATCCTATAGATATTGCGCGTTCATATAATTTCATTAATATTTACTCCACTTTTTCAAACCTGAGCATGAATTTTGTTTCTTTCTGCCTTATAGTGATTTAAATGTACGGTACCCTTCAAAAATGGAGTCTTAATTTTTCATACAACTAGTATGAGAAATCACGACTTCATTTTTGAAGCCTGACTGTACATGGTATTAATGTCTAATATCATTTGTGGTTTAGAAGTTCCATTCAGTAATTTTCGAATTTCGAACTTCATCGATATTTTAAGTCGGAGTTCAGATGCCAGTCCCTGCACGACTGTCACACTGAACTCTGACTTTTAAAATATCCATGTATGGAACTTTGAACGTTTCATCATAGCAAATTTAGAAGTTCTATTCAGAAATTTTCGAACTTCCATACATCGATATTTTAAAAGTCAGAGTTCAGTATGACATTCTTCCTGCACTGGTCAATGATACATCCCAGAAAACTTGGCCTTGAACTGTGTTGCCAGTTTGCAACCAGATACTAACTACCTTACCATCAAAAAATGTGTTTCATGTTCACCCTAATAAATCTGTCTTAAAGAGCTAGGTTATAAAAATGCCATGATAATATTGGTAATTTTTCTCGCTCATCTTGGAGAGCCATAGACAATAGGGATGTGGACTGGGTAAAAAATATATTATTGTATTCAGTACGTCAACTAGTAGTAACAAATTCACAAAGATACAGCTCTTTGAAGTTTCGAGGTGGGGGTGATTTATGTCACCTTTGGTTGAAAATTGTAGTTAATTGTGACATCGCGCGAAATTTGAATGCGCTGAATCTACGCCATTATTTGCTAATAATAGAAAAAATATATATATATATATATATATATATATGTATATTATACTTTTTTATAATCTATTATAAGAGCCAAAAAAATGTATTCTGTATTAGTAGCATAAGCCCATTTTTAATATCACGATTTTTTGTACACATCAGGTTTAGTCAGCAAGTTACAAGCGGAACAGAAATCATCGTCGTCGGGTCTGAAACGAATTGACTCCAGACCCAGCAGTGGTCGCACTTCCGCGGATAGAGTAAGTTTATAAACGTCCCGTCGTTGTATTAGGAAGAGTAACAACTACTTCTACTCTGTCACGTTTCAATCCCTAATGGGGTGGACAGAGCATTTTTGATCTTGAGGCTTTAAGCAGACAGGCCCTGCCTATCTGCTTAGAGCCTCAAGATCAAAAATCGTTAGACCCAAAGGGCACTTAGTGAGCAAGAAGATGGAACAAGGAATCAAAATATCCTCGATTGGCCTTTACGATATGCGCAGGAAGATAAGCAACTGGTACATTCTCCAAGTTTTTTCTTTTCTCTCAGACTGGCATAAATAAATATAAACGGACAAATCACACAGATTGAGCCAGCCCCAATGTAAGCTTAAGCTTGTGTTATGGGATACTAACCCAACGATAGTATATTTTATGATAAATACGTATATAGATAAACACCCAAGACCCAGGACAATTTGAAAAATGTAATTTTCCAACTGGCTGGGGATCGTACCCAGAACCTCTGGATTGGCGGACTAGCGTGTTGACCATTACGCCACAAAGGTCGTCAGGATCGGTCAAGGTCAAGGTTGGCATGGAAGAATACATTATGAAAGTATAAACTGTCTTAAACTAAAAAACGTAAACTAACTTTAATAAAATATTATAGGTGCACAATGACCTTAGGTACCTATTTCTTTTAAAGCAAGTTGACATTGACCCATGAGAAAGTGGTATATACGGGTAGGTACAAAATTTTCATACTTCTTTCATTGATTGACAAAGGGAATTTTACTTGACTTCTTCCATCGTAGGGTCGTCCCCAGTTAGAGTCGCATCGCATCGAAATAGCAAACCTGAAACGCAGCATCATGGAGAAAGACCTACTGCTGGAAAAATCTAAGGAAATGCTAAAAATTGCGGCTGAACGAGAAGACGAGTTGCTGAGAGAAGTAATTTATTTTTTTTAAATTATAATACACGAAGAAGTAGTGTTCGTTATTACTCGACATAACTAACTGGTCAAAAATTTTTAAACGCAATAATTTGTAAGAAAGTTCTGAAATTTATAATATACCTACTTACTTCATCATATTAGCCATAGGAAGTCCACTGCTGGTCATAGGCCTTACCAAAGCTTTCCAAAACGACCTATTGAAAGCAGCCAGCATCCTGTGTCCTCCTGCAACCTTGCTAAGGTCGTCTGACCACCTAGTTGGTATGTCCTTTGTTACGCTTGCCGGTACGTGGCCGCCATTCGTGAAGCCATCCGCCCCATTCAGCCATCGGTTCTTCGTAATGTGTGCCCAGCCCGCTGCCACTTTAATGAGCTCAACCTATTTACTTACTTACTACATATAGGTACTTAATTTCTTAATTCTAAAAAAATATATTATAAGTCAAACGGCTAAAGTCTCATGTACTTAGTTGCTCAATATTTATGTCCATTTGTTTAGGTATTTAAAAGAATGTAAACAATCTTGATATGTCTGTTTATTAAAATATACACTTTATAAATCAATACTTTTGCAACTTACAAAAATAAATATGTAATTTATAAAATAAATAATTTATAATTTGCATATATTGATTTATAAAATGTATATTTCAATAAAAAGACATGTCAAGATTGTTTACATTCTTTTAAATACCTAACCAAATAGATTATAGATCCAGTGAATTTCTCGTACCTTCCAAAACGTAGGGAATATAATTGATTTTACAAGCTTTCATTCAACTTAGGCAATGTATCTTATATGTTTGTTTAGGTTAAATCTTGCGATTCAATTTTCAACCACTTATCTTCAACCGATTGAAATTAACTGAATACTTTTGTAAATCGGATGACATTACATTATTGTGGAGTCAATGAGCTGTTCTGATGATGAAGCCGGGAGATATTCGACATAACTTAGTTATAAAACGAGAAAACTTCATTGAATAGGACTCGTTTGATTTGTCTTGACAAACTCTTTATGGTAGACAACGGCTAGGGTCTGATCACGTAGACGGAAGGTGGTCGATGGACTCAATAATAAAACGACTCAACCCTCATCGACTTAGCGCTTATTACGTTTGTCTTGATGAGAACTTAAGCCTTACAATAATAGTTTGTACGAAAAAAAATATTATTTTCAAAAATACTTATTGCTTTTTTTTTCTTTTCAGAATGCCTATCTACGACGTCAACTGGATGATCTCACGAAAAATAAGGCAGGATTTTTATCTGCTTAAAATACTATGTACTCTTATTATATTTAGTAAGCAAATAATTTAGTTATAACTACCTAATTATCTCATTCTTGCAAAATATCATCATGTGGAGTCAAAATATTATCAGGTCGTGTAGGATAAGAAAAAATAAACCAACATTTTATATTAATGTGTAGTTTTATTTTATAAAATTTGAGATTTATTGCACAATTAAGTACTTAAATAAGTAAATGCATGTTTATTATATTGTATTGACACAATGTAGATATTTCTCAGTAAGTACATATGATATTTATAGTTAATAAACAGTAATGATAATTAAAACATCACAAACACTCACACTTACAAACATAGCCACAGGTAATACACACATATATATTACAAATTGTATACCAATGTCACATTGATGATTATAAATAACATCTGTCCATTTACCTAACAATAATACTTATAGTACAACGTAAATAAAGTAGCAGTTGCAGTCAATCTTGCATCCCATTATATTTGAGGAGTTCACACTGTAAAAAAAATATTCAATTGTATTTTTTTACACTTGAACAGTACCTATGCATTCTTAAAACTATCTATAAATCCAAATAGGTAATAGCTAATTTTCAATATCTCTTCGACCTTAAAAAAAAAATGTATGTACTAGTAGTTCTATACAATATGTAACAAAAACCTAGTCCGATCCTTATAGGAGCAACTCAGACCGTCAATATGAACAACTTTTCCTATGGGACCAATGCTTGAAACTCGCAGAACATTCGACGTTTTCATACAGATTGCCAGGCCAGCCGAACACTTGTGTATGAAAATGTAGATTTTTAGGGTTCCCTAATGGATTCGTCATGTCTGTCTGTCCGTTAGTATGTCACAGCCACTTTTTCCCGAAACTATAAGAACTATATACTGTAGAAACTTGGCAAATAGATGTATTCTGTGAACCGCATTAAGATTTACACACAAAAATAGAAAAAAAAAAAACAATACATTTTGGGGGTTCTCCATACGTAGGACTAAAACTCATTTTTTTTTCATCAAACCCGTACTTGTGGGTTATCTATAGATAAGTCTTCAAAAATTATATTGAGGTTTCTAATATCATTTTTTTCCAAACTGAATAGTTTGCGCGAGAGACACTTCCAAAGTGGTAAAATGTGTGCCCCCGCCCTGTAACTTCTAAAATAAGAGAATGATAGCACAAAAAAAATATATGATGTATATTACCATGCAAACTTCCACCGAAAATTGGTTTGAACGAGATCTAGTTAGTAGTTTTTTTTTAATACGTTTATTAAAACATCGATTACAGTTACAACGAACTACAAGAACTTTTATATTATGTTACTTGCTGCTACCTTCATAGGCTACCCCTTCATGGGCGAGTCCGACTCGCACTTGGCCGCTTTTTGTCTCAAGTTTGTCTCTCAAGCATTGGTCCCAAAGGAAACGTTGTTCATATCGACGGTCTGAGTTGCTCCTACAAGGATCGGACAGGGTTTTTGTTACACATTGTATAAAGCATGTTAGTTTCACATTTTTTTTTGATTGTTTTTATTTTTCGTTTGAATCGATCACTTAAAGATCAACAACTTGGGGGCAGATTTTTCAAGCTGCCTAAAGGCATCTCACATAGCTTAAAGACTGTCAAAATAAATTTTTGTTGACCAACGGGAGAGCCATTGGTTCCGGCTATCACAAGTGGGCCCCTCTAAGTGCGGACCACGCCTGGTGTCACCTAATTTGCGAAAGCGTTAGCAATGCATACTCTCGCCGGGCCTCTCAGAGCTCCTCATTTCACAAAATATAAATCCATTTCGGACATGATTTATACAATATGTAACAAAAACCCTGTCCGATCCTTGTACGAGCAACTCAGACTGTCAATATAAACAATTTTTTCTATGGGGCCAATGCTTGAACCTCGAAAAAAAATCCGATAGTTTCATACAAATTGCCGGGCCGGCCGAACACTTTTGTATGAAAATGACGATTTTTTTAAGTTTCATGCATTGGTCCCATAGGAAAAAATGTTCATATTGACGGTCTGAATTGCTTCTACAAGGATCGGACAGGGTAGTTGTTACATATTGTATACCAATGAACCCTATTTGAACTTTTAACTATTTGTTACTATTACTCTCATCACACTCACAGATCAACATGGATACTGTGTCTGCTTTTGCCTACTTAAAGATTGGCTTAAGGAGGTTTAAACCTCTTAAAAATACTATAAAATTTTAAACGAAGTAGTATAAAACCCATGTACCCACCTTTTCCGCCTCTTCCGTCTATTTACAAAGCACCTTGAAGCGTTTTATCAGCAATCTAAAAACAATTTTCCAGTTACACAATCCATTTTCTACGGTGATAATAAATTATGATGTTAGTTACGTAATGCATAAAAAGAAGTGATTTTCTAAAGTATGTAAGGTTAGTAAACTCAATAGATAAGTCTTTGGTAAATATATATATTATTTATTAAATAAATAGGCATTTTAATCATATTTCTTTGAAGAAATAACCCCTTTTTGGTTTCCATATGAACAACTTTACTACGCCGAGAAATTCTACTCTGAAATACCAAAATAAAGCAACTAATGCAAATCAAAATGTACCCTTAA
Source organism: Acrobasis suavella (assembly GCA_943193695.1). Taxonomy (NCBI): domain Eukaryota; kingdom Metazoa; phylum Arthropoda; class Insecta; order Lepidoptera; family Pyralidae; genus Acrobasis; species Acrobasis suavella. Next base: position 6,965,782 of record OW971935.1, read on the forward strand.
ATGGATTTGTCCCATAGTTTTTAAGAAAAAAAAAGACATAAGCGTAAATAAATACTCCATGTATCCCAGAATGCAGCTTTCGCGCGTAGTTTTTCAGGATCTATATGAATTTCTTCTAATTATAACGTTTTGGCTTCCCCATTTAGCTCGTTATTTATATAATAAAATAAAAAGCCTATATTGAACAAATATATGTATCTAAATATAGTAATAATATTACTTGCAGATTGTAACTCAATGTTTGAACTACGTGGGCAAGATGTTCAAACATTGGTATTTTTTTAAGATAAGTGGTTTGCAAACTACACCAAAGCGTATGCATGCACCCCTCAATTCCAAGCATCACTATTTACCTGTACCGCAGGTTTTTCCTTTTCGGACTGCCTCTTCAACAGTCTAGCGAGGGGCGGCGTAAACAGAGCCGGGTCGGGGTGTGTCCGCCCTGCTTTCTGCCATGGCTGCTGTTGTTGCCATAGCAACGAAATTATACTGCCTACCACGATTACCCACAGGAATCCAATCTAGAAAGTTTAAGTCAATATAGGTATTAAAGATACAAGGCAAGTGGAGATCTTTTACTTTTAATATAGCAAAAATACTAATACTCTAAAAACTATGGCGTCTTACTAACTTACAGGTTACTGGTTCGAAAATTGCAAAAACGTGAATCAGAACTATTAAAACTTATTTGAGTTTCGGCCAATCTCATTTATAAATTATGCCAGTGCCATACTTTTCTAGGGCCAAATTAAATTATTCTGTTTATATAGTGCGGTCGCTAATAGCATCAAAGTAGGTGTATTAGCATCGATCAAATATTTCTATCATATTTTATCGATGCTAATTGACTTACCTAGGTATAGTGTACTTGTCACATATACCTACTATGCACACATGATTGCCTTAACGTCATCTCCACAAATAAGTATCATAATAAATATAATTACAAGGACTTACCGTACTAGTCCACATATAAGATATTCTGTACGGATAGAAGTACGAGCTGGGATCGTACTGTTTTGCGGTTATTATTGTCCCGTTGACCCCACAGCCCTCCGTGCTAAGGGGCAACTTCAGCGTAGGGGGTCTTGGCCCACCGAAACTGATCCACATAGTTACGACCATGCCACTCACGAGCCCTGCAGATGCGCCCTGGAAATTAAACAAAGATCTATTGAAGACAATGAATATTATGGTTTTAGTAACTTCACATCGATCGAGCCCTTTCACGATGTTGATGTTATGTAAGGACGGTGTATTCGTATTTCTAAGGGTTTTTCCCCCAATATGTCATAGTTATCAGTTCAAACTATACATATATTCTCTGTAGTATCAGTTAATGTTACCCGTGTAGTCTTATGATTATTGGCCTAAATCCTTTTTCTTGGCCCTCAAAGAAGATAATGGAGTGGTCCATTATCTTCTTTGAGGGCCAAGAAAAAGGAAAAGAAAAGCACATTTTAGACTTCGAGACAGACGAACGCAACAGGGAGGGAGCGTGTCATGATGAAGAATTTGAAGGCTCGAGTCTAAGCTCAGTTTTACTCTGGGTTATTCTATATTTTATATCATATTTTATTCTACAATAAATGTTTAGTTAGTAACCTATACAAGTCTTCCATTGACGACGTGTATCTGATAATTCGATTTACAATAGGTACCTATGAATATTGTAAAATTGTAATGCTTCGGTCGCACCTACGTCTATCGCACCGAAGCAATGCGCGGCGAAGCTTCGTATGTTTTGCACACTAAAATGTAAACGCGATAAAGTTGTGGTCATACTAGCGGCTTCGTTATTTTCACGAACTAACAGGCAATAAACCAAGATGGCGTCATCTACGTGTTTTAAATATGGAAGACGACTTTCTTTACTTTTACATGTGTGCTAAGAGTTACAGAATGCATTTATTGAAACCTAAAAAGAAACCTAGAAAGAAAAACCTAATTTTTTTGCGCCGCAACAATTATGGTTGACTGGGAGAGAATGCGTTTTGCGTTAAGTCCACCAATTGTAAATAATTGTTAAAATGGATCAATAAAGTTTTAAATAAATATAATCTCTTAAAAATATCTCATGCAAGTTACGTATACCCGATTGACTGTATTGATGCTTATGCCTGATAACAAGATATGTCACGAAATGAGCATGCAAACAAGCGTGAACTTTGACCTCTCTCAAGGCGGCTTAAGTTTCAAATAAAATTTGAAAAGTAATGACGACGTTTAACTTTTGTATTCTGTTTACTATTATACGGGGCTTACCGCGATTCATTTAAAGTATGGGCTGATACATAGGGCGCACTATAAGTTTCCGGAACTGGCCACTTACATAAACAATATTTAAAAATTTATTGCAACATTTGAAAATAGAACTCTTTGGCTGTAGAATGCAGTTTGTTTCATCTGACTGTCTTTTGTTTTTACCTTGTGGCGCCATTTAAAAAATTGTGTGTCTGCATCAACATGTATTTAACTCGGGAAAATTTTCGTAGTATGATTTTCTACGATTTTAAGTGTAATTTGACAGCTCAACAGAGCATCGCTCGGCTTGAAACAGCTTTTGGCAATGAAGCACCATGCAAGACAACTGTTTATAGCTGGTTTGCAGAATTCAAGCGTGGTCATATCAATCTCAGTGACGAATCTCGCGATGGTCGGCCGTCCACCGCTGTGACCAACAAAAACACCGATGCTGTGCGCCGTATGATTGAAACAGACAGGCATGTGACCTACCATGAAATTCGCGCATCCTTAGAAATAGGCATGAGTCAAATACAATTAATCCTACACAAACATTTGGGTGTGAGAATCCCACACAACTTGACCGAGGCTCAAAAAACGGACCGCGTCACTTGGTGCAGTGCCATGCTTACCAGATTCAACGAAGGTGCGTCAAATTTGGTGTGGGATATAGTAACAGATGACGAAACATGGATTTATTGCTACGATCCCAAAACAAAGCAGCAATCGAGCGTATGGGTCTTTCAAGATGAGCCGAAACCAACCAAAGTGGCGCGCGTGAAAGTGCATCTAAGCGGATGATTGCTTCTTTTTTTAATAAAACTGGACACGTGGCTACTGTTGCTTTAGAGAATCGTCGTACAGTGAATAGTGACTGGTACACGACCATTTGTTTGCCGGAAGTTATTGACGAACTCCGTAAAAATAACCGTAAACGCCGTATCATCCTGCACCACGACAATGCTAGTTCTCACGGCCAGACAGACAAACGACTTTTTGAAGGCGAAAAATGTAGAACTCATGAGTCATCCTGCATACAGCCCCGACCTGGCACCTTGTGACTTTTTTCTGTTCCCAAAAATTAAGAACCAATTACGCGGTCAACGATTTTCATCACCAGAAGAGGCTGTCGAGGAGTATGAAAAACACGTTTCAGAGGTCACCACAGAGGACTGGCACAAAAGTTTTCAAAACTGGTTTCATCGAATGAAAAAGTGCATAGACGCCAAGGGAGATTATTTTGAAAAACAATAAATTAATTTTGTACCTTTAATAGTATTTTTTCATATTCATTCCGGAAACTTATAGTGCGCCCCACGTATTTTGGCGATCTAGGTCCCACATAGATTACTCTAGGCCAGCTGTTGACGAAAGTTAAGTTTATTTTGAAGTTTGCTAGTTATACGTATATAAAATATTTTCGGAGTTCAAACGTTACGGAGTCTTAGCATCCGTTTGGTCTATGTATTTTTTGAAGATTAGAAAATAAATATTTTATAAAAATGTACCTAGTGCAATTTAAAGAAAAAATATATCTTGAAAAAAAAATTATTTTGTGCATGCTATTATTGTGAGGCCCAGTACAGTACAGAAGTACTTATTAAGACAAATTTCGTTTTATTACTTAGTTTCACCCACCACCTTCCATTTCCATGATCCGACTTGAGACATCGTCTACCATAGTGCTCGTCAAGACAAATCAAACTAGTCTTTCTCAATGAGGTTGTATTGTTGTATTAATGAGTTCTGTCGAATATCTCACGGCTCAAATATCGATCTCCTTACCCATTCTGTAGCAAAAGTGGTGAACATGCCCAAGGTAAACACTCCCAGTAGAGGGCCTCCAACAGCGCCGAAGATTGTAAGTGCGGCCTGCAGCACCCCTCCCAGGTACTCCGCGAGGAATGCCAGGGCCAGAAACACGAGGCCGTACACGCAGGCAGCCAGTTTGGTCAACCAAGGAATGTGGGATTCACGCACCTTACACCACCTAGAAAATGAGAAGATTTATTATTAGCCTGAATTGAACGGGTTACTCACGTAAAATTCAGCTAATGGCCGACATGTTTCGACCTCTTCCGGAGGTCTTCATCAGGGCGAATGTGACTAGCGGACGCTGTGTCTCTCGAGAGAAGATTCATGACTATCTCTACCCCTTAGGGCCTTATCATACCAGCGGTTTGCGAGCGGCTTCGTGACGGGGCGGATGCGTCGTAAATACGTCGCTGCTGCAAAACGAGGACGTCGCTGGCGCCTAGCGAATACGCAACGTTTTCGTCGCGTGTTCGCAGCGAGTTTACGACGTAAAATACACTGAACAAAATGGCGTCGACGTTGCTATTCGCAGCGATTTCGTTGCACGTCGGCGACGTATTCACTGCACATGAGCGTTTATCTTAAAAAAGCTAAAGGAGCCAAAGGCCTCTTTTAGCATGATGGTTAAAAAAGGGAATCAAATTGATTGGTTGCACCGCCAATTAACATGATTCGTATTGTCGTCCATTCCCTCAATCGGCTTTAGCGATCTACGTGAAAAGAGAATCAGCTAGTGGAACATTATAACTTTTAAAAGACATTTAAAAGATCTGAGGTGCCACTTTTCAAACGAGGGTACACACAGACGAATGGTTTTTATACCGAATTTAAAAAGGAGGAGGTTATCAATTCGTCGCGATCTGTTTTTAAGTATGTTCACCGAAACATTCGAAGACGTCTAGATCGATTTGAATAATTCTATTTTGTTTGAAAGGGTACCATACTAGTCAGGTGGTCCTATAATTTTTTTATTAAGATCGGTCGTGCAGTTTTTTTTTATGTTCTAGGGCGGCAAACGAACAAGCTGGTCACCTGATGGTAAGTGATCACAGCTGCCCATGGATAACTGCAACACCAGGGGTGTAACAGAAGCGTTATCGGGTGAACCGGATTTTAGGTTTTGAAAAATTATTATAATGGAAAAACCATTTGTTTAGCGACTCCGCGTTTCAAAAATGGCCCTTCTGAGTTCGTTTATCCCTAGCTCTTGGTCTAGTTACGTTAAGAGATACATGTAGTATAATTTTTAAAAACTAAAAACCGAAATCTTTACCTCTCACGTATGTCTTTTCAAACAATCAAAACAAGTATTTCCAAATTGGTGAACATACATAAGAAGAAATATTCCGACGAATTAATAACCTCCACTTTTTTTGGAGTCGGTTAAAAATTACCACCCGCGTCTCATATTCTCTCAGAGGGCCGGTCGTTGGACATCTTTCGTTGGAATAGTAGAGCTGTCTTTTTGTTGTCAATTTGGTTCAATTAGTCAACAATCAAACGAATGAACCCAAATTAATCGATGCCTCTACATGTGAAACACTTATTTCATTATGTACGTAACTGAAATGTTTTGACACAGTGCTACAGTACAATTGCACATATGTATAGTCCATCGAGGCATAAGCTCAGCTTTGCATTTGGGCCAAAAGTAGAGTCAGTCAAAAATTACATAAAAATAAAACCAATGTTTTATAAGAAAGAAATGAACCATTTGATTGCTATAAAAAACGACATTATTTTATTTTATTATATTAGCAGCTGCTACTAGCGGTACCAAAGTTGAAGGTGAAGGCGGAAAGTGCGCGGTAGGGAGACGACGCACTAGGGTTGTGCCGCGTCTCAGGCCGAGTTTCAAAAACCAGTTTAAACCGGTTTAAGCCATGCGCGGGACGTACCGTGCCTCAGACCGATATCTCACACTATCTGTGTGCTCAGCTTAAATACATCTCGAGAGCTGAATCTACTTGATAATACGGATTTACTGTATTTAGGTATATTGATAAGAATGAGATGACATAACTTAAAAATTGTACCCGTTATCTGACGCGCCACAATGTCTGGTGTAACCTTGATGTATAATATTTTATAAGACATTTTCAAGAAAATGCATTTTCAGGCTTAAATAAATAAAAAATCGTTTATTTCAGATGACATGGATTCATAATTGTGTTAGTTTCACTTAACCTATGTTAATAATACGAGTACATACGATGGTTGCCTTCATATATTTATAGCTCGAGGTGAGTATTAACTATAACCTTCTTTACAAAATACGCCCAAAAGGGAAAAGTATAGTGATCTGCTAACGTCTTCAAGATGCTATTGCTTAGCTTACTGGAAGATATTATTAAATATTAGAAAAAAAAAAAGCTTCAACGTAATATAACTTAAAGTATTTTTGTGATTTCAGAGTTTACGATGAATACATCAACCTTTGATTGGCTTGATATCCGCTTAAATAACGTTTGAAATTTTAATTTAAGACACAAAATTGTATTTTATTACAATTCAAGCATCGATGTTACCGTTTGAAAATAAATAAAATCTTCATATAAATTTCTGCGACTAGACTGCCCTGACCTATACAAGATACGAGTAAAATGAATAGAATAGTACTATCTAGTTAAAATGATATATAAAGGTAGCAGTGTTCCGCGATCAGGAATAACATTGCCCTAAATTATCGTAATACTCGTCATAATAATAAAAATACGGATTCAAAATTATCGCTACTGTCAATTCCGGAAAGAATATCTAGCAAGTCTAAAGCTAGGGTCCAACCGGTTAAGTCTGCGTCTAAAAGACACAAGTTCGATTCTCACTAGACGCGACTTGTACCTCTGAGTTTGTACTCAAGTACATTTTCAACTACCACTTTTTTCCCCTGCAGAAAAACGTGATAAGGAAATCTGCACACTAGTTCACCAAGTCATTAAAGGGATACCTGAATTTTTCCGGGGTCCAGTGCTGCCCCCATTTGAAATAAATCTGTTGAAAGGAAACGGACATTTCGTTTAAAATTTATGAAAAATATTTTATGAACTACTGTTAACAATTTAAAATGAGAATGTGAAGCTTTTCTACGCGCATATGCCATAAGTGGCCGTTTTTCGCAAATGTGCGTAGAAAAGCTTCACGTTCTTGCTTTAAGCTGTAAACAGTAGTTCATAAAATAGACGGCAGCTTGCAAAATCTAACACTGAGATTAGTATTGGAATGTCAACTCATTATGGTCTAGCAAATTGAAAATGATCATCAAATTACCTGCTTACATAGTCTATAAGGGTGACAGCAGCCAAAGCGTTGCAAGATGCCGATATGGTCGACAAGGAGGCACTGAAGATACCCGCCACGAATAGCCCTGAGAGCCCTGGAATATGCCTCATTGTATCTACTACGTAGTAAGGCATCAGTTGGTCAATCTACAAAACAGAAAGGGCACTGTATTTCTTCCTGATCCCATGGTGTCGTAAGAGGCAATACTGGGATGAATAGAGAACAATCAATAGAATTTGAACAATCCACCAGCATGGCGAATCGTGGTGGATCAACGAGGAGATTTTATAGCAATTAAAACTCTTAATAGCTGACTCGACTGCCATTGTTCCTTGTCACCAACCATTAAAATGCGTTAATTAGTTTTGAGTCACAGATTTTCTCAGATAAGACTAACCGATATCAAGATATTACAATTACGCTTAAAAAAATTACACTGTTACTTACCGAGGTAATTTTGCCATCATTGAGGGGGTCACAGTCCTGGTAAACGGCGTAGATGGCAAGGCCACTGATGCTGGTGATAAGACTTAGGAAAAGGAGAAAGGGCCAACTCCACCACAGGCACAATTTAGATCGTTCCAGGGTGCTCACGGTCTGCAGCCTTTGAACCTAAACAATTTTTAAAGTGCAAGATAAAATTTAATTTGTCCAATAAGAGAGGATCAATGTAAAAGGAAAAGCCAAAAACCCAAAATAAATCTCAACGCAATTTATGACACTAAGGAAAGTAAAGAGTGAGTTTTCTATAATCTGAAACATATTAGTTAGTTACCTGAGTATGATTGACTGCGTATAACGACATGTTTGTAATAAAACCACCGATAATAAGAGACCACCATGTATGCCTTTCTGTAGGATCGACGCTGAAACTAAATATAAAATAAGTGACTTAATACTAAAATAGGAATGAACTTCACAATTTTTTTGTAAGTACTATGTATAAAAAATAACTTACTTGTTAAAGTTTATACGTCCACCTTTTGAAGCCTTTATAAATATTTGGTCAAATCCTCCAAGTTTAACAGAACTAAATACAACAACACTAATTACAGCAGCGAACATCAAAAAAGATTGTAAAACATCTGTAAATAATACTGCTTTCATACCTCCTAGAGTAGAATAGAAGGTACATACTAATCCTACTACTAATATTGATATCAGTCTATCTAAACCTGTCACAGATTCCAAAACAATGGCTGGAGTATATAAAACTATGCCATTGTATAATATCATTTGTAAAGTATATGTTAAAGAAGCTAGCATTCTAGTCTTTGATCCGAAGCGGAGTTCTAAGTATTCATAAGTGCTGGTTTTCTGCAAGCCGAAGAATACTGGTAGGTAGAGGCTGGTGGTTGTAGGCATTACCAAGCCACATGAAATGTTGATGACCACGAAGATCATGCCATAGTAGTAGTTTTCTGCTGAAACTCCAAGCAAAGTGATGGCAGACATGAATGAAGCCATAAGCGAGATCGCCACGGGGAAAACAGACATTTTGCGGTCGGCAAGGAGGTATTCCTGTAAAGAAATATTTTATGTATGAAAATTAAAAAGCTAGATTGATGACGTCAGCGACATTCCATAAGCATGTTGATTTCGGCCAGGAAGCACACAGGCCTTTGTAGTTAAAATTTGCGCTCCAAACCCCAGAGCGTTTCGGCCGGTCCTGGACGAACCCCACAGGTTATTGGAGTTAGTAAATATGAATCAAGTAAGGTTACAAATGCACGTTGATTTCGGCCAGGAACCACACAGGCTTTTGTAAGTTGAAACTATAGACCCAGAGCGTTTCGGGATTTCGGGTTAGTGGAGCAGAAAAATAGCGTTAATGCAAATTCCCGAGTAGCTCATCCAGTTCAAACTGGACATTGTAGCTGTTTTACTTTAATACTCGGAGCTTTTCGGTGCGCGTTCGGTTATTGGTAAAGATTTTAAAATTACTTCCTTTGAGGATCTTACAGACGAGTCATACATATAGAATGTAAAGAATTTTGCGGCAAATTGTCGGCGGCCGTTAAAAAAAACGAGTTAATAAAACAAGGATACTGTATAACCATATTTATTAAACAAAGTCAGTCTCACCGCTTAAAAATATCTCAAGAATTCAACATGCTCTGTGTAGCTTGTATCTATAACAATCACCTATGTTATAGATACAAGCTTGTAATAATTGAGCCCAAACTCGGTGGGGTTATATTGTTTTATCATAGATGACATTTTTTGGCTTCGCCGTAGTTTGATGAAAAACTACAAATTATCTCGTAGTCGGGGTTTTTTAAATAATTACCCACTTGATGTTTAATTTATGTGTGTATAACAACAGACTACACAATTTATGTATTAATACTACGAAATGTTTTTTTTAGCTGTATTTTGTATACCTTGAATAAACTTTGCGTAAATTATTTAAACAGCATTTAAAAAACTTATAAGATCCACCAATGAAACCCAGAACGCTTTCTGGCCGAAATGGACAGGCATATGTAATCTCACTTAATCCTGTTTACTTTTTCCAAAACCCCGTATTTTGGAATGACTTTCAACTACAAAAGCCTGTGTGCTTCCTGGCCGAAATCAAGATGCATTTGTAACCTCATTGTTTGATAATACTTACTCCAATAGCCTGTAGGGAAACCGACCGAAACGCTCTGGGGTTTGGAGTGCGAATTTTAACTACAAAGGCCTGTGTGCTTACTGGCCGAAATCAACAGGCTTATGGAATGTCGCATGACGTCACATGTAGTGTTTGGATAAGATAAACACGGGTGGTTGGTTTAGATAGAGGGCTGTCCTGGAATATCAGTCAAATCCAATAAAGGTGATAGTATTTTACGATCTAATAAACTAAAGACGAGGAAAGTGTCAGGTCTTCTGATACGACAGTTGTAAAGCGAAGTAAAACGACTGACGGTTGAGAGAGACAATTCATACTCCACCGACAAGACAAGACAAGCATCATAATAAAGATATAAGTAATTTTTACTTGACTAATCACACGGATGAAGCTGGCGCCAAAGTAAGTTTAAACTTGTACATAAGCTAGAGTTTCAGAGAAAAGGGTCACCTCATTAGTTTTTTGTTTACCGCCACTGAACCGGCAGTACAGCCCGATGGCCACCGAAGCGACCATGGTAGCAGCCATGATCACGTAGTCCCATACTCCAAATACTGATTCTTTCATTTTCACCTGAAAAAAAAAAGAATATATTATTAATAAAAATTCCAATACGTATAGGTTTAATAAAAATTTTCACAAGCCGGATTCGAATTCTTTCATTAAATCTACTCTAGCAGGAAAGTAGCTCCTAGAGAGATATTAGAAGATTTTATAATTAGTACCAATATGCTGTTTTGCCCGCCATAAATAATTTGTGGGGGTTGTCGTTTTTGAATAAAATTGAAAAAACGGTTCCTGCTTGAGTAACGTTGTTCCAACAGGAAAAATCTAAACTACTGATCGGAGGAAGAAACAATGTGCATGGTCAGATAGCTTATATGTGTGGATGAATGTGCGGCGAATATGGAATTATTGACGGTTCAGGTTATCAAAATATTGAGTTTCCTGCTGGGGTAACGTTTAGTGAAATATTTGTGCTCTGAAACTGTAATAAGTGCGCATGTAGAATAAATTTACATGAGTAGCTCTTGATTGGCGCTCACGGTACGTAATCAAGCTCCAATAGGAGCTTCTTTCTTGCTAGAGTAACGTACTCCTTCATATCAGCCACAGGAATTCCACTGGGACATAGGCCTTCCCCAAGAATTTCCAAAAAGACCGATCGGAAACGGCCTGCATCCAGCGATTTCCGGAATCATACTCAGTTCGTCCGACCACCAAAAAAGAGAGGTGTTATAAGTTTGACGCTAATGTCTGTATGTGGCATCGTAGCTATTGAACAAATCCACCAATTTCGATGCGTTTTTTTAATGTAAAAGCAAGTTCACTTGCGGTGGTTCTTAGCTACGTTTGATGAAAATCGGACCAGCAGTTTAAAAGTTATTGGGCTTGAAAGTCGGTGCTTTAATTTACCTGGCAAATATTAAATGGCGCTACGGGTATCAATTCCACTTAACATCGGTTGGAATATACAGTTCCGCCGCTCATGACTAGATTTTTTTTTATTTGCCTTGCAAATAAACTTTTTTCAATTTAAATATAATTCAAACCGTATAATTGTGTTTCTTTTGATCACAGCGTGTTTCCGAAGCTATATTGTCTGGCTTTGGAGTCTCCGAGCTCCAAAGCAACATCCCTAGTTAAGTTTGCTAAAATGCATGAAATCTATCCCTGTCTACAAATGCTTTTATACTCGTAGTACAAAACATTTGTTCTCTGAAGATAAAGAAATAGATGGACTTGTCTTATGTCTAACCTAGAAACTCGAGAACAACATTTATTATTATTATGTTGGTACGCTTTTTAGCCACGGTTGTTCTAACGATTTAAATGGTAACCTGGTTGCCTTTCCTTTCATACATACACTACAGATTTTATTGTTAGCAGGTAGCTGTAGTCTTTGTAATGTTTTGCTACTTGTATGACCTAAACGTCTGTGCCATAACATGCCATCATCTGAATATAACGCTGCATCTTCATTATGTGTTATAATTTTACCCTGTAAAATATACAATTTCTCATTATTATACGCCCATATAACAGAACCTTCAAAAAATGTTATCTTTGCGTATCCTCTTTAAATACAATTTCATTCGGGTATTCTAGTAGCTTTCTCACAGAAAGTAGATTATAAACTAAATTTGGTACAATGAGCCCTTGAATAGTTATCTTAGTGTTTCCAAATTTAACCGATAACTTTCAACTATGGTAAGCAATTAACTTGTCGCCATTAGCTGTGTTTATTTTTATAGGACATTCTAATTTCGTTATGTTTGTCATATAGTGTACATAAACATCAGAAATAAAATTTTGCGATGCACCTGAGTCTACCACAAAAGAAAATGAACTATTAACAAGCTCCTTACAGTTTAAATTGAATTCTTCGTCAATCATACAACCCATTTCATCCTTTGTTTCTTCTTCGTCGCCTATTATTGCATTATCCCTTGATTTCGTTGCTCTATAAATACCACCACGGCCACGGCTTTGGAATCTGCCTCGACCACGTCTATGAAATTCACTACCTCGTATCGGAATTCCTCGCTGGAGATTATAATACTGCCTATTAGCAACATTTTTGCGACAATATATAGATTTGTGACCCTTTTCATTACAATTCCAGCATTCTAAATTGAACGCATTTTCACGTTTTTGTGAAACTAAGGAGTCCAATCTTATTTCTGCATCAAGTAATATCATTTTCGTTTTCTCTAAAGTTAAATCTTCGTTCATTGCTTCTAAAGCTGTTGTAACATTGTCAAATTTTTCTGGTAAAGCTAAACTTTATCAGATTCATCCATTCTAAAAATATTTTCACTATCGTTTATCAATTTATCAAATTTCAAAAAAAAATTTTTCGTTACTTTCACATTTCAAATCAATTAACTTCTTTTTTAAATTAAATTTATTCATTACACTTTTTCTTGTAAAGGTGTTTTCTAAAGCATTTAACATCTCGAGCGCACTTTTACATCCCTTCAAAGCATTCAAAAATCTATCTCCAATGCATTGCACAATGATTGAACGAACTTTCGCATCTCGTCTTTTATTTTCTTCTTTTACCTCAACACTCTTTAAAATATCACGGAGACCCTTGGCCTCCAAAAATAACTCCATCCGAAATTTCCAGTTCTGAAAATTATCTCCATCTTCCAGCTTGGCTATCATTTCCTGAACCTTCATTAGAGCCATTTTGCTATTTATTTAAGCTGCTTTAAAACAAAACTGAAACCGAAAAAAAGGAATATGGGGCGGCCCGTAACCTGTTAAATTACTATTAGCACATGGAATACTCCATATTCCTTAATAATATGAATAAAACCAATTTGTAAAACAACCATTCTTTTCTTATTTTATTTTAAGACACCAAACAACAGTTGCCTAGATACATAAGTAATAGACTAAACATTGCTAAACATAGAAGCAGAAATACAACCTCATCAACGGGTCCATGGGGACCCGGTCTTTTGAGGCCAAAGCCAACATGAAGAGACCCATTAGTACCTTTTTTATCTAAAAAAGTGAGATGGTTGCATTTATGGAGGTCTACTCCTTAATTTACCATTGAGATGCACTAATGGATAGTCCTCTTTATTTTTATTTATTAGAACCCTTAAACAGATTACAAACACAAAAAGAGATTACAACTTAATTATAAAAATATAAGAGTCGGTTTAGTCTGCAATCCTAAAACAAGTATGCCTAAAAGCTACATTAGTTACAGAATGAGAAGCTAGGGTACACTGTAAAATAAATTTTAATTGCAACAAAAGAAATCAAAACAAAAAAATTACAAAGGCATGTAAGTTAAGTACTTCTAGGTGTATTAGCATTTGCCGCTGAATCTTGAAAAGCGAAAATGATTTACACATTTATTGCATTATAACAAACTGTATTTAACTTTATTAAACTGTAACAGGTATTAATACTTACCACAATCACAAAGTCGAAAAGTACTGATTGGTGCAACGAGTTCAATCAGATCTAATTTAAAAGCCGAGAGAGCACAACAAACAACTAGTCTGTTGCTCTATTTCTGATAACTTTCGCGTCGTTTAAAGATAATATTCTCATAATGCAGTATAATATGAGCATTTAATCTTAAATAAGTATGTAATTAAGAAAAAGACAAGTAAATTTCTTCAATGCCGAACAAACGGATGAGATAAATTATAATGATGTAAGTAGGTGAGTTGTGTATAGCTATATATAAGACCATGACTAACGACGTTAGATGAAAAGCATACCTATATCAAGCCTAAAGGGTCACTGACATAACAATGTGAGCATATCAACCGTGTGACCAATCCCAAACTCGACCAATAGTATTTTTTTACAACAATTTGAAGTACTTATTATAGTTTTTAACGAACAATTGATTTTCATCCGCGATTTCGTTAGAGTTTTTTATCGGACTATCAGTTCTCGAGTGTACCACATGAATGTGTTAAAGGCAGTGATACAGTCAGCTCGGTACACACAGGCGCCTTGAGTATACCCGAGGCTGAAGACGACGATGACACGATGATTCCTACAGCTACAAGAGTATCACCAACAACTACGGACACACCACCATTAGTCATCGTTTCCAATAGAGCAGCGCGGGCGGCGACACGCGAGTCTACGCTCAGTGCGTTGAGAACAGCAAACCGTCGCGTCGTCGTCCCAATTAACAACACTCGCCCTGATGATGATTGTCTAAACCGATCGAAACTAGTCGGCATTTTCCGACTACACTACGTGAGTAATACCGTTTTTATTAAATATTTAGTCACATTAATGGAGTATGCAAGATCGCATTTCACGCAATCAAAGTCGTGAAGAATCTGCTATACTATAGAAATACATAAATAGCCTACGTTGCAATGGCTCCTATTGAGTAACGTGTTTTCGCAGTTTTATGCTTATTTAGTCACAGCAAGGCTAGGCTCTGTCTGCTTAGAGTCTCAAGATCAATAATGCTGTCTGCCCCATTAGGGATAAAGACCTGATATACGTATGTATATAGAAAAAGAAAGAAAGAAACCAAACCAAAGTGTAATATATTATAGATAATATTAACTTTACATGTACCTTTTCTGGAGAGGAAAATAAACGATATTATTATTATTATTATAAAGAAACCAAATATAGTCACAGCACTAGGTTTTATCCTCAGCTCCGCCAGCTAGCGCTAATTTTTAATACTCCTTCTTTGGTTAGGGTCTCCAATGGGGCAGGAGCAGACAGGGCATCTATTGGGTCTTGCGGCTCTAAGCAGCCAGAGTCTAAGCCTGCAGACAAATAGACAGACAGCAAAACCCCAAGACCACTTTCACCATAATGATGTGAGAGACTGTGGAAAAAGAAATCAAAATAGCGACGGGTCACTAGTGCGTTTTCGCCTATTCTCTTGATTGGCCTTTACGATCTACGCGGGAAGATAATCAGCCGGTACGAGTTCATTCTACATTTTTTCTTTTCTCCCCAAACCAGCATAAAAGCATAAATATAACTTGATTTATAATGATTTTGAAATTTTCTTTAACTTTAAAGGTTTTAGAAGATAAACAGACAAACAAACGCGAAAATAGATTTTATAATAATATATAGTTGTATGTATTTATATTGAGCTAATTTTCCGAAAATTCAACTGAATACTAGAAATAAGTTTTTTTCTACTATTCAGTAAATTGAAATGAAAATATATATTAATATCTAAAAAGTAAGTACTTACCCAAAGTTTTAACTCGGCTACTCAAACACAAAAAGTTTATTTCCACTTTTCACAATATTATGCACATAAAGTTTCTAATTAAATAAATTCTTAAGTGTTCATTATGGACTATAATATGTCTTTAATAAGATCGAAATAAACTTTGTAACCTTGGCCTTATTTGTAATAATACAAATCCAAAAATTACGATAAATATTGCCACAAATATAGAAAGCGCTCTGTCGCCGATAAGACCAGCTATTTGACTAATATTTCCTTGCAATAATTCCGTTCATTCAGTGAATGAATGTCTCATGTTTAATTCAACGAAGTTTAGAGGTTATGTCAGTCAGAACAGCGTACAATACATTATACTTAGTGGCTCTACAATGCAGCGAGTCAAGCGCTTCAGAGTCTCAATCACATATTTCTGCAGCTATAAATTATGAATATTTCCTGTTTGTACGGAAGAAAAATCAACTGTTTCTTTTAGTCTAATGTTTTCTTTAAGTACATCAAGACTATAGAATGTACAATATCGTCGTACATAATCGTCTTACAACCAAGGATACTCAACACCGTGCAAAGTGGAGAAGAAAAAGTCTGAAAGCGGATCCCGGACTTCTCAGCATTGCAGCTGAGAACGCAACTGGGAAAAGCTGAGATGAGAGAGAGAGAGAGAGAGAAAGTAAAATGACAACCGACACAAAGTTGTTTGATTATAAGTAATTATAATGATGTTGACAATAAAATTTATGATTCCTTTTTATTTGAAAATTTTGTAAAAATATATTTTTTTAAGTTGTATTAGGAAATAAATAAATAAAATATATAACAACACCGCTTTTAGGGAAAAAAGGAAAATAAAATTTAAAAGCCTTGAAAAAATTATATATTTCAATGTCTAACAATTATTGTACAGAACTTTTGTATTAAAATGCTCTATTGACTACATATTTTGGTTTAAAGTATCACAAGTTCTGTTAATCTACTAAAAGTCGACAACTGCGTCAGTAAACCTAGCTTAAGACGAAGTGGTAGCTAAAGTGGCGCCCTCATTTGAAATAAATTGTTTAAAACTAAATATGGTAATAATTAAACATTTGATTTGTATAAATATCTAGAAAGACCTTTAAACTATTTTATAAATAACCTTTGAAATTATTACTAATAGTCCGTCTAGTTTTAAAATGGTTTTTCGCCAAAAGTGGCCACTTTTGGCGATAAACAGTTTTAAAACAAGACAGAATACCAATATTACTTTCAAAGGTTATTCATAAAATAGTTTAAAGGTCTTTCTAGACATTTATACAAATTATTTTTTTTATTATCACCATATTTAGTTTTAAACAATTTATTTCAAATGAGGGCGCCACTTTAGCTACCACTTCGTCTTAAGAAGGGTTAAAATTATTCAGAACACCTACATATTAGTGGTCAATCTTTGTGTTTCAAATATATGGCAGTGGTACACTTTAACACACAATAAGCACAGTGGCCATAGCTAAAACAGATAATAATGATTTATGTCATCTAACCGGTCATTTCTATACAGGGTCTAACAAAATATACTGAAACTGTTGTTCATGGCTCTCAACAACTTTTCCCAAGGACAAAAAAATAATAATTGGCGTGTCATTGACCGATCAATCGATCGCAAAAAAATTGAACAATTTATGTTTCCTTGGGGAAACTTGTTCAGTATCATAGACTTTATTCATACTTAAAATACTTTTCTAAAAATATATCTTTCATCCAATGATATATTATTAATAAAGTTTGTTTTTAAATATGATCTAAAATTCTTTTGATTTTTTTAAACAGCAACGACAAGTAAGATAACGCAGATTGATTAAATTGGGTCCAAAATAAGTTAATCACTTTTATTTGAGGACTTTCAATTATACATACTACTTATATTGTTTAATTTACTACCTACTTAACTTACGATAAGTACATGAAATAATTTATATATTTACAGTGTTGCACAAACTATTGCTTTGCTTCACAAAATAAATTAATTTTCCTTAGTTTCCTACTTTGTTTTTTATAATTACTCGTACTTATTTACATATATATATATATATATAATATACCTAGGTAGGTATATGTATAATATTCAAATTGCAAATATAAAATATTTAGGTTCACAATCACTTGTTACTAGGATAACAACTATTCTTAATATAAGGTAGTTAAGTGTGTACATATTATATTAAGTACATAATATATTAGATAAGTATATTAATGGAAGCCATATAAATCACAAAATAACTTACTTACAGGCTGGTCCTTAAAACACCTTTAAAATAGTAAATTGTTCTGTAAGGCGTAAAGGAAATATTTTAAAGCGAAGGTGCTGCAAAGCAAAACAGAGACTCCACAGTATAAAATTGGCTGTTTGCTCATTTAAATTATATATTATTTTTATGCATTTTAATTATGAGGCTAACTTTTTTCTGATATACGATTTAAGCTTAAATGTTACTCCAACCTGCGTTTATCTACCTGTGAAAACAGCAAAATCCGTTCAAAGATTAGCGTGAACATACAGACTGACAAAAAATTAAAAGAATCTTTTTTTGTGCACTGTTACACTTGTCTTATCGTAAGTTGCATTTTTGATCAATTCATTAAATATACAGACACCACTGTTTTATTACACGTATCGATTCAATGGAATTTTTAAGTAGGGGTATAGGCACAGAGCCCACGGTGGTAAAGTTGCCAATATCCTGAAATTTTGTTAGGCTGTGCATCTACAGAATCTGTCCACCTTTACTCCAAAAAAATAAAATAAAAAGAGATACGTACGTATAGCAACGTCTTTGCGTTGCAGTGTCAAGCAACATCGAAATAATTATAAGGTACATTGAAATAGAACGGCACTATCGGGTGACTGACGTGTCATATTATGGAGTAAAGGTCACATAAACCTTACCCTTAATTCTTCCAGGTAATGTCACAGTAGATAGAGATATGAGATCAGTACTGAGATCCGGGACACAGGTTAGGTTCGCAAGACCTTCTTCAAAAAAATTTCACCTTTTTCATTTTAACAGTCATTCTCCAGTTTTTTCTCTTTGTTCCATTTGTTTTTAGACAAAAATAACACCAAATAATTTTACTTCTATACAATATCTTGTTATGATTTCTACCTGCCAAACGTGTCGGTTCTTTTTTAAAGTAAAAGAAAAATAACGACACATAATTAGGTAGGAAGAAAAAACTGGAAAATTACCGTCTTAATGTAATACTTGTAATACTATTAATCTAGTGTTTAAGTAAGTAACACCTGAATAAACTACAGGAACTTATCAATCTTGCATCCCATTATATTTCAGGAGGTCGCACTGTAAAAAACACAAAATTGTTAAAAAGATTTATTAAATTAAATTTGCAAACTACTTCAGGCTACATTTTCTTTAAAAATGTTTCCTTATTTCTATAAATTATCTTTTTTTTATTCGGTTATATCATTGTTTTAACTGTTTAAAATATACTTTGTACTCGTAGTAAATTATGTAAAATGGTGCTAAGCAGCAACCCGTCATGAAAAAGTAAGATACTAAAGTCTAGTAATGATTACGAATTAATAAGTATTACTTCATTAAAATATGCTTTTTTGTAACACTTATGTGCATACCCTAGCACATTGATGAACACGGCCGGCCGACGGTGGCATTGAGAAACGTGTAGGCACATTGACATGCACGTGTCGGGCGCGACCTGCTTTTTATTGATACATTGCTTATCATCAATTTTTATTAACAGCGAGTTTGTGTTGATTGAACACAAACTCGCTGTTATATTTGTGTGATTTTTAAACGCTAGCCACCAGTTTAGCAGTTAGCTGGCTGAATTATAAGTACTTAAAGTATATTCTGTGATGAAAATAAAAGTTTAAATGTTAAGGTTGAGTTTTAAAGAAATTGACAATCCATTTTCATGCTAACTTTACCTATGTACATACAAAAAAAAATCCACGAAGCGAGAAAACCCATATTATAGTTAAAAATAGACAAGGGAATGAAGGATGACAAAAAAAAACAAACTATATTTCACGATCTCACTACCTCGAAGTGGTTAATTATACACCAAAGGCGGCGATAAAAATTCCTTTCATTGCCTGACACATTTCTTACTTCAGCACCCTAGGTGTATAATTTCTCATTTCATATTCTATGCAGGTTTTTAATCTATATTAGAATACCTACAATTCCAATCGCACCCACCTGATTACCATGCATGCTATCTACAATGCAGCTCTGAAGAGATACTACTCCATCTAAAAATAAATTCCATTTCATGCAATTATTTTTTATAAGTGATTAGTTCTAAAATTTTTAGTCACTTAGAAGAAAGCTATAGAATAAATTGAATAAGTTGAATGAAATATAAGAAATAAAGCATTATTGTGGTAGAGAACAGAAAAATATAAAACATGCTTAGTTTAAATGTGAGGACTTCATACTTAAAATACGTAAAAGCAAGTTACTTGTTTTTGTTAAAAAAAATATATTTATATATTCGTATGTTTAACGACCACCAAAATAAAATAACCCAATTTTAACGTTAAAAAAGCAAACTTATAAAAAGTTAATAGCATATATTACTCTTAACAAGGTTTTATTCTTAAAATTTAAATAAAACAGATTTTGATTAAATTATTGAAATAAAAAGGGGATGTTATAAATAGTTCAACCACAAAATTAATATAAGTATTGCAAACAGAACGGTATTTCCTTAGGTCTCGGGCAATATGCGTCCCCGTTCACCGTCCTCGCACCTCTCCCCCGTTCTCACCTTGACGAGGAGGCTGTAGGCGCCTGCAGCCGTTCATCAACATTGTATTATATTATAAGTATTTAACAATTAAAAGACAATTATAATAATACGACAAAATCCTTCTGGCCAGTAGGCGACCAATACTGTGAAAATGAGTTTCTTTCGGCGTTTCTTCTCAGCAGTGGTCGTCACGAAGCGCTGGTAGTGGTAGCTTTTCTTTAAAAATAAATTAAGTTTAATATACTTTACACGTAACGTTAATTATACTTATTGACGTGTTAAAGAGCCTGTAAAGGTCTAATTACTGAATAAACATTTGAATCTTTGAATCCACCCGCTCATAACTCCACACGGCGCGAACAGGGGAGAGGTGCGAGGACGGGAAAGGGGGACGCATATTGCGCGGGTCCTTAAAAGATTCCGTTCTGAATGTAAAATTCATTCTGTGGAACAACACGAACTCAACCCACTTAAAGCGCATGCTAAAGCCAACGTTCTCCATTTTATTTTACCTGAACATGTGGCTTCTCCTTCTCAGATTTCTTCCTCAGGTAACTGGCTAGCCACGGCGTGAACAGAGCCGGGTCGGGGTGGGACCGACCCACCTTCTGCCAGGGGTGCTGCTGTCGCCATAGCAACGATATTAGACTGCCCACCACCATGACCCAAAGGAACCCGAGCTGTAGAAGTAAATATTAAATGGATATAAAAGTTTTATACTAAGAAAAATTTAAACTTATTAAAGTGGGTCGCTGACCAAGCTTCTAATTTTTCACAAAAAATAAAGTTGAGAACTTTCTTACTAGTTTAAGAGAGTAGTCATTTTTATACAGATGTTTTTGGTAACAACACAAAATTAAAATGTAATTTTTGATAGCACCACAAAATGCCATCATTTTGCCAATATTAAAAAACGACTAATTATATAAATAAAAATGAATGTTTGTATGTTTATCTTCAATGCGTTCCTAAACTTTTTATCAAATTGTGATGAAACTTTGTATGTTTATCTTCAATGCGTTCCTAAACTTTCCTGTGTCATTGCAACTCATGCCGTTTACTACTAGTTACTTGTTAAGATTCACAAGAACTTACCGGACAAATCCACATATAAGATATCCTATACAAGTAGAAGTAGGAGCTGGGGTCGTACTGGACTGGGGGTATGATCGTTCCATTGGCTGCACACCCCAGGGTGCTTAGCGTCAGTTTGGGCACGGCGGGCCGCGGGCCGCCGAAACTTATCCAGAGAGTCGTCGCCATGCCGGTCACCAGAGATATAGATGCTCCCTGAAAAATATAAATATTTTTAAACCATGAGTATAAATTTGTAGTAGTTTTATATCTTTGGTCAAAACAATAAGTTCAACCCCTATCATCCTTAACAACTTTGTGTAAGGACTTATATATTATAGAATAATTTTTAGGACTGTAAACAAACAGGAGCAAAAGGAGACCTTCCCTGACAAATTGCCCGGGCGGCTGCACACTTTTGTATGGAAATGCCAAAATTATTTTTTGTTTTTTCTGTTATTTTAATTTCATTATAATATAGCCCGTGGTTCGATTTATTATGGGTATGTCCCTTCCACGTTATATACGGACAAATAACATAGATTGAGCTAGCACCAAAGTAAGTTCGAGAGTTGTGTTATGGGATACTAACTCAACGATATTTTATAACAAATACATATATAGACAAACATCCAACACCCAAACAATATAGATATAATACATTTATAAACAATGAGGTATCTATATAAGTTGTGAGCGTAAAGCAAAGCAGTTAAATATTTTTAACACATTCTAGGACATTAGGCGTTTGATATAAAAATTGTTTTAATAAAACTCCTTATGAAATGCTTCTGTAGTATCGATGAGAAAGCGATACATGTTGCAAAAGAGGAATAACAATAAGAGAAAAAACACTAACCATTTCGTTAGCATAAGTTGTGAACATGCCCAGAGTAAACACTCCCAGTAGAGGGCCTCCAACAGCGCCGAAGATGGTGAGTGCGGCCTGCAGCACCCCTCCTAGGTACTCCGCGAGGAACGCCAGGGCCAGGAAGGAGAGGCCATAGGCACAAGCAGTCAGCTTGGTCAACCAGGAAACGTATGACGCACGAATTGTGAACCACCTTGAAAATTGTATTAAAAATTGTTGGTTTTGTAATAACAGTTTTAGAGATTAGAAATATTAATAAATAAATAAATACATACATAATGTCACGTCTTTATCTCTAATAGGCCAGACAGAGCATTTTAGATCTTGCGGCTCTGAGCAGACGGACACCAATGAATAATTTGTAGCTCTTTATTTTAAAAAAAAAATATTAAAAAAATAACACCTTTGCTTTTCGATGCCGCTGGTGACAAGAGGGCTGGCTCATATGATATCACGCGCAGAAAATTGCAGTATCCATTCAGCGCGGGAATACAATCAGTGTTCTTGGCACCATGCCACATGAACCACACTTAGATTTTTAATATAGTTTAATTTAGATTTTAATTTAATTTTAATTTAGATATTAGTCTAGTTTTTAAATTTAGTTTTTCAGTTTAATTTTAATTAATTATAGTTATTATTGTATCTGGGATTGGTTAAATAAAGTATGTAAAATACAGACAGATAAGGACAAATTATGAAATTACACTGATTGAGCTAACACCAATGTAAGATTTTGACCTGTGTTATGGGATACTAACTCAGCAATAGATACTTATTTCATGATAAACATGGTTATAAACGCCCAAGAACCTAGCTAAATTTGAAAAAGGGCATTTCCAAACTTGCTCTGGCTGGGTTTTGAACCCAGAGCCTGAGAGTGGCAGACTAGTGTCAAGAAAATAAATAGAAAATAAATAAATGTATAGGAAAAAATAACACTGATTGAGCTAGCCCCAAAGTAAGTTCGAGACTTGTGTCATGGGTTACTAACTCAACGATACTATATTTTATAACAAATATATATATATATATATATATAAATATATATATATATATATATATTTATATATATATATATATATATATATATATATATATAACATCCAAGGGCCAGGACAATTTGAAAAAGGCCATTTTGCAACTTGCCCTGACCGGGGGATCGAACCCGGGACCTCTGGGTGGCCCAATAAATATATACTCGTATCGAAATACGACAAACATATTTTAAGGTTCATATACAAATCGAAGTAGTCCCGTGATATTGCAATTATGGGACATGACTTTTTGTGATACACGTTTTTCGGGCAAATTTGTTTTTTTTTTATATTGTCGATTTAATTTTGTTTTAAAATTTGTTATAAATTATGGACTAAATCACCCCTTAAATTATTACTTGTACTTAATTAAAAGGAACGTTGTACCTTGGGGTTTTTTTGTACCATTAAGTTATTTCACTCTAAAAATAGTTTCATTACATTTTATTACAACTTGTAACTTTATCTCTTCATATTATCACATGAAATTTATCAAACAAAGTGCTATGACTATGAAAATTGATAGACGTGCAAAAATCATACGATGCCTGTCAGTATAATACAAACCACTTCAACTTTAGACTTCGACACAAGTCTAAATTCAAAGAGGGTTCAGAAATAAGTCAAATTCTACTTCTTCGTTTTGTAAATAACATAAAAAATATGCTACTTTCAAACCAATGACATCGTGATCTCATTTTATCTAAACTTGATATGAAGCAGATAGGTAACTATAGTTTTTTACAACTCAGCCTTTGAGTCTTGTTGCCATTAGGTTCTGTCTACCCCGTTAAGAATGCGTTATTTTACATCTCTAACTATAGCTCAAACGTGATTCAGCAGAGAGAGTGTTATTCTTAAAACATTCTTCACAGATGTCAGCGCCGCTAAATAATAACGTAAAGATAAGCTAAACATACCTACATATTTTATCTTAATTCAACTATTTATTGTTTTCCGTCTGCCAGTTAACATAGAACATCTGAATATACATATATCAATTTATTATATTATTTTATTTAAATTCGTTTTATAAGTAAGTATATTGAATGTATTAAGGCAGTTTGAAAATTCTGACCTGTTGTCAGATTTTTCAAGCTGCCTTAATGCATGTTGGCCACTTACACACACGAAAACCAACTATTTATAAGTATGAATCTGTTTTATAAAAGACTAGCAACTCGATCCGCACCGTTTTACATCGACATCGCACACTTTTAACCTATTTGGTGAAATGCTCTACATGCTCTCGAAAACTATTCCTTAGTTCTCGACTTCTCGAGATATCCAGTAGGTAACATAATAAGTCTTTTGCAGCACGGATATGTAAGTAATGAAGATGTAATTCGTTGCATTGCATCACGTGTTTGGTGACGTAACTATGTAGGTACGTCATAGGTTACATTCATATTCAAAGTTATTTCAAGCTGTCAACGTCTGACTTGTCGTGATGATAATTATTTAGTTTATCCAAAGTGGTCTTAAGTTCGAATGTGTGTATTTACAATTGGGTACTTTTCTTGGTCAAAAAATAAATTATTTGGTACTGATATGAAAATAAAACGTCACGATATAATGTCACTTGTTATGATCATATCTATTTTCAATGCGATTTTAAATTTTATTGTAGAAAAATTTATATTAAGAGCGTTATTTGACTCCAAATAACTATGACGTCATTAGTTTATATTCCATACAAATTTCATAGAAAATTTTTGGTTCTGAACTCGTTTAGAAAAAAGTATCTGACTTGAGTTGTTGGAAAATAGCGAATTGTAAGTACATTTTAGGAATGACACTAGTTCTTACCCTTCCGGGAGGCTTGCGGGAAAATATTAACCATGATTAATTTTAGGATTCCAAGAGTAACAACTATACAAGGTCTAACAAAATATACTGAAACTATTTTAAGGCAGTATAAGGTCCATGATGCTGAACAACTTTTCCCAAGAAACATATATCGAAATATGAAAAATATTTTTTGTCTTTCCAAACAAGTTGACCGATCAGCTGATCCGAGTTTGTATGGAAAGTCCAAAATTATTTTTCATATTTCGATATATGTTTCTAGGGGCAAGTTGTTCAGTTTCATGGCCTTAATTCACCCTTAAAATAGTTTCAGTATATTTTGTTAGACGTTATATAATGAACTTATAAGCAGTAAACACATGGCTTTATCTAAAAAAATATAGAGAGGTTAATTTTACAAATGTCCGGGTTGGATTTCACTTCACAGTACAGAGCAGCACTTTTCTATGCTGCTATCCTTTCCTGTCGCTCAGAACCGTCACAGCCAACAGCCAGAGCGAGAGAAAGCGACGGAACGTTATAGCACGGTCGGTGCGATAGCGTACCGACGCTCTCTCTCGCACTGGCAAATAACGGTTCTAAACGACAGAAAAGGATAGCAGTATAGAAAAGTGCTGCTCCGTGCTGTCAAGTAAAATCCAACCCGGACATTTGTAAAATTAACGTCTCTATTTTTTTTTAGATAAAGCCATGTGTTTACTGCTTATAAGTTCATTATATAACGTCTAAGTCAGATCCAACCCTAACAGTCCCTCATATTTTATTAATATAAACAATGGTGACTATATTAGTTATATATTTTATTTATCATACATGTCTATAATTAACTCTACAGAGTTCTCTCGTATTCACTATACTTAATTATATTAATGGCAAACTATTCAATTTTACTCAAACTAAATAATTATCTGTACTGCATCTTAAATGCCTAAAAATGCCCTAGAAAAAGGTTCTTTAATTTGAATTACCTGCTAACATAGTCTGTGAGGGTGACAGCGGCTAAAGAGTTACAGGCAGATGATATAGTAGACAGTGAGGCGCTGAATATGCCGGCCACAAAGAGACCAGATAGCCCTGGGATGTGAGTCATGGCAGCCACTACGTAATAGGGCATCAGCTGGTCGATCTGTAAACATGTTATACTTATAGATGTTTTTTTAAATGTTTTTTTTATTTATTTCACCTGTCCCGTTGTCTGTGTTCAAATATTGCAAGTTACATTTGACCCACTTCTTGATTTTCGATTGAGCTGAAATTTAGTTCGCATACGTATATTGCGTGACAATGAAATATTATGATGACATGGGGCTGATCTGATAATGGAGCTGGAAGGTGGTCATTGGAAATCTTCAATGAAACGACGCAACCGCATCGAGTTTGAGCTTGTTTGATTCGTTTTGAGGAGCATTTTAAAATTTTCATGGTTTTTGATAAACAAGAAATATTTTTTGCTTATTACTTGCTTACAATATATAGTTTCAGGTATTCCTTTCAGTTTGACAGAGCCATGGATTACTAGATCCGTGGACTACTTTGCAAACGTTTCCCACCTTTTACCATTTACTACACATAAACAAGAAAAACAAGGAAGGAGAGAGCTAATCAGTTTGTTTTCTATTGACTATATTTTATTTTATCGTATTAAAAATCGATACCTATAGTTTAAAAATGAACTGTTACAGTGTACCACCAGTGAGACTTAGGGAAAAGTCACATACTTAAGTTGTAATCATACTCGTACAATTTTGATCACCCGGTTGGAACACTTTATTATGAAAATAATGAACATTTAATACGTATTTCCTAATCAATGTGTTCACGCCACTTCCTTTTTAGCTACGGTCCAACAAAATTAATAATAGACTTATAGAGATTTACTATGTACTAAAGCAGTGTTTCTTTTGAAATCCTCTTACATTAAATTATTTTTATGCAAACTATTTTGTAAATAGTACTAACACATGTGTTTTTAGGGTTCCGTACCCACAGGGAAAAACGGGACCCTATTACTAAGACTCCGTTGTCCTTCTGTCAGGCTGCATCTCATGAACATTTATAGATAATAGTACGCAAGCCTCCATTTGCGAATCCAACTCGCGCTTGGGTTATAATTTTTTTTAAAAGGGGTTCTTGAAATTGAGCTTGAACTCCTAGGAGTCCGTGGACTAAAAAAGGGTTAAGAAACGCTGTACTAAAGTACTTACAGATGCAATTTTTCCGTCATTGAGTGGGTCGCAGTCCTTGTACACCGCGTAGATGGCCAGGCCGCTGATGCATGTGCTGATGGACAGGATCGAGAGGACCGGCCAGCTCCACCAGAGGCACCATTGAGACCGGCTCAGGGTACTCACGCAGAGCAGTCTTTGAACCTAAATCAAACATGATTTGGATCCCCTTGCATCGAAATGAACTTTGAATTCAACTATTCGATTCTTAAAATTGTAACTACCGAGTTATTTATTTTCTTTACTAACCTTGATCGGCAGCTGAGCCGCGTTCCTATATATATAATATATATAACTTTCCCCGAGGAAGATATATCTATATATATATATATATATATTTATATATATATATATATATATATATATATATATATATATATATATATATATATATATAGTCTTCAAATAAACTAGTTTCAGTATATTTTGTTAGACGTTATACAACGTGGAAGGGACATACCCGTAATAAATCGAACCACGGGCTATAATAGATCACTATAGTATAACGAATTTATAATAACAGCCAAAACATTAAAAAAAAATTGGGCCTTCCCATACAAAAGTGTGTAGTCGCCCGAGCAATTTGTATGGGAATGTCGAAATATGTTTTGGTTATTTGGTTGTTATTTTAATTTCATTATATTAAAGTGCTCTAGTATAGCCTGTGGTTCGATTTATTACGGGTATGTCCCTTTCAAGTTGTACAAGTATAGTAATCCAATAATAAGAAGGTAAAAAATCCTTATCTCCTTGCGCATATCTACGTTTAAATAATGCCCGGAAGTATGAGTATTATATAAGTACCTGTGTATGATTAACAGCATATAAAGATAAATATGTAAAACAGCCTCCGATAATTATGGAAAACCATGTATGTCGTTCCGTAGGATCCAAACTGAAACTGGAACAAAAATAGATCGTTTTTACGAATTTTATAAAATATATGAAGTTTATAAAAGAATATTAAAAAGACTTACTTATTAAAATTAAGACGTCCACCCTCTGAAGCTTTAACAAATATCTCTGTGAATCCCCCAAGTTCCACAGAACTAAATACAACAACACTGAATACAGCAGCAAACATTAAAAACGATTGTAAAATATCAGTAAATAATACTGCTTTCATGCCTCCTAGAGTTGAATAGAAGGTACACACTAATCCTACTACTAATATCGATATCAGTCTATCTAAGCCCGTCACAGATTCTAGAACTATGGCCGGCGCATATAATACTATGCCATTGTAAAGTAACATTTGTAACGTATATGTTAAAGACGCCAACATTCTTATTTTTGGTCCAAAGCGAAGTTCTAAATATTCGTAAGTGCTCGTTTTCTGTAAGCCGAAGAATACTGGTAGGTAAAGTCTTGTGCATATAGGTGTGGCAATGCCGTATGATATGTTGATTACAACGAAGATCATTCCGTAGTAATAATTTTCCGCCGAGACTCCTAGTAACGTTATGGCTGACATGAAGGAAGCCATGAGAGACACGGCCACGGGAAAAACGGCCATGTTGCGGTCAGCCAGGAGATACTCCTGCAAATATAACGTTAATATTACATAAGTTAGTTAAACAGGGTGTAACAGAATAAACTGAAACCATTATCCATGACGATCTCCGTGGCGTAGTGGTCACCATGCCAGTCCGCCACCCAGAGATCCCGGGTTCGATCCCCGGTCAGGGCAAGTTGGAAAATGGCCTTTTTCAAATTGTCCTGGGTCTTGGATGTTTATCTATATATGTATTTGTTATAAAATATAGTATCGTTGAGTTAGTATCCCATAACACAAGTCTCGAACTTACTTTGGGGCTAGCTCAATCAGTGTTATTTGTCCCCATATATTTATTTATTTTATTTATTTAATGGTAAATTCGACATCTTCGTATTTCCACTTCTCCAGATTTTCGTTTCAATAGAATCCGTTACTAATTAATTACTGATTACTTAGAATTACTGATTAAAAAAATTACTGAATTTTATGTCTACATATTCCTATTATAACTTACAGTCGTTGACTGGCATTAAGTTATTGGCAATCAAGCAATATAATAAATATAAAATGTAAGTATTATTACAGTCAAGCAATTAGTTAATATGTTTGCGACTGTAACATTATAAAAAAAAACAGAATAGAACTAGGATAAAATACTAAAAAAACATATGTATAACATAAGAAACTCTTCATTAGGTTCTTCATTCAGTTACATTATTTTTTCAATAGTATCTTTGCTCACTTATCGGATGACAAAATAGACATTTTTACCGTTTTGTTTATGTACCTACATGGTCTAAGCTTTTATTTACCTCATTTGTTTTCTGTTTCCCGCCAGTAAACCGAAAGTATAATCCGATTGCCACTGAAGCGACCATAGTGGCGGCCATGATAATGTAATCCCATACACCAAACACCGTCCCTTCCATTTTGATCTATCTAAAACAAAACAATAAAAATGACATTAACAAGTCATCAAACGTCTACACTTTTTAGAATGTTTATTGCTGCCTTTTCACGACAATTCAAGGGTACTTTTATTAAGCTTAATAATGTGTGGTTTTGAAATAACAATACTTATTTATACCAAAATATTCCACTTAGAGTACCCGTCTAAATAGCACTTGACAAGTGCATCGGCTCTAGAGCTCCACGAAGAGCATCACCCTAATGTTCGCAGGTGCTCTTCGTGGCTTTTAATTTATTTTTACATTTTTGTCAACAAAGAGCTCCTATGATTTAGTAGCTAGTGCTGGAATTTATATTTTGTACTATTTATTATGAATAAAAAATGTCGATACAAATCACTAGAACGTTTATTAAGGCGGCCCTTCCCGGCCGCTTTGTCGTCAACTCGAGCATAGTTTGATAAGCTTGTTGTATCATTGAGACAAAGCTAGAAAAAGAGGCAAAGCAAAAAGAAAGAGATAGCACCTGAAGGCTCGGTTTGCATTCTAATCAGCGAAATTAGTATTATTATTCACTATCAATTGAACGAATTTTAACTATTCATATTTCATAAAACTTGTTCTTGGTCACACGTGTTTATCAGTTAGCCTAACAAGTGTGTGAATTAAATATTTTTTTATTTAAAATTTTCATAAAATTTCCGAGGATATATTTTCTTTACCTTTACAATTTATATGTACTTTATGAACGGTCGAAGTTCAGCTAAAATGTGTGCAAAAAGCAGATTTTTGGAGGTTTATACAGACTTTGTTTTCCCAAATTTTAATTTTATATTTCGATAGAAACCTAGAAATAGCGCACAAGATACCTGTTAGTTCAGAAAAATTCAAAAAAGATCAGTTACAACGAATCACGTACGAGCGTTTTATATGAAAAGTAAGACGGGAAGGCCGCTCTTAATTACTCCATATGCATGTTTTGTACATGCGAAACCTTCCGGGGCATAACTTAAATAATATTATAAAACGGGACACAAATAAAATATATATATATATATATATATATATAAAATATTTACTTATTATTATTTGTTCACATGACTCAATGATCCAGTATTACCCAGTATTAGAAATTTATAATAAAACCTATAAAATGTAAATCCTAGCACTGGCTGCTAAAGCGTAGGTGATCTTTGTGGCCAAAAATGTAATAATAAATTTAAGTCCACGAAGAGTACTTGCCAATATTAGGTGCTCTTCGTGGAATAGGCCAGGTGCTATTCGCCCAGGTGCTATTCGGAATACCTCCTTATACCTACAAGCAATCGCACAATTTTTTTTATTCCGCCTTAGGTTTTCACAATAGGTTTACTTACGTTTAGTTTTCATTTAATACATAAGTTTGGTATGTTATTATTTTATTAAATAGTGTTCAGTTTCGTACTTATATTAAAAATATAAAAACAATTTACAACTAGTGAACCGCTTGCTGTAATGTGCCGCCGGCATAGTTTGTAAGAGCATTTTAGCAATAAATCATTATTAAGGGAAATAATAAATACAAGTTATTAGGTACACTAATTTACAAAAACTAAACCTAAAAATAAAATGCAATAAAGGTTTGGTAGTTTTATTGTATTTTGCCCTTCTATTAACCTATTTCGTAATCTGTATATAATCATTGGAATAATTAGATACTAAAAAAGTTGCATTCACGTGAATCGGAGTTTTATTTTTCGAATTTTTGTATAGCACTCATCTCTCTCATTTCGGTGTCTCTACATACAATAATAGAAATTTTCGGTGTCTCTGCATACAATAATAGGATTTGATGTAAGTAGACAATGATTTATTTTATCTTAATAACGCTGTAGCGTTATCGTCTGTCTTCGAATTAATACGGGTTTTATTACTAAAGGTACAATAATCGTAAATTATATTGCCGTAACAAATTGAACAAAAATGAGTACCTATGTTTTTCATGTAAGTAGATATAGCGAAGTATGTTAGGTACCTACTTTGTTATAGACTCAGACCTACTCGTACGTCCATTTTTATCATTTGGCCGGTCCGACAATAATTACGCAGCGCTATAGGTTCTTTTGACTCGTAAGGACCACTTCCCGAAACGTCCACTCCCAAAACGTCCACTTGTACTACATGTGTGCAAAATTGGATTGTAATTGAAAGGCATTAGGTACTCATGTTGAGAGTACCGAAAGGAACAAAAACTTCCACTTACGAATAAAAAATTCCAAAGAATGCCATCTTAGCCTACATTGAAAATAAAATTTTAAAAAGTATACATTAAAGAATTATTTTAACAAGAAATTATTTTGACAACAAAAGCACAAAACGTCATAAAATTGAATAAGTATAGTTAAATTATAAAAAGTTTGATGCTTTCTACATTTTAATTTTTAGGGTTCCGTAGTAAACAAGGAACCCTTATAGTTTCGCCATGTCTGTCTGTCTGTCTGTCCGTCCGCGGTTTCACTCAGAGACTATAAGTACTAGAAAGTTGTAATTTGGTATAGATATGTATATTAATAATGTCAAAAAAGTTGTAAAAAAAATATTGAAAAAAATAGTAGTCATTTTTTTTCTCGACTAACCCACTGTGTGGGGTATCGTTGAATAGGTCTTTTAAAAATATTGTGAACTTGTGAACATCATTTTTCGATTAAGGAATTCGTTTCTGAAATATTTGGTTTTATATTGCAAATTTTTGTTAGAGTTAAATGTCTCCCTCCTCTATATATTAAACGGTTAGATATGAGCATGTGAAAAAATTCACAGCAGTAGCTATCTGAAAACTATCAGAACTAAGTAGGGTTTACAAATTAAAAAGTTATGAGCGACCAACTTATAAAATGTACTCAGAAAAAGAAAAGTTTATACAAATTCAATAGAAAATTACTTTTTAGACGTTTTTAGTGGCTTGAAATCAAAGTGGGCATTCGCATTTACGGTACCCTACACTACGCGTGGCCCGACACGCACTTGGCCTGTTATTATTATTACAATAAAACAAAAAGAAATAATATACTAAAGAGCAATTTTTGCTGATATTGGTTAATCACTTTGAAAGTTTGAATGACTGGAATTAATTTACCATTATAATAAAAAATAAACCCATATAAAGAATTACTATTTAAGACTGTACTGCAAATGTCTGCTCTATCAATCTTTATTAAGGGAGCATAGAAAATGGTCTGTGTTCTTAGCTTTATATGACAACTTTAATTACGAAGATTGTGACGTAAGTCGGACCTTTCCGGGTTAGTTACCAACTGAACATTTAGTTACGTACAAGTAGGTACGTTACTGATTTACCTTTATATTGTACAATGTGTTTGGACATTAACTTCCGATAATTTAAGGACACGCTGTCGTTATCTATCCATACGAACAACTTTTACTAAGGGAAAACTTAAGAAATCGCAAAAAAAATTTCACTGCTCCATACATTTTGGCACGGTAGATATTTAGTTTTGTATGCAGATGCAGTTTTTTTTTTAATTTTGTAATTTTTTCCCTCATTAAAAGTTGTTCGTATAGATGTCAACAGCATGTTCTTAAATCATCGGTAGTTCATTTCCAAACACATTGTATATAATATGTAGCTTATTTTATTAAGTTCTTTCTAACGGTACGTGGTAGAAAAGTCAATCACCTCGTAAGTAGTTGCAAATAGTGTTGCTGCTCGATAGTCCACTATCAATAGACTACTGGTATTTAAAATAAAACTATCTATAACTATCGATAGTACATCGATCCTGACGACGAACACACTATCGATACTATCGATATTCTGTTCGTCGTCAGGATCGATACTATTGCTCTTAAACAGCTATAGATACTATAAATACTATCGCAATACAATCAATTTTTCGGCAACACTAGTTTAAAAAATTAAACTTTCTTTACTTAGATAAAATATTACGGTATCTTTGCCATTGTACAAACAGTGTAATAATCATCTACAAACACATTGTTTTGTTATTATAGTATAATTAAATACGTCATTGTCTTATTTCAACATTCTGCTAACATTATATAAATACCTAAGAAAGTTTGAATGGATGTTTATTCTGATTTTACGCCAAAAACGGCTTAACGGATTGGAATTTGGTATTAGGTGGCATTATATTGACAGAATCCGGACAAGTTTAAAATTCCCGTAGAATTGTCAAAAATTTATAAATTTAATAACGCTCGAGCATCTGTACTAATGAAATTCAGTAAATTAATAGGTACTTAAGAGAAAAACATAATAAAACTAAAGAACTATCAAAATAATATTATTATTTTTTAATCATTATCATTAGTTACATCTGAATCAAATTTACGAATACCATAAGGAATACGACACGATTATTATTATAAAAAACGCAACACTGCAGTTTGCGAATGCATAATTCTAGAGCACACACGCTTTTCAGATTCTCTAAAATCAGCTGCGCTCACAAAAAAAAATGTTTTCATATTTTTGTTACTTGTTAATATTGATAAAACATACGCTTACTTACCTTAACTTTAAACACAGCCACGAAAATAATATTCTTAGTAGACAACACAATTTAAATAACTTTCACCGTTTAAACTTGATAGAACGTTTACGAATACATTATTTACTATTAAGTACCTATTCGTATCTTAACCTGAGTAACCTTGCTACCAAATATATCGGGAAGTAGCCAAAATACGAACGTATTATAGACCGCCATAGGCAAGTACGGCAAAATTACTGACTTGATGGTTTCATGAATATTATTATGAAATTCCGATTCATTCATTCAATGAATGAATGAAATCCACCATCCAGTCACTGCTGCAGCTTTCATGTTTTTATTCTCAACATTAAGACTTCTCACTACATGAGACGCGTTGTTTGGATTTGAGGTTATGTTAATGTTATGTCAAGACAAGACATCGTACGATTTCCTATACAATTTAGCGCTTCAAGCGCTGTGAAATGTGTGTTTTGAAATGTGAACATGATAATAAAATATATCTGTTTAGATTGTCCTGCACTTTGACGTCTAAAACATCGATGTACTTTCATTATCAAAAAACTATTAGGAGTTAATCATTAATGAAACAAAAAAATACATTTATTTTCTATGCATTAGACTTCAACGAGCTCATGTGATATTTTTTCATTAATCTTACTTATCTCTACATTTATATATAAAATTCAAGTAATCTTGATCCTAATTAACACTGGCATTATAATGATGTATTTAGAAATTTTATTTGTATGTATCAGTACTTACCTGACAGTACCACAGAAGATTTTTTTTAGAACGTTAATTTCATTATTCTGTATAAGTACTTCTTCATCATTTGAAATTTACTTAATCATAAAAGTGTGTCGTTTTCACTCAACTTAATTATTGATACTTAGACACAAATATAAAATGCTATTTATTATATACAAGTTCAAATTATTAAATATGCATGCAGTGTTCTACAATTTAAATACGGATATAAAAGTATTTCCTTATAAAATAACAGACAGCTACACTCAAGTTATAAACCACTTTCCTCTACTTTGTAGTCGAGTAAAAAGCGCTGTAGCGATGTAAACTGTAGAGATGCATGCAAACAGGTGCGCGCGCATCACAAATCTGGAAGTGGTAAACATCGATGTTTAAAATAGCCACTGAAAGATGCGATATTTGTCATTATGGACTTTGATATTTATTACTAATAAAGTACTTACTCTATGTTTGTTTATTTTAAATTACAATTCTAATATTGGTTGTTCCTTTTAATATTTATTATAGTGACATCTTGTGGCATTATCAAGAACTTTTTATATAATACCTGCCACACCTACTTACGCCTTTTTTATACATGCTGTAGGTAAATTCCTGATAAAAAATATTAATATTATTTTCCTAATAACTAACAAAAAAGCACTGAGGTGTTTCATCCTAATTTCCTGGGCAAGCTACACAATATTACGGCCTGTGAATGTTAGTCAAAATCTCTCTATTTACCTCTAACAGTAAGAGAAACCATCGGCCCGCTGGTTAGATGATATTATGACGTTGATGGAAAAGCAGTAGACGAGACTAGCACAAGACTATAGACAATAACACAAAAAACGGAGGCCTATGCCCAGCAGTGGGTTGGTGAGAGCAGAAAATTATGTTGAATTTTGATGGACAAAAATACGTTGGATAAAAGAAATCTTTTTTGCGAATCTAGTTT
Source organism: Acrobasis suavella (assembly GCA_943193695.1). Classification (NCBI taxonomy): domain Eukaryota; kingdom Metazoa; phylum Arthropoda; class Insecta; order Lepidoptera; family Pyralidae; genus Acrobasis; species Acrobasis suavella. The sequence continues at coordinate 7,001,867 of OW971935.1, forward strand.
GATTTCATATTGTTAGTCATAAAAAATAGTATCGTTGAGTAGTGTTAGTATGTATCATGGGTAACACAAGTTCAAAAAAGTTACTTTGGGGCTAGCTCATTCTGTGTGGTGTGCCCATCCCCAATATTGTTTATTTATTTACTATAGATATCAACCTGCATTTGAATTCTTTAGTTCCTACGTAGGTAGTTAAATTTAACTGAAATAGAGTGAATAAACCTTTGGTAAAAATGGAAAGTAATTTTGAAACGGATTACTTTTAAAAAAAAGACATTCCTAATCCTTACCTATACGTACGTAAGTACGAAACATAATACTTACTTCTCTATTTGTTCGCTGTAAGTTAATAACTGTTGTAAAAACCAGTTTTGTATATTTATAATTTCAAAGGGAATTTTTTTCTAATATTTGACATCATTTGTCGATATAGGTTTATCGACATGATTGATATCTTCGGCAAACCTAGATTTTTACCCATCTTTTTTAGGTTCTGTAAGACTTTAATATTGAAATTATTTTTCGTCACATATTATCATTTTTTAAAATTATATAACTAAGATTTAACTATCCTATAGGTAAATATTTAACTATCCTATAGTTAAATATTTACAAATAAAAAGAAAATTTGAAATACCTATTATAAATTTAATCTAAAAAATTGTGCCCATGTGGCATAGTGCCGAGAACGCTGCCCATTACTATATATTTTGTATATTTATTACTTCCACATTATTTCGGATTGCAGAACAATAAATTCTTCTTTACGTCCTCCAGCTATACGTTTCTATCCAGAATAAAAAAGTACTTTACACATAATTAAATATTTATAAGGTGTGCACAGATTTAATTATTTTGTTATATCAGTTTGTTACGTGGATAATAGAAAATTAAAAACATGAGCATTTACTTTAGTCCTTTGTACCTATTTCATATTGTGTATAGGTTCATACTAATTTTTGTATGTAACAGTAGAGTTAAATGGCAGACTAGAGAGGAGAGCCATGCTCATCAGGACACAGAGGCTAGAAAAGAAACAGTAAACTATTTGCGTATTGACATACCCGTAATAAATCAAACCACGGGCTATATCTACTAGATCACTATAGTATAATGAAATTAAAATAACATTCAAAAAGAAAAAAGACTGCACACTTTTGTATGGAAATGGTACTTTTTGATTGTTTGTTGACTGTTATTTTAATTTCATTATACTATAGTGATCTAGTATAGCACATGGTTCGATTTGTTACGGGTTTGTCCCTTCCACGTCGTATAATTCAGTCAATACACAATTACTTTACTCTTTATTTTAAACAAAGCCGAATATAAAGACTAGCAATTAACACCCTCATCACCTCATCGTATGGCTACTCCATAATTATGTCGCATCTATTACAAATTCAGCTGGGTGTTATAGAATCGCTTAATATTTATGAATGAACGGATAGCAGGTAAGGATTGAGGCTCACGAACACAATTCAATTTAGAGAAGAAGATGAATCCCAGAAATAACCCATTACCCTATAATATAAGAAGCTTTCGTTAATTTATAATTTAAAGAATCATATAGCTGAAAATTGATTATTTCTTAATTTTTGAAAATCTAATCAGTTAAGAAAGAAATACTTTCTTTTCCTATATTATATTGCGTTAATTATTTTATTTTGTGGACGGAAAATAATGGTCAACTGTCTCCACTTTTATGATTTATTGTTGCGGTAAATACCTACTTAAACCTGTTAATTTAACATCAATTTATCTGTACTAATAGTTACGTATCATCAAATTTCTTATCATATAATTTATGTTAATTTAACATAAATTAACTTGTTAATTTATGTTAAATTAACAAGTTTAAGTAGGTATTTACTTACTAAAAAACCTGTACAATAAGTCTTAATATTTCGCTTGCGGAACGCCAAACCTCACGTGATTCGATTGTGCTATTGTCTCACTCAATACCAACGAGGCAAATCCAATACAAACATAGCGCCCCTTATTTACTTTTATTGCCAATGGTCGTAGTCTACCAGCACACCAGCAGTGTACGTACGTTCCTAATTTTGTCGATATCAAAATTGTAAACGTAGATGTAAAACTAGGTCTTACAAAATCACACCCAAGTTATAATAACATCGTCTCACGATCACGACGTCATTATACATTAACAGCTTAATAAATAGGGGAGTGAAGCGTATTATTACAGCCTATGATTCTTTAATAGGTTTAGGCAATCCTGTTTTCCACTTACTTGGTTATTCTCTGTCATGGAGCCCGTAGTTGATCGTCCAAGGCGGTATTTCGCTTTTCACTTCTATCTGCTAAGATTCCTCGGTTTGGGTTGGTGGCATCAACCGGATGAAGGCGATACAAGAAACTTCCCAAGGTGGTATCTGTTCTACTCTATTGTTACACAGGTGGTGTGGGTCGCCGGCTTCGTTGGACTCGAAACCATCGACCCTTTTGTTGGAGAAAAGGACATAGATCGCTTCATGTTCAGTCTGTCATTCGTGATCACTCATGACTTAACATTAATCAAACTATACATCTTCTTCTTTAAGAATGACCAGATTCAAGAAATAGTGAGAACGTTAGAGGTAGATCTTTACAAATACTACCAGAACAATGCTAGAAACCGAGCGACGGTTCGGATGACCAGAATAATGACTGGCACTTTCATTTTCTTTGGATGGCTTACCATCGGAAATACTAACGTTTACGGTACGATCATGGACCTGCGCTGGAAAGCTGAAATTGCGCAGTTAAATGATACTACACTAATCCCATCTCGAATGTTACCGCAACCTATCTATATACCCTGGGACTACCAAAAAGATGCATCGTATATTTCAACCTTTGTTCTGGAGACAGTTGGATTACTATGGACCGGGCATATAGTAATGGCTATAGATACTTTTATTGGCTCAGTTATCCTACACATGAGTACTCAATTTTCGATACTCAGAGAAGCTTTAGTTACTGCATATGACCGGACAATGATACAGATGTATCAAGGCCTACAGCTTGACACTGATGGCACTTCATTAATATCAATTGGTGATAATCGAACGGACATTGACGGCGTCGAACGAATTGTGCGTACTAGATATCCTGCGATGGAAGTAGAAAAGCAATTAGAAAATACGTTGATTAGCTGTTTCCGACAGCATCAGCTACTAATAAGGTAGGTACAAGTTTTCACCCAGGTAGAAAATTTATTTGCTATGCCAATACATGCTGCTTCATACACAAGAAAATATCTATATCCAAATAAGCATATAGACTTTGTGGCCGCTTTAAAAAAGACATGTTCACAATGGTCAAACTAATTTACTCTATTTTCAATAATAGAGAACTACTTTATCACAATTTCTAGTTATACGTCGCCATCACAGTAAATACATAAAAAAAATATAGGGACAAATAACACTGATTGAGCTAGCCCCAAAGTAAGTTCGAGACTTGTGTTATGAGATACTAACTCAACGATACTATATTTTTAAACAAATACATATATAAATAAACATCCAAGACTCAGGATAATTTGAAAGAGGCCATTTTCCAACTTGCCCTGACCGGGAATCGAACCCGGGACCTCTGGGTGGCGGACTAGCATGGTGACCACTACGCCACGGAGGTCGTCGTAGCTGTCTGCTATCCTGTTTTTCCAGAACTCCTCATTTTAAATCACAAATTTTTATGGTCTAAGGAAATAACTAAGTGGGGATATAATTGCGTTTTAAGGTTTTACGTCCTCTCGGCCCAAAAAGTGTCTTTTTGTTCATACTATGGTTTAGAAAAGTAATTTTCACCCCAGGGGAAAACGTAAAATTATATACATACAACCTTCGAACCTTGACAAAAAAGCCGCAGATCATTTTTTGTAGCAATTTTCAGATTATACGACTATTACACGATTAATTGTGAACTGAAACTATTTTTTTTTTCACTGTCCTTTTTGACAATGCTAAATAAAATTATACACTTTATAACCGAGTTCAAAAAAGAGATAGATTATCAATTCGAAAGTATACAACGTGGAAGGGACATACCCGTAATAAATCGTACCACGGGCCATACTAGATCACTAATAGTATAATGAAATTAAAATAACAGCCAAATAAACAAAAACAAAATTTGACGTTCCCATACAAGTTTTTTGTGCTTTGGCTTTTATTTTAATTTTATTATACTATAGTGATCTAGTATAGCCCGTGGTTCGATTTATTACGGGTATGTCCCTTCCACGATGTACATATATCTTTTAATGTATGTTTTCCGATTACTCGAAGAAATTCTTTCCAAATTGGTCTAATTGCAGGCATTTGTCTAATTGCATTGGTCTAACCCATCATCATCAGCTTTCCAGGTTCCAAAAACCCACTTATTCCAGGGCCTCCTTCAAGGGCGTCCTTTTGTCTGCGCCATCCCGGTCTGTCGGCGGCCGCTGCTGTTTAGTTTTTTCCAACGACTTGCCTGATATCATCGAACCACCATAAAATACCATATAAATTTTACCAAAATTAGTAATGTAGTTTGGCCTAGAAGTCGGTTTTTAGTTTTGAAAAAATATCTTCTATTTTCCCTTCGAAACGTCTTCTCTGATTTCATCCAAACCATTTTGAATAAAATATTATTACAAAAACACGTGAAGTTTTGGCATGTTTTGATTGAACTCTCAAATGCACCTCTTTGAAAAACAGAATATAATTTACGTTGTTTGCGCTCACTGCTCAACCCATTTGCATCGCGTTAATTAGTTTCCGAGCTCTGAATCACCATTGCAGCGGGAGTAATTGCCCAGAGAAGATGGAAATTTATTGAAATAGGAAACCGTTAAGTTTTGGTGGAAAACTCAAATGCAGTTGTTTGAAAAATAGTAATTTTCTCAAACATGCTCGGAAATGTAGGCATTATTGTAGTAAAAAAAAGACACGAAGTTTGTTATTCTTGGCTCGTGCATTACTTTGCTGGACTATGCCAGGAAAGTAGTACGAAAATTCATCCTGGCCGCTGCTTAAAACAAAAAGACGAATAATAGTACATTACTGCAGAGGCCGGGAAATGTGGCGTTGATGGACGAGTAGTTTACAATTTTTGCGTAAAACATAACCGGGCCGTATGGGCTATGTTTCCTTTGCACTAAAAAACGCGGGAAAACAGTTTCTTTCCTTTCAAAGTACGTAAATATTCTTTGCAGTAAACATTAATTGCTTTCGGTAAATATATGCATATTTCTGGTTATTTCTTTAATGATTTCCTCACATTTATTGAGAAAAGCACTATACATGCCTCGGCGGGAATGCTCGGCCTCGCTAATGCTCGGCCTTGAAAACTACTCGTCCCGCGAACGCCATATTTTCTGTCCTCTGCAGTATAGTACTATTCCGTTGTTTGTTACTGTTCGGGCTCTATATTCTGTCTACCTAATATAAAGACGTGATTATGTACCTGTCATTCTATAATATTAATATTATATATTTAATAACTCTAAATCACCAATTTTACATGTATTAAAGAATGATACAGAGGGGTGTAATTTATTTGGATATTTTTCAATAGTGTTGGTCCTTCGACCCGGATAATTTGTTTGAGCTGATGCTGCTGGGTTTTTTCGATGAATTTACAAATATAACAATGGTCCGTATCCGCGCAAGATGGTCGTAGTATTGAAGAATCGAATGGCGTCGTTTCCGGCCCGCTCCGTATCGCATCGCACCGTAGTATTGCCAGTGGCCGTAACTAGTGATTATATTTAAAAATAATTCCCAGATGTTTTTTTCTAGATCTTACAATATTTTTTATTTTATTTTATTAAACTGTGTTGTTCCAAAGTACAAATATACTTTAACAAATGGCGGACTTAATGCTAAGAGCATTTTCTCCCAGTCAACCATAGGGATAAACAGAGAAAATTATGCGGCAAAAAAATCAATACGTACTTTTATATACTTACATTATAAAATATTGCTGTATAATGTACAATTACATTATATACCTATTATATATAAATTTCAGAATAAATATCTACTTATACAATACTTTCATATACATCTACTTATACTAATATATAAATATGTAGCTATGAAGAGAAAAACTAAATAAAGATGACTTTATGAGGAAAGGGAGTTTAAAAGGTGGACGTGAACTTTTCTGTTAAAAGAGAATTTAGTAGAAATTTCTCTGATGTCAACGGGTAAAGCATTCAAGAGCCGTGAGGCTTGAAGAGAAAAAGAGTTAGACATAAACTTTGTCCGGAAAAGGGGGATAAAGAGCTGCCGTGTCTCATTAGAGCGAAGTTGTCGATCATGAGTGTCTGAGAGATATCTGAATTTACATTTTAGATATTTAGGGTATCTAGTTAGGATGTAAGTGTTTTGACGTGTTGTTTTTAATGCAGCTCTTTGAAAATTGAATATAATTTACGTTGTTTGCGCTCACTGCTCCACCCATTTGCATCGCGTTAATTAGTTTCCGAGCTCTGAATCACCATTGCAGCGGGAGCATTGGCCCAGAGATAGATGGAATTAAAATATACGTAAAGTTTCGGTTGAACACTCAAATGTAGTTCATTGAAATATGTTTTAATTTCCGTTATTTTCATTTTAACCGATTTCAACAAAGGATTATAACATCCCAAGTAGGTACATATATTTTTAAAATCCCAGGAGAAAAATAGGAGCATTATGCTTAAATCAATGGAATATTCTTTCACAAACTTATACCTATACCTAGTCCGGCCATAAGTAAATCAAATTCTTTTTGAAATGGCTACCTTAGACTTTGATATAGGCCTTGAATCTATCTGGCCACGAATATATATTGTTTCCATGGGTGAAATATCCTCTTAACTGATGAGTTTTTTTTTACGATTGAAGAGCACTACAGCATACAAAGTGACAAAGTATACGCTCATAGTTCTAAAAAAGCTGCGCAAGTGATCGGAAATGTACAACGTGGTCAGTCATTATACTGCGTCAGTGAAGGTTTAGTGGGGAGTGTCATATCAAGGAGTCACAAAGCTTAATTTTTGTAAAAAAAGAAGTGAATACTTTAGCCAAAGTGCATCAAGAGACCGTTTTGAATAAAGTTGTGAAACCTCTAAGCAATACACTTTTTAAAAATGGAACACGAAATTTCCAGCAAAACTCTGAACCTGGTCACAAGGCACGAACTACCCAAGCCTAACTCGAAACCAACGTTCCGGACTTTATAAGAGCTGAAGATTTGCCCTCGTCTAGCCTAGATCTGAACCCCTTAGACTACAAATTATGACAGTTTATATGACGTGTGCTGCTCTAAACGACATGCCGACAGAGTCTCTTGGAGAGAATTTATTTGGAGCAAGCAGTGCCAAAATTTCAAATGGAAACAGTGCGTAAAAACTCGGGGCCAGACAGATTAAGGGCCTTTATCAAAGCCAAAGACGACCTCCGTGGCGCAGTGGTCATCTTGCTAGCCCGCCACCCAAAGGTTCCGGGTTCGATCCCCGGTCAAAAATGACCTTTTTCAATTTGTCCTGGGTTTTGTTGGTTTTGTTTGTTTATCTATATGTGTATTTGTTATGAAATATAGTTGAGTTGTATCCCATAACACAAGTCTCGAACTTACTTTGGGGCTAGCTCAATCAGTGTAATTTTTCCCTATATATTTATTTATATTTACAAAGGTGGCACCTTTGTAAATTCATTAAAAAAAAATCGAATAGAATTATAGGTATTTTATTTTTTGCTGAGACTTTAATAAATATGAACATTTAAGTTTATTAAGATTACACTACTTTATAAAAAATAAATGTATTGTCGTTCGTAACAGAACTTATGGCCGGACTAGTTATATCACCTAACACAACTTATAAAAATCTGCTCAGAACACCGCAAAAAGAAAGTGTTTCAGTCCTTAAAAAAACAATTACTTTTACGTTGTAAACACGATTTCTTCAGCGTCAACCAAACAAATTTTATAATTAAATTGAAGCATTTCAATGCTTCAATTTAATTATATAAAACAGGAAAGAAACTTCCACCTTGTAAGAACGTCAGTCTGTGAAAGTTTAGTCTCAGATTGATTTGATATGATTTGGATTAGAACCCACGCACCGGCGGGTGAATTTAGTAGTCGCTAAGAACTCCAAATGTTCCTCATGAATATTTTTAATATTTTTACCTTTCGTAACGGCGTCTACATGCTTCACATACAAACGTATCACACTTAGGCATATAGCTTGACTTTCGGAGAGCTCTTTTTTCTGGCGCGTAAGTAGGGCGCAGTAGAAGGCGTAGGTATGTGCATAAAGTAAGGAGAGTACGAAAAGAAATCTCATGTTTTATTTTTATGCGAAAATTATACACATACTTTACACACTAACACATCTTTCGTCAGATAAAGCCTAGAGCCACAAGAACCCAAAGGTTATTTTTATTGTTCGTACTTTTTGTCTGTTTATTTGTGTGTTACATACACATAAACGGATAAACTGATTTAGATGCAGTTTTCAATATAGAACTGTAGTGAGCTTCACTTAAAATTTAGGTTTTGTTTTATTTCAATCAATTCTTGAATAAAAAAGTAAAGTTATTCACTTTTTTATTTTCTTTTTTAGTTATACAAAAATAAATCCCTAAAACATTTAAAAATGCTATAAAGTCTACGGATGAAGTAGACGGGGCAACAGCTAGTTTTAGGATGGAAATCCATTTGCTGAAATTCAAATGCTGATTTTATACAACATGGAACGGGACATGCCCTTAATAAATCGAACCACGGGCATACTAGATCACTATAGTATAATGAAATTAAAAAACAACAATACAAAAACAAAAAAAATCGTCATTCCTAGATTTGTATGGAAATGGCCTATTATTTTTTTGTGATTTCACTGTTATTTTAATCCATTATACTTAAGTTATCTAGTAAAGATCGTGGTTCGTTTAATTACGGGTATGTCCCTTCCACCTTGTATACATTGCTGGTTTTGTAAAGAAAAAAATACCGATCCTTGCAAAAAAAGGCAATGTATCTGCATGTTAAATTCAGCATATTGGATTCCTAGCCTCAAAATAAGTCAATTCTGTGTTACTTTTATTTTGTGTTATGACTGCGTAACATGCATAAATCAGAGAGTACAGTTCAGTATTCCATTCAACAGTCGTCTATAGTTTAGTTACGTTTTAAATGTCAATGAGCCAAAGCTCATCTAGCTTAATGTATTCTTTCCGTGCATTGAGGAATGTTTAGGACTTAGCAAGGTTTTAACATTTCATCTTGCTTTTAATGTTACTGCAATATCTTCTGTAAGCTAAACAACACTTTCAAGTTTGAATGGAATCATAGTGATGGGTTGCTAACAGATTGGCGAGATTATACCTTTACTGTATCTTCTATAATATGATATGTATAATATGTTTAGTTTATCTCTCTTCTTACTTCATATTTATGTTATCTTTTGTTTTTCTTTAACACTAATCTAATTTATATTTCTTATTTGATTCGCACTCGTACCTACCATTCCAGGCCATTGCTGAAAATCAGTGCATTGCTTTCGAGGCAATATTATCACTGAGCTTTGACCTATTTGTTTTGCTGCAGCACACACACATGTAATTATTGTTTTGTTATGTTAGTATTTTATTTTAAGCTAAGTTTAACTAATGTATGTATAGTTTAATTTGTTTGTGTGTCGGTTGTAACAAATAAATAATTAATCTAACTAACAGCATCGCCTACGTAATTCTGTTTCTGGCCAATTCTCTTGATCGGCATTAAAGATCTGCGCGAGAATAAAAGCAGTAGATACTTTCTTAGCTTTTTCTTTTGCTCCCAAACCAGCATGAAAATAAATAAGGATCAAATTTTTAGAATAGAAGAATATTAATCAACTTTTCCACACATTTCTAACTGCCGGCCATTGACCCTATAAAGAAAAAATCCGCGCCAGCACTACACACTGTCTGCACTATTAGGAAGTGGTAGCCAAGTACATGGAACTTTTTGGCAAGCAAACTACTGCCAGGGCCAGCTAAACTGCCATAAAGAGCAATGAGAATGGACTGCCAGCCGCCCGGTTGCGAGCCAAACTTTGCAATTTCCAAATAGCGTCTGGCTATAGATAAGTATAAAAATCCAAATTAGTATAAAAATAAAATATCTTTTTTTCGGACTTTCTTTATCTATAGAAGAATGATAAGGAGGTACATCATCAGTCATCTCCCATCTTACATTCACCACATACTACATATTTTTATAAAATTTATTTTGTGCCAAAAACAATTGAATATATAAAATTACATATCTTACTTACTTTTCAATTTGTATATGAGATGGACCATGGGTTTTAATCCAATGTGCCCACACCGGACCTTCAATCTTATTAGCATTAATGCTCATAATGCTATTCGGACAACATCGAACACTGCACATAAGAGTTAACTGGAGGTCCCGGCTTCGATCCCCGGTCAGTTCAAGATTGAAAAAGATCTTTCTCTGATTGACCTGGGTCTTGGATGTTTATCTATATATGTATTTGTTATAACATATAGTATCGTTGAATTGGTATCCCATAACGTCTCGAACTTACTTTAGAGCTATTTGTGTAATTTGTCCGTAATTATTATTAATTTATTTAAAGTGTGTGACGCGCTTTAGGTAGGGGGACTAATCCTAAGGTCACTACCATGTTCGGGCAAGGTGCAGATTTTTGTCCAATGCGAAATAACATTACTTGACTTTTCTTGGAATTGTAAATAAGCCTATGGGACTTTGCTTACGACTCGCCTGACGAATGGAGTTATGACCGAGTTAAACCAGCTTACCTACCTTCCTACAATGACCTAAATACAAAACCGATAAACTCACGCAAATTACCGTTCTAGCCACGGTTTTCGCAAATCGTTCTTTACATTTCAAATCCGTTCTTATACATTTAAAAAAAAATTATACTACCTGATATCCGCGACATTGCCGGCGCTAAATTTAAAATTATCGGTAACTAACGCTAACAGGCATACATTCACAAAATATTTAAAAAAAATCGCTTCTGATTCTTTTTTTTTACTGCCCGAATTATTGTATGATAGATTTATTAATTGTACAGACAGACATGCAGTTCCTACTGCGCTTTAAAAAGTCACTATTAGAGCCTCTTAATATGTAATCGCTGCCAAAAATATGGAGACAACCAAAAGACAAGAGGAGATTACATCCGTCCATATTTGTTCCACACAAGTTATTTCTATTCCTCCTCCCAACAATCCTATCTTGACAACGATCCTTAGACGCATAACGAAATAACTGAACTTGTTCGAAGTGAGGATGTGAACATACCTAATACGACGCCCGTACTTATTGAAAACGTGCCGACTTATGACAAACAGATCGCGTGATCAATAAAAGATGGAAAAATAACACGAGAAAAATCAATTCACAGTCGATATGAAAGTAATAAGGGGTACACCGCACCACAAACTGCAATATTCCAGGATTACGGCCCCAATATTGTCACTCAGTAGCATTTTTCTTACGCTTGAATCAACATAATCTTTTCATATTCACCTTTCGAGAATGAAATAAGGTATTCATAATTTTTTTTAGGTCTTCAATAAAGCTGTTTGTGAAATGGGTTACTTACGAGAAACGTCAGACCGGGACGTCCGTATTCTCAATAAAACTAGTTTACCTTCTTGTTCATGCTAATCTTCGAAACTACAAGATGGATATTGATGCGGTTTTCAGTAATAGATTAATTAAGCTCAGCTCGGAGCAACATATAAGCTTTGTTTCATTTAAATCTGATGTCAGGAAATTTGTCGCCTTATTTTAATTTTACGCGAACGAAGTCGCGGGCACCAGCTAGTACTAAATATGTTGTTTATTCTTTAGTTAAGTTTTACATTTGTCATTGACTATTTACTGACTAATAACAATAAAACAATTATGTTGTTTTGTTCGCAGCTGCGTGGAAAAATTTGCCCGTACCTACTCTTACGGGTTCATGACGCAACTGCTCTCCAGTATGGCTGCCATTTGCGTGGTAATGGTCCAAGTTTCGGTGAGCCTCACAATTTTCGAGCGACTCTTTTGCATTAATTAATATTTAAGAGACTTGTACCGTGGTTGTCACTGGCAGCTACAATTTCGCTATAACATTCAGCGACGGCATTTAATGACAATACTTTTCAAGCTTTCATACAACAAACCTCAATAAAAATAATTGTTCTATAAAGAAATATCCGTGATAATTACTATTATTTGGCAACATGTGCGTGTCCTTTACGTATATATTATATATATATATTATATATATATATATATATATATATATATATATATATATATATATATATATGTATATGTATCTTCTGATGTTTTTGTGTGTATCTGGCCAACACTGGTGTGTGTATCTTCACAATCTTTAAAACGAAACTGTACACAATTTTTTATGCTACTTGTGCACCCATCCAAGTGCGGATCCGTTGTCGCTTAACTTGAGAAAGCGCTAGTAATGCGTACTCCCGCCGGCCCACCGAGGTCCTAAGCAAGGCTTTTCCATCATGCCACCCGAGTCCTGTCCGCTCCTAAATTGATAACAATATATTTATCCCTCTTACCTAGTCACCTACTATAGAACTTCTAATATTCATGCATTATGGTGCAATAAGAACTGAGCTTGTCGATCTGCACCCGCGATATCTATAGACAACCGCGAAACATGGTTCTATGTGTGCGATACTCCTACCTCGTGCAATCACTTTCTGTACTGCCTTATACCCAGAAACATATCAAGTATTATATATTATGTACCTTAAAGTCAAAAACAAAAGTAAATCAAAAGTTAAATTTCTCGAATTTTTGCCTTTGAAATTTTTGAATTTTAATCACCTTCTCTGCCGCTGACTGTACAATATGCTAAGACACCTACTGCCTATTGATCTCCTATCCCTCGCCTCAGAACAATATTCATTACCAACATTCCTTTTATTGGAATTTTATACATAACTCGTCTTCATAGATTCTCACTCATTTCTGCTAACAACAAAAAGGTGAGAATGAAGGTAGGTAACAGAAAAACTGGGCATTGTTACATAAGATCTACCGTCACTATCGGCAGTGCATAAGCTAAAGCTAGGTACTTCAATGTTGCTGATTCTCATGGTCATCTTTCCACGGATTGGTCGGTACTAATTGCCTAAAACATGTTATTTTTTTTTCTAAAAAGACATAATTAAACATCATAGCTACTTTTATGTTTTGGCATCATTAGTCAAATGAATTGAGAAGCTCTACTATTTGGTCTTTGACCTATTATTACATACATAGGGCTTCTTGAAACAACGGTATGTTACGAAAAAAGTGATTTATATGGGCTTGACATCAGACCTATGATCCGTAAGTCAATAAATTTGACCTAAGTATTCTTTAGAACACTCGTTTTCCATTTCTTTGTATGAACTCTCAGAACTCATTTCAGCGGAACCGCCTTCGAATTTTTCTTCGCCTTATTTACAACGAAAACATTTTTCTTGCGAAGATAGGTACTTCCAGCATGTAAGCATGTATAAAACTCCGTTGTTTTGGTTGGTCTTAGTGTTTTATTCCTGTGTGACAGTCACAGTGATGTTTTGGTACTTATATAAAATAGTTGTGTTATGGTTGTGTTAGATGTGAGTGGCGGGTCTGCGCTGACAGTTATTCTAAGTTCGTCTAAGGTTATTTTTCTTCGACGCAGATGTCGAGTTGTCATCCAACCGAAAACAAAATTAACCTTCTTCTTGGATTGCTCTTGTCGGTGTACAAAGTTAATATTTTTCTTTGATTTTTAGACAATTTGCAGCTATTTTTTGCATGTTAAAAGGCAACAATAAAAGCCATTTTTATTTAGCAAATCAGTAGTCAACCACTGATTATCAGGGAAAAAAAAGAACATGATTAAAATTTGATGGAGTTTCCTTGGTCTGAGAGTTTTCTAGTAAGCTATTATTTCAGTGAATTTTGAATATTTATTTGAAAATATTTTTCATAATTACTTTTCTTTTACATCTATGTAAAGTAGCCTTCTACCTGTTCCAGCAAGATGCATCGAGCTTTAAGTCCATCCGTCTGGTGACGTCACTGGCATTCTTTATCGCCATGATTATACAGCTCGCTCTGCAATGCTTCACAGCGAATGAACTGACTTTGCAAGTGAGTATGCAGAATCTTATTGTTATTTACTACTTTTTGTGTGAGTAGTGTACTCACACAAAGGGTTAGTTACGCGTGAGTACCTATAGTATTACCAGCTAGATGCATCAATCATCATCGTCATTGCCGTTCTTCAATTTGTATTTTTTAATATCTCGAAATTTCTTTCCTGTTTCTAAAGACTTAATATCACAAGCTGAATCTGTAATTTTAAAGGATTATTGCACCTTTCTGTAAAACGCCTTCAGTTGTCCTTATAGGGTCCCAGGTTCTGATTTGAACATTTGTTTTAATTTTAAATAAGTGTTAAAGTCAAGAAAACTAGGTTCGGTGTTTTTTTCTCCAAACACCACAAATGCGAGTGCGGTGCTGTCCAATGTCGAATGACCCACGTATTGCAGTGCCTGCCCATAATTTTTCAAAACTAAAAACCGACTTCAACCCCAAACTACACAACCGATTTCAATAAAGTTTCTATGGGAGCTGACAAGTATACCCTTTTAAACAAAAAAGAATTTTTTAGTTCGGTCTAGGTGTCTTCAAATAATCGGTAAACATACATAAAAAAAGATCACGACGAATTGATAACCTCCTCCTTTTTTGGAAGTCGGTTAAAAAAGAAGAGCATCAAAGAATAACTAAACCATTGTTACTAGGCAGCCCGTGTCGGTGACGCAGTGATGCAGTGCAAGTGGGAGAGCATGCCGCCGCGGCTCCGTCGACTGCTCATCATGGTGATGATGAGAGCCCAAAGGCCTCTGAGGCTGTCTGCTGCAGGCTTTGCCAATATGAATAACGACTGCTTCTTGTCTGTAAGTCATCCTCGAAACACCCTTTTGCATTGGTTTATAAATCATCTCGACGCCACTCCGGAGTAAATGGGTTCGATCTCCAGCCAGGGCAAGTTGGAAAATGGACATTTTTAAATTTTATCATAAAATAATGTCTCGTTGAGTAAGTATCCTTCAACACAATGATAATATACACACACATTATAACATTATTTGTCCCTATTATTTTATTATTTATCATACAATTTAAAAAAAAACATGTCTACTTAAAACATTGAAAGAAAGAAGCGGGTTAAAAGTTTACTACAGTCCGGAGTTTTGATGTATGTAGAGTAAGTTATGTTTAACTGTCTATTTGTTTTTTGTCGATAACTGGAGTACGTACTCGTATATCTTACCTGAGCATATCAGCTACAGGTAGTCCACTGCTGAACATATAGATGGAAGGATTTCCAAAATTATTCATTGGAAGCGGCCTGCATCAATCTCTAACCTAATCTTCAAGAAATTAGGCAGACGAGTAAATAAAAATATTTGATTAATACCAACCCAATAGTCTTTAAGTTCGAATATGAGCCATTTCAGTGTAAAACTAATTTAAGTTAATTATTAATGCAACTGATGTAAATTACACTGAATGAAAAATTTTTTCTTTCTTTCTTTACGTTATTATGTCTAGTCAGTGGGAGAAAGCATTAGATTGTTTGTAAAGAAAAATACAAACAGATAAAGTAGAAATATTTCTTCTCCATTTTCAGATCATGAAGGCAGCCTACTCCTACTATGCCGTCCTAAGCCAAAAGCAAGCATAGGACAAGTGAAACTCACAGATATAGCAATAATCAATTTATTAGAAACTTTATTTATTTATTTACCAATTTATGTACACGGAAAAATACAGACAATACATCAAATAAAAGTTATCATAGAATACAGTCTCGATGAGTAAGTATCCCTTAACACAATGATAATATATATACACACACACACATTATAATATGATTTGTCCCTATAATTTTATTGATTATTTAACTAACAATTTAAAATAAATCATGTTTACTTAAAAATTTAAAGAACGAAGCAAGTGAAGAGTTTACTACTAGGTTAGGGAGTGAAACGGGGGTCCATAGTTTGTATGGACAAACATGATTAGTTTGACCATTTTGAAACGTTCCGTTGCTCTCTTTCGGTCTAGTAAATGACAGGAACAGGAACGGACAGAGACGTGAACGAGAAAAGAAGAAACTGACTGATTGGTGACTAACTGACATATCAACGGGTGTGTATTGTCTGATAGAACAAAATTTGATATAATTCGCTTGTCAAGTAATTTGAAAACAGATCTAATTCGCAAACCTTTTCGAGGAATAGCCTCTAGGAGAAGCTTTCTCTAATCAGATTTTAAAATAAGGTCTTAGTTATTAAGATATTTGCAAAACTCCAAATGACCTTCATTTTCAAGCAAGGTCAACTTATTTGAGGAAGTGAAGTCACGATGAAGATTGGCAATTTCCGCTTTCAGTACTGTACTGTCTAATGAAGTACATATAATTCCATGGTACTGTCACTGTCACTATGTCATCTCCCTATAACAATATATGTCAAACGACTACAACCAACATAACAAAAATAATTTAAACAGGTGACATTGACAGATGACCGTTGTCATTGTATTTTTTTTTTGTGCAAGCATAGGAAAAATGTAAACTTTAATTGCTGTGTGTCGTCACTTCCGGTGCAAATTTTAAAATGATATAAAAAATCCTGATAACACGTAGAATTTTTTTATTGAAATTACCTTCTTAAAATGGTCTATATTTTCTATTAAAACCAACTACAAAAATTTTAATTATTTAGTTGACAAGCCAATTACATTTCAATGACGTTCACAAGATATAATATTCAATTGACATAATCGTTAGTAATATATTTTTAACTGCTATAATATTCATTGAATTTTTATTCTAAAAAGCATAAAATCATTTCTATAACGTTTATGTAAACTAAATATCACCTGTTATAACAACTTGTGCGGTACACAAGTCAAAAAGTATAGGAGAGGCAGAGGCAGAGGCAGAGGCAGAGGCAGAGGCAGAGGCAGAGGCAGAGGCAGAGGCAGAGGCAGAGGCAGAGGCAGAGGCAGAGGCAGAGGCAGAGGCAGAGGCAGAGGCAGAGGCAGAGGCAGATGCAGAAGCAGAGGCAGAAGCAGAGGCAGAGGCAGAGGCAGAGGCAGAGTCAGAGGGCTATTAAAAATCTTATTAGAACCATTTTCTACTACTACGCGGACGAAGTCGCTATAAGTTCGAATAAGAGCCATTACGTTCTTATGTCTAATCTGTGGGAGAAAGCATTAGTTTGTTTGTAAAGAAAAATACAAATAGATAAAGTAGACATATATTTCTTCTCCATTTTCAGATTATAAAGGCAGCCTACTCCTACTATGCCATCTTAAGCCAAAAGCAAGCCTAGGACAAGTGAAACTCACAGATATAGCAATTATCAATTTATTAGAAACTTTAATATCACAATAGAAATCAGATTGTGTTGATTCATGACTACAATCTATACTATCACAGATGTTCTGTAGATTTAAAATTATATAATTAAACTAATGAATAACTTCTAATTATTGTGCTAATTCATCATTCTACGAATATGAAATAGTTTATTGAACAATTACCTACCTCCCCTCCCACATATTGAAATCTATTAGAGGTCTTAAGGCCTCACTTCTAATTAGTCATTTCTTCAGATCTGAAAATTGATAGATATTCTTTTTTAAGCTTATGATTAAAAGATAATAAATAATTAATATATACGGACAAATTACACTGATTGAGCTAGCCCCAAGTAAGTTCGAGACTTGTGTTATGGGATACTGACTCAACGATACTATATTTTATAACATATACATGTATAGATAAACACCCAAGACCCAGGACAATTTGAAAAAGACCATTTTCCGACTTGACCTGACCGGGAATCGAACCCGGGACCTCTGGGTGGCGGACTAGCATGGTGACCATTACGCCACAGAGGTCGTCTAAAGAGATGATTAAGGGATCCCTAAGTCTGAACACATCGAGGGTTATCTCGCATTACCCCTCTTCAGAAGATTGTGCTGCGTTGTTAAATATACGTATTTTAATGGCAAGTCACGCTATCTCAGTAAAGAACTTCCAGCACTAGGTGAATGAGGCTCTGTGGCTTATGAGTTGCGTTCAGAGAAAATGACACCTCGGTCAAAAGGGATTTTTAAGCATGAACACATTGAGGGTGAACTTGTGTTACCTCTCTGTAATAGATAATGCTGCTTTGTAGAATACGTTTGGTAAAGGCGAGTTGCGTATTTTCAGTAAAGAACTTCCAGTTCTGGGTGAAAGCGGCCCATGTGTCGCATATGGAGAAAATAGCTTCGCTTCGCGGAGAGCTGCCGATACTCATGAGGCCAACTGATTTTCACTCATTCAAGAGCAATGCTCTTGTTGGTTTCGTTATATGATATTTTCTTTTTATTACAAATAAATAAAAATAAATAAAAAATAAAATAAAATCTTTGCCAAAAATCGTTATTGTGTCCGGCTCTTCCCATACATTGACCTATGTGATGCAAGTTTTTTATTGAGCAAGACCAATCGATACAAAATGCTCTGTTGCTTCCTTTGATTGAGTGGTGTCTGTTAGACTTAATATAATGCAATTAATACTAATATAATATTTATATTGTGTTTATTCATACTTAGTTTTTTAATGACTAGACCACTTTTAGGCCCTAGCCCAGCAGTGCGACAATATGGGCTAGAAAAAAAACAGTAAAGTTAGTGAATATTCTCTGAGGACCGTTTAAAGCTTAGTCAAAAAAAAATTCAATGTAGGATAAATTTATCTCTTATTGAAGGTCATTTTTTTAAATAATATTTTTATGCAAAAGCTAAAAACTACAAGCGTTTTGAAACGAACACTGCTGGGAAGATTACGCCGAAAGAAACCCAGTTCAGTATTCGTCCCTACCCAGTCTGATGGGCTATGTTTCAGTTTCAATATAGATTTACACTTAAGCTTAATATACATTATTTTATACATCTAAATAAATACAATTAAAATTTGCAAATTAGAAATGTAAAGACTATTATTCTGAACAATTAAACACCCTCAGCACCGCATCGTATGGTATACCTACTCCTTAATTATGGCGTTAACCTAATTAAGAATTCAACTGCATGGGTTATAGAATCGGTTAATATTTTAAGCACGGATAGGATGTAAGGGTTGTGGTCTTACCAATGCAGTACAATTTAGTAAGTTTAGAAAAGGTCACAATTTCCAATAACACTTATAGAATTACAGTTGCAGTGAGAACGTGAAGCTTTTCTTCGCACATTAACCAAAAGTGGCCGTTTTTCGCAAATGTGTATATAAGCTTCACGTTCTGACTTCAAACTGTAAACAGTAGTTCCTTAAATATTTTGAATGGTCATTAAGGGCTTGGTCAAGACAAAATTTTAAATGATATTTCCGTTTCCTTCCAAAAAATTATTTAAAATGGGTTCCATTTGAAATAAATTATTTGCACTGGACAGGGGTCCATTGCAAATAATTTATTTGGTTGATAGGTTGATAGGGATCAAGTATCACCTTAAAGTCATCTAATGAGTACGCAACAAACTTACATTGCAATCATGTTTTTATTAAATAGTTCTTGTGCTTTAATAAAAACATTGAGCCTTATTTTTCGCTTGCGGAACGCTAAACCTCACGTGATTCGATGTGTACGAGTAAGTACTGTCTCTCTCGATAGTCAATACCAACAAAGCAAATCCAATATTAACATAGCGCCTTTTAATTACATTTTTTGCCAATGCTTTTAGTTTATCAGCAGTGTACGTACGTTCCTGGTAGTTTCCATATCAAACTTGTATAGATGTGAAACTCCAGGCCTTATGAAATACCCAAGTTATAATTATATTGTCTTACGACGTCATTTAACATTAACAGCTTAATATTGGGGAGTGACACGTATTATTACTGGCTATGATAGTCTTTGGCAATCCTTATTTCCATTTACCTGCTTGTTTTCCATCATGGAGCCCGTAGTTGAGCGCCCAAGGCGATATTTCCTTTTTAATTTCTATCTGCTAAGATTTCTCGGTTTGGGTTGGTGGCACCAGCCAGATGAAGGCGATACAAGAAACTTCCCAGGCTGGTATCTATTCTACTCTATTGTTACACTGGTGGTGTGGGTTGTTGGCTTTTTTACACTCGAAACCATCGACCCCTTTGTTGGGGAAAAGGACATAGATCGCTTCATGATCAGTCTGTCTTTCGTGATTACTCATGACTTAACTTTAATCAAAATGTGCATCTTCTTGTTCAAGAATGACAAGATTCAAGAAATAGTTAGAACTTTAGAGGTAGATCTTTACCAATACTACCAGGATAATGCTAGAATCCAAGCGACGATTCGGATGACAAGAATAATGGCTGGCTCTTTCATATTCTTCGGATGGCTTACTGTCATAAATACTAATCTTTACGGGATGATCATGGATCAGCGTTGGAAAGCTGAAATGGCGCAGTTGAATAATACTGCACTAATTTCATCTCGAACATTACCACAACCCATTTATATACCCTGGGACTACCAAAAAGACGCAACATATATTTTGACCTTTGTTTTAGAGACAATTGCATTGCTATGGTCCGGGCATATATTGATGACTATAGATACTTTTATTGCCGCAGTTATCCTACATATGAGTACTCAATTTGCAATACTCAAAGAAGCAATAATTACTGCGTATGACCGGACAATAATAAAGATGTACCATGGTTTAAAGCTTGATACTGATGGCCCTTCATTAATATCGATTGGTGATAATCGAAATATTGACGACATTGAACAAATTGTTCATACCAGATACCCTGTGACAGTAGAAAGGCAATTAGAAAACGCGTTGATTAGCTGTATACAACAACATCAGCTTCTTATAAGGTAGGTACAAGTTTTCACCCGCGGCGAAAATTTTTCTATGTCCAATACGTGGGGCGCACTATAAGTTTCCGGAATGAATATGAAAAAATACTATTAAAGGTACAAAATTAATTTATTGTTTTTCAAAATAATCTCCCTTGGCGTCTATGCACTTTTTCATTCGATGAAACCAGTTTTGAAAACTTTTGTGCCACTCCTCTGTGGTGACCTCTGAAACGTGTTTTTCATACTCCTCGACAGCCTCTTCTGGTGATGAAAATCGTTGACCGCATAATTGGTTCTTAATTTTTGGGAACAGAAAAAAGTCACAAGGTGCCAGGTCGGGACTGTATGCAGGATGACACATGAGTTCTACATTTTTCGCCTTCAAAAAGTCGTTTGTCTGTCTGGCCGTGTGAGAACTAGCATTGTCGTGGTGCAGGATGATACGGCGTTTACGGTTATTTTTACGGAGTTCGTCAATAACTTCCGGCAAACAAATGGTCGTGTACCAGTCACTATTCACTGTACGACGATTCTCTAAAGCAACAGTAGCCACGTGTCCAGTTTTATTAAAAAAAGAAGCAATCATCCGCTTAGATGCACTTTTCACGCGCGCCACTTTGGTTGGTTTCGGCTCATCTTGAAAGACCCATACGCTCGATTGCTGCTTTGTTTTGGGATCGTAGCAATAAATCCATGTTTCGTCACCTGTTACTATGTCCCACACCAAATTTGACGCACCTTCGTTGAATCTGGTAAGCATGGCACTGCACCAAGTGACGCGGTCCGTTTTTTGAAAACTTTTGTGCCACTCCTCTGTGGTGACCTCTGAAACGTGTTTTTCATACTCCTCGACAGCCTCTTCTGGTGATGAAAATCGTTGACCGCGTAATTGGTTCTTAATTTTTGGGAACAGAAAAAAGTCACAAGGTGCCAGGTCGGGACTGTATGCAGGATGACTCATGAGTTCTACATTTTTCGCCTTCAAAAAGTCGTTTGTCTGTCTGGCCGTGTGAGAACTAGCATTGTCGTGGTGCAGGATGATACGGCGTTTACGGTTATTTTTACGGAGTTCGTCAATAACTTCCGGCAAACAAATGGTCGTGTACCAGTCACTATTCACTGTACGACGATTCTCTAAAGCAACAGTAGCCACGTGTCCAGTTTTATTAAAAAAAGAAGCAATCATCCGCTTAGATGCACTTTTCACGCGCGCCACTTTGGTTGGTTTCGGCTCATCTTGAAAGACCCATACGCTCGATTGCTGCTTTGTTTTGGGATCGTAGCAATAAATCCATGTTTCGTCACCTGTTACTATGTCCCACACCAAATTTGACGCACCTTCGTTGAATCTGGTAAGCATGGCACTGCACCAAGTGACGCGGTCCGTTTTTTGAAAACTTTTGTGCAACTCCTCTGTGGTGACCTCTGAAACGTGTTTTTCATACTCCTCGACCGCCTCTTCTGGTGATGAAAATCGTTGACCGCGTAATTGGTTCTTAATTTTTGGGAACAGAAAAAAGTCACAAGGTGCCAGGTCGGGACTGTATGCAGGATGACTCATGAGTTCTACATTTTTCGCCTTCAAAAAGTCGTTTGTCTGTCTGGCCGTGTGAGAACTAGCATTGTCGTGGTGCAGGATGATACGGCGTTTACGGTTATTTTTACGGAGTTCGTCAATAACTTCCGGCAAACAAATGGTCGTGTACCAGTCACTATTCACTGTACGACGATTCTCTAAAGCAACAGTAGCCACGTGTCCAGTTTTATTAAAAAAAGAAGCAATCATCCGCTTAGATGCACTTTTCACGCGCGCCACTTTGGTTGGTTTCGGCTCATCTTGAAAGACCCATACGCACGATTGCTGCTTTGTTTTGGGATCGTAGCAATAAATCCATGTTTCGTCACCTGTTACTATGTCCCACACCAAATTTGACGCACCTTCGTTGAATCTGGTAAGCATGGCACTGCACCAAGTGACGCGGTCCGTTTTTTGAGCCTCGGTCAAGTTGTGTGGGATCCACCGCGAGCACAGCTTTCTCACACCCAAATGTTTGTGTAGGATTAATTGTATTTGACTCATGCCTATTTCTAAGGATGCGCGAATTTCATGGTAGGTCACATGCCTGTCTGTTTCAATCATACGGCGCACAGCATCGATGTTTTTGTTGGTCACAGCGGTGGACGACCGACCATCGCGAGATTCGTCACTGAGATTGATACGACCACGCTTGAATTCTGCAAACCAGCTATAAACAGTTGTCTTGCATGGTGCTTCATTGCCAAAAGCTGTTTCAAGCCGAGCGATGCTCTGTTGAGCTGTCAAATTACACTTAAAATCGTAGAAAATCATACTACGAAAATTTTCCCGAGTTAAATCCATGTTGATGCAGACACACAATTTTTTAAATGGCGCCGCAAGGTAAAAACAAAAGCCAGTCAGATGAAACAAACTGCATTCTACAGCCAAAGAGTTCTATTTTCAAATGTTGCAATAAATTTTTAAATATTGTTTATGTAAGTGGCCAGTTCCGGAAACTTATAGTGCGCCCTATGTAACGTTGTATGTTGTACTTAAAGATATCCTATAATTTGTTATCGACTATTTACTGACTAACAATAGAACAATACAGTATACTTACTTTTGTATGACTTATTCCTAATGATGGTGTTTTGTTTTTGCAGCTGCGTGGAGACATTCGCCCAGACCTACTCGTTAGGGTTCATGACACAACTGCTCTCCAGCACCGCCGCCATTTGCGTGGTAATGGTCCAAGTTTCGGTGAGCCTCACAATCTTCGAGCGACTCTTTTGCATTAATTAATATTTTAGAGACTTGTATCGTGGTTCAGGTATCAGTAGCAGAGACAATTACGGTATGACATTTAGCGATGGAACTTCACAACGTTTTTCAAGCCATTATACAACTATCATAATAAAAAAAAAATACATTTTCATACAAGTGTTCGGCCGGCCCGGCAATTTTTATGAAAAATTCGATTTTTTTCTTCGAGTTTCAAGCATTGGTCCCATAGGAAAAGTTGTTCATATTGACGGTCTGAGTTGCTCCTACAAGGATCGAACAGGGATTTTGTTACATATTGTATATTGCATACCTATTTAAGTGTAAAGTTAAGCATAGTTACCTTTTTGCACATTTATGTAAAATAGACCACAGAATGAGTATGTTAATTATTGTAAGTTTTACATATAGAACTAAAAGGGTCCCGCGAAATACGCATTCGCCTTCCCTATCCCGTTCTCGCCTTGTCGAGTGTGTTGAACACACACATATTGACGTGTGCACGGATGTATAGTTTCGTTTGTAGAAGTAGTAAACATAAATGATACTCCGCTTCTAGTGCCATACTTGTGAATAGACTCCACTTGATTTATGAGCCTTTTGTCGGTTCCAGCAAGATGCATCAACCTTCAAGTCCATTCGTCTCGTGACGTCAATAGCGTTCTTCATGGCAATGATTATTCAACTTGCCCTGCAATGCTTCACGGCGAATGAGCTGACTTCGCAAGTAAGTACCTCATCATCATCTCAGCCGCATAACGTCAACTGCTGGACATAGGCCCCTTCTAAGGATTTCCAAAATGACCTATCTAGAGTGGCCTGCATCCAGCGCCTTCCAGCGAGTGGGTGGGTGTCCTACGCTTTGCTTGCCAGTGGTTGCCATTCGAGAATCTTTTTTCCTTATCGGCCATCGGTTTGTCGCCTTATGTGTCCCGCCCATTGCCACTTCAATGAGCTAATCCGCTGGGTTATGTAAGTGACCTTTGTTTTTCTACGATTTTCCTCATTTCTGATTCGATCACGTAGAGTAACACCGAGCATAGCCCTCTCCTTAGCGCCCTGAATGATCTTGAGCCTTCTTATAATACCCATAGTAAGTACCTTTGCGAATGTAAAAAATGATATGCGAGATAATTTAACGCGATATCCTATCGATTATTTAGAGAATGAATTAACCCTTCAAGTTTCAAGCGGGCTACTGAGGCGTTAAAGGCAATTGTGTTTGCGATCTTCATATTCAGCAGTCAACTCCACATCAGTTACTAGTCTGTTCAGTTAGTTAACTAGTAGGTATGTAAACATGCCTACTAGTTGCCGGTTGACTGGAAGAGATCCCAATAAGGGATAAGTCCGCCGTTGTATGTTTCCTTTTCTGATTTGTAAATGTTTTCTTTCTTATGTACAATAAAGCTTTATAAACAAAAAACAAACAATCATGGTGAACTTTCCCGATTTACCTAATTATGAACTACTTAAACTATAGAGGCATTTTAACTAGCTAAGATTATGAACAAACCTTCCTATCGATTATTCAATGCCTCACGGAAAATGAACTGACGCCACAACCTACGTATGTGATTGCGTTTGCAAATGTGCTTAGGCGATGTGCATCTTCAGCAGAAGTCCATTTGTGAGGTTGTGTCGGCCCTAGTTTCGATAAGTAAGATAGTGAGATAAAATTAGAAATAGTATAAAGGTTACATATTTAAAGAATTCCTGGATTGTCCTGTCAACGTTCCCGGATTAATGTAACCTGAACTATTTTAGAACATAGTTAGAGTATGTTAGTTTGTTACCAGGCAGCCAGTATCGATGACGCAGTGATGCAGAGCAAGTGGGAGAGAATGGCGCCGCGGCTCCGTCGTCTTCTCATCATGGTGATGATGAGAGCCCAAAGGCCTCTGAGGCTGTCTGCTGCGGGCTTTGTTTATATGAACAACGACTGCTTCGTAGCTGTAAGTCAGAAATACCTCTCTAGTTTGCATTTATCTATTAAACAACCAAACAAAGTTATCAACAGGCAGCATTGGTAACTCAGTGATGTAGCAAGTGGGGAATGCCATCGCTGATCTGACGTCTGCTTATAATGATGTTGGTGAGAGCCCAAAGGCCTCTGAAGGCTGTCTGCTGCGGGCTTTACCTATATGAACAACATCAGCTTCTTAGTTGTGAGTCATATCCATTATGCAGTGACGTGCACAGATATTTTTGACAGGGTAGGAACATATAATACCTAAATTACAAGAACGGCTGCATTAATCATTAATTATAAAATTGAAAGAACGAAACTAATGAAGGATCAACTAGACAGTCCGAGATTTTTATGTTTGTATAGTGTAGATAGTATGTCTTTTTGTTTTCCGTTGCCGTTCGTAACTGGTGTAGGTATTTCTTACCTCACCGGCCGGCAGTTGCGGAAGTGACGTGCATCAATCTCACTGGATTTTCAAGAAATTAGGCTGGCGAGTAAATGAAAATATTGTATTATTCACAACCCATAAGTTTTTAAGTTCAAATATGAGCCAGTGCGATCTTATGTCTAAGTCTCTGAAAGCAGCATAGTTAACAAAGTAAATCAAAATAGATAATGTCGACGTATTTCTTTCTCCATTTTCAGATTATGAAGGCAGCCTACTCCTACTATGCCGTCCTAAGCCAAAAGCAAGCCTAGGACAAGTAAAACTCACAGACATAGTAATTATAAATTTATTAGAAACTTTAATACCACAATAGAAATTAGATTATGTTGATTCATAACTACAATCTATACTATCACAGATGTTCTGTAGGTATAAAATTATATAAGCTACACTAATAAATAACTTATTATTATTTAGTGATTTTAATTTACGAATATGAACAGTAGAAATAATGAATTTTATTGTTTGTTGATCATTTACGTACCTCCCATATGTTTTAATCCATTAAACTTTTTATTTCATTGAACACAAAAATGTCCATTGGGCCACGCATGAACCATAATGATAACACTGTGACTTAATATTGTTTTTATGCGTACGGTAGGTACCTATCCAATCACAAATTTATGTGTGGTCTATATACACACTGACTTGAAATAATTTCCCAAAGTACAGGAATATGGAAGGCAGTACAAACGGGTCCATGTTGATTTCCTATTGTTCAAAAACACCATAATTTTTTTTACATTGACACAGTAGTCTATTCATTCATGACTCTTCTCACATTTGTACAGTGTACACACAAGTACTCATGACAAAATGTACCTCGAACTAGCTTATCGATCAAACGTGTTTCACAGTTCGAGTAGAGGCGGCTTTGGCGTGACAGAACGAGGTCTTTCAGGCCTCACTTCCAGAATTGTCATTTCTTCAGATCTGAAAGTTAAAAATAAGTTTACTACTAAGCCTTGTACTATCAGAATAACTTTTATCCATCTCTTTCTGTGGATTTCTGAAGAGACTCGAGATGACTCGTGTAACAACTGCATTCCCAAGGTGATCTGGCCAGGCAGGCGGCCGGTCATAAAACCATACTGAAATCTTTAATCATTTGGGCTTTTTCTTCTCAACTTCGCACAATCTTCGACATCCTTCAGTGACAAATTATTCGCCTTACATCTTTTAAAGAAGAAGAGGCCGAGAACTGCTCCCTGTGGTCTCCAAAACATCCCGAGAACATGATAAAGAATGAGAGAACAAATATTGTACAGGAATGTGTTAAATGTATAATGTGAAAAGTAATACCTAAATAAATTGAAATTGAAATTGACGTTGTCTTGTAGAATACATCTGGTAATAGCGAGTCGTGTTGACTCAGAAAATAAATTGCCAAGAAAATAAATCTAGGTGAATGCGGCCCATGTGTGGTATGGAGTAAATGACACAAAGCACAAGAGTGCCCTAAACTAAACACCTTCTGTTACCTCTCTTCAGTAGATTGAGCTGCGTTGTAGAATACATCTGGTAATGGCGAGTCGTTTTGACTCAGTAAAGAACTTCCAGCTCTAGATGAATGCGGCTCATGTGACGTATAGAGAAAATGAAACAAAGCGCAAGAGTGCCCTCAAACTAAACACCTTTAGTTACCTTTCTTTAGTAGATTGAGCTGCGTTGTGTAATACATCTGGTAATAGCGAACCGTGATGACTCAGTAAAGAACTTCCAGTTCTAGGTGAATGCGGCGCATGTGTCGTATAGAGAAAATGACACAAAGCACAAGAGTGCCCTCTTACTAAACACCTTCAGTTACCTCTTTTTAGTAGATTGAGCTGCGTTGTATAATACATCCGATAATGGCGAGTCATGTTGACTCAGTAAAGCACTTTCAGCCCTAGATTAATGTGGTCCATATGTCACATACGGAGAAAATTGCACAAAGCACTCGAGTGCCCTAAAATAATGGTTTATCTTCAGTTACCTCTCTTCAGTAGATTGAGCTGCGTTGTAGAATACATCTGGCAATGGCGAGTCGTGTTGACTCAGTAAAGAACTTCCAGCTCGAGGCGAATGCGGCCCATGTGTCGCATATGGGGAAAATGGCACCGCTGCGCGAAGAGCTGCTAACACCAGCAACATGCCACCTGGACAACCAAGAGTAGAGTGTTGGTTTGGTATTTCAATAAAACAACCAACCATATTCTTGAATAATGTATAGGTAGGTACCTACTTCATTAAATTAGCCGGCAAGTGACGCGGGAAACAAATGTTTAGCCATGCCGTCTCCGCCGGGATCCGGCAGGCGTGGTAGACCCAAGAAGTGCTGGCTTGACGTCGTCAAGGATGATATGCGTGCTAATCGTCTTACAACAGAGGATGTTCAAGACCCTCCGAAGTGGAAAAGAAAAAGTCGGAAAGTGGAGTCGGGCTTCTCAGCATTACAGCTGAGGATGCAACTAGGAATACGCTTAGATGAGAGAGAGATACCTACTTAATTAAGTAAAAATCGAATGCGGAAATGATGCCTTTGAAAACTGATGTAGGTAAATGTACGTTAGATTAACGTACACGTTTCACTCACAACAACTAAAGTAGGTACTCATAAGTACCTAGCTAATAACTTAATACATACATTTAAGGCAAAATATTCAAACTATCTAAATATATAGTATTTGGACAGAGTATGAGCATGAGACCTACCTATATAAGGATCTTTAACTGATTTCATCTTACTTTAGATTAATTAAGTATTTGGTCGGTGATTATATACCTACACGTAATCTTTACGAATATGTTATTAAAATTCTATGACACTGCCTTTGTAATTAGATAGGTAATAAACTGATGGTATGAATATTTATTAATTGTCAGACAATGGAATGACGTAGGTACTCAGTACTCAATATCGCAACTAGATCAATGTTATATCACGCGACGCTTTACAAGTCATTGGCCAAGCTCAGTACAATACCGAACCGTTTTTGATTGTTTGTTTGTTTGTAAATTCTTTATTTCACATAAAAAATCACAATTAAAAATACAAAAAACAATACTACAAAGGCGGATTATCCCTGTCAGAGATCTCTTTCAGTCAACCCTGCAACCAGAGGAGATAATCACAAAAGTGGGATGGAACATTGTACAATACTTACAAGGTTTTAACACTGAATGCTAATAGTAATTACACAATTAATTAAGATATAAGTATACATATTATATATACATACATACTTACAATAACAGATATACTCCATATCTATTTCAAAATATGATACATAAATAAATAATTTATATTTCACTCAATCCAAGTCAGGAACTTTCTTCAACCATGCTATAAATCCTCTACAAAAGTTTCTGAAACAGTTAGCTTATTGCCAACGTCAAAACACCCACTGTCATAGTAACCATAATATCATCCAAACGAGTGTTATAATTGTGTACTAAATTTCATTATGCAACGCGAACTCGATTCCTTTCTTACTTATTAAACAGCCACATTCTTTATGAATTAAAAAGAAGAACATTGTCATATACGCGCGGCTCACTACCACAGCTCCATAATTTAAAAAAAGAACTATCGAATTCACGTCGTATCCCGTAATTTTTGTTCGATATTACTATAATTTACATTTCAACAATTGTACGATCCAAAATGTAAATAATTATTTCAATAAATAATTCCATTATTACCTATACATACATAATGATGGGTTGTATTAGATACTCGGCAATTAACTTACTAGGAATTTACATAGAGTTCTTACAACACTGTACAACACCGTGATTTAGAACCTTTTATAAAGGATTAATATCATAGGCGTATGTAAAGTCTTGGATGCAACTATAATAATAAGGTAATAAAACACTCATGTGATACTATTATCCCACTCGGCTTCGCCTCGTATGATAAACCCACATTCGTGTTTTAATACCCCTTATTATACATCAGTTGCATAAATAACTAACATGCATGATTATATACGCATTTATTCCAGAATAAATTAAACACAGCACAATACATAAAATAAATTATTAAACTAAAAACAAAATAACCTACCTATAAATTAAAATATATCTAATTAAAAGTAAAACATTATATTATATAAAAAATAGACCCCAGGTCGCTACGGTCGCAAGGCAGGGTGCCTAAGAGACTGGCAGCATTGCCTCGTTGTATAGCCAGACTTAATCTCTGGCCAAAATGCGCACCAGCTCTTAGGTCCCCAGAAACGTCGATCAGGCGTGTGGAGATTTCTTTAAAAATTTGACGCGCCTCCACATCCCAGGCCCTAAAGTCTCCACGGCGAAAGGCGCAAATATATACGGCTTACCTAGAGCTAAATATTTGCGCCTCTTGATGGCTTCCGCCGCAGCTGCAGCCGCGCCCGCTCGACGGGCAGTCGCTCGCAAATGTGATGGAGCGACAGTGTCCACACTCGTCGCATCCCATACCAGCGACCGCCCGTTCTTCCAAGGAATGAGCGTCATTCCGTCGGGCCTTTTGCCATCGTCTCGTGTGATACCAGCTGGCTCTAAGACAGCTGGCACACCAGCGCTAGCAAGAGCCCGACGGATAACGTCATTCAGGGCAGTATGACGCGAGAAATGACAGAGGATCGACGTCTCCTCCACAACGGCAGCGATAGGGTTCGTTAGTCCTGGCCCCAAGACGGAGGCTCACCGCCAAGCTAAAGGTGGTGCGCTCCAGGAGGGTTCCTACGCTGGCTGAAGGGATAGCATTCAACCAGTATCCTGACTCTGGTTCACAGCTAGCTAAGAGGCGGAACGCTCCGCCTCACCAATTGCGGTCTCTAGTAAATGGTTTCGTGCCTGCAGGCAGAGCGGCTCGTCCCATTGCCTCTGCGAAGCCAGGTTCAGAGGTTGGTTGCTATCTGGACCGGCTGCACTAGACCAAGCGTCTCTGGCCTCGGCCAAGCATGCAACCTCTACGTCACAGAGAGACGGGCCTAATATTTTACCGATGAGGTTGCGGGTGCCATAGACCGATGACAGAAATGCTGGCCACACAAAAAAAATTTCTTATCCCAAGACCACCATGCCGTATCGGTAGTGTCGCTTGGGACGAACTGCTGGAATTAAGAGGGCAACTAAAAATTTTTGCCTCTTTCACAGTGTTGTCCGAAAGGGATAAAAGATGTTCGTGGGCCCAAAGTGGAGTGCACCGAAGAGCAGTCGTCTTGGGTATGAAGATGCAGAATTTTATAATCGTATAAGCCATGTGTGGGTTGATATCAACTAATCAATATCACTTTATTGATTCCTTATTTCAATATTAACGTCTAACGGCTCTAGGTTCTGTCTACTCCATTCAAGATAAAGACGAGATAAAGACAATTCTGTTTGAATACATTCCAAACCCTCGTGAAAACGTGAACCCTCCCCACCTCAGCAGTAGTCGTTACGAAGCGCTGGTATCGGTAGCTTTTCTTTAAAAATAAATTAAATTTTAATATACTTTACACGTAACATAAATTATACTTATTGACGTGTAAAAGTGCCTGTAAAGGTCTAATTACTGAATAAACATTTAACCTCGTTTATTAATCATAGTCAAATCGTTTTAGTACGTGATTCTATATCTAATGAGTCCCCTTACCCCTTTCCATACAAACGTAGTATAGCTTTTATTTTGAAACGACGTGTCAGATTTCAGCAAAAAATTGTAATTTCCATAAAATTGCATATATCTAAGCATGTTTATTTAGTTTAAAACATGTAAGAGTGCAGAAGTTTTTCATACTGATAGTCTAGGTAGTTATAGGTATGCCTAGATATACAATATGTAACAAAATACCTTTTAGATCCTTGTAGGAACAACTCAGACCGTCAATATGAACAACTTTTCCTATGGGAGCAAAGCTTGAATTTTGAAAAAAAATAGACATTTTCATAC
Organism: Acrobasis suavella; assembly: GCA_943193695.1. Classification (NCBI taxonomy): domain Eukaryota; kingdom Metazoa; phylum Arthropoda; class Insecta; order Lepidoptera; family Pyralidae; genus Acrobasis; species Acrobasis suavella. The sequence goes on from OW971935.1 coordinate 7,033,944, forward strand.
AAAAGTGTTCGGCCGGCCCGGCAATTTGTATGAAAATGACCATTTTTTCTTCGAGTTTTAGTAACCACTTTTCCTCGAAGTTAGAAGTAACATCGAGGAAAAGTTTTTCATACTGACAGTCTGAGTTGCTCCTACAAGGATCGGACAGGGTATGTTACATATTGTTTACAATTTCTTAGAAATTACAAAATTTTGCCGAAATGTTGTTTAAAAATATACGCTAAACTATGTTGGTAGGAAAAGTCTAGGCTGGTTAACGAGACTCATTATTAACTTTAATTTACCTGAAACAGTAGCAAGCAGCGTGAGATTTGCGAACAAGATCGCCGTAGCAGCACATGCATAGAAGGGCGCTCGAGCCCTACCGCACGACCACCGGGTGAAGTCCCAGCACCTCAGGGACAGGGTGTACTCTCCCCGTCTGCAGAGCAGGTCCACGAACAATGCCGCCACCCACATGGTCTCCAGAATCAGGACTAGAGCTGCCCCCACTCTGGACAAAAATTACGAAAAAATTGTGGCGTTCCTCGCATACATTTTTGTTGCGAGGAGTCATTATCTATCAGAGGACTGTGAAGCAATTTTTCTTTTCATACAAAAAGCAATAACTGTTTTCTCCTTTAAGGGATACGGACGACACGCGCACGCTAAGCCCACGCCTAGCGCATGTCTAGCGCACGCCAAGAGCGCTTTGAATGTTTTGAAATTTGTTGCATATAATTTGAGTCATATCACACATCAATACTACTACTCAAATTGCAGTCAACACGCGCACGCCTCGCCTAGGTCACGCGCTCGCCTTTCCTCCGCCTGGGCGCAAGGCGCCCTGGGCCCAGCGCTCGCCCCGACTAGACTTCGGTAAATGCAATTTGAGTTGTATTGATGTGTGACAGGACTCAAATTATATGCAACCAATTCAAACCACGCTTGTCGTGTGCTAGGTGTGGGCTTGCTGTGCGCGTGTCGTCTGAACGCGTCCCTACATCTCCGATTTGACCATTTTTGTATCATTGTATGGCAGTTATTAAGCTATGTTAGATGCCTTTAGGCAGATGGAAAAATCTGACACCAGTTTTAGCCACTCACACACAAAGAAAAACAACAATAAAGTTTTTTTGGAAATGATGAAGATACTTATTATGAAAAATTAGGAACCGTTTGATTTTTAGTTTTAGGAGTGGAAAACTGATATGACCCGAAACAATAATAACGAATAACAAAAAATATAGGTATAGGTACGCCTGTGTCCGGGAGACAAAAACAAATATGAAACAATAATCTATCTAGAAACTTCCTGTCACACATGTCTCGAGCGACCAAAACAAATAAAGTCAAGTGGAATACCCAGATGAACCTATGTGTTGACGCCATGACTCAACGTTCGTCGCACATTCAAGGGCGGATCCATGGGTGGGAGGTCATGGGGGTCATGACCCCCTGGGCTGGGTCCAGGACCTAGGTGGACCACTTATTAAAATTGCTAAACATAATGTTTTTAAATATTTTTTGTCACAATATAGATTTTATGTAAGTACCTTTAATATTTAATTAATTTAATATAATGTTTTGTATAGTAATGGCAAACGCATTATTCGGGAACGAATACATCGAAAATTTTAATTTTACCGCGCCACCGCCACCACATTTGTCATTTAAATATATGTATTTTTAAGTAAAGTAAGTACTTACATACATTAATAAAATACCTACTTTTTACCTGTACCTATGAATATAAAAATTAAATTATAACTTCTTGTGACTTGATCACGACTCTATGACCCCCCCCCCCCCCTGGCACCAAAGCTGGATCCGCCCTTGCGCATATTTCTTATGAATTTAGTACCTGGGATATTAGATAACAAGTTATCAATTCAGTCATCATGTTAGGAACTTGTATAAGAAAAATATTGACACGCTTGTTTGCAATAAGTTCAAATTAATGCAAATTAATATAAATGTTTAGCAGCGTCACCTACTACTAAATTATGTATACTATAAACGAGTATATTATGTAATGTTAGTAGACCCGTGAATCGTTTTTACTACTTTCAATCCATCGGTTGCCTGGAAAAGAATTGGCAAGATTTAATTTGCTATTTGTTTATGTTGGGATCTTTAGTAGCATATAAAGTTCATATAGCTACTCAAGTGTCTATTTGTGTAGTTTACCTATCTAGAAGTGGTGCCTACACTACACATACGAGTACAATCCAGATAGAGATAAATAATATTGAAAAAACTAAATCCCAACTACCTACAAAATTTTTACTAAAAAGAACGTATATTCAGTTATGCAAGCAGAACAGGGAGAATCAGCAAAAAAAATTTTATTTTCTAAATTTCTTTCATTTGACACCCTACGCGGTATGATTCGATTTCGATATTTTATCTGTACATTACTTTAAGGCAGACGGGGCTACCAGAGGGTGCCATTTTGAATTTAGTTAAGGTCATTAACTCATTATACAGCTTATTTACATTGGTCAAGGTTTTGATACAAAGGAACAGATGAACATACAAACAAAGCCGCGAAGCGCATTATCTTCCTTTTAGTTTCGCCGTAGTTGGGTAAAAATCATTCAAGAAAACATTTATACTGCACAATTTAATAAAAACTAAAAAAATATTTTCCACTTCACATTTCAAGGATCAATTTCGTCACTCAGTTTTATAGGCCTTTTATCTCGTGACGTCAAAACTTTAACGTAGGTATTTGTGTAAGATCTCGTAAACCTTGCGTTTACTTATCACCTTACCCGCGTCATTGTTCAGTTAGGGCTGGCATGTTTGATATTTGACCCGGAAAATGGTATAGCGTTTAAAGTTTTCAAAACATAATCTACCTACTGTACTCTACATTATAATTATTATTTTAGCGGCAGGTAGTCCACTTCTGGACATAGTTACATAAGCCGCTTTCAAAGTGACTGGACTAACTTGAAGCTGCCTACATGTACTTAGCGTTTTTAAGAACTTTCTCAAGTCGAGTGCCTCCTAGTAGGTGGGCCAATTTGACAGTGTTTTAAAAGACGACCTCCGTGGCGCAGTGGTCACAATGCTAGTCCGCCACCCAGAGGTCCCGGGTTCGATATCCAGTCAGGGCAAGTTGGAAAATTACCTTTTTCAAATTGTCCTGGGTCTTGGATGTATATCTATATATGTATTTGTGATAAAATATAGTATCGTTGAGTTAGTATCCCATAACACAAGTCTCGAACTTACTTTGGGGCTAGCTCAATCAGTGTTATTTGTCCCTATATATGTATATTTATTTATATTTATATAGCTTCGAATGATTCTGCTCACATAATTTCGATCGAACTTCAGTTTGTAAGTTCGTTTGATCTTCAAACAAATAGTTTTGGCTTGTGTTATTTTTGGATGAATGCATTTAAATTTTTTATAGAATTTAGGACTTTCTTCATTTCATAGTGATTTTTTTTTTTACTCTCAAGATGACAGGCTGATCAGACATTAATCACTCTACCTAACTCAACTTTATTTTTTTATTATAAGGCACACAAACAGATCAGAGACAATACAGGTCAAGAGAATTTTGTAAGCATTAGGTAGAAAAACAAAAGTAGACAGTAATCCACTGTTCACACTTTACAGCATGGTAAAATATTTGAGAGCAAGTAAGATATAACAATAAAATGTTTTCTAGATAAGATAGTGCAGATAAGTCATCAAAACAGGTAGGTAATTGTAATTAAGTTTACATATCTAATAAAGCAATAAGTGATCTTTTAAATTGTGACAAACTTGGATTGAGGATATCAAAACGAACGAGGACGGCAATAGAAATGGGATTAAAAAAGGATATGTTATTTTTGTTGACGTCAAGTATTGTACGAGATACGTATAAGAACTTGTGAAGCGAGTTTTTCTTATCTGTCTAAAAAAAGTGATCAAACCACCATCCAACGATTAAATGACGTAAGTCGCATACGTTGGCATCAATGCAAGAGCTAACAAAACAAGTTCTGGTATTATCAGCCTCCAAAAATTACATAATTGCAAAATATGCGAATTTATGAGGAGTTCGATGGCCCGGTGGAAGCGTGCATTACTAGCGTTTTCGCAAGTATAAAGCGACACCGGACGTGGTCCGCGCTTGAATGGGTGACCACAGTGACATAAATTCTTGAGATCCTCCGTGCTTCAGAAGGCACTTATAAGCTGTAATCCCAGCTTCGAGTTAATCAGATGGCAGCCTGAAAAATCTGACACCAGTTTTTTTTATTATATATTTGTATAGGGACAAATTACACCATTGATTGACCTAGTTTCAAAGTAAGTTCGAGACTTGTGATAAGGGATGCTAACTCAACGATGTCATATTTTATAACAAATACATATATAAATAAACATCCAAGACCCAGTATAATTTGAAAAAGGCCGTTTTCTAACTTTCCCTGACCAAGAATCGAACCCGGAACCCCTGGGTGGCGGACTAGCATGGTGACCACTACTCCGTGAGCCACGGAGGTCATCCACCAGTATTGGCTATACTTACACATACGAAAAACAAACAATGCGAATTTATAGTCGGAGGAATTGAAAACTAATTATGTGAAGAGTATGTATGTTTGAAGTGTATATATATATATATTTATATATATATATTTAAAAATTCAGGTATCCTATCTATGAAGGTGGCAGCCCTATCCAGGGTACCTCGCATACGTCGACACGAATGTAAAAACCGGCGAAACAAGTTCCCGTTTTTGCAACCTCCACGAAATTTCGCGTGTTATGTTAAAGCAGTTAACGTGTCAACTTAAACTATGTTAGTGGACCTGTGGTGCTATTTATCAATCACGTAGTCTATAAACGAACGGGTTTTTAAATGAAAAAAAAATCAATCGTTTAGGTGACTCCGCGTTTCAAAAATAGCACTTCTGAAATAATGACACAATCGAAAGTTTTAATCTGTTAGAGGTGCAATGTCAAATTTAGTTCCTATTTTTACCACAATATTGCAAGGTCCACTGAATTGGGTTCTTTCCTGAGTCAAAAATAAATTATTTCGTACTTATAAGAAAATAAAACGTCGCAAAACTGTCACTTTACTTTGAACATATCCATTTAAGTGTGGTTTTAGATTTATTATTGCAGAAAAAATTATAATAAGAGCGCTATTTGACTTTAAGAGTCTATGAGGTCATCTGCCTGTATTTCATACAAATCAAATAGAAAATGTCTGTTTTGGCGATTAGCTAAAGTATTTGATTTGACTTGTTGGAAAATAGCGGATTATTTGTTAACATTTAAATAAATAAACAAATAAATAAATAACCTGGAATTCTTGAGCATGTATATATACCATCATGTGTTTATCCCTAATAAGGCAGACAGATGGCTCTAAGCAGACACGGACCAGGGCAAGACTCAAAGGCTACTTTTATTGCCCACCACACTAAAAGTGGCTTTTGGCTTTAAGAATGTGAAAAAATATTTGCTTATTAATTTTAAGAATTTCATTCTTCGAAATAAACAAATAAATATATAGGGACAAATTACACTGATTGAGCTAGCCCCGAAGTAAGTTCAAGACTTGTGTTATGGGCTACTAACTCAACGATACTGTATTTTATAATCAATACATATATAGATAAACATGCAAGACCCAGGACAATTTGAAAAAGGCCATTTTCTAACTTGCCCTGACCGGGGATCGAACCCGGGACCTCTGGGTGGCGGACTAGCATGGTGACCACTACGCCACGGAGGTCTTCAAATGAGAAATGAATGAATGAAATGGAGGGAATGGACGAAAATGCTAATCATATTAATATGCTAGACTGGACGAGATCCCTTCAAAGGATAAGTCCTCGTTTGTATTGTTTTCTTTTGTATTTTTGTTGCGTTTATTTTGTACAATAAAGAATTTACATACATACTTACATAGGCGATGCGACTAGTAACCCATCTCTCTTTTGATTCCTTTTTCCACCTTCTCGCCCACCACGTGACGCTAAAAAGGGCCTTTGAGACTTGGAGTCCTGGGTTCGGTCTGTGTCCCGCTAAACCCAAATTGAAATATTTGCCTCATTAGTAATAAGACGTGATTTTAATACAAAATTATCTTATTAGGTGTGTTTATTACTTCTTCTTAATATAAAAAATACGTATTATCATATCATATTAAGGGGATACCTGAATTTTCGGGGTCCAGTGCTGCCCCCATTTGAAATAAATCATTTGATAGGAAACGGAGACATCATTTAAAATTTCGTCATGACCAGGTCCTAGATAACCCTTTAAACTATTTTATGAACCACTGTTTACAGTTTAAAGTGAGAACGTGAAGCTTTTCTTCGCAATATTGCAAAAAACGGCTACTTTTGGCGTATGTCTAACGAGACAATAATAAAATTCGGTGCTAACTAATCTACTATAATATTTATTTTATTTATTTATTTGTAATTTGCTCATGTGATATGCTTAAAGGAAATACAGTTATTTGAACAATAAAATAGTTGCATAAACAGCGCAGCGAAATGGCGTCCATTTTTTAAATTATTTAATTTTATTTTTAGTTTAGTACTCATATTAAGTTACTAAATAAAGTTTAATAATTATTGTTATAAAATAATTTTTGTAATATTAGAATATCTGTTTGTTTAAATAAAATATTGCAAGAGCCAATATCGACATTCTGATACGATTTCATACAAAAATTCGAGTCAGTGACCGTCTCTAGATGCATGAAGAAACATGAAAGTAACTTTTTCAGTCACTATTATGCAAAAGATATAAAACACGAGTTCGGATTATCTCATATTATACCATTTTGGGGAGTGTAGTGTGTAAATCACGACCAGTCCAGACAGAGTCGACCGGGTAAAGCCAAGCCTACAATTTATGGCCATTTTGGATAGCCGGCCAGCAAATGCGTCTACACAATTTTGTTGTGGACGCCCCATTTTGTGGCATCACGCACGATATACCTCTTTTACGTCACCACACTACAGTCACACTGACTCAAATAATGTGCTTCTGTTTAATATGTATCTATATTTTAAACAAACTTTTACCTAAAACTATGACTAAAATGCTCCACAAGACGAATCAAGCGAGCCAAAACTCGATGGGGTTTTGTCGTTTCATGACAGAGTTCATATGGTCACCTTCTGGCTTCATCATCAGATCAGTCAGTCATGTCGTCGTAATATTGGATTTCACGTATGCGTGCAAAATTTCTGCTCAATCGAAATTCGGGAAGTGGTGGGATTTGATTATGTACCTACAAATAGACAGACAGACAACGGGACGGTTGGATGTTAATAAAATCTTGTAAAAACTTCTAAGAATCGCTGAAATATGCCTAGTTTATGTATAGTCTTATTGGAATCAACAAAACTATTACTGACTACGACATTGGTAGACATCTCCTTAAATAAATAAATAAATATATAGGGACAAATAACACTGATTGAGCTAGCCCAAATTAAGTTTGAGACTTGTGTTATGGGACACTAACTCAACGATTCTATATATTTTTTAACAAATGCATATATAGATAAACATCCAAGACCCAGAACAATTTGAAAAAGCCCATTTTCCAACTTGCCCTGACCGGGGATCCTTACCTTCACTTTTTTGAACAAGTAATTACCAACTAAAATCTAGTATTTTAAAATCCGTTTTTTATTTAACCCTTACCTATTAAGGTAGGTATATTTTTTACATTGGTTTTGAACTTTATGTCAAAAGCATAAGGTACAAAAAGTGGTACCTATTTTACCATTGATTTGCGAGTAATACCTAGATACATGTTCCTTTAAATAGAATGTGAGTATTAGTTTTAGTAAGTTGTATTTAAATGTATCGAATTTGTTATCAAACAGGCACTTTAGGAATGACTCAAAGATCTTGGGCAATACGATGTTCAAGGTCTGTCTGACAACGGCGGCATGTCATCTTTGAAATCTCTCTTATCATCTGATATCAGGAGAAAACACGCTTAATGTAACAGATAAAGTAATAAATAGAAATATTAGTTAGATTCGTTATTAGTGTAAGATTTTGCTACGATTCAAGAATTGCACACCATAAATATATTTTTAATATATAATAAAAACAAATTAGTCGTAGGAGTGGATTTTTTTATATTGCCTACATTACTATATACTTATACCTATTTATTACTACTACCTATTTACGTTTACTTATAAGACTTCTGAAGCATGCATTTTGTATTTTATACAACGTAAAGGGACATACCCATAATAAATCAAACCACAGGCTGTACTAGATCACTATAGTATGATAAAATTAATGTAACAGTCAAAAACCAAAACAAAAACGACTTCCCATACAAAGTGCTCGAGCGGGAGCACACTTTTAAATGAAATGACGATTTTTTGTTTGTTTTAGCTGTTATTTTAATTCTATATTCTTATTAAACTATAGTGATCTAGTATAGCACGTGGTTCGATTTATTACGGGTCTGTCCTTTCCGCGTTGTATAATAAAAATATATTAGTAGTGTATTTTTTTTAAATATTATCTACTTATACTTAAACTTATTTATTACTACCTATTAAGGTTTACTTCTAAGACTTCCGTAACATGTATTTTGTATTTTATATATGCAGTTCATAACATACATAGTGCAAATATTCCCAAGAGGGTAGATGTCAGAAACACGGCCGGTTGTAAAACTATAGCTTCAGAAGAAATATCCTTGTGCGAAGTTACCGCGTGTCGCTACTTTATAAAGGGTATTACAAAAATGCAAAATAATGCTTACTAGTTTATTTGCCAGGTAAATAAAAAAAAACCGACGACACTATCTAGTGACGAGTAGCGGAACTACATATTCCAATCGATATTAATTGAAATTGATATCCGTAGCGCCATCCTATTATCATACCAATTATTACAAGATAAATTAAAAAACCCGACTTTCAAGCGTTAATCCCCAATAACTTTTAAACGGCTGAACTGATTTACATCAAACATAGCTAAGAACTGCAAGGGAACTTGCTTGCACGTACAAAAACCGCATCGAAATCGGTCCATGTGTTTGTCCAAACAGACATCAGCGTCAAACTCACCCCTCTTTTTGTCGGGGGTTAAGAATGAAAACATGTGGCAAGTAAAACATTTTTGTCTAATGGCATTGCTAATAGTTTTCTGTCGAATGAACCTCTAGGGAACTTAATTTTAGGTCCATCCGTATCCCAAATGCTCTACATACTAGAGTCATGGACACATTCCTTGTATAATTCGTTTGGCGTCATAATCTACTGAAAGTGTTTCCATGTTTTGACATTTGCATCATAATTTTTGGCTTTATGCCTTTCTCTACATGCTTGACTTTAATTAAGTAACACCACAAAGAAACAAGATTTATTGACCTAAATTTTTGTTTCGAGATTGGCCAAAAATGCTTTTGTGCGACTGTCTGTCTGTTCGGCTGTTCTCGCCTACATTTCGCAACTGATTCTTGTAAAATTTTGTGAGAAGTTTCGACAATTATATATACATTTTTTTAAATAAACTTCAACCGATCGGGTCGGGGTGACTCGCGAGGTCTACAAGCTCACAGAGCCACTAGTATTTTGGTGGACATACTGGGCCAACAAAAACAATGAATGTACCTTCGTCCCGTTTCTTTTATGTGAAAACAAAGGAGACAAAGGTACATTTGTTGGCGTTAGTTGGTCCGGTAAGTATTAAATAAATAGATAAAATGGCTTCAAGATAAACAAATATGGTTTTGTTTTATTTCCCAGTCCTTTAAAAGCCACCTTTAGCGTGATTGTTGGCGAGAAGGTAAAAAAGGAATCAAAAATAGTGATAGATTGCTAGCCGCATCATGGCATGTTGATAACATGATTCGCCCATTCCCTGGATTGGCTTTTACGATTTGCGCGGCTCAAAAAGCAACTGGTAAGTATATTTTAAGTTTTTGTATTCTGCCAGACCATCAGCCAGAACAAGTAATTACTGAAAAATATATGTTTAAACAAGCTTTGTATTTATAACACTGACCTAAAAAAGTTAAAGTGCTCCTCAAGACGAACCAATCGAGCCCAAACTCAGTAGGGTAATGTTGTTTTATCACAGAGATGCCATGATCACTTTCCAGCTCCATCATCAGATCAGCTCCATGTCATCATAATATTGCATTATTTCACGATATACACGCATGTATGCGTGAAATTTTCAGCTCAATCGGAAATCAGCAAGTGGGTCAAATTTTACTTTTTAAAGATTTGATTAAAGACAGACAGACACACAACAGGACAGGTGAAACTAAAAAAAAGCTTGTAATAATAAAAAAGTTGCATTTTCGGTCAAAGACCTAGGAACCCGGTAGCTCTAACAGAAACTGAATCTTTAAAGTGACGTACTCACAGCAAACCGGGGGCCACTTCATATCCTAAGACGAGCAATTCAGCGCCGGCTCCGCTCATAACTGAAAATAAGAAAGGAAAAGTTGAAATTCTTTTACCTATTTGAGACATAGAATTTATTTATTTATGTAATTAAATTTGTTTTTTTTTGAGTCAACCATATTTATTTGATAAAATCTTTATTGACCATAATGGTATAAAAAGTTGAATTTAATTCTATTGCATTCTCTACCAGTCAACCTGTAGGAAAACAGAAAACAAAATTGCGATAGGCGCTTAAACTGTACTTAAAAAACACTATTTATACAACTTTACTTAGATATATTCATACAATGCACATACATACTCATGCACATACACATACTTACATATACATACATATATAGGTACTCAAAAATACGATCATATATACTACATACTCGTAGTACAAATGTTTTTATGTAATGACTAATTCTGTTGTTACAGTAAATAGATAGGTGCGTGTGTGCTTTTTTCTTAACATAGGGATAAACAGAGAAAATTATGCGGCGCAGAATATCTACTTATCACTATAATATAGATATTATGAATATGAACAAGAACTTAATTGAAAATACTATAAACATTGTACATTAAATATGATTACTTACTTAAAATATAGATAACAAAATACTTTATAGTTAGTTACATTACTATTTAAACCAGAAACGTATGTATGAACTTTATTCAAAATATGAAGTAGAGATAGCGAGGTTGTTCGGTAAAGAGGTCGTTTTACTATATAGACGTTTCGAGAAATAGTCATATTAGGAAGTGATTATTTTGGGAAATGTTCGCTTTATGGAGTGGTCTTTTTGTAAATTGGTTCAAAATGAGCTCAACGGGTCGGGAAAGGCAGGTACCTTTAAATATAATCTCGTATAAGTTGACACTTCCTACAACAAACGATACGAACAACTTTTAAAACGCCAAAAATTGTAAAACTGCTAATTTCGAAATAAATCAAAAGCAAGCGAAAATCGCAGAGTCCACTTGAATTTAAACATCGGTGTTCGGAACTTCATGAAATTTGATAGACGTGTAGATATAGTCTATAAAATTTTCAAATTCGAACATGAGCCGATTCGGACAAGGGATTACCAAAATATGGGGTTCACGAGTTCGGGGCTAACTACTAGTTTTTAGTCTAGTCTTGACAGATTCTTGCAGTAGCTCCCAAAAAATAATACCTAGATAGTTCACTAGTGTTCCTATAAAGTGCTGAAACTTACATCGAGAGACAAACAGAAAGTTAGTGCCTTAAGTTTGAGACAAACAAGGTACGGGGTACCTAGTACCTTTCTGTACTTGTTTTGACAAACACTTTTCTCTAAAGTTTTATTTTCAGAAGTTATCAACCCTACGGTAGGTAGATACGTACTATAATAGGTACTGATAAGCATTCAAATATATAAATAAAAAAAAAACTGTTTTCTTTTACTACGTGAATTGGTAACTTTCATGGGACAAAAATAAATTATTTGGTACTGTTAAGAAAGTAAAACGTCACAAATAATGTCACTTGTCATGATCACATCCATTTTCAATTTGATTTTAGATTTATTATTGCAGAATGAGCGCTATTTGCAAAGGTGGAATATACAAGTAGTGGCTATTTGACTCCAAGAATCTATGACATCATTAGTCTTTATTCATAAAAATCCTGAAGAAAATGTTTGTTTTGACGATTAGAAAAAAGTATCTGATTTTAACTGTTGGAAAATAGCGATAGTGCTAACACACAAATTGTACACACGCTCATACCCACCATTAACATCTTTATGCCGAACGGGGCAGTCAGAGACTTGGGGTGTAAAACCCAAGGCCGCGTTTAAGGCATTGGAGGAGGCAGTAACGTCCGTCTTGCGTACCGCTTTTGGAGTAACCCTCATTCTCGCCCATTCCCTTCTTCCAGACCAGCATGGAATTGTACATTCATTTTCTTCCATAATTATTATTTTAAAAACAGGTGATTATCCACCGCCACAAGCTCACTTAATTACTTATAGTTATATACCGTACTCGTATACGCCTACTTAAATAATTACATACTTATTAGGTAATAAAAATAATTGTACTGTTCACTGTTAATAAAATTTCCTGTTATTAAACCTTCGGTTCTTAATTTTCCTTGACTAACGAGCGAACTACTGTTTAAAGTTTTAAGTAAGCACATGAAGCTTTTCTACGCACACTTGTGAAAAACGGCCACTTTTGGCTAATGTGCGTAGAAAAGCTTCACTTTCTCACTTTAAATTGTAAAGTTCATAAACTAGTTAGAACGGTTATCTAGTGCTTGGTTAAGACAAAATTTTAAATGATGTCTCCGTTTCCTTTCAAATAATTTATTTCAAATGGGGGCAGCACTGGACCCTGGAAAATTCAGGTAGCCCCTTAAGGGGATAAAGTGGCCGTTTTTCTCAATTGTGCGTAGAAAAGCTTCACGTTCTCTAGTTCATAAAATAGTTTAAAGGTCTAGGGTCTGATCAAGAAAAAAAATTTTTTAAATGAAATCTCCGTTTCCTTTCTAAAGATTTATTTCAAATGGGGGCAGCACTGGACCCCAGAAAATTCAGGTAGCCCCTTAATAGAACGCTGATGTGCTAGGGAATAGGGATGATGAATAAGTAAAAAAACAGTACCGTCAATTAGATTATCCAAAAATAATTAATCCATAAGTATTTTTTTAGTTTATCAAAAAATTCACAAATATGCAGAGCATCTTAGTTCCGGATTTGGGGCTTATATTTAGGTTTATTTCCCTGGCCCTACAGTATTAATGTGTTGTGGTATATTTGCAATACTGTATGTATGGATCCTGGAGTACCAAACACACGGAACTTATAAAAATACCTACCTACAGCTGTAACGAGACCCCATAGCCTTGCAAGGGGCTGCAAGAGGTCCCATAGTTTTGACGCCATAGACTTTTTTGGCGGTCCAGCTGCGATCCTGACTGGACTCCGAGGTGAAGCCGCAGCTGCTTGGAGACCAGATGCACATTCCGATTTGTTCACTTCCATATCTATTTTTGTTCATTACAAAGTCTATAAATGTTTGAGGAAATATTACTAATAATTGTAACTTTTTATTTAGCTCACATTTTAACACTTATTTTACGTAGACACTATTCACTATTTCATTCTTAAAAATTTCAGAATGTTTGGGAAAATTTTGTTGATATTTACAAACGAACTGCATCCACACTGAAAAAGGCTGATATTGGTCTCAATATCAAATAAACACTGGCAGAATGCCCGGTTACCGAAATATCACACTGCGCGTTAGTTTGTTTATATTTTTTTTTAGTAAATTTCTTTGGGCGCGAAGGCAAGAGATGCCGTAAAAGTTAGGTGGTAGGGCGAAAGTGGTTCGTCGAATTTCTCTTCATTGTGGGCGTGACGACACACGAGCGCGTTCCGCAGCCGACTACAGAAAACTGAGAGCCAGAAGCCAAATGCCTACAGTTGATGTACTTCTGTTTATTTATGCACAATGCGTCAAGAAAACCACGTCGCACATCCATCTCTGGGCGCTTGAGAGATTGCTGGTGATTATGCGGGTGGTTTTTACAGGACTAGTCTGCACTGAGTTTAATGTGGGACTTAAATAACCCTGGCGAGATTATTCGAAAAGGTGACGTTTTATGGAGGAATATTTTTATCCCAATATTTTTTTCTAAATTGGGAGCATTCTGCAGTCTCACAAATAAGTTGATTGGTTGTACCTTACTTTTCCATAGAAGATGTACATCAATTTCGAATAGGTAAACTTTTTTGTCAATCGCACGTGAGATTCGTGAGAAAATTCATTTCGCTTCTTGAGCGCGTGTTACTTTTTGATAGATAGAAAAAAGAAAAAATGTGAGCAAAAATATTTTTGTCTATCGCTGGGCTCGAACCCACGACCCTGAGATTAAGAGTCTGATGCTCTACCAACTGATACTTACTTACTAATATACACTATCACATTTAATTATTCCAAATGGGGTCGACAGACAGAGAATTTTGAGTCTTGCGACTCTAAGCAGTTAGAGCCCAGAATCGCTTATGTACCTACCTATATCAAGGTCTACCTACTACTTACATTAGCGGCCCTGGCTCTACATACCTTTAGGCTGCAAAAAAAAACAAACTAAACCTAATACTACCTAGTATTAGATTTATTTTGCGTGTGTGTAAGTGGCTATACAGGTGTCTGATTTTTTTTTCTAGCTGTCTAATGGCATCTGACATAGCTGGACTTGTTGTTGGTCCCGCTGCCATACAATAATGACAGCGGGACCAACAACGGCTTAACGTGCCTTCTATAGCACAGATGAGTTCGAATTTTTTTCGCAACTTTTGGTCACCCATCCAAATGCGGACCGCACCCAGTGTCCCTTAACATGAGAAAACGCAAATAATGCGGGCTACTCCCACCGGGCCACCATGATCTTTAAGAGTTAAATACCGCTACTACATAAGAGGTCCTTGTCCTAAATACTTCTACGTTCCCGATTGCATTCAGTATGCTGCTTCGATGACCAAAATCCGCTTTCTGGCTTATTCTTTTATGTGGAAAAGAAATATCTCTGAACCATTGAAACGAACGATGGTAGTGTTAGAGTTGGATCTCACAGTACAGAGCAGCACTTTTCTATGCTGCTATCCTTTTCTGTCGCTCAGAACCATCATTTACCAGAGCGAGAGAGAGCGACGGAACTCACGGAACCGTATCGCACCGGCCGTGCTATAACGTTCAGTCGCTCTCTCTCTCGCTCTAGCTAATGACGGTTCTGAGCGACAGAAAAGGATAGCACCATAGAAAAGTGCTTCTCCGTGCTGACAAGTAAGATCAAACCCTAACCATCTTATTATAAAAACAGGACTACCTTTGTTACTAGGTTTAAACCATTATCCGCTCAAAATGAAGTTGACATTGACAGGTCACATAGTGTGATATTACTAGATGTCAATTGGATTTGGTCGGATAATGGTTTAAACCTTGTAATAAAGTTAGTCTGAGTTTTATAATAAGACGGTAAAGGTTCACACGGAGCTCTGCGTCGTCGGCACGAGTTCGGTCCTCACTAGGCGCGACTTGTACCTCTTGAGTTTTTTTAGACTTTATTACATTAGTGGGATTAATTAGTTAAACTTATATTTTTTTGTTAATATTTTATTATTGTTTCTTATTTTTCTCTACAGTGTACTTGGATATTCTGGGATTTGGTCATTTTAGGATATGGACATTTTGGGATCTGGACCTTCTGGGATTTGGAAGTTTTGCATCCTTTGAACATTTTGGGATTTGGTCATTGAAACTAAACGGTTCTCACTGCAAGGGCCTGACACGCTTTGATAGAGCTAGATAGTCTTATTGCGATTTTTAACAGAAGAAAAATAAAAGAGGGCCGTCTTTTCACCGTAGCATAATGTTCATGATCGGGTTCAAATTGCTTATACTTACTTGAAGTGTGCCTCTAACCCGACGATGAAAAAAAAAACGACGAGTGCCGGCAGAACTGAAAACTTAAATATTAACGTTGTGCATTTTTGATATTTTGGAATGGTTAGGGAATAATTTTGCACGAATTGCTTTAATTATTAGTTTAAAAGTACTATCATTTATGTGGTAGAATAAAATATTTATTTATTTACAGCGTGCCACGCGCAAACGCCCTGCGCCGCCTAAACGAAACAGCAGACGCAGGCATACATTTTCGCCTCGTCGTAGAAAGTGAGGGGGATACTTCATCTACGCCGCGCCGGCTGTCTACGCTCCATCCGTCTTACGAACTTTCGATCAGTGTCACGTTTCCTGACGCGAGTGTCCTGACGCGAGTTTAACATTTTATACCAATACATACATACATACATATTATCACGCCTGTTTCCCACAGGGGTAGGCAGAGACTAAGGACCTCCACTTGCTACGATCCTGACAGACCTCTTTCGCTTCATCTACACTCATCACTCTCTTCATGCATGCCCGCCGGTTACGGGTACTTCTAACCTCTCCTTTTTTAAGAACGTCTGCAATTTGATCGCGGTACGTTCGTCGAGGACGACCCTGACCCGCTCTTCCACTCAAGTTTGCTTTGTAGACTCTTTTAGTGAATCTCCTTTCATCCATCCTTTCTACATGTCCGAACCATGTCAACATTCCTTTCTCAATTTTTGTTACTACATCTTCTTTCAGTCCACACTGCTCCCTTATGACATCATTTCTAATCCGATCTTTCAAAGTAACACCACACATACTCCTCAGCGCTCTCATTTCAACTGCATTTATTCTACTTTCGTGCCTTTTATGCCATACCCAACTCTCACTTCCATACACCAGCGTCGGTATCAGCACTCCATTATAAACAGCCAAACGTGCTGTGTTTGACACTTTCGTGCTGTTCATAAAGGAGGCATGTAGTGCCCCATTCACTTGATTTCCCGCATTCACTCTTCTTTCTATATCACTCTCGTGCTTTCCATCTCTACTAAACTTACATCCCAAATAAACAAACTCTTCCACTTGCTCCACTGTACACCCATTTACCACAATATTGCATTCTGTTATACATTCATCCCTCTCGAATACCATTACTTTCGTTTTACTCACATTCATTTTCATTCCCTTTTTCTCCAAAGCTTCAATCAAAACGGTTACCATTTTCTGTAATTCCTCCTCTGAGTCTGCAAGTAATACTTGGTCATCAGCATAAAGGAGGCACTTTATAAGTAACTCATCCATTCTAATACCACATTCAACATCTTTCAGATTTGTCAAACAACTGTCCATGAATAGGTTAAACAGCCAAGGTGACGCTACACATCCCTGTCTAACACCCTTTTCATTATTAAACCAGTCTGTGTATTCGCCACCAAGTCTGACACAAGCACTGGAATCGCTATAAAGTGATTTCAGTGCTCGTACCAGCTGACCGTTCAGCCCATACTCAGAAAGTGTCGACCACAACTCATTCCTCACCACTCTGTCATAGGCCTTTTCCAGATCTATGAAGACGCAATAGCCTTTTCGACCTTTAGCCAAAAGTTTTTCTAGAATGCATCTTAAGGAAAAGACCTGATCCGCGCAACCCATTCCCTTTCTGAATCCTGCTTGAACATCCCATATCTTTCCATCAGTATCTTTTATCACTCTTTCAATCAAAACCTTAGCATACAACTTACCGACAATGCTGAGAAGGCTAATGCCTCGGTAGTTCTTGCAGTCTTGCTGTGAGCCTTTGCCTTTATAGAGGGGCACAATGACCGCCTTACACCAATCCTTCGGTACCATGCCTTTTTCAAAGCACATATTAAAAAGGCGACACAGCTGACTTGCCACGATGCCCTGTCCGGCCTTCAGCATTTCAGTATTAATTCTATCATATCCCCCAGCCTTTCCCATTTTCATTCCATTTAATGCTTTCACGACTTCCTCCATTTTTATTTTATCATCACCACAAACTCGCAACTCAATCTCATGCATGTCTTCATTCGTCTTATTTACTTTTCTTTCGTCTTTTTCAAACAATCCTTCAAAATACTCCTTCCATACCTCTAAGACACACTTTTCCTCGATTAACAATCTTCCATTCTTGTCTCGGATCTTGGTTAGCTCTGAGGTCGCTGACTTTCCTCTAGCAGTTTTGACAGCTTTCCAGAAGTATTTGATATTACTTTTAAAGTTTTGAGACAATCTTCTATCAAAATCATCTTTTTGTTCCTCTTTCTTCTTTTTAACTATTTCTTTAACGATTACATTCATCTTCTTGTATTCTTCTCTTGCAGCAGAAACAACTTCACTTGTTATACTATTTTTGTTCCCGTCAGCCCGTAAGGCTAACCAATCCTTCCATGCTTTCTTCTTTCTTACAACTGCAGCCTGAACCTCCGAATCCCACCATACTTTCGTCGTATCTTTACACTTTCTTCTTTTGGCTATCCCACATACTTTGGTAGCGGCACTGATAATTCCTTCCTTTAAAACCTTCCATAAATTTTCAATGTCGCATTCATTATCTATATCTTTTAACTCTTCTCCTAAACATTTTTTATACTTCTCTTTCGATTCTTCTCCTTGCAAATTTTCAACCTTAACTCTCTCCAACCTATTGGGGGATTTCACTTTATGGTGACGCCAATTTCTAAAAAGATTTTTAATCTTGGAAATCACTAAATGATGATCGGTAAATATCCCCACACCACGATACGATCTTGTATCAATAACATCCTTTTTCATTCTTTCATCCACTATTACAAAATCTATCATACTTTTCATTTCATTCTGCTCCCTTGTATACATATGAATCTTTTTGTGACAAAACAAAGTGTTTGTCACACAAAGACTCTTCTCCAGACATACTCCAAGTAAACTTTTTCCATTTTCGTTCTCCCTTTCATCGCCAAACGAACCCAATACTTTTTCAAAACCATCTCGCTTAATACCAACCCATCCATTAAAATCACCTAACATGACTATCTTCTCATTGTCTTTGCAACCACTCAAAACATCATTTACACTTTCCCAAAATTCCTTTCTTTCTTCTCTATTTCTTTTAGATGTACCTTCTGTAGGCGCATATACTCCCAATACAAATATACGATTCAACCCAACTTTCATTCTAATCCAAACAAGTCTTGAACTTACAAATTCATACTCATTCACACACTCTGCCATTCTTTTAGAAAGGATGAGGCCAACTCCTTGACAGCCTTTGGCGGTTTCTGGTACTCCTGACCAATACGCCGTGAACGAACCACATTTAGTGGTTCCGCATCCTTTCCTTTTCGTCTCATTCACACACAGGACATCAATCTTTCTTTCACTCATCATCTGATACACCTCATCTACCTTTTCATTCATTCCCCCTCGAACATTTAAAGTAGCCAAGCGGCTGTCCAAAGACCGCTTTTCGCACCTGCGGGAAACGTGACGTGACGAGTTGCGAACCGCGTCGCCGCCATTCGGATTTCTTCTTTGCTTTTGATCCATTGCGTTCCCACGAGTGATGGGGATTTATCCGGTCACACCTGACAGAGCCCCTTGTTAGGTGAAGGCTAGCCTTGTTCTGGGGGCGCCCGACCCCAGGGCAAAAGGGGCACGCTCGAGACTAGGCTCGCCCCTAGCCACGCATCCCTCGGCACGGCAGACCTTAGATTGGCATAGAAAAAAAGAAGGCAAGGATAAAGTAACACATACATAGATAAAAGTATATAAGGACAGGGTTGATCGGGATTGGAATAGGACAAGAGGTGATGGGATACTACTGACTCGGAAGACATAAAGGAGTGAGTCCATAGCAGCTCGGGAAGCCGGGTCCGCGTACCCGTATGACATATTCAATAAACTACCGGACAGGTAGTTCAGGAAAGCCACCCCTGACTTTATACCAATACAACGCCGCTAAAGAAGTTTTCTCTTCAATAACATATCATTATTACGAGTATGTATTGTATTTTACCCCCGGTCGCTCGGTGGCAAATCTCACTGCTTGTATATTCTAAAATCTTTGTTCTCATTTAGGTACTACCATAGACCTAAATTTTTTTTTACTCTACTACCAGAGATTTGAGAGGTAAATGGGTACTTTACGTAATTAAAAAAATTTAGGTCTATGGGTAGGTAAGGTACTACCGAATACTACGGTCATTTTCAACAACCATCACTTGTATTGTATCCAGTGAAGGAAAACATTGCGAGAAAACCTGCACACTAGTTCACATCTAAATCTTTGAGTTCACAAGTATTTTATCTCTAGATGTTAGTCCTTGAGCTACGTCACATGCCTTTAGGTAGCTCATGAAATCTGACACTAGTTTTAAAAGATAAGAAAGAGACTGGGGGTTGCGTTATTACTTACGACCAGCCACCAGCCTAATGTCAACCATCCCTGAAAACACTTAGACGTAGGTTCTGTTATGTACTCTACCTATGCTTGGTCACATTAGTCGCCCCGCCTCCAAGAAGTAGTAAAGGTACGTTAGGTATAATTTTTAATTACTTACATAATATTTAATTATTTATTTATGTATTGACACACTTTGTGCAATATACAACCACAAGAAATAATTGTTTATGCACACTTACCCTATTCTAGATCGCTAAATCATCATCAATTTATTTAAGATCTATGTTCTTGTCGGTGGAGTATTTTCCATGCCTCCCGATCTTCAGCTAAATGATGCTAACTACATATTTATGTAACCTCACTATTTGTAATAAAAATAGGCACTTAACTATATCAGGAAAAAAAATGTTGTTTATCGTTTTTTCGTTACTTTTTCGCTCAAATTCAAAATCCTGTTTGTACAAAAGCGGTAATGTATTTGAAATGACACTTGAATTTAACCCTCGAGTCGTCGCGTGGGGTCTTTGAAAGCCTAGGTTTTAAAAAAAATACAAATATTTCATACTTCGGTTTGTGCTACCGCTTTGAACGTTTAGGTACCTTCGCAAAAATAATTATTGGTGCAGCGTTGTCTATCGGCTGTTTGTTTGCGCGCATACGCCGTGTGATACAGACGTATTAATGCGCGCGAGGCTCCCAGCGACCCCACGCGACGGATGGCGTTACTAAAAACCTGCCGTATTTTATTTTAGTATTTTCTGCATTTGAGTGTATTTCGATGCTTATTTGTGAATATTAACATTTTACTTTGTAGAAATAGATAACTGGATTTTATACCAATGAATAAACGTCAGCAGCAGCGTATTTTGGCCTAGATAGAAAAAGCTGACGAGGAAAGCTTGGGTGGTTTGTAGGATGCAGATATGAACCTGGAGTACTCCTATGAATTTAGTAAACACAACACCGATTTAGATTCGTCACTTTTGTAAGGGAAACATGTCCGATCCATACCAAATCTGTTTGTACTACCGGCTGTATCGCAAATTATAATAAGCGTTATTTCAAATTAAAGAAGATTATGTTTATTTCCGTTGAATTCTCTCAATTTTCTAATTTTTAATTTTTTTACCTCAATGCCATTTATATAATTTAGAAAAAAAAAGTTTAAAGTTTTTATTTATTTAAAGTATGAAGTTTTTGTTCTGTGATGATTGAATCCAAATGAAAACGGTTCCTAATCTTAAATTTTATTTCTGTTTTGTCTTTTTTTTAATAACTGCAATAAATGTCAAAAATAAGTATCTTTATTTTATTTATTTCATTATAAAAATATAATATCTCATAAAACATCAAAAAGTATGATCGAAATAGGCTTATAAACTAAAGACCTAATGTGACGAATCTCGTTTGTGATAAGTGCGCGACGGGCCGAGGGACAAGTTCATTTGCCAGGCAAGTTGAAAAACCCCCAACTTCTAAGCGTTCGCCCTTAATAACTTTTGAACTTTCATCAAACAAATAGGAACCACCGCAAGGAAATTTGCTAACAACACGTAAAAAAACCATCCGTTCTAGAGCTACGAATGCTACGATGAAAAAAATAGACATACATTGGCGTGAAACTTTTGTCACCTTCTTTTTGTCGAGGTCTGTAAAATAGTGAATGTCCAGCTTTATTCTCTATGGTGGCCGGAAATCGAAGTGAATGAAATGAAGTGAGTAGGTCTAGCTGTCAATGCCACTCCCGTCGAACGAGAACGACGACGCCATCCATCCATTCGGTTTTCGTTTTGTGTTCATTTCTCAGTGCGCATGTTATTTGTCAATCTTTGTTGCGCAAGCCAATTCTTACTCATTTTGTGAGTACTTGAGTCGTGAGTGTAATATAAACGTGAAAATAGAAAAGCTAGTCATAATTGGAAAAGTGCAAACTTTAAAGTGTTGAATTGCAAATATGCAAACCGGTAGCGGTACAAAGAATCCGCCATGGGCTCGGTCAAACGTGAATACAAACATGACCGGCATGAATCCGCAAATAATGGATCCCAACGCAATGATGTCTCAACAAGGCATGATGCCGTTCCAGCAGACTCCCGCCGTTTTTAACCCCAGCATGATGCAAGCACAGGGTGGTATGGGGATGCCTATGACAGGACAAATGCCAATGAACCAAATGGCTCAAGGTCAGATGTACCCGGGCAATGTAGTCGCGTACCCAACACCACGTGCAATGAACCCTGGCATGTACCAGAACTCTCAATCCAACCAGTCGCAAAATAGCGGAGAGCAGCGTGTTTTTACTGGTACAGTGACGAAAACTCACAATGACTTCGGCTTTGTTGATCACGACGTGTTTTACCAGACGTCGGTGTGCGCGAAGGGTGTCATCCCCAAAGTCAATGATAGAGTGCTGGTGGAAGCTACTTACAACCCTAATATGCCGTTCAAGTGGAATGCTACTCGAGTGCAAGTATTGCCTCAAGGAGGAAACCAGAAACAGAACATGGGTGGGAAGTCCAACTCCTACAATGCTGTGCCTCCGCCAGCAAAGAAGTCTTCACTGCCTCCTCGACGTGATGACAGGCGGGATCCACCCCCAAGGAGAGATGATAGAGTAAGAGCTCCTATGGTTGGTTCAATTTTTTTTCACTGTAGGCAAAGTAGAACTCACCATAGTTCTTACTTTGCCTACAGTGAAAAGTTTAAATTTTTTTCATTGTATGTATGTTCAAATTAACCATGTCCTTTATGCAGTTGCCTACTCTGCCCTATGAATTATGTGGCAGTACTACACTAATTTGTAATATCATGGCTTAAATACTTTCATGTTCAAAATTCTTTCCCTTGAAGCATTGATTAAAATTTCTCATAAATGCCAGGAATAAAACAAAACTAATTAACAAGTTACAGACATCAATTTAATAATTAACAATAAATAGTGAATAATTAAACAAAAACCTAACACTGCAATATCACACCTGTATATACTGCGTTCATTCTTCTAAATGTTCTTATAAATTATACCTAAAATATAATTTTGTATTTTAGAAACGATCCCGTTCACGCAGTCGCTCTAGGGGTCGTATGGACAGTCGCAGCCGCAGGGATTCTCCACCCAGGAAGCGGCCAATCATTCATCAGCCTTCACCGATGAAGTATGTTGTTCGAGTGCCAC
This sequence comes from Acrobasis suavella, assembly GCA_943193695.1. Taxonomy (NCBI): domain Eukaryota; kingdom Metazoa; phylum Arthropoda; class Insecta; order Lepidoptera; family Pyralidae; genus Acrobasis; species Acrobasis suavella. Next base: position 7,057,342 of record OW971935.1, read on the forward strand.
GTATGCCTTTAGATATGTGAGTAACTTGAAGCCTAAATTATTTATTTAAAACAAATTGAAATAATAATACTAAGAAACAGGTTATAATTAAAATATTTCTTCCAATGCCAAGGTAACACACCCAATATGCTGGCAGCATTCCCAACTAGTAGCACAACATTTTTTTATAAACATTTTAGCATTGTTTCATGATTAAAATTGTTTAGGAAACTTTGCATTGCTTTGCTTCTCACTCTTAATGGAGTGGAGAGTAATATATAACCCTGGAAACATAAAAACTTCACTACTTTCTCATAAGACTAGAATGTTTTAAGAACAGTCAGGTCCGGATCTAGAGGGGGCAAACCAGGGCAACCGCCCCGGGCGCCAAAATCTTCAAATATGCCCCTCCTGTTGGACTTGGGAATGATTTATTAGATAGATTAGGATTAGGAGTATCCTATTTGGACCCCCCCCCCACCCACGTCGCCAGAAATAAGTGGGATGCTGGGGCGCCATATTTAAATTTTGCCCCTCCTGCAAGCAAAAAATAAACTGCATCCACTCATTTGTGAGATATCAACATCATTTGCATACCTACTACATTTCTTTGTTTACTTTATTCACTAAGTATGAAATATTTATAGTGATCCTATTTTATTAAATTATTTCTCCTTATTTTTAGAACAAAAATGGATGTCCCCACCCTCTCTCAGAGATATACCAACTTGTACATTCCATCTGACTTCTTCAACGCCCATGTAAAGTGGGGGGAGACCTTCCCGCCCCACTCTCCGTTCGCCCTGAATAACCCGTGTGCATACCACATCATGAATAAGGAGATCGAAAACCCGTCCATTAATGATGCCGTCTTGGAGCCCCCAGATGCAGATTACAAGTTCTCAGCCAAGGTAAATATGTATTATGTTGCTTTCTTTTCGTGTGTGTAAGTGGCAATCGCTAATGTCGGATTTTTAAAGCTGCCTAAAGGTATCTGACATAGCTTGATGACTGCAATACAATGATGACAGCTGGGACCAACAGCTTATACGTGCCTTCCGAAGGCGGAGGAGACTGAGAATTTTTAAAGCCACTTGTGGTCACCTATCCAAGTGCAGACCACGCCTTTGGTCGCTTTACTTGCGAGAGCGCTAGTAGTGCGCACTCCCAACCAGGCCACTGAGCTCCTATATTATGTTAAGAAAATGTTAAATTTTGACTTTCAAAGTAGAATTATTTATTTCATGTAGTATATAATGTACATAATCTACCATTACTACTCAATAATCCATTGGTTTTTGACATGAGTCATTGCTAATGTGAAAAGCAATACCTTACCACAATAAGAAAAATACTCACGTACAGAAAAAAATTATTATAATTTTCGTACCACTTGCTCAAAAAAATCACATTCTATGGCACAAAAAGCGAACACAACAATTGTCATTTTTTAATCTGTTAAAAACAGGTAAAGAAACATGTACTGAATTTCATTCAGCCTCACCAAGAATGAAAACAGGGAAAGAAAATTGTACTGAATTTCATTCATCCTCTAGAGGGAGAATGTGGTTTAAGTTTGGAATACTTACCGAAATTTATACTGAACTGAAATCATTTCTATATTGTTAAGTGTAAAAAAATAACGATTTTGAATAGACAACATGTATCCGCAAATTCCACAAAACCACTTAAATTTCATAAAATAAGAAACTAAATCAAGTAACGTCATTGTTTGTTTACACCAGGTGTCTAATTTTCCAAAAAGAATAATTGGCCAAGTGAGTGTCGGGCCACGCGCAGTGTAGGGTTCCGTAGTAACGAATGCCAACTTTATGCCAGTGAAAATGCCTAAAAACGAATTTTCTATTGAATTTGTACGAAATTTTATTTTTCCGCGTATATTTTATAAGTTGATCGCCTATAACTTTTTAATTTGTAAACCCTACTTAGCTCTGATAGTTTTCCTTTAAAGTTCGTTATATAGACTATAGCTGTGATTTTTTTCACGTGTCCATATATAACTGTTTAGCATATAGATGGGGGGGGACACTTGACTCTAACAAAAATGTTCACTTCAAAACCAAATATTTCAAAAACGGATCGCTAAATTGAAAAACGGTGTTTATAAGCTCATAATATTTTTGAAAGACCTATTCAACGATACCCCACATGCTTGGTTAATCGAGAAAAAAAAAATGTCTTTTTACTTGTATGGGAGCTACCCTAAAAAACTTTTGTTTTCAGTATTTTATTTTACCACTTTTTCCACATAATTAATATACATATCCATGCCAAATCACAGCTTTCTAATACTTATAGTCGCTGAGTAAAACCGCGGACGGACAGACAGACAGACATGGCGAAACTATAAGGGTTCCTTGTTTACTACGGAACCCTAAAAAGCAAATGGTCATTTGCGTCTCACACATACAGCCAAGTTTTCTGCGTACCTATATTTATTTATTAAATGCTTATCTCTTATTATTATTGTCTTTATATTTTTCGCAAATGGTACGAAAAGTAGAGTTTTTCCTCCGTGATAAAGCTGTCTTAGTCTTGGGTGAACTTAAATCTGTCGCTACACTCAGGACTCGTCCTAAATCCCTCGCTTCGCTCGTGATTTAAGTATTTAACACCCTCGCTCCGCTCGGGAGTAAACCTCGAGTCCTTCGTTGCGCTCGCAATTTAAGTCGTCACCCGCGACAGAAGACACTGCTTTATCCCCTTGCTTAATAATCTACTATTAATATACTTTACACGTAACGTAAATTATACTTATTGAAGTCTAAAAGTGCCTGTAAAGGTCTAATTACTGAATAAACATTTGAATCTTTGAAACAGAAATCTTACTCAGAAAATTAATTCAAAAAAATATCTATTTAACGTGGTTAGCGCTATGGTTTAATTTAGGTTGCGTCAGAACTCCTTACCTCTTTGTTTGGATACCTAGACATCCATGGCAAGCCAATTTCATTATTATTACTCTGAACAAACAATTCATGTAACTGAATTTTCCCCTTTGAAGTGGTCGCCGCGTGCATTGTAATAATGTAGGTATATTTTCGATACCTAAACGGGAAGTGACACAGGCCTGACCTAACTATAACATGTGGTTATGTATTTGCTATAACTATAAATATACATGTTACATAGTTATCACTTTATACATCACAAGGCTGAAGTGTAATATTATTTTCTAGGTGATGTTAATCAGCATGCCAACATTGGAATTCCTATACCAAAAGTGTGGTCTAACCAAAGTTGATGAGAAAGACAAACGTGGAAGCAAATCACCCTTACACCCAACTCGCCTCATCAAGTTCTTAGTGGGGCAAAAAGGGAAGGGAGCAGAGAACTTTGCCATAGGCGGACCATGGAGTCCCTCATTGGATGGTGAAAACCCACAGTCAGATCCTAGAGTGTTAGTCAAAACAGCCATACGCACTTGCAAAGCACTAACTGGCATTGACTTATCTGCCTGCACACAGTGGTAAGTGTCATTCACTGATTTTACTCTGGGTGTTTTCCTGACACCTGACTAAGATGGTTTGTTTTGTGTCTATTCTAACAACAAAAGGCAAAAGTTTCACCCTCAAAGTGACATTTATTACATTCCAGTGCTTCATAATTGGTTTTCACATAATAGAAGCTTTTGCCTTCGGTCATTAAGATTAGTCATGGTACTGCACACATTCATTATGTGAGAGTGGAGGAGCTAGTACACCGTCAAACAACTGGAAGCTGCTGACGTATCGGGCTGAAGCCCTTAAACTCTCCTACGGATGTGTCGTGTCCATGTAAGACGGGCAGATCGAACGTTTGTGAGTATGGAACTATAACTGTATTACCCGCGCAGGTACCGAATGGTGGAGTTTTACTACTGGCGCGAGGGCAGCGGCGGCAAGTCGCGGCTCGAGACTGTGGTGTTGTTCCTGCCAGACGTGTGGTCTGCGCAGCCGTCACGTATCGAGTGGGGCACCATTCAGGACCAGTATAGAGCGGCCTGCGACGCGGCCGCGGCGCGGCTCGACGACGGCGCTGAGCTGGCGAGTGACGGGGGCGCGGGCGCGCCCGACCACAGGGCCGACGACGAGGAGTCGGCGGACAAATCAATTGTTTGTTCCCAGTTTTGTTTTATGTTTCCGGCTGCGTGCGGCTATTGAGGCGAAGACAACCACTACGCTACCGTCTCCACAGCCGAGATGTCTCTTGGACTAATCTGCTTCTTCATTAATTTACTTTTTACGTCCCTTGCATTTTGCTTACACTTTTTTTTATATCTTTCACATACAACATTCATGTAAACATCATTATTTATAAATTAATCAGTCAGTAACGTAAATGATGTCCTCCAACAATTCAATATTTCGTACAGTTAGTTGACATGAATACTAATCTTTTTATCGATGTTTCAGGATAATGCTAATGTCAACTCCACCATAACAATTGATGAGGATGATGATGAGGATAGACCGGAGCCCACCCATTATTCTAATATTGACTTGAAAACGATCAAAGTGGATCAACTGAGACAAGAGTTGCGGGCACGAAAAGTCAGTTGCAAAGGTAAGCTTTAAAGCAATGTGAAAAAGGAAAGTATTAGCAAAGGAGACCATTCGGGCGCCAAACATTTTTGGGCTCAACATCAAAGTTCCAGCTTACAAGCAGCTATGGTTTCTATTGTTAGTACTACTAATGGTGAGCATTTGTTAGTATGGCATGAAACCTGTAGTCCACAACTTTTAATTGACATTTATAGATTTATTTCTTCATACTTTTTTTTCTACTTAAAAAACAAATGGTTAGCACTAGTGACGGCAAGCATTTGGTGGTATGGCATGAAAATGGCAGCAGGGTAATTCTTTAACTTTTTATTGATATTCACTTAGAAAAATAGTATGAAGAAAACATATATATTAATGTCAATAAAATGTTGTGGAATGACCCTACAGGTTTTGTGCCATACTAACAAATGCTCCCATTAGTAGTTCTCACAATAGAAATCATAGCCGCCTGATAGCTGGAACTTTGACTTTAGGCCCAACTTGAATTTTCTCCTTTAATCATGTAATCTTCACAAATAGAGAGGGAAGTTATAAACAAAAGCAAAGGTTGAATTCTTAAGTTGAAACTACTCGTATACCACTAAATGTTGAATCTGTACACGGTATGAACTGACCCTTACTCGTATTTGCATGTGTTCATGTCATCGCCAATTTTTTCATTCTCGAAAGCTCTTGACATCTCGTTATGCATATTTCATCTGTTACTTAGGATTGCGCCCGCAACTAATATCACGTTTATCAAAACTGCTAAAATATGAGGAAGAAAAAGAAACAAAGAGCGAAGACGTGATGGAAGTGGAAGATGATGACAATGATTTGGAAAAGGGAGATAAGCAAGGCCAAAAAGAGAAAGGCGACAAGGAAAAGGCTGAGAAGCAAGATAAGGCTGAAGAAGCTGAAAAGAAGGAAGAAAAAGTTGAGAAACCAGTGGAGAAAAAGAAAACTGAAAAAGAAATAGAAGAAGAGAAAAAGAAGGTAAGGTTAAGTTATTGGATGAATTTGCCAAACAAAATATTGTTTGTTATCCACTACTTGCCATTGTCGGGCCGCCAACAAGGCGTCCAAATCATTTGGGCAAATGGATATTTTGTATATATTTCATACAGTGTGTTGTCGGACATAAACTAGCCATAATTTAAGGACCTGTCTTTATCTGTACGAACAACTTATACTAAGGAAAAAAATATGAAATCGCGAAAAACAATTCCCTGCTCCATAGTAATTACAAACCTATCGCATACGAAATTTATGGAGCAGCAAAACTTTTTCGCGATTTCATAATTTTTTCCCTTAGTAAAAGTTATTTGAATAGATGACAACAGCATGTCTTTAAATTATCGCTAGTTCATGTTCGAACACACAGAATAATAAATATTTGATTATTTTCTAACTAATCAATGTATTTTTAGCTGGAGAAAGAAAAGCAGTTACTAAAACAAAGGTACGAACTGCCAACCCCGCCACACATCATCGTTCACCCGTCGGCCACTGCCAAAGGCGGAAAATTCAATTGCAGTGTCGCAACACTTTCACTGATGTTGGACTATAGAGTGACAGACAACAAGGAACACAGCTTTGAGGTATGTGAAAAATATTGACAAGTTTTCTCCATACTAGATTGGAACCAGTCATAATAAAAAAAAATCCCGACTGCATTTTTATATACCCGGTGTCACCATCAGTAAACACGAACATAACGACATCTCTCAAACTAAAATCCATCGAGCCGTTCAGGCTGCAGAGCGTGCCAAAGAATTATACATACTCTAGAAAAACATAACCCTCCTTCTGGCGCAGTCGGAAAAAAATAATTAAGGTTTTATACATGTTTTATATATAAGGTCCAACAAAATATAGTGAAACTATTTAGAGGGTGAATTTAATCTGTGATAGGAAACTTATTTCGATATATGTTCCTTGGAGAAAGTTGTTCATTATCATGGACTGAATACACCCTTAAAATAGCTTCAGTATATTTTGTTAGACCTTATATAACTCACAGATATTATAGAAACTTTTTGTATCCTGCCTATATTGCAGTAGTACTTTAGTTGCCGTAATCTATATTTGATACACAGTAATATTTTATTTCTGTTTTTCCTTAAGGCTGACTGTTAGACAATGTATAAGTCCACCTTTTGTACCACTATGGTTATTAGAGATTTAATAAATAAATAGTTAAATACATATTTACGGGTAAATGGCCTTGTATAAATTTCTTTTTAATTATTACCGAAAAACAAACACTTTCATACATTAATTAGATGTTAATGTGCTCATAAAAATTTATTATTATATAAAGTACCTACTACATAGTTCTTTTACGATTCATAAACAAAACTATGTTTTCTCATTGTTAGTCGACATTATGTTGACGATTTTCTTTAATGTTTTGACATAATTTCTTAGCTTAATTATCTCAATCTTATTTACAGTTGTTCGTCTTCGCCGAGTTATTCAACGAAATGCTGATGCGTGACTTCGGTTTCTACATTTACAAGACTCTGTACACACTGCCAGAGAAGGTGGACGAGGTCAAAGAACCCGAGAAGAAAGAGGAGAAGGGCGAAAAGAAGGAAGAAAAGAGTGATAAAAAACCCGAGGGTGATAATAAGAAAGAAGAAGTAAAGAGTGATAAGAAAGATGATCGCCGTGATGAGAGGCGCGACTCAAGGAGAAGGGACAGAAGGGTAAGAACTAAAAACAAATATTTTAAAGAGTAATTTAATCGAGATTTTTTAACAATTTTCTCAATACATGTTCCTATATCGAAATACGAAGCAACATTTTTCACTTTCTCTGTCTGTAACGTGGACATAAATATCTACGTACGTACTATAAGATTTGTGTAAATATCCATTAATGTGGTTAGTCGTCGACTTTCCCAATTTATTTGTTAACTTAAGGTGGTCTGGTCAGAGGACATGACTAAGGTTGCTGAAAATTGCTAGATGCATGCCACTCTAGTCATTTTGGAATCCTTGGGAGAGACCTATGTCCAGCAGTGGACGTTATGTGGCTGAAATAACGATGATTTGTTAACAGGATTCGCACAGCGACGATGAGCGTAGCAACTCCCCGCGGAGGCGCGGTCGCGGTGTGGAACTCCCCCCTGACCCCTACCTCCTGCTATCTCTCGTGTACTTCGACACCGCTAGAGGAGGACACGTCTCCAAGAAAGACCTCCAGAACCTCTTCATGAGTCTCGGCTTGGCGCTGTCCAGATCTCAGATCAGATCGATACTCGAGAAAGTGTGCATCAAGGAGAACTTCAGCTACAAGTGAGTATATTCATTAATCAACTTAACGTTTACCTTCTGCTCCTATTTGGCTACCACGGTCAGAGGGGGACACGTCTCCAAGAAAGACCTTCAGGACCTCTTGATGAGTCTTGTCTTGGTGCTGTCCAGATCTCAAATCAGATAGTTACTCGAGTAAGTGTGCATCAAAGAGAAATTCAGCTAGAAGTGAGTATAATCAACCAAATCTTATTGTCTTATTTGTTAGGCCAGAGGGGGAGTCTTCTCCAAGAAAGACCTACAGAACCTCAGATAAGTTGTCTCTAGATATTTATTTATTATTCATTTATATTTAATCGATCTTTTTATCATCACCACGTGACAGGGAGTCCACTGGAACTGATCGGAAGTGGCCAGGTCATTTAGACGACCTAGTAGGTGGGTGTCCTACGCTGTGCTTGCCGGTACGTTGCCGCCATTCGAAAACCTTTCTGCCCCTCGTCCATCGGTTCTTACTTGCATGATGGTCTGAAAACAATGTCTTGTTCTCATTTATCTATTAAACTATTTAAAGGTCTAACTAATGTCTGGCGGTTAGCAAAATGTTAATTATTACCATATTAACGATTAAACAATTTATTTCAAATGAGGGCGCCACTTCTGCACTGTATTCATGATGATCGGAAAATTACATGGAAATTGCCCATCTCTAGTTGTGAGTAATTTGAGGGTTTTTGTGCAGATCGCTGGTGCAGGCTATCAAGGAGCTGGCTTCGGGGCAAGCGGACATACAAGACCTGCCACTGGATGGCACCGTCGTCGTCAACAATGAAGTGCCGGACCACGTAAGTTCTTAATTTCTTATAAAACTACTTCATTTATATAACCCGGACACAGAATAAGTACTAGTACTCAGGTACTGAGTCTTACTCAGAAAAAAATTCATGAAATATCTACTCAATGTGATTAGTGCTATGGTTTAATTTGTACTCACGTACAGAACTCTTATTTAAAAAATAAATTTAAAGTAATATCTACTCAATGTGATTAGCGCTATGGTTTAATTTAGCTCGCGTCAGAAGTCCTCACCTCTTCGTTTAGATTCCAGACATCAATTGCAAGCCAATTTCATTCCTATTACTTTGGATAAACGATTCATGTAACTCAATTTTCCCCTTCGAAGTGGTCTCCGCGCTTATAGGTATATTTTCGATATCTAAACGGAGTGACACAGGCCTGCCACTGGTCGACAAAATTTTAAAATGATGTAATCAGCCTTAAAAATAAAAATTGTTTTACCTTTACCTTTTTTATCTATGGACGTATATAAAAATTTAAGTTACCATAATACTTCCCATACATTGTGTACTGCGCGCATTGTATGGCGTTATGCCGACCTCCAAAAAATCTGTAATAAGTCAATTTTTTTAATTATTAAGAAACGATGAAAAAATGTTGCAAAAAGGAAAGTTTATACCGTGTTAAACTGGAAAACACCTAATTGAATTCATGGTTTAATTTTGAAATTACCGAAAAAAAGTTTAAATTTTTGACATGTTATTTTTGAAAATTTTGATGCCCTACACATTTTTCATAATTATATTCATGTTTTGTGTATTGAATTTTTTTAGAAACCGCTGCAAGTATGCGTATGGCAAAATCTTGTTTTCTAGTGTACTTAGTTATGGGTACATCAGTAACTGATGTGATAATACACTGATACAATATTGTACTACTGTAGTAGCTTCAAGTAGCTTGTCACGTTTTTAAAACTGTATAGTGTTGGGTATAAAGCATCCTCTCGACGACACAAAAGTCATGTTGGGTATAAAAATCAAGAATCACTACGCTTGTCGAATATTTGGAAAAACTATACAATGTGCTTTTTAAAAGTATAAATATTTAAAGGGGTGATTCAGTCCATCATTTTGAACAACTTTTCCCAGTAAATGTATATCGAAATACGAAAAAAAATTTGAAGGTTCTCATACAAATCGAAGTGGTCACGTGATATCGTTACTTTGGAAGATGATAATTTTTTTTTCGTATTTCGTTATACATTTATCGGGAAAAGTTGTTCAAAATGTTGCACTGATCACCCCTTTAAATATTTGTACTTAATAAAAAAGGAGATTGTATATTTGTTGTCAATATTGAGGGGTTTTAAAAATATGGGACACATGGTCCACCTGGGCAAATGATCCAGATGGTAGCACAGTAAAATCAGGTCCAATAAGCTGGTGTTATTGGATACATTTGACATAACAAAATAACCTGTCAACTGATGGTCCAATGACAGCAGTCGATTGGTCTGACGTCACTGTGTCGCAACCTGGTGACACATTTTTGAAAACCCTCATTCTTAGCATATTACACAAGTTCAGCAAGGCATATGAATGCACTAATTAAAACATCATTACTTATTTCACCACAAAGCAGCAATTCCCAATGAATGTTTATTTTGTCTTATTTCATATACTACACAATAGGCTATTTGACTTAGTTTGTTTTTAGATAGAATATTTTATACGAATACATAACAAATAACACTAACAAGAAGCCGTTTTCCGAAAAAAGTAAGTAAATTGGTTATTAAATGAGGCAACAATTGTCATTTTAAATAAAAGGTGGGAGCGTGATGGGGACATCTCGCTATCTCTTTCGTAAGCGTGACATCTAATGACAGTGACGTCACGCGGGAGTATATGCATCCTTTTTCTGTTATTTGACAGTTTCCCCATCCACCGGATTTGAAAGGATTATAACTTGCTTATTTTTGAGCGGAGTAAAATTTTTTATGTTTTCGGTTTCATATTATGTTACTTTTTGATATGAATAAGAAAAGATACCGAATTTTAGATGATACAAGTGTATGTATGAATACAGATCACAGAACTGGAAGCGACCATTGCAGCGGGCAACCGCGAGTTGCTGCCCGTGTTCAACCGGCCCGACGAAAACGGAGAGGCGACTGGGGAAGCTAAGGACATTAGCGACTCGGGTAAGATACTTCTTAGTGCCAGATGTGGAGTACCCTCCTTCGAAAACAGTCGAGCAATAAATAAATAGATGCCCACAATGATCGATTTTTGATAAAGATAATAGAGTGTCTTGCCATTGCCTTCTCCATTTCATGCACAAATCTACTGAATTAGTCAATTGTTTGCAAGTGTCCTCACGATGTTTTCCTTCAATAGAAAGTGTTTCGAAATGAGTGGAGCCAACAAGTTTTATATGTAAAGTTGGTAATGGTCAAAAATAAAGAATTTTTTTTTACTATCATATAAGTTTGAGTAAAGGATACCTTACGCGGGCCTTATTAAAACTGTGACGATAAGTTGGTGCCCCGCCTCGCGCCGATCCATGAGTTTCAACCACATAAGTTAAACCCTCTAGCTCACAGATATTCTGTGTCCACCTGGGCTTATCGTCCAGCTGCAACAAACTATCATTTTAAAAAATCAGTTTATCAATCCATATCTATTACAATAATCACAATTAAAGGAGTCATAACCTAGCCCACGACTACCCAAACGAGTTTTACACAGTACGGTGGTCCGCACGAGACTGCTTTCCGTCAACGCGTTTCCACTTTCCCCCGACGTTCTGTTAAAGTGTCACTGCGTCACTCGCTCGCGCTAACCGCCGAAGCGGCAAAGTCGCGTACTGTGTCTCGGTGTAGTCAATTCAGCGTCTAAGACTAATCGCGCCGTCATGTGTCCCACAGGTGTAGTGACATACAAGTCTCGTGTGATCGACATCGGGGCTCTAGTAGCGGCCGAAGCCCGCAACGCAGCGCAGCGGCTCCGGCTGGAGAGCGCCCTCGACAGCGCACGCGCCGCACTTAAGGCCGCGCGCGCCGCAGCTGCGTCCACGCAGCAAGCGGAGCGTGGCGCGCAGAGCCAGCTCTCGGACCTTAACGCACACCTCGCCGCGGCTCGAGCCAGGATCACCTCGCTCACTGTAAGTTTGTGTTACGGCTATAGACGCAGCAAGCGGAGCGCGGCGCGCAGAGCCAGCTCTCGGACCTTAACGCACACCTCGCCGCGGCTCGAGCCAGGATCACCTCGCTCACTGTAAGTTTGTGTTACGGCTATAGACGCAGCAAGCGGAGCGCGGCGCGCAGAGCCAGCTCTCGGACCTTAACGCACACCTCGCCGCGGCTCGAGCCAGGATCACCTCGCTCACTGTAAGTTTGTGTTACGGCTATAGACGCAGCAAGCGGAGCGCGGCGCGCAGAGCCAGCTCTCGGACCTTAACGCACACCTCGCCGCGGCTCGAGCCAGGATCACCTCGCTCACTGTAAGTTTGTGTTACGGCTATAGACGCAGCAAGCGGAGCGCGGCGCGCAGAGCCAGCTCTCGGACCTTAACGCACACCTCGCCGCGGCTCGAGCCAGGATCACCTCGCTCACTGTAAGTTTGTGTTACGGCTATAGACGCAGCAAGCGGAGCGCGGCGCGCAGAGCCAGCTCTCGGACCTTAACGCACACCTCGCCGCGGCTCGAGCCAGGATCACCTCGCTCACTGTAAGTTTGTGTTACGGCTATAGACGCAGCAAGCGGAGCGCGGCGCGCAGAGCCAGCTCTCGGACCTTAACGCACACCTCGCCGCGGCTCGAGCCAGGATCACCTCGCTCACTGTAAGTTTGTGTTACGGCTATAGACGCAGCAAGCGGAGCGCGGCGCGCAGAGCCAGCTCTCGGACCTTAACGCACACCTCGCCGCGGCTCGAGCCAGGATCACCTCGCTCACTGTAAGTTTGTGTTACGGCTATAGACGCAGCAAGCGGAGCGCGGCGCGCAGAGCCAGCTCTCGGACCTTAACGCACACCTCGCCGCGGCTCGAGCCAGGATCACCTCGCTCACTGTAAGTTTGTGTTACGGCTATAGACGCAGCAAGCGGAGCGCGGCGCGCAGAGCCAGCTCTCGGACCTTAACGCACACCTCGCCGCGGCTCGAGCCAGGATCACCTCGCTCACTGTAAGTTTGTGTTACGGCTATAGACGCAGCAAGCGGAGCGCGGCGCGCAGAGCCAGCTCTCGGACCTTAACGCACACCTCGCCGCGGCTCGAGCCAGGATCACCTCGCTCACTGTAAGTTTGTGTTACGGCTATAGACGCAGCAAGCGGAGCGCGGCGCGCAGAGCCAGCTCTCGGACCTTAACGCACACCTCGCCGCGGCTCGAGCCCGGATCACCTCGCTCACTGTAAGTTTGTGTTACGGCTATAGACGCAGCAAGCGGAGCGCGGCGCGCAGAGCCAGCTCTCGGACCTTAACGCACACCTCGCCGCGGCTCGAGCCAGGATCACCTCGCTCACTGTAAGTTTGTGTTACGGCTATAGACGCAGCAAGCGGAGCGCGGCGCGCAGAGCCAGCTCTCGGACCTTAACGCACACCTCGCCGCGGCTCGAGCCAGGATCACCTCGCTCACTGTAAGTTTGTGTTACGGCTATAGACGCAGCAAGCGGAGCGCGGCGCGCAGAGCCAGCTCTCGGACCTTAACGCACACCTCGCCGCGGCTCGAGCCAGGATCACCTCGCTCACTGTAAGTTTGTGTTACGGCTATAGACGCAGCAAGCGGAGCGCGGCGCGCAGAGCCAGCTCTCGGATCTTAACGCACACCTCGCCGCGGCTCGAGCCAGGATCACCTCGCTCACTGTAAGTTTGTGTTACGGCTATAGACGCAGCAAGCGGAGCGCGGCGCGCAGAGCCAGCTCTCGGACCTTAACGCACACCTCGCCGCGGCTCGAGCCAGGATCACCTCGCTCACTGTAAGTTTGTGAAATAGACTTTATATGGAGCCAGTGCACTAGCGCTAGTATTGTAGACAAACCACCACTGGCTTCGCTCGTTTAGGTGAAGCCAAGTTAGCCTGGATTTTTGTTTAAGTTGAACGTTTGATGTTAAAAAATAATGAATTCGTATAAAAATATACACGTGTTGCGTTGAGCCGTGTGGTCACTGGCTTGAAAACTAGACGGGCGCTATTATACTACGTGTATCGGAAAAGGGGTATAAACCCGAAAGGGAGTAAACATACTAATCAATTTGAACAACTTTTACTATGAGACCATCCCTGAAATCGTAAAAAGAATAGTCTGCAGCTCCATACATTTTGGCACGGTAGTTATTTTATTTTGTATGGAGGTGTAGAATTTTTTTTACGTTTTCAGGGATAGTCCCTTAGTAAAAAGTTGTTCTAATTGATTAGTATGTTTACTCCTTTTCGGGTTGATACCCCCTTTCCGTTAGCACTTTGTATACGGGACGATTTTTCGCCGGGATAGCTTCGTATAAAAAAGGCGGCTGGAGAATGCGAAATATCCATCTTCTTTCATCGTCCTAACCTTTCTTCCGCCCACTGCTGAGCATAGGCCTCTCTTCTTTGAAACCACCAATCATTACTGTGCTGCTCTCAGCCAGGTGCGAAAGTAGTGTAGGTATGTTATGAAACGGGCGTTAAAAGATATTCATCATCATCATTTCAGCCGCATAACGTCCACTGCAGAACATAGGTCTCTCCCAAAGATTTCCAAAATGGCCGATCTAGAGCGGCCTGCATCCAGCGCTTTCCAACGACCTGTCAGGTCGTCAGACCGCATTGTGGGTGGGTGTCCTACGCGAAAAGATATTCTGCGTCATGATTCCCTAATCAAGCAATAAAGTTTTAAAAAATTTGCGAATATGGTTCTTCATATTTTCATATAAAGAAAAAGGTTTCTCCATTTCGAATTTAAGGGAGTCTTGTAAATTACTTGTTCAACCTTGTCTCTGTACACTTATTCAACAAATTATCTTCATCCTCAGGCCAGCTCTAAGATATTCCACTCGGCGCTGAAGAGCATCCAGTCCAAAGTGGAGGCTGTCGTGAACATCAAGTATGAAGACGACGACGTGGTTGAAGTCCCGAATGGCCCGGCAAGGTAAATACGTGTAATTAACACCAGAGTTGGGCAAAATGTACTAATTACTAACTACAATTACATTTTGTAGTTGCAAATACATAATTACAAAAAGTAGTTGAACAATAAACTACAAAAAGTAGTCGTAATCACAATTACATAACTACTTATTGAAACTACATATTTTATAAAGATTTGCTTACAAACCGGGTCGACCTCGACGAACTGCGACCAAATTGTAGACGTTCTGAAAAAAGGCGAAGTAAGTAGTACCTATAACCGGAGAGCATGTATGAAAAAAGTAATGAGTGTTGACGAAGCAAAAGAGGTTTGCAAGGATCGTAGCTAGTGGAAATCTATAGTCTGCCTACCCCCATGGGAAACAGGCGTTAAAATATGTATGTATGTATGTATTGCTTACAAATTTTTATTTCTTGATTACAACTTTTCACAGTTATAATTTCGACAGACAAAACCTAACACACCGCGGTAAAATTAATTATTGTAATTTGTAGTTATAACTACTTAATTATAATAATTAAATGAACAACTACAGTAGTTTTAATTGTTGTAGTTAAATTAAATGTAATTTCAACTATTTCTACTTGTAGTTCTATTACTATATGTTCTTGTAATTTGTAATAAAACTACACAATATCTTAACTACTAATAGTTAACTACGCCCAACTCCTGAAATATTGACACTTTAAGGTTAACATTAAGTTTTATGTGGTTTTGAGGACTTTTATATCGATTTTAAGTACTCTCTTGACAAAAAAATAAATTTTTACCTAGTAAAAAGAAATATGTCTTACTTTAAATTTTCTCCATAATAATAAAGCGTCCTAAAATATTGACACTTTATCATAGGGATAAAGAGAAAGATGAATAAGAAACCTATTTGACTTCTATAAACGATGTCGTCATTCTTTGAACACTTCTTATAGTCACCTTATTGCCTTCTCTCTCTCTCTCTCTTTACCTGACAGCGCCAGAAGGAGGGTTATATGTTTTTTATCTTAGCTAGTCCTGGTTGCATTCTATGCAACAATTTTATAGTAGTATGCTATGCACTTTAAACCCCCTTTGCTGCTTTGGGGGTAAAATTCCTGGTATGTAACCAGCGCGTAGTCGATATTCATGCTAACCTTATTTAATTTTTCCAGAGAATCGAGAAATAAATCTGAGGTCAAAGAAAAAGTCGAATCTAAAGAGAAGGCAGAGGAAACACCTGAAGTAAAACCAAAAGATGATTTGGAAAAGGGCGAAGTTGACAAAAGTGAGTCAGAGAAAGAGTCAGACAACATTGCCACGGAAAACATGGACCTTGATGACGCTGCAGCGAATTAGAATAGGCTGTTTGGGTTAAAATAACTGATTATGTAGGTAAACCTAAGTCAATAACTATTGAGACTACTCTACATTGCGAAAACGTGTAGACACAATTTGCCTAATAAGTGTGGACGCAGACTTGCTCAAACTTGGTTTTTAAAAGCTGATGAACGTAGTCTACGTTTTAATTCGAAACGACATGTCAGATTTCGGTTAAAAATTCGTAATTTTAGAGAAATTGCAATTATCTAGGGTTATAATTGGTCTCTACAGTAAAATTATGAACTGGAAAGCCAATATAAGGGTGTAGAAGTTTTCCATATTGATGGGCAAATATGATATAATACACTATACATAGTCTCTTTTAAGTCCATAATTTTACGGTCGAAATCCAATTGGGTATTTTCCTCGGTCAAAAATAAATTATTTTGTACTGATAAGAAAATAACACGTCACAAAAGAATGTCACGTGTCTTTAAACATATCCATTTAACGTGATTTTAGATTTATTATTGCAGAAAAACTGATAACAAGAGCGCCATTTGACTTCAAGAATATACGACGTCATTAGCCAGTATTTCTTACAAATCCCATAGATAATGTTTGTTTTGACGTTTTGAAAAAAGTATCTAAATTGACTTGTTGGAAAATAGCCGATTTTGCCCATATCCGACATGTCGTTTCAAAATAAAACGTAAGACTACGTTTGTATGGGAAAGTCTCATTCCGTCTGGGGTAAGGGGACTCTAAAGTAACAGTCATTGTGACCGCGAAACTCTAAAATCATAATGATAACAACAACTTTATGTTTTGTACATCATTATCATCATAATCCTTTCGCCCACTGCTGGGCATAGGCCTCTCTTTGTCGACGCCGCCCATTTGATTTGGATTGCGAATTTGACCATACGCGACGTAACATCATCTCGGTCCTATGCTGCTCTCATCCAGGTGCGACTCGCGACTTTTTTATATCTTTAAACCATCGCATAAGGGGGACGACCAACGCTTTTCTTACAAATTTCGTTTATTTAATTTTATTACAAATGTAATAGGCTCGCGCGTCGCCAGTGTTGCCATCGATACGGATTTGTCTGTTTCTGTCACGCCTTTTCTATATGTTTTCAATAGTCGCGACGACGCCCCTTCTGTGCCCTGTCTGTGCCCCGTCTGTTCTATGTGTCTAGCCAGCGCCTAAGATGTTCTATTGTGGTGCTGTGCTTGAACTTACAATAAAAAGTATATTATGTTTGCACACACAAATGAGTTGCACGTATATATTATTTTATTATTCCATCAGAATGGTTACGTTTGTCTTCAACTCGCTGGGATGTGTTGCTCGTAACAAGTAATGTTTTAGACTCCTAGGTTATGTATGACGGAAGAACATGTGTAAATAAGGACTTTATAGCAAAGTATTGCCAGTTTGAGATTTTTTTTTTACTTCGATGACTTGACATTCACAGATGATTTTTAAGCGTACAGCTCGATTATGGAAATAAATCTCAAAGTTTGTACATATTCGGCGCTTCAGGGACCAAGAAAACGTAATAAAATTGTATTATTCGATGTACATTTTCTATAAGTACTTTTTGTCATACACTGCTATTGAGATTGCCATTGACAATGTCAATGTTTGACTAGTCAAATAGAATACGTGAAGTGCGCATGTTTAAACAGCAGTCACAAAGCGCCGTTTCATAGCGTCGAATATGTGCAAATCCTCAACATATTTCCCAACTTAGTCGATTCACACACTGCTTCGCACCAAACTACGTAGCGCGGGGCCGGACTGTATACAAGTACCTCAATTTGTATAGAAAACACGTATAGTACAACACACTGCCACCGCGTCTAAGCGCGTGATTTCTGTATGGCGGCGCCGCGCTACGCGCGTGGCTGCGGAGCAGTGTGCCAACCGCATTATACAATATGTAACAAAAACCCTGTCCGATCCTTGTAGTTACAACTCAGACCGTCAATATTAACAACTTTTGCTAAGAGACCAATGCTTAAAATTCGAAAAAAAAAACATTTTCATACAGACGTGTTCGGCCGGCCCGGCAATTTGTATGAAAATGTCGATTGTTTCTTTGTGTTTCAAGCATTGGTCCCTTAGGAAATGTTGTTCAAACTGTCGGTCTGAGTTGCTCCTACAATAATCGGACAGGGTTTTTGTTACATATTTGTAGACTGTAAGTGAAAGCCCATTTAAACACTGCAAATTTCTTACCTATGCATGCAGTTAAATGCATGAAGCTATAGACGACATGCGAGGTCTAAACAAAAAGAAACGCACTGTGTAAATGGGCCTTAGTTTAAAGTTGTTTTAAAGCATACCTACTTATATGAATGCTCTTTTACCAAACAAAACTCATTTGATGATAAAATAAATCGATCCAATGAAGAAATTTTCTTTCTACTATGTAGGCATATTTTTGTATGTAATGAAAATAATAGAACATTATTTTGTTTTTGATATTGGAGCTAGTGTAGTGTTTTGTGTCAAATAATCAATTATACAATAAGGATAAACTATTATCTAAAATGATTTATTTGGAATAGCAAAGGTATTATGTATACTTTGACCAATGGATGCATTTCAATAGTATTGAAAAATGTATTGTTGAAACTTTCAGAAACAAATATTGTTTCCCCCTGATAAGAGTTAAGGATTGAAGCATTTAATTAATGCAATAAATACAATATATTCACTGAAAATGGCTTTTATTTTTATACAATTACATTTGTCGTTCGATGAGCTTATAAATATTACATATAGGATGTGCAATAAAGTAAAATAATGATAAATTCCATTTCCTTACATATAAACTTACTATTTAAAGTAATGCAAATAATTTTTAATATTTTACAACTATTATTTGAATCTAACGTTAGAATGGCGGGTGTACATTTTTAGTAGGGTTCCGTACTCAAAGGGTAAAATCGGAAACCTATCTACTACTAAGACTCCGCTGTCCACCTGTCCGTCTCACCAGGCTATATCTCATGAACCGTGATAGCTTGACAATAGAACTTTTCACCAATGATGTCTGTTGCCGCTATAACAACAAATACTACAGACCTCCCATACAACAGTGATTTTTATACATAATGGTACGGAACCTTTAGTGCGCGTGTCCGACTCGCATTTGGCCGGTTATTTCATTTGTTATATATCTTTTTATCAAAGGAAATATACAGGATTTACTTAGGGGTACACTCATGATTTAGGTTCAACTATTCTAACTACTGAAACTACCTTCCTGCAGAAAAGCAGCTCAATCCTCTGATGTACACCCGTGGTCCAACGCACATGATTAAACGACTAAACATAATTTTCTTGCATAATGTATTGGAAATAAATGCGAATATGTAATACATTTTGAATATGTTTATTATAAAAGTATTTCTAGCTTTCGATACAAATCCATGATTTTACGCTATCACTAGCATTAATAATATAAAATGTAGGTACACAAGTTTTAAGGTTACAACGAAATCTACGCTGACCCGACTACGTGATAAAGTACCTAAACTATTGAAATGTGAGTTTATTGTTATATACCTATATTAAGATACGTACTTTGCAGATTTTTGTGTTCGCGTTTACAAACCTCATTTTTTTTTTATTTTATATATATTTACCTAAATTACAATAATCATTATCCTAACTGTAAATAAAGCGGAAATGTACTCAACTAATTTATAAATGGCTAATTTATTTTAATGGAGACAGTCGTTCGTATAGAGATAAAGCAACTACCCTTTTATATATTAAATATTTCGCTTAATAAATACTTACAACTTACAATACATGAATAATATAAATCTTTAGGCCTAGTTCAAATTAATTTTAACAATCTCATAGCACGTTCGATATAAATGCAATACATAGTCCAAATAAAATAAAAATACAAACTAACACCATCTAAGTCATGTCTAATTACTTTTTCGCGCAAGGGTAAGGTTGCAGTTTTCATCGTCGTGTAACACAAAGCAAATATGCCTCGTGCATTTTAGTACTCTAATGATTAAGTTTTAACCTTCTTTTTCAAATTGCAAAACAACGTGACATTCCGGTGTTTTAAAAAAACCTACTTTAGTACATTATTGACTCGACAAGAGTAAAAAAAATCCTTCTTTACGTTCATTTCAAGTCATTCTTGTTTCAATATCAAATCGTAGTTTTCTATCGGTATCTTTGTCACTATTCTTGTCTCTAAGCCACACTTAGCTTAAAAACAAGAAAATTAATAAATAAATACTATATTTTATAACAACTACATATATAGATTAATAGATAAACGTCTACGACCAGGTCAATTTGAAAAATATCCTTTTCCATATTGACCTGACCAGGGATCGAACCCGGGTCCTCCGGAATGGAAGTCTGGCATGGTGACCACTAGGGCACAAAGATCGACAGAATCAACCAATATCTATAGTAATATAATAAATGGCCTTCGTTCTGTATGGCCCTTGTGTAAAAAGTCCGTCAAAGGAACGCACCTATTATGGCTACGTACCGTTTTGTTTGACTTCAATAAGTTTAGTACAACATAGTCCTCCGCTAGAACAAGACGCAGGGCTCCACATAGTTCCGTCATAAAAAAAATGGCTGTCGTTCTGTGCATGGCCCTTGCGTAAAAAGTGCATCAACAGGCTGATGTAGGAAGTTTTTTTTTTACCTCAATTACTCAGTTTTTTTTGGTGAATTCAATAAGTTTAGTACAACATCGTCTTCCGCTGGAACTAGACGCAGGGCTCCACATAGTTTCGTCACAAAAAATGGCCGTCGCTGTTTGTAGTTGCCGATGTAGTGTTTCTTTTTTTATTTTATTTTTTACTTCAATCTTGAATTACCCACAGTTCTTTGTTTTACTTCAATAAGTTTAGTACAACATCGTGCTCCGTTGGAACTAGACGCAGGGCTCCACATAGTTCCCGGGGAACAGTCCGGTGACGCCGTCCATGACGCCCTCCCACCAGCCGTCGTCGTTCTTCTTCAGCACGTAGATCACCGCGCTCTCTTGGAACGAAAGCTCGTCTTCTTTGTCGGCGTAGTAGTCGTAGATAGCAACCACTGTGAACAAGCGTCATGTTTTTTTACTCAACCGCCCTAAAAGGAGGGTAATATTCTTCGAGTGATGTATGTATGTATGTTTCGATGACACTGGGTAGTAAAAAGCAAAACAAAATGGCAGATTTTTGGAACCAAATGATTTTTTTTTAATTATTTATTAATACCTATTAAATTGGTAAAAAAGGATACGAAAAATATACAATTTATATATTTCAATTCTATTTGGAAAGAGAAATGCTAAGAAATCAATTTTTTGTTTGTTTTTAGATCTGCGATCAGTCCTCTTGAGCGGATGAGTAGTGTGTTAATTATATTTTTACAGAAGTAGCTTCCCGTTTTTGCCATCTTGTTAGATTGTTGACGTTGAGAAGATTTGATTGTATATGAAGCAACGTTATGCAGTCAGTAAAATGTATGTACTCTTCAAACTTACCTTTTTCAATGTAGTTCTTGGGCACCCATCCGGGCAAGTCCTCTTCGTCTGGCACGATGGCGGGCACTGCGCTCGTGTACTGGGCACCCATCTTGTTCTGAAATTATAGCCATCTGAATAAAATAGATAAACACATGTATAACTCTCAGTCGTTTAGGTTAAAAATGTCCAAATCCCAAAATGTCCAGCGGGTGCAAAACATCCATATCCCAGAATGTCCAAATCCCCAAATGTCCAAATTAAAGAATATCCAAATCCTAAAATGTCCAGCTCCCATTCAAAATGAGGGAAGGGGAACATGCGGAACTAAGTTCGCCGGGCCTTCTAGGCCTTTAAATCCCTACACTAAAATAAAGATTGTTATATTTAATAAATATTCAAACATTTCAACATACGTGGGGCGCACTATAAGTTTCCGGAATGAATATGAAAAAATACTATTAAAGGTACAAAATTAATTTATTGTTTTTCAAAATAATCTCCCTTGGCGTCTATGCACTTTTTCATTCGATGAAACCAGTTTTGAAAACTTTTGTGCCACTCCTCTGTGGTGACCTCTGAAACGTGTTTTTCATACTCCTCGACAGCCTCTTCTGGTGATGAAAATCGTTGACCGCGTAATTGGTTCTTAATTTTTGGGAACAGAAAAAAGTCACAAGGTGCCAGGTCGGGACTGTATGCAGGATGACTCATGAGTTCTACATTTTTCGCTTTCAAAAAGTCGTTTGTCTGTCTGGCCGTGTGAGAACTAGCATTGTCGTGGTGCAGGATGATACGGCGTTTACGGTTATTTTTACGGAGTTCGTCAATAACTTCCGGCAAACAAATGGTCGTGTACCAGTCACTATTCACTGTACTACGACGATTCTCTAAAGCAACAGTAGCCACGTGTCCAGTTTTATTAAAAAAAGAAGCAATCATCCGCTTAGATGCACTTTTCACGCGCGCCACTTTGGTTGGTTTCGGCTCATCTTGAAAGACCCATACGCTCGATTGCTGCTTTGTTTTGGGATCGTAGCAATAAATCCATGTTTCGTCACCTGTTACTATGTCCCACACCAAATTTGACGCACCTTCGTTGAATCTGGTAAGCATGGCACTGCAACAAGTGACGCGGTCCGTTTTTTGAGCCTCGGTCAAGTTGTGTGGGATCCACCGCGAGCACAGCTTTCTCACACCCAAATGTTTGTGTAGGATTAATTGTATTTGACTCATGCCTATTTCTAAGGATGCGCGAATTTCATGGTAGGTCACATGCCTGTCTGTTTCAATCATACGGCGCACAGCATCGATGTTTTTGTTGGTCACAGCGGTGGACGGCCGACCATCGCGAGATTCGTCACTGAGATTGATACGACCACGCTTGAATTCTGCAAACCAGCTATAAACAGTTGTCTTGCATGGTGCTTCATTGCCAAAAGCTGTTTCAATCCGAGCGATGCTCTGTTGAGCTGTCAAATTACACTTAAAATCGTAGAAAATCATACTACGAAAATTTTTCCGAGTTAAATCCATGTTGATGCAGACACACAATTTTTTAAATGGCGCCACAAGGTAAAAACAAAAGACAGTCAGATGAAACAAACTGCATTCTACAGCCAAAGAGTTCTATTTTCAAATGTTGCAATAAATTTTTAAATATTGTTTATGTAAGTGGCCAGTTCCGGAAACTTATAGTGCGCCCTATGTAATAATTCGCATGTTATAACAAATTTAATAACGTAGAAAACCAATTAAAAATCCTATTAAAACCATTCTTGACTTCTACGCGGACGAAGTCACGAGTTTAAGCTCGTTTGAAGGCATCTGCAACACTGTCGTATAGTTTAGTTGAATACCCAATTAAACCATAGCGCTAACCACATTCAGTAGATATTCCTTTGAATTTTCTTTCTGAGTAAGACTTTTATTACGTGAGTACTAGTACTTATTCTGTGGCCATATGTGCGCCGGCCGTTAGTAATCTCAATAAGACTATCTTGCTCTATCAAAGCGTGTCAGACCCTTGCTTGTAATACAAATGTGTTTGAGTAAAGGTGATGTAATTATAATGATGTGCCGCCGAGACATTTATTCTAGGAAATTTCGGAAACTTTCAACATTCTTTGAGAATTTTAGTTGAAAAATTTTGGTTAAGAAATGCCTTGTGGGAAATTTCTCGGAAATTTTCCAGACCGTTTCGGAAATTTCTTCAAGTTTTCGAGCTGCATCACTAGATGTGACTTACGGTGAGATGGTGTCCGCGTGTGAAGGAGTCGTGTGCGAGCTCGTCGTCCATGGGCGGCGGCGGCAGCGGCGGCGACACCGAGCCGCCGCGGGCGCTCGCGCCGCCCGCCGACGACGACGACCCGCGCTGCGATATACAAACAACACAAAAATCTATATATATAAAAGAAGAAACTGACTGACTGACATATCAACGCACAACCCAAACCGCGGGGACTAAAGACTCCAAATTTGGCACATAGGTTCCTTATGAGGTCTAGGGGTGCACTAAGAAAGGATTTTTCAAAATTCACCCCCTAAGGGGGTGAAACGGGGGTCCAAAGTTTGTATGGACAAATAGGATTAGTTTGACCATTTTATTTGAAACTTCGCAAGAGTACTCCCGGCGGTAAATAAGTAAAAACGTGTTTCAGGTTTTTTCAAAATTCATCCCCTAACGGGTTGTAACGGGGGTCCAAAGTTTTTATGGAGTAACAAGATTAATTTGACCATTTTATTCGAAACTTCGCAAAAGTATTCCCGACTCTAAATAAGTAATAATCATTTCAGGATTTTTCAAAATTGATCCTCTACGCGGACGAAGTCGCGGGTTAAAGCTAGTAAATAAATATATATACAACGTGGAATGGACATACCCGTAATAAATCTAACCACCGGCCATACTAGATCACTATATGTAATGAAATTAAAATAACAGCCAAATAACCAAATAAAAAATTCGACACTCCCATACAAATTGCCCGAGTGGCTGCACAATTTTGTATGGAAATGCCGAAAAATTTGTTTGAGTTTTTAATGTTATTTTAATTTCGTTATACTAAAGTGATCTAGTATAGCCCGTGGTTCGATTTATTACGGGTATGTTCCTCCCACGTTGTATAGGGACAAATAACACTGATTGAGCTAGCCCCAAAACAAGTGCGAGACTTGTGTTATGGGATACTAACTCAACGATACCCTAAGGGAACTCGATGAATCGGCTTCTGTCTTCAATAAAGACCATGTTTTTTTTTTTGGTAATTGACACTTATCGCGCTGCAGCAAGTCCGCTTTTAATCCTTTAAGACCGTAAAATACCAGACACAATAGGATAATAATAGAAAATATCATATATAAATGCCATGCGGGTGAAAATGAAATTTATAAATGCCATACGGGTCTCAAGGGGGAGAACAGCGCTAGATTCACTAAGTGTCATTCTCATTCATTCAATCGATTGACAGAGTCAATCATTCATTATAGCGGCGGGAATATTGCAATCCATATTTAATTTCCAAACAATGAAAGCTGGTTAGTAGTTACTTACCGATGAAAAATTATTCCTTTATATTTTGCCTTGATCTTTGAATTATCAGTATCCTAACCTAACACACGCCAAAGCATTTTTGATTATGTTGACAGTGTTTTCTTTTATCAACTATGGAGTGTACCTACTTGGCGCGTAAATGCTAGCAAGCGACTAATTTGAGGTGAACAGTGATAGCATAAATGTTGAACGGAACAAAACTGTGATATGTGGCGTTTACTCTAGCACGTAAGTACATAATAGCTCGTTGGAAACAACATACCTGTCCTGGCAGCGTCATTGAGTGTTGGCTGTGCTCACCGTCAGATCCAATCAAAGGAGATGGAGGGGCTGAAATTTTATATTCATATTTAAGCAAATTATATGGAGTTTTTTTTATATTTATGGCACAGCTAAAAAAATTATATACAAAAGGCGGAGTAAGTAACATCCGGCCCGGTGAGCCTGCCCCGGTGACGGGACGGTTGGGAAGAATTGATTCATCAACCCCGGTATTTCGGTCCCGGCGAAGAACGGGGTTGATGTTCTCAACCATCCCGGTGGTGTGCCCCGGTGACGGGACGGTTGTGAAAAAAATATTTCATCGACCCCGGTAGATCGGCCCCGTCGATCAACGGGGTAGATGGCACAGATTAAGTATCAACTATCCCGGTGTGTGTTTTAAAAAGTGGCGGATAGCACAGAGTGAGTAGCATACGCCCCGGTAATGTGAAGTAGGAAGAGTTAAATAAAAAAGTGTTTTGGTATTTTGGGTGCTAGTACTGATAAACATAAATAAAAACAAAAGTCCCGTCACCGAGGCAGGCTCACCGGCCGGATGGTAATAACTCAAAAGGCGGACCTAATGCCGTATGACATTTTCTCCAGGTCAACCATTAGACCAAACAGAAAATATGTGTGGCTCGCGTGATAAAATTCGTGAATAAGTAAACTAAATATAAATATCTTCATGACTATTTAACATCTAATATATATTAAGATACATAAAATACGATATTTATGTATGTTTATATATTAATATGTAACATTAATACTAATAAATGCATATATTAGGAATACTGGCATTATTGACTTCTTGTCATCATTTATTACATATACTAGCTGAAGCCTGCGGCATTGCCCACATGTTAAAATTTTGACAATCCCACGGAAATCTTATAAATTTTCCGGAAAAAGTATTCTATTTGTTAATCCGTAATTATATTAAGGTATCTTCTTTCATGTCTTTCACACCAATCCGCTTAGCCGTTTTGGTGTGAAAGCAGACAAACGGAAAACACAGGGATACAAACATTCGCATTCATAATATTAACTAGCTGAATCCACGGGGTTAGATCCCCGTGGGAACTTCGGGATGAAAAGTATCCTTCTAAAGGTCTGAAACTACATCTATACAAAATTTCATCTAAATCGGTTTAGTGGTTGAAGCATGAAGAGGTAACAAACAGACAAGATTTACTTTCGCATTTATATATTATTAAGTAAAGTAAGTATTTTGTAATATTAATAGAATAATAAATAGGATTTATTTTGACTGCCTCCGTGGTCTAGTGGTTAAGGCGTTCGCCTTGTGACCCGGAGGTCATGGGTTCGATTCTCACTGGGAAGCATACTTTGTGAAAAGTTGTTTCCAGTCTGGATAGGATATTGCAGGCTTGAATCACCTGATTATCCGAAAAGAAAGATGATTCCGTGTTTCGGAAGGCACGTAAAACTGTGGGTCCCGAACGCCACCTAGCGTTTGACCATCAAATTATCCAAGGATTGGTTCCTGGTTTGCCCTTTGGGTTGTGGAGGTCAGACGGCAGTCGCTCTGTGTAAAAACCAGTAACCTCGTCAAATCTCCTTGGTTAGGTAGCGGACCCCGGGCTCTGAAGCGTTACTGCTGAGGATGCAACCGGGAATACGCTCGGATGATGATGATGAATAAATAGGATTTATTTTAAACAAGATCTTCTCTTCCCTTTATCGCTAAAGTAAGTAGCAGTATTTAAGAAAAATATGGACGGTATACATAAGTACACTTAAATGTATAAAATTATTATTATTTCATTTTACATTTTTCCATTTCTTAAACCATTGTTTTACTTTCTTAATTGTTTATTGTCTATGTTTAGTGTTCAAAGCGCATGAAACACAGGGTGTTTTTCATCCTAGCTCAGGCACCATTTATTTTTGTAATTCTTTATATAATGTGTGACTATAATGTTTATATTATATATAATGTTATATTATATATATTAACCTTTTTAAGAGATTGAATTGAATAAAAATTTATATTATTTTATTATTTATTGATACTTACGGGGCATGCTGGAGTGCATATCTTGCTGAGAATAGGTGTTGTTTGGCTGGTGCTGGTTCGGATGCACCATGCCAACCTACGGACATAAAATTGTAAAATCTAGCAAATATCTTCCCAATTTTTGAAAAGTTCACTGTAAGACTTTAAATATGCTTTTACCCACTCAGGACAATGAATAGGTAGGTGTATTACTGCATATCTAAAAGAAGTACATGTCACACAATACTGAAAATTACAGCAAAATTCAATCTAGCGGTATTTTCGCCTCCCTTTCTTTCCCTTTTCTGTCGAATCCTTTTCAAATACTCTCAGTCCATTAGCCCATCTTATTCTTTAGTATGTCTAAAATCGAAAAATGATATGGCGCGAAGACTTTCAACAAGGCAATAAAAGAGATGGAGACCCTGCAGTAATCTAGACACACAGCAGCATGTCCAGCCAAATTTTTTTTTATTGGCTAGTTTTAACATACTATTTGTCTTATATTTGGCTAATAATCTTATCTTACTTTAATTTAAACTATACTTTAAACGAGCAATTCTTGTACATAAGTATATAAATACAACATGGAAGGGACATACCTGTAATAAATCAAATCACGGACTAAACTAGATCACTATAGTATAGTGAAATTAAAATAACAACCAAATAACCAAAAGAAAATTTTGGCTGCACACTTTAATTTCATTATACCGATCTTCTATAGTCCTAGATAGCCTTTGTTTCGATTTATTACGGGTATGTCCCTTCTACGTTGTATAAATAATGAAGAACACGGAAACGGCTCAAATGATTTGGACGTGACTAAAAAAAAAACATAAAAAGTTAATGTTATTAAATGCAAGTTAATGTTTATACATTGTGAAATCCTACTCTTCTAAATATGTATCAGATTTGCTGCTACCGAACTTTGTTAAATATTACCTGAGGCTGAGCAACGGGTAAAGTAGAGTATCCTGGCGGTCGGCGCGGGTAGTTGGGCGCGTAGTGCGACGGCACCTGCGGCGGCGCCACGGCCGGCGGCGTGCGGTACTCGCGGGATGACTTGCCTGCGTACCAACTAATGTTTTTTACTTCTGATCAAGGTTGCTACACACGTATACGGGCCGGCTATAATCGGCTGAATGTTGGTAAATGTTCTGGTGGAGAAGCTCGGTGGCCCGGCGTGGATAAATATTACTAGCGCTCTCGCAAGTAAAGCGACACCGGGCGTGGTCCGCACTTGGATGGGTGACCACAAGTGGCATGAAAATTTCTCCAGCTCCTCAGGCACGTATAAGCCGTTGGTCTAGGCTGTCATCGTTGTATAGTCGTCAAGCTACGTCAGAAGCCTTTAGGCAGCTTGAAAAATCTGACACAAGTATTGGCCACTTACACGCACAAGAAGCAAGCAATGTTCTGGTACCTTCTGTTGCACATAATTACTTGACAACTGGCAGATTATAACAGCTGCAAGACAAGAGCACTTTCGCTGCTGTGCACAACAATGATGAAAAATCTATGGCAGATGACTTTGTCAGTTTGTGCATTAGCTCTATAAATAAATATATATATATATAAATAAATTACACTGATTGAGCTAGCCCCAAAGTAAGTTCAAGACTCGTGTTATGGGATATTAACTTAACGATACTATATTTTATAACAAATACATATATAGATAAACACCCAAGATCCAGGACAATTTGAAAAAAGCCTTTTCCCAACTTGCCCTGACCGGGGATCGAACCCGGAACCTCTGGGTAGCGGACTAGCATGGTGACCACTATGCCACGGTGGTCGTCCAGTCTATGAATGCATTCTACTGATAACTAAAGG
The DNA here is from genome assembly GCA_943193695.1 of Acrobasis suavella. Lineage (NCBI taxonomy): Eukaryota > Metazoa > Arthropoda > Insecta > Lepidoptera > Pyralidae > Acrobasis > Acrobasis suavella. The sequence continues at coordinate 7,086,533 of OW971935.1, forward strand.
AACATAAACTATTTAGTTCACGACAAGAGTCATCAAATAAGTAAGCTTGAAATCCTCATCTTAGGAATAACATTTGTTTGCATTAAATATGAAGGCATGCGAATAACATAAAGATTGAGTAATACTTGTATGAGAAAAAAAAATTCTTTTTATTTTGATACTAACATATTAATTCCTTTGATTTTTATACACGCTGACTTTTTATTGGTATTGGAAAGTTGACTTTTTATAGGTTTTGGAAAAAAAATGTCACATATTAAACAGATTCTGATGACCTCCATGGCATAATGGTCAACAATGGTCAACAATGGTCAACACGCTAGTCCGCCAATCAGGAGGTTCTTGGTCCGATTCCCAGCCAAGGCAGTTGAAAAATGGCGTCTTCAAATTGACCTGGGTCTTGGGTGTTTATCTAATATACGAGTATGTATTTATCATAAAATGTAGTATTGTTGGGTTAGTATCTCATAACACAAGTTTAAGCTTACTTTGGGGCTAGCTCAATGTGTGATTCTGATTAGTCCCTATATATTTATTATTCCTCTATCCATATACACAATAAAAAAGTTAAATGATTTTCGATCGACACCACGTAGTTACGCCCGCCCAAAACGGCCGCGTGAATTGACCCCGATGAGTTCGGCCGGCCGACCGCCGCTGCCATGCGCCGCCGGTACTACTAATTGATCTCACGATTTTACTTTTGAGTTTTAGTCAACATTCTTTGTTTCTGAATATTTATATAGACTAGCTTATTAAGTCTTACTAAACTACAGATTGTATAGATTCTCATGAAGTTGCCCTTGGCTCCAAAACCAATGAAAAATCACCATGTACTGAGATTTTCTTTGCTATTGAAAGTATATTTCTGAACTCAAACAATTTACATCCTCACCAAGAGTCCCACGTCCCAGTGTACCAGTATTAGCAGCATTGGCGGATCTCACTGCAGCAGGCGGTGTAGGTGGTTTGGTGGTTGGCGCAGGCAATGGTGCAGGACCGGGGACAGAGCCCGAGCGACGCCCCCGAGGCGTGCCCGTCGCTGCGGCGTTCCAACGGGCACCATGGCCAATGTCATCCAATGCTAAAAGTGTTTAATTATTTCCTGAATTTTAGATGTCTTAATATTATAAAAATATTTTTAAGCTATTGCATAGCTCTTATCGCGGGCTTTGAGCGCGGCGACCGAATCAAGAAATTCCGTAACGAAAATAAAACCTAAAACCCCCCACTCCGCCTAAACCTTTCGCGGCAACCGGCGACCGGCACAGAGGCGCGCCGTTGAAAGCCGTGCATCGTCTAACGTTGTTTCAGTTCGGCAGACTTCGGTATGGTGTTTGTGTGCATGCGACTAAAAGTATGCGTGTCGGCTAGCTGCTAACTGCTTGTAATAAAAATTCCTGAATAACCAACATGTATTGTTAGATAACAAAAATATTTTAAACAATATTAACTTCTCATTTATTCAATAAAAGAAAAAAAATATTTTCTTTTTGGTCACCACACTCAAAAAGTATATCTTGAATTAATATCAAAGAAAAAAAATACTGCATAAATAAAAAATATATAAATAATTATAATTGCATTAGTTGATAAAAAATGCTATGCAATAGCTTTACCGCGGCAGTGTCACACTTTTTTTTTTACCAAAATAAACAAACACTGAAACAAATACTGGTCACAGAATGTATGCAGTCTATGTTTCCACAATAGACTTCAAGCTGAGTGCTGTAGAGCCAAAAAAATTCTTTGAAAATACTTTGTGGACTATCAACACTGTGTGGAATAGACATCACCTCCAAGCTGCTTGTCCATAATGTAATAAATAAATGCAATAACAGATCTAATAAATCAACTTACCAGCATAATCAATGGATTTCCGGATGTACTTGATGGGCTTTTCAGGGTTGGCCGGTGCTATGATTTTATACTGCCTGTTAGTCACTTTGTTAGCAGTCAACACACCAATCTCTCTCCTTGCCACCTTCTCCTTATGAATAGCCACAGTCTGAGCAATATGGTTCATCTGTCCTTCCATCTCAGCCAGTTGCATCGTTTGCAAGTCTAGTAATTGCAAGAAATTGTATGCCAAAGTGTTGATCTGATATGCAACACTAGCCAATGACTGTGTCGTATAGTTTTTAGTGCTTTCTAAGGCCAACCTCTTGTTTTCGGCCTGGAAATAGTTCGCTTCGCAATATTCCGCCACTCGTTCCAGATTCGTGTGACTGTCAGTGAGATGATTACGCCCTTCAGGGATTTCCGATTGCAGTAACGCTGCTAACTCTGCCATTTTGGTGCTGTAGATTGAAGATTTAGTTTTAGTAGCAAATAAACGTATTCTACCTAGTTTGTTTAGAACAGTTACTATAAAATTATAGTAAAAGAAACGGTTTCAGTTTACTTGCCTGTTTTAATCTTGGTTCTCGACGTAGTATGTAGGTATTTCACTTATTGGTCACTTTACTTTTTATTTCAAGAAACAAAATATTGTAAAGATCAATTACAAGCGGAATAAATTTGTTTAGAGATACCTACCTAGTTTACAAAATAAATAAAAATTTTATCCACCCATCCAACATTTTATGACAGACAGTAGAATCACAAAGTAGAATGAAATCCAGAGGCAAACGTCATGAATCATAGAGGAGTTACTTATCATAGACTAGCCTGCTTGGCCGTACGTACACATGCTGAAACTGGTAACAGACAGACAGTGGAGTCTTAGAAATAGGTTACCGTTTTTACCCTTTGAGTACGGAATCCTATAAAATGTATGCAACGTAAAAATAAAATTCAATCCAGCTGGCCTCACACATGCTGATTTTAAAAATTTTCATTGCTCATTTTGTAATATTGTCAGAATTTTGTACACAAAATAAATAATAGAAATCAAAGGAAGGAGGTATAATTTTATATTATGTATTGTAGGTACCTTGGACCTATATTTAGCTTATATCTGTCGTAGCCATATCGTAAATTTAATCTCTTTATTAAATGATCGAGAATTTCATAAAATGGTCGCATTTCATGAAATGTTGCACTGGCTACTGGCCACATCGTGATGTGGATTGGGCGGACCAATGATAAGAAATTGTTTCTCGATATGATCAAATAATTTCGACCATTTCATGAATTTACCGTGTCACTTCATGAAATGGTTGATTATATCGTAAAATTGTTATATTTTTAGTTTACACTATACATTCATGTTGTGCGGCTTGGGGTGGCCCAAGCCACCCCGCCGCAACCTTAACTTACCTATAGCGGTCTGTCACAAGTTTTTGTTTGCTTTTTTCAGCCTGTTTATACGATCCGGCCAAACGTGGATGACAAAATCGTGAAACGTTGACGATTTCATGATCTGGTCAAATTAAGTTGGCCGTTTCATGAAATGCGACCATTTCATGAAATGTTCGATCATTTCATAAAGTGATCAAATCTACGATATGGCCACGATATATCCATTTATGGTGAGCCCAAGTAATAAAACAAGCAATGTAGGTATTTCTTGTAATGTAATTTTTTGTACACTATTTCATATCTAGAACATCACAAAACAGCTAAAGCTAGGTAAAGAATAAAGTACCTACATAAGTCGTCGACAATGCTAATACAATTCATCGTGCTATGCCATCCTTTGAAAATAGGCGCGATCGCCTGCGAGCCCCGGGCAGTTGGTCTGTTTGCCACCCCCATAGTAGGGAGATAGCGAATGCCAAGACCTGTATTCGTCATTCTCCAATAATGAAAATGTACACAAATAAAACCAAAAATATACATTCTCTTAAATTTTATTTACTTTTACATAATAAGGAGTATATAACTAAAGATTCGATAAGCTTTTAAAAAAGTAAAAATTTCTGTTATGCAAATGTTTTCATTTCATAAACAGTAACAAAACTCCACATAATTCAGTCACACGGGCTGAATATTGCATACATTACATTTAAACTAAGTACCATGATCTTTTAAAATTTCATCTCCAATTTGGTTTAAATTTGTAGGTCTCACCTAAGGTTATTATATATTGTATTTATTTACTAACATTCATACAGTGCCATTTTATCCTTTTGGTGCTTTTTTAGTCGTCCGAGCAAAGGTGGCCACCTGGGGAAAATACAGATGGTGCGAAGCGAGCCTGCGCTTCACAGGCTGAATAAGAATTCTTTAATCGTAAATGCGGTGAAAATTAACATGTTGCTAAATGTTATGCATTAGATAGACCTTTAAATTATTTATGAACAATGGCTGTTTGTAATTAAATTAGTCAATCTAGTTACAAAAAAAAATTAAGTGGTCACTTTTAGCAGAAACAAGTTTTAAAGCTAGAGGGATTACCAATTATTAATAAAAGAATTTAAAGGCCTATCTAATTTTACTGTATTTACGATTAAAGGCCTGAGGGGCATAGCGCTCTGTCAGATATTATAATAAGTGAAGCCCCCTCCAATTTACATCAAGCACATCTGGCTCCAACTCGTCAAATATGGCAGTGTATATACATATACATAATTTAAAATTAGAAATTACAGACAAATTTATCAAAGCATGCATAATAAATAATAAATCATAATCTATTCTACAAGAAACCTCAACAACTGTTACACTTTGCTCATGAAATATGTCCTATAGGATAAAATATTGACAAAAAATACTGGTATCACAACATAGTAAATTCATGAGTTGCTGATACATAAGGTGAAAAAACAAATATTTTAAGAACCCTAAGACACACATGATTGCTTGAGAAAATAATAACAAATGACTTGCCCCATCAATAAACTTTGACAAATTATACTATCATGTGTGGCTTTATGGAAATAAAAAGTAACTAATTAATAATTAAAAAATTACGCTGCTAATAATATATCCCAATTAATCTCATTATTGTAGACCTCCTGTTCAAGCCACGCTTCATAGTTTTCTTTGAATTCCTCATCCAGTTCTATGTTACTTTCGAGCACACTGTTAATGTCTGTTTCAAGCGGTGTCAGATCTATCTCTTGGTCGCCCCCACTGCCATATCTTCTGTGATTAAAACGGTCCACACTGACTCTCAGTGCACACTCTTCATCTTGGAAATCCCAGGGCCTTGCATCAACATCATTACCAAACGCCCAGTCATCATTCAACCTATGACGAACTTTAGAATAGATGGCACTGATAGTTTTCATATTTGTTTTTCTCCACTGTCTGCCCAAATATTTAGTTTGCATTTTCAGCAACTTTAACACATAAAATTGCATTAGTGCATGTCTTACTTTGAGTGTGCGTTTCAATATGGGAGCACTTTTGAAAACGACAAGCATCATAATCCTTGCATTCTTCCATTTGGTCAACTTATTTAAAATCCTTAATAAATTGATGCATGAGAAGACATTCCGCCATGAGTAGGGTACAGAGGAATCTCCAATATCCAAGCATTCTTTGGTCAATTCTGGTTGTTCTCCAATAACACATGCTGGGAAGTCAAAAATGGGAATGGAGTTCTTAGCTCCCACATATGACAGAATGTTTTGATTGAAAAACTTCAGTACCAGAGGCATACAATTAGCATAAACCAAATGTTGTGACATGAATTCAAATTGATAGACATGATTCAGTTTAAAGTGCTTCAACAGCAGCAAAAGAATTCCTGTAACAGCCTTAACAATAATCTCTTTGTGGCGATTCACATCAATGCCGAGTTTCAGTGACTGCAAGACCGTCATTGGCATCTCTTCAGGCAACAGATCTGCCATTATGTTTATAGAATAAGTCTTTGCAGTAGATGTTGGGGCTGCAGCTAGCAATATTTTTAACAAAGCTATCATATACTGTGGCAGATTGGGGAGCATTGCTTTGTAGAGTACCTCCACCTCTGTTTCTTCAACTTCTTTTTCCCCTTTTGTAAGTGGACTCCGAGCTATTTCAATTTCCTTTTCAACCTGAATTTCAGATAAGCTTGTGTACATGTGTTTCCTCAAAATATCAATGCCTTCATGAATAGGTTGTGGTAGACCAGCAATGGTTTGCCTATCGCCTGGTAAGGAATAGCCCACAAATTTTATTCTTACATTATCTAGAAACATGTCAATATCTCTCTGCCTCACTTTAGACTGCCATGGTAGACTCCTGGGTAAAGGGGGTGGAGGCGGGGGACTGTCAAACTGTTTGAAGTACATGTAATATGGACATTGCTGGTTGTCATTTCTTGCATTTTCAGAAGGCATAGACTGGAATTCCATTGAATAATCTTCTGATCCGTTGCCAGTTTCTTCCTTATCTACAAATATTTGCTCATCAGATTCATCCAAAGAGGTTTGCTTCATGAAAGTTTGTCGCCGTAAAGTTCTCTCATTCTCAGATAATTTTAGTTTTCTCTGGCCAGGGTTTTGGTTCTCAAGCATATCGGCTGCACTGGGAGGTGGAGAACTAGCTCGCATACCTTTTATAATTTCCAGAGTATCTTCTGATAATGGTTCAAGTCCATACTTTTCTCGCAGCTTAGCTTTCCTCTCTTTCAATTCTTTTGAACCACCCAGGTACACCAGTAGCACTTTCCACAATAACAAGAGCACCTTCTTCATAGGGAAATGTGGGGTTGTTCCAGCACAAAGGTGAGTTACCATACTTAACAACTTTACGGGCAGTAGTTCTTCTCCAAACGGTGTGCCCAGTTCTTCCTTGAAATTCTTTACTAAGTGAGCATACTCAGATTCAGAGTTATCTTTCTCAGTTCTCATATATTCAGTGATCAAATATAATACTGATAATATTACTCGTAGGTTGGTTGAGTCTGCCAAAGATTCAGCTAGTTTTCTTGAAGCAATGGCAGTACTGCTTCGAACTATTTCAAGATTTAGTAGTTCCACGAATGCAGCAAATGTTCCCATGTCATATAACGTCATGATATTGATGCGAGCCCAGTGTGCTTGCTCCGCATCAGATTGCATCTCAGCCCAGCATCCTTGGGCTAAATAGAATATACATCGAGTAGCACGCATCCGGATTTCAGTCACAGCCACGTCCAAGTGTTCTAATAGCTTCATTATTACTGTTCGTTGTTGTTTATTCGTAAGTCTCTGCCAACTAGGAGGATAGTTAAACTCTTCCATGATATCTTCGAATGCTTTGACGTTAAGTTGGAATTCTGGATGTTCCGTGTAGCTGTACAGTTCTGCGATTTCGTTAGCTTGTGTGTCGCAGTCGTCATAAATGAAATCCAGCTCTGGGCTTTCCATATCGTTCACGCAGTCTCCTTCTTCCATTGGGCGGCGGACGTCAGGGAGCTTTGCACCTCCGCGCCTGCCATTCCCGTTAGTTCCCATTGTGAATATTGATTTATCAAACAGGTGAAAGAATTTTCACATTGTCAATTATTAATTTTGGTGTTTGTTTTGAAAAGTCTGAACAATAAAATACATTTCTCGAGCGAAACCAACTGAGCGAAATGGCAGATTGACAGATGGAAAAATGTTGCCTGTTTATTTTTTTCTTTAATAATTATTTTACGGCTCTGGATACTAGTCTTTTAGAGCCTATCTTTATTTCATCACTTCTTTATTCCTATCCTAACCCTAACTATACAATCAAAGGTAGGTGTAGGTCCTTTGATTGCTTCAAGGGAGTATCTGGCAACAAATCTATACGAGTCTACTGGTTTTCATAGTCGAATGAGTGGCGGACGGCGCCTAAAGACGCCCACCACTGTCCGCAAATAAATATCACTACACAGCCGCACTATGAGTGTCCACTTTAACCATTTTACATATTGTCCATGAGCATGAGCATTTATAACACTAAACTACACCGATTATAAATTATAAAGTCCACTAGAATCAATTTGCAAAATAATTTAAAGCAAGCTCCAACTGAACCCCTTGACTTCCCGCCAAAAATCCCCTGTTGCCAGTTCAGTGCGTGCTATTATACACATTTTATATTATGTACCTACGTAAATAAGTTTTATTTCAGATTTTCTTTACAATAACCTGAATTTTAATGATGATTTTGAAAGTGGAAGTATTATTGAAACAGAAAGTTTATTATATTAGTGTTTGTTGTGAACTGGTTTTTAAAATTGTTGCGACGATTCGTGTCGTGTCATAGATAGGTACAAGTACACAACACAACGCAAAACAGCAGAACATAATATACAATTTAAACATAGGTAGTTACGTATAATCTTAGATCATTTAATACAGGATGAGTTACGCAGACAAATTTTCATACAAAACTTTCTGCCCTTTTGGTGCGGGGGTAAGCTACTAATACATATAAACAAAATGCACACTACAAAAACTAGCTTATTTTCTGCACACCAATAAAGCTCATACTGAAAAAAATGTGTAAATACACATAATATTATAGACTCTCGACAAGAAAGAGAGAGAAGAGAAAAAATATATTCAACTCTAATGCACAGGGAATAAAGACGTAGGTTGTAAATCATAAATACATAGCCTCGTGAGTGCGCTATAGTCTCTGGGATGGAAGGAAATCAGTGGTGCGATTTTTCAAACGCGGAGTCACTAAACGTATGGTTTTTTGTATGGAAAAATCATTCGTTTAGGTGACTCCGCGTTTGAAAATGGCACTTCAGTTGCAAACGTGATTCGATTATTTTTTTCGTAATCGATACTAATAGATATTCCTTCGATTTTTAAAAATTACATTTAAATAGAAAACAACGTTATTAAATTAAAAAAATCTTACTAATGAAAGGTAATGCCATCTTTTGGAAGATTAAATGTGTTTGACCTCTTTCTACATGAGACAATTACATAACATGGCATTTTTAACGGAGCACTTTTAGACGTCTTTTCGATGCCTTACCGATTCACATAATGATCATAATCGATTACGCAACTAGTTTTTATGAACGTATTAGATTTTTGTTCTTATACTTTGGCAGAGGGGAACGCGCAGGTAAGGCTTATCCTGTATTAAATGATCTAAGCGTATATTATACGATTTCATTTTAGAGTGATACTCGTATAACATAAATTAGAATGTGGCCTTTATTGTAGAACCGGTTCTGAGTGGACCTACTAATATATGTACCTACAATGCGAACAAATAATTTGTACAAAAATGGCGGACTTCAAAGCATGTTTGTACTTAAATTGAACCAAAATGGCGGTCATCGGTGTATTATTTGTACCTGCGCCGATAACTGCATACTGTCGCATTGTACATAGTAGGTCCACTCAGAGCCGGTTCTACAATAAAGGCCAAATTCCAATTTATGTTAATATCATTCTAAAATGAAATCTAATATTCGTAATTTGATTAAAAATCCACGGCTCTCACATTTCTTTTTTCAAATTCAGCAACTATTTTTAACTTTTTGAACGTGGTTCTACTAGTAGATTGTGCTACAAGGGGCTAAGGTAATATTTTGAAGGCGAGGGCGCTACTTTGAATCCAGAGCGAAACGAATCCTTCGTTTCGCTCTGGATTCAATCACATCCAATCCTGAGTGTAGCGAGGGATTCATGTATATCGCCCGAGATAAAATATTACCGTAGCCGAGTAGAACACTCTACTTTTCATCTCCAACTACGAGAAAAATAAGAAAATACCTAACAGAATATAAAGAACAGTAGAACACCTAACAGACTTCAACCGACAATTTAATACTAAACTTTGTTTGGTGTCGTTTTCTTAAAATAAATACTAAGAAATATTTTTTTCGAAGACCACCAACTTAAGATAAAATGTTCACTCATAACTTTGTTTGCGTGGTCCTTCATATCTTTTTATTTTTATAGGTAAACTTGATAACTATTCAGTTTCACTATTGGCTTAAACTCACGAAAAAGTATTTAAATTTACATAAATAATTACATTTCAATATAAATAACCTAAAACTTATGTAAGTACTTGAATCAAAGGGAAAAATTGCGCTTTTTAATTATACTTATTTCTTTTTTCGAAGCAAAGAACATAAAATTTTTAACCTACATTCATCCATGTTGAAGACGATATGTATTCCAAATTTAAAAAATCACGAAGACTGTGCCAATTATTTGTTATTATAAAACAAAATTCTTCTTTTTTTTGCTGAACTGCCAACATTATTTTTGGTTCTACATAGATTACACTCCAACCACATAGATTAACCAACTTCCAAAAATAAATGAAATCCCACCAAAAACATTTTTATATAAAAATGTTGCCAAGACGAGTCTACATAGCTTACCCTGTGAAAAAGGTATCAAATTCGTATAAAGCCAAGCTCTAAAGACTACACGCTCTAAACCTACAAGCTCTACACTACACGTTAATCAAAATCTATAAAAAGGTGGTCAGATCTCATGTAGAGCCAAGATTCTTGATCTATGCACCCTTACTTTACTTTTTGATTTGTTGAAAAAATATTTGTCCCTTGTTGAGCTACATAAGTTTTGTCGTTTTTCTTTAACGTAATTGGTAATATTTGGAACAAAAATAGTCAAGTACTATACTTAGGAATGTAAAAGAGTACTAAGTATACAAACACCCGCAATAACTGTTTATAAATATATTATTTAGGCAATTAAACAATGAGGTACGAGTGAAAAATTGCCACGCGTTCTAAGTACCTATGTAATGTTTGGTCTGCTTTCGTTTGTATGTCTGTGAGACCGACTTGGTTTAATTTAATGTAACTAATTGGCTTTCCCTGGTTACACTTATTTTACATCAAAATGTCTATAGGAAAATGATGAACTTATGACCCATTAAAAGTCGGACCTTATTATGAGTATAATTAAACAGTTTCCTTTGATAATTTGGATTCCATTAATAACAGGATTATAACAGCTACAGAACTCACCTGTTTTTAAAAGTCCCCATTACTTAATTTTGGTAAAACATTACCTATTTGATTTTTTGTGTATATATCCATGTTTAAAAATAACGTAAAGGAATTGATGATCATACCCGAGTCCCGACAAAGTCGAAAAGCTTTTAGAAAGTCATTTTCTATTATAACAGTGATTTGATGCATATGTTTGTATAAGTTTCCGTTTAAAAACACGTTTTCACTGAAGATATTAAATAAATGAATAATTAAGATTTGCAAAAAGTGGTCCTATTTGCTTTTATTTATCTTTATTGACCACAATGGTACATAACTCTACCAGTCAATTTGTAGGAATTTCTCCGAATCTCCAGTAGATTCGGAGAAATTCCACCAAATCAGGTAAAATTTGGTAGAATGGTGTAATCCTAATAAGTTTTTTTTTTAAATAAGGGTCATTTTTGGGAGACAAATGAAGAAAACAACAAAAAAAAATTGCAGTCTTACTGTGTGATAAGATAATATTTAAACTGAAAGGGTTTGTTATGGGGATCCCAAATATATTTTTGTCATTATTGTAAAGTACTTAAATAGTTTTGATTTTGTTCATAAAAGTGATAAACTCAATGAAATACAAAAATTGACCATTTTACTCCGAAACTACTAAGTCTAAAATTTTGAAATAAATACAATAAGATCGTTCGTTGCTTGAACATTATTACAGGAAAACCTATAAGAATTCTATCAATTGAAAATAAAGTGGTAAACTCAATAAAATACGTTCACATGAATTTGACCGATAGAAATCGTATAATATGATGAATAAATGATATTGTAATATCGGCCGAAATTAGAAAACTATATTTTATTATTGGCGAACTTACCATCCACATTTCAAGGGGGCGAGAATGCTGAGTATGAGAGCTGTAAGTACCTGGATACTTTCTATCTTTTCCTTTCTTTTTATTCATTTTATTTATTTCTATGGTAGTTGGCTGGACATGGTGATTCATCAAGTTATATGTGACGCCATAAGCAACGTGAAAGATCTTATTTCATTTTATTTGGCAACATACAGTCATGTACTTATGTTAATACTTAAAACTATCAAATATAATAGACCTTGAGTGATATGGATAGGTACATTATATTACTAAGGTAAATAAATCAGAGAGAGTACGAATTAAAATTAGACATATTAATAATATTGAGGCTAATTATTGCATGTAGTCAACAATGTAATTTTGACGACCTCCGTGACGTAGTGGTCACCACGCTAGTCCGCCACCCAGAGGTTCGATCCCCGGTCAGGACAAGTTGGAAAATAGCCTTTTTCAAATTGTTCTGGGTCTTGGGTGTTTATCTTATGTATTTGTTATAAAATATAGTATCGTTGAGTTAGTATCCCATGACACAAGATCTTACTTTGGGGCTAACTCAATCAGTGTAATTTTTCCGTATTTAAATATTACATTATATAATTAATCTAATAAGTTGTTATTACGACTGATCTGACACAACACAAGTAGAGGCATACGAAAAACCATATAGGCACTGAGTTAAGGCAGGTTAACGATTCCTTAAAATTAACGAAGTACCTATATTAACATACTATTTACAAAACTTACCTACACATTTTTTTAAAAAGAAATATGTACTTAAGCAAGACTAAACAGGTAAAACTTTTGCAATTATACTTACATCATCTGGATTTCCACTGGTTATAAAGCGACCCATTCCGCCCCCTGCAGATCTTAAGTGCCCCACTCGGGCGGTAAAAGGATCCATTGTTGTATTACAAATGTTCGGATGTCATATTGCGGACGGCTGACGTGGGAACAAACCATATTGCCCGCTCACCATTATAAACCTTTATATTTTAACGGGTAAACTGATCCATTAAGAATTTTCATCCCGCTATATAGTATCTACAATTACCTAACTATGGTGTTGAAAAGATTCATTCGGGAAAAGGTTTGGTATTCTTTTAAAATTTAAAATTATTGACAATTACCCAGAGCTAGGTGTTCTCCCTGCGACGTTCTAAAGGGGTAGATTTTATATGGAAATAGAATCCGAGTTACGATACTTGGTTCAATAGCACGAATTTTCAAAAAAGCAACGTTTTGTCCACTGAAGATTTTTTTAAGAATATCTTATATACTTAAATATATGAAAAAAAAATCTAGGTTGATCTGGACTCAAATTTTCTTAGAAAATAAAATTACGTAATTGTTGGAATAAATTACAGCTTTAGAGGAACACTTTACCAGAGCGCAGTATCAAGTAAAAAATAATTCGGTGGGATTAGTAACTAAACAGGAAGACTTCTAAATTGTTTTCAGTGCGCCAAATTTTAGATCAACTTTAGTTCATTTTATTGATAATAATAAATCATTTTTTTGCTGACCACTTAGCCTATAGAAACATTGTACAAGACGTATAAGTATAGTAATATATTTAAAAACTATTATCAATACGTGGATATGGCGAATGATAAATGTGGATGAATTGAATACAGATTATCACTTAAGTACTTACGTATATCTAAAACTGTCCAAAACTAAATTTACGAGTACCTACTTACTAGGCTGTGTTAATTCAAAAAAGTGTGTACCCAGAGTATTGGAAACTCTGCACTAAAGACTGAACGTCTCTATGTTCAGTCTTTTGTTTAAGACGAGTAGTAGGCTTATCACCTGAATCTTTTTTAATCATAATGATTTATTTTGTCATTTCACTTCTTTATAAGGTAATCAAAAATATCATCAGCTAGGCTTTCTGATGCTATTATCGAAATCTTATTTCCGTTTATATCTAGCAAGAGGTGCTTCAAACAGTTAGGCGCACTCAAGCGTTCAAGATATAATCTCATCACATTTTCCGCTCTGTAACCCGTAAAATCTGTCTCCCACAAGTATAGAAAATATGTCATTCGTTTCTCGTCAAGATTCCAGACACACGTAAACATGTTTTTAAAATTTTTTTGTAAAATTTTATTCTTAGGAATAATTTCGAGTAGTTTAAGTGCTAAAATGTTTGATAACGAACTGAATGTGAATGATATTTTACGAAACGATTTGATGCCTACATATTTTATGGTAACTGGGGAGATAAAGAACGACAGTTTAAGTGATGTTAAGATGAAAGGGCCAGTTGCTAACGGATCTATTGATGCTGCATTGTCTACTTTAGCTTTTCATAGGTAAGTGTTGTTTGTTTTTGTGTGTTTAAGTGGCCAACACTGATGCCAGATTTTTTAAGCTGCCTGTACGCATCAGACATAGCTTATCGATTGCCATAGAATGATGACAGCTGGGATCAACGGCTTATACGTGCCTTCTAAAGCACGGAAGAGTACGAGAAATTTTTATGGCACTTGTGGTCATCCATCAAGTGCGGATCACGCCCATCGCTATAGTGGTAAAAGCGCTGGTAATGCGCATTCCAGCCTGGCTACCAAGCTCGTCTATAGGCAAGTTATTTTATCGTATTTACGAATTAAGTTACCAATGAAAACTTTTATGACCCGTTGATGTCTTTTTCTTCATACTAAAATAAAATACTTCTTTAGAATACATTTATTTATGTACAAAGAGACACTAGTTCGAATAATTTTTATAGTACAAGTAGGTATATATTTCATATCTTGTTTGCAATATAATTACTAACTTTAGCCAGTGTTTAGTAGTTTGTTGTACATTATATCAATATAGTTCACGACGCTCAGTGGAAAATAAGAAAAATAAAAGAAGGTTTCTTTTAGAGAAATGATGAACGAGTATCACTGCCGCAACTATGTCGCTGAACAAATCCTTGAAGAAATGGGCAAGAAGGTGCTCCAAAGTCGTCTCGGCGAGCCCTTTACTGTGGAAGGAAAGGACCCAAAGCTTATAAACCACAATCAAGATCTTAGAAACAATTTTATCCATGACATCGGCTCCGCAAACTATCAGGAGTGGCTGACAAAGTAAGTAACTGGAATGTTTAAACCGACGAAGAGATTAAAAAAGTTAAGTAATATAATACTGATGTATGAGTAGTTCCTTCCTATAAACCACATTCTTGCAATTCAGTTTAATTTTTAGAAAAGTTTATACAAGTACAGTTTAATTTTTATCTACCGTGCTGGTTTGCGTAGCAATAAAAATAAATACATACAACAAGTTAATAGTAGATTGTGCTACAAGGGACAAAGGTAATATTTTGAAGGCGAGGGCGCTACTTTGAATCCAGAGCGAAACGAAGGATTTCACAGTTGAATCACGAGCGTGGCAAGTGATTCTACGGTGGAATCCTTAGTGAAGCGAGGAAATCATGTACCTATATCGCCCGAAATAAAAATATTACCGTACCCGAGTAGCACACTCTACTTCTCAGCTCCATTAATGAGAAAAACTAGCAAATACAAAACAAAGGGAAAAGTAGAACCTACAACTACAATACAGAATCAAAGTTCAACCGACAGATACTAGCCTTTATTTGGTGTCGTTTTCATTTAGATAAATACTTATAGATCATTTTTCAAAGAGCACTAACTTCAGATAAAATGTTTGTTTACGTGTTCTTTCATATCTTTTTATTTTTATAAGTAAACTTGATATTCGCTATCGGCTTGAACTTATAAAAAAGTATTCAAATTTAAATAATCAAAATGTCAATACAATATTACCTAAAACTACTGTTATTACTTTGAATTAAAGACAAATATTGCGATATTTTTTAATGATTTTTTTCTACTCCTGTACTGTTATCTGTCGTTTAAATGGTCCCGAACACTAATTTAAGAACATAGATTATATGATTTCAGAAAAGTCTATAGTCTATTCCTAACATAATAGCACATGTGTCGTTATTTCGCCAAAACGATACTCCTAGCCATAGACCTATAACTTTTTTCTTTTAATCTACCATACTGCCAACATAATAAAATCGTTATTTTAACATATGGTGCCATTTTTCAAACGTGGAGTCACTGAACAAACAGTTTTAGGTATGAAAAACATTCGTTTAAGTGACTCCATGTTTCAAAAATGGCACTTTTAGTCACTAGGAAGATGTCAATAAAAAAAATTAAGTCTTCCATAGATACATAGTATCTACCAAACATATGGTAGTATTTCGTACTTTTCTTTGTTTATTTTTGTATTTATTTTAGTAAATGTAGTCGTAGAAAAAGTATTGTATGTACGTTGTATAAGTAGTCAAAAAAACCTGCGCCACTCGCATTTTTTAACCCTCCTTATACAACTGTTGCATAAAATACTATTGTGTTTTTTTCCAAAGCGAAGAACAAAAAATGTTTACCTACATTCATCCATTTTTTTTTTCTTGAACTGCCAGCATTATTTTGATTTGATTTGATTTTACACAGATTACACTCGTGTTCAGTTTTTAAATTGTTTTTAATCCCGAGATTTTTCATTCCAGCTTTCAGTCCTCAGTCCTGAGAGAATCAGCAGTAACTTTAGTTCCAAATGTTTTAAGATGAAAACATCGTTTTTCGAGTAGAAGAGATGAAAAATCATTTTTGTGCTATATTTTAACAGACTAAAAAACAATTCAAAAATTAAATGACGATAATTTTTTCTGACATCCGTATTCATGAAACAAAGCCTACACGTTGCTCCAGGCTGAATATTTTGTTGAAAATCATTCAGTATTTTAAAGATTAACCTGTGCATAATTATACATACTTTAGGTATATGTAATGAGTATAATGACGGACAAAAAAATGTTATCGTCTCTCTTTTTCTTCTTAATTTAATTTTTGATAAATAAGTTAATTACACACGATTATACTATTTTTTTTTTTTACAATTTACCTACGATGTTGATCTATCTATATTAATGATAGTTACTGATATTGATACACCATTTTCAGGATAGCCGCTCTAAATACAGAATATCGCGCCAACAATCCCAATTTAGAAATAAATAATCTTGCGAAGAATACTTCGCTCTCTCAGCAAGGAAGCGGCTTTAGTAGTCCAGGTCAAGTGACCTACCCAGCCGGGCATGTACCAAGCCCGCAAGGGAACTACCCAGCCGGGCATGTACCAAGCCCGCAAGGGAACTACCCAGCCGGGCATGTACCAAGTTCCCAAGGGAACTACCCAGCTGGGTTGGTTCCAAGCCAGGTGTCTCAGCCTCGGGAGGGGTACGAAGTATTCGAGAGCGGAGAACATGGATATCCACCATATCCTGAATCTGCACCGGCAGCTCCGGTCCAGGGAGTTGATCTATCTAAATACAGTAAGTCAGAAAAATACTACTTAAATATTTCATTAAAAATGCTGCATTAAAAATTTTATATGTTCTAAAACCAGCATTCACCTAAAGGGTTTCGAATATATAGGTGCTGTTTGGGTAAATTATTTATTTATTTATCAATTTTACGGTGATCATCATGTGATTTACAAACACTTTCACTAAATAGGGACCAATTCTCAGATAACGAAATAAAACCGGGTTGGTAATAAAGAGTTCCATACCATTAATAATAAAAAGTCTCGTTTGTTGTATGGGAGCCCCCCTTAAATATTTATTTTATTCTGTTTTAGTATTTGTTGCTATAGCGGCAACATAAATACGTCATCTGTGAAAATTTCAACTGTATCACGGTTAATGAGATACAGCCTGGTGACAGACATACAGACAGACAGACGGTCGGACGGACGGATGGACAGCGGACTTAGTAATAGGGTCCCATGTTTTCTCTTTGGGTACGGTACGCTAAAATTACAATATTTTGGTAAGAGTTACTTATATTTCAGAGAAAGAAGAAGTGGCCATAAGTTTTACAATTTGAATTTATTTAAAACTAAAGTATATTGTAGGCGGTGGTTACGAGTATCACATGCCCCCGCCTCCTCCGCCGATGTTCCACCACCCCTCGGCTCAACACACTGTGCACGAAGAAATCGTGGAGAGAGAAAGTGGCCATGGATTGGGGATCTCCGACTTGTTCGAGATTTCCCTGACCGGCATCGCGTTCTTATCGTTCGGCATGTTCGTGCTGCAAGTTCTGATGTGTATTACTATGGTAAGGATAATTTAGTTTCGTTAATAAAAATTGTAAAATAAGTACCCGTCCTCACCATCTGACATTCCATCTGACAAGAAGCTGCCCCCCGGGTAAGGAAAGCCCCCCTGGGCTATTACAGACTCCGAACTGGTACAGGGCGATGCCGGGAGAGCAGAGCCACATGGGGTTGAAACTCTGGCAACAGTTTGTATGACTGTGGGGTCATACAATCCATGGACCATCTTTTGTCATGTCCCAACTGATTGAACTGACACTTGTTCTAAGGCAGATATGAATGTAGCTAATGACAGGGCGGTTGCCGTGCCTAGGTTCTGGTCTAACAACATTAATTAATATTGGTGTAGATTATAATTATAGTGTCCAACACTGGTTTTAGATTTTTAAAGCTGCCTAAAGGCGTCTGACATGGCTTGACGACTGCCATACAATGGTGAGAGCCAGAACCAACGATTTTACGTGCCTTCCAAAGCACAGCTTGAGATTTTTTTGTCACTTGTAGTCACGAAGCACGGAGGCTCTCGAGAATTTTTTTGCCCATCTAAATGCGGACTCCGCACAGTGTCACTTAACTTGCAAAAGCGCTAATAATGCGTAATGCCACCGAGCCACCATGCTTTTTTTTCCTCCTTTTTTTTCTTTTGCAAACTTGTAATGAATGACTGTTTAAACCTAGTAATCTAATGGATGTCAAAGTTCGTGCGAAGTGGAGAATAAATGTCGAAACGATTTATATCTGCCAACAGCATCCTCAACAACCACAGCTAATGCAAGTGGTTGATAACAGTGGAGATTCGATGAACATGGACGAAATATTTCGAATAAAGCGTGACACCGACGCGCCCAATCGGACGGTAGCGTCAACTATGAACAATTTAGCAAGATATGCCCTGATAGCAATGAAACCCAGGTCATTGCCGTGCCTGTACCGGGTCCTGTGTGTAGGCAACAAGCAGGCGAGAGGGTTTAAGGATAGCAGTCGGTATTGGCTACCTGTTTGGCAGTAAGTATTATTTTTCCGTCATAAATTACACATTGTTAGATATTTAAGACATGTTTTTTATTGTTTATGGGTGTATGTATCACTTTCACAATTTTTTTATTGTTTATGTGTGTGTATCACTAAAATTTTAAAAGTTTTGATGACCTAATTCTCGATGTAGTAAATGTCTACACAATATACAAACATGTTTAAAATATCCACAATATAATTATATTGAATGTTAATGAAACATTTTTCTACAAATGAGACACATTTTTTAATAATCTTTAAAAATGTTTGATTGTGCGAGCGAGACAGGAAACCAAATGTAAAATGCCTCTTAACAAGCTTTTACTAACGAGTAGCAAGTCCTGTTTTTGAGTGAAATCCTGCATGTTAAGATGTTGTAAGTAGTGGACAAAATTTTGTAAGTATGCTAATAAAAATCAGATGACAATTCAATATTGTGACAAGAAGCTGATCTGATTATGGAGCCGGAAGGTGGCCATAGGAACTCTGAAATAAAACAACTCAACTCTACTGAGTTTGGGCTTATTATATGTACATTTTTCTCGATAAGTACTTACACAATATTTTTTTTTCAAAAAACTTATTATAGTTACTACTGCAGGAGCACAACCAGAGCCATCTTCGGCCATATTCTGTCATACTCATACCATTAACAAGTGGAGTAACTTCTCTTCACTTGTTTAAAAATGTCCACATTTCTCTTTGTTGTTTCAGTGCAGCCATCGCTTGGATTCGCGGTGGAGCACTGGGTGCGCTGCGCGCCGCGGCCCTTGGGCTGGGTGGCGCCCATTGCGACCAGCTCTACCCGCCCGCCCACTGCCAATAAAAGCTTGAGCAGACGAGGGATTTTTATCCACGGACTTTTTTGTCCGCTAAAATAGATCGCATACAACTGTATCGAGTAACGCAAACGAGGGATTTAAAGTACTGCGTACAACAGGTCCACCGAATAACCGAGGACATGCAGAGAGCAGACTGGACAAAAGTACGGCGGAGTCTCTGACAAAAATAGAACTCGTGTGACTAGGCGAAGCAATGCATATGGCGGACTTTAGTCCGCGTTTGTTATCTACATTTCCGGGCACCAAATGATCGCATACGTGTGCGTTGAGTTCGTGGTGAATCCGCGGCGGACTTTTTATTCCCGGAGCGTACTTTTTTCTCCGCCGCGGAGAAAACTCCATCGCCTGCCAGGCCTTTACGTAAAAGTGTATAATAAAGAAGAAATCATTCAAAATAACCGGCCAAGTGCGAGTCGGACTCGCGCACTTATTGTTTATATTAGATAACGGTACGGAACCCGTACCGTTATCTATAAAAAATAACGTTTGTTGTATGATCGCCCCCTTAAATATTTTTTAAATTTATTTATTTATTATTATAATTATTTATTTGTAAAGTAAATATACAACTGAATATTCTATGAATATTTCAAGCGTCTACCTGTTGCCGTTATTAATATCAAGCAAGAAACGGCATAATATCGCGTTTGTTGTATAGGAGCCCCCTTTAAATATTTATTTTATTCTGTTTTTAGTATTTGTTGTTATAGCGGCAACAAAAATACATCATCTGTGAATATTTCAACTGTCTAGCTTACACGGTTCATGAGATACACTCTAGTGACAGACGGACAGACAGTCAGACAGACAGACGGAGAGCGGAGTCTTAGTAATAGGGTACCGTTTTACCCTTTGAGCATGGAACCGTAAAGATCTTGAAAGGTATCATAGTTAAACAATCACTACACAACGTGGAAAGAACATACCCGTAATAAATCAAACCACGGGCTATACTATACTCCATTTGTTTAGGTACTTAAATGAAGATAAACAATATTGACATGTCTTTTTAATAAAATATGCACTTTATTAATCAATACCCTTGCAAATTACTAGTCAACTAATTTATAAATTACACATTTAATTTGTAATGTGTTAAGATATTAATTTGTAAAGTTAGGTAGCGTTGTGGTTGGGAGTGGTGGTGGAAACACGAGAGCCGGTTGATTGTATTAATTCCATCTTCTTAAACCTACTCCTTACATGGTGACGACTCTAACTCTATTGAGTACATCTAAAGCTTATATACTATAATGAGATATATATCTTTAGGATTCCAACGTTTACCGGAAGGGGCAATTATCATTTATCACGTATCACATATTTTCACGTTACGATGATATGCAACTAATCTGCATATCATCACGGTACCACAAAGTGTACATTTCTATAAAAAAGACTTGTCAGGATTATTTTCCTATATAGTACATAAACAAATGGATTATATATCACTAAAATTTCATGAAATTAAAATAATAGCCAAAAGTTAAAAAAAAATTCGCCAGTTCCATACGAAAGTGTGCAGCCGCCCGAGTAATTAGTTTGGGAATGTCGATTTTATTGAAGTGAAAACTTCTTTAACGGCGTTGTACACTGTTTTTGGTATGGGTAAAAAATGTTAAAATCGCGTCAGGGCGTCAGGGCGTCAGGGCGTCAGGACACGTGACCTGATAGAAAATTCGTAAGTCGCGCGGCGCGGCGTAGGAGAGGAAATATCCCCCTCTCTTTTGCACCTGCTGTTTTGTTTAGGCGGCGAAGGGCGCTTGCGCGAAAGTTCGTGTGATTTTTGAAATGCACAACGTTAATATTCAAGTTTTCACTTCTGCCGGCACTCCCGGAGTGCAACTCGTCATTTTTTTTATTTAATTTTATCATTAGTGATCTAGTTTAGCCCGTGATTCGATTTATTACGGGTATTCCTTCCACGTTGTATATTTACTATACTTGTATAGAAACTCGGAAAATGTAAGTTTTTGGTAAACTTCAAAATAAAACACATGCTTTGAAAGTAACATTTTTAATATAATTATTATCTTAATGTAAATATTGCTATACGGAATATTTATAAATATTTATGACTTTGAAATGGGAATAGCACAGTACCGGGGGAAATGACGCATAAAACGGAGGGTTATGCCCAGCAGTGGGTTGATGTGGGTTGAAAATGACATCGACCGCTGAAAATGACAACGGGTTCACTTCCATCGGGTCACCGCTCCTAACACTCGCCTTGATGATAATCGTCTAAATTGATCGAAACCTGGTCGGCCTTTTTGACTATATTATATGAGTAGGTTAGTTTTAATGAAATAACTGAGATTTTACATATGTGTTATTATTTACAAATTAACTATTATTGCAAATTCTATATAAATGTTATATCATTAATTGGCATGTGACTTGTGATCTTGTGATCGAATGTTAAAAATGACTAAACTTCATTTACATACATAGATACATTTGATTATCTATCTTTTACTGTTTTTTTTTTAATGATGAAGAGAATACACACTTTTCACTGTAGTTAGTAGATGGTATTTTTTTTGTACGTATAATATTGTTTGACTCATAGTTAGTCACAATTAAGAAATAGGTAATCATCCGGTTGGTCATTTTGTAAATACATTCTCGAATTTTTGACACTTCAGTTCGGTACAAACGGGTGAGGTGATAAAAGTAGCGAGTTAAGCAATACACGGCTAACTATGTACATTTCACACAGTAATTAAAATCTTTAACGATTCAAAAGTGTAATATGAATGGAATTATAAGCACGGTGGTGACGAAGCCGTTAAACGGTGACGACGACCTCAATGAATGAAACAAAATTACTTACTTTCGGCATGCCTACCCATCGCCTTATTAACATTAATATTTCTCTTCCTTGTCACTGGATGGCGCTATAGCGATTTATTAAAACATTGAAATCTTTTATTAATGTTATTTAAATAAAGTAGTACTATAATTAATTAAATGTGACTTATACGAAACGCAATAAATAATTGTAATGCATATTCAACACTTTCTTTGTATTTTTTTGCTAGTTGTGTGTGCTGCCATCTCTGTGTGCCTACCCGCAACTCCAGTTTTGCCTACTTTCGGGCCCTCCAATCGTTTCTATGGCGTTGAGATTATCTTTGCTTACGGTCAAACCAAACCCTATTCAATAATGAAAATCGGATAAGCCTGTAGTAGATGTGTTGTGAGATCTGTGGACATTTAATTAATTAACAATCGTAATACAAACAATATTTTATATGATAAAATATTTGGGATTAATTTAAAACAACACCTAACCAAACCAAAATAATCATGTTTATATTACTTTCGCACTTCCACGAAAAGAATAGGAATGTGAACTGGGTTTGTTTGTTTGTAATAACTTTAAACCAAAACAAATACATTACAAAGACAACATAAGAAAAAGCAAATATACAAAGGAAGACTTATCCTATGTGGGGATCTCCTACAGCAAATCTGCAATAGTTTGAAAGGTAATGTATAATTATTTAGTCCGTCAGTTAGATTATTTAGTTCGTCAGTTAGATCTTCCAAAAATAATAGACTCATATTTTTCGGTTTATCAAATTAGTAAAAATTCGCAAAGATATACATTGAAGTTTTAAACTGGGGGCGATTAACGTCGTCATCATGTGAGAATCGTACGAGATTGTGACGTTATGCACAATTTCATTGCGATGTATTTTCGTAATTATTTACTTTTAAGCGAATCGGAACACATGTGTTACCTAAGAGTCAGCAAATAAATAATAAAAATCGTGTTCTGTCTGTCGCAAATCAAACATTATTTATACGTTTTCGTAGTTAATAGATATGTACGGTACCTGCGCCAAACAACTACATGATCAATGTAAATATGCAGCAACTTTGCTGGGCTAATTTAAACAATTATCCTCATTACTCAAGTCATGTGCGATGAGTTGTGTACACTTGCTTGATGATAATTATGTTGGGTGACCTACTAATTAAATAGAATGTTATTTACACTATATACAGATTGACAGATATTCGTAGTATGATATTCCTTTAAGGTGAATAAGTTTCTAAAATATGTAAAAAATTAGCTATTTATTCTCTACATTTGCATTTTTGCGAAAAATTGGTAATGGCAAATAGAGAAAATTTGAAAATTTGACGATTATATTTACCAAACAGAAATATAAATAAAATCTGTGCACTCAGTTATACATTACCTAATTTAAATCCTATGTACAGGTTGGTTTCTAAAATTGGGCACCGACTTTTTCAGATTCTTATGTGTTTGCCTATGAGATTGTGTTACTTTAGTGTTCTAGAAAGCTTAAGGTGGCGAAGAAGGTATTGTAACAGGCGAAAACACGCAGCTTAGAGGTGCATACGCATACGGGTTCAAAAGAGAATAGGTCTGCGGGGCGTGTCCGAAGATTTGGCCAGGGAATAAGCCTTGCCGCTGTGCTATTTTTAATCGAGACGTTAGCTGCTTCTTCCATTTCGTCCTGCGATTTTGAAACCACGTTTTTATTTGCACTTCTGTTAGGCCGAGTGCTTTTGACAGCTCCATTCGTTTCGACACGCTCAAGTACTTGTCTAATTTGAACTCTGCTTCTAACCTCTCCAGTTGTTTGGCGCTGTACGCTTGCCTTGGCTTTCGCTCTGGTCCCGCTCGACGTGGCCTTCTGTTGTTTTTGTCATCTGCATAAATAAAAAAAAGGTAATTTAAAAATCCAGATTAGCGAATCAGACTAAGTAAGTAGGTAGGTATATCATTATATAGTTTTGAAAACTAAAACCCGACTACGGGAAGATTCTTGCTAAAATAATGTTTATCCACTGAATGCGCACTGCAGGGAGAAACAGCTAGTAATGTAGATATTTTTGAAATGTGCTGATTAAGCCTTTCATTTAATACCAAACAGTATATTATGATTCGATTTATTTTATTTAATCATACAAATCATCGATACCAAATTTGTTAAGGTACCAAGGATAAGAAGATATGAGGGAACATATATACACACTAACATACATACACAGCGGCGAACCACATGGCCCTTCTTTTGGCTTCGCCGTAGTCGGGTAAGAATAAAGAACAAGGTCATCTTCTTTTTCATAGATACGCTATTTAGGTATGATAGCCAAGCATGACTGAACTCGGCTTCGTTGGTGTTTTCTTTCATGTTATCGCTATGTAAAAAGCTCTTTAGATACATAGCTTAAAAATATGACTGCAATGTTGCAAATAAAAAAAATAAAATTAGGCAATCTTTATTGGTAGTTCAGGTAAGTTATTAAGCTTATTATCACTACAAGTGAACAAACTGATCATGTATAACATTCACGTAGCAACATGTGGGAGTGCAAGAAAATAAACCCAGTACTAAGTAGCTGATCTCGCTAAAAACAAATACTCAGTAAAGTTTTTTAGAGCACTAATCGGAATTGTCGCGGGCTCTCGTTAAGTGGCTATAAACACAATCTGCCTGTTTGCGCTGCGCCTGCGCAGTTTGACATCCCAGTGTCAACACGGCTTTGTGCCGGTGTGTGTGATGGCCACGCTAACCGTTCGCTAACCATTTGCATAAGCGATTAACGATCGTCTACATTTTTATTTATGAGGTTGCGAGTTTGGTTCACTGCTATCGAATAAAATATATTATTGTACCTACTAGATATATGACCTTATGATAATAAAAAAAATACTTGGGTACTACTATTTGAATTTTTAGAAAAAAAAAACCATTTCTCGCTTATAGCAAGATCGACCATTACTAGTTTTTTTTTTCATGATGATCTTTTATTGTTTTTCGTTCTTTATCCTTGAAGTATTTTAGAGTCAAAACTATTCATCCTTGTGGATAGGGACACATTTACCTAAGTCATTGATCCTGCCTATTCACTTAAAAAAATCAGCACTATCAAAATAATCTAATTTAGTATAATGTAGCATCATACTGATTATGGATTGATATGATGTTGATTTGTAAATGAAGCATATAAAAACAGTTACAAAGGTACCTAAAAGTCTGATGAAGCTGAGCAAAGCTGGGCTGGATTTTAAGAATCAATAAAATTTTGATATTGATTGTCTAGATGTACTTACTTATCTAATAGCTGGATCCTATTGGTTGTTAGGTAAACACAACACCTTTCAGTTTCTATGGAATGTGCCCCTAAACACCGCTTTTCTACTTAATTTATTTTCCAATCCAGTTCGACACTAAAGGGAGTGCGTTAAAATGGTAAGCAAACACGCGAGCTTTGTTGGTAATTATCGCGGCAGCTGTTTACTGTCACCTCGGTGCGAAGTCGCGACCACCGTCCGACGACAATTCAACGAACGAATCCTCGGATGCGTCGCGAGAATACAGCCTGGTGTAGACTCTACGAATTAGATCGGTGGACACTTTTCGAGTTTTTTAAGTTTCCTAGTTAGTTCTTTTTTAACGTTTTTAAAGAGTTTTTTGGCATTTAATAAAAATATTATTTGTAAGACTTATTTTTAATGTAATACTAAGCATCAGTTCTGTAGCAATTTTTCATTTTGGTTATTCACGAATTTGTTCTTGCTTCGGGAATCTTTCTTAGATATCTTCATTCTGACAGCAATTGCTCGCTTCTTCGTTTTGGCGTAGAGGTAAGACCATGAAATTAGTATGAACTAGTAAACGTTGACGAATCAAACATAATTTCTAGAATGTTACATTTTTCAGATTGTTTTTCGCTAGCTATTCGTGCATTATTCTGATTCTATTTGAATTACAGATTGTGATTTTATTAAACGGTAGGGTTAATACACATTGCCTAATATTGGTAAAAATAAAATTCTAATTGATCATTCATAAAATTTATTTTTAATTGCACATTATTTTACATATTAGTATTATAGCAAACTACTTGTCCTGTATATGTCGAAGAATTTTGTCCTTACAGTTTGTTTGCTCGTCGCGTTGACATAGAAAGTTTGAGCTCGGACCTCCAACCAATTCCCGGACGTGGCACTGTCACACTAATTTTATAGCCACTGAAATGCCAAAGGAATACCTCAACAGTTGACATACGATCTTGTCAACCGTATCCTTGTATTGTATTTTGAGAATTCGAGCAAATCATGCGGTCACGATTACGCGTTTGACTTCGACGATTGTTATTTATTTTATTTTTCAAGAAGCAACTTTGTCTTTTTAAAAAGTTGTAGTGTAGGTAGTAACATTGTATGCAAATAATCGGCCAAATGCGAGTTGAACTCGAGTGGAGAGGGTTCCGTACAATGCTAAAGATTTTTCGTAAGTGAACGTATTATATTGGGTTTACTACTTTATTTTCAATGATAGTATTCTGATATTATTTTTCCTGTAATCTACAAGCAACGAACTAAATTTTGTATTTTTTTTCCAAAATTTTTGGTTCAGTAGTTTCGGAGATCAGGGAATGGTCAATTTCTTCTATCATAAATAAAATCAAAACTATTTATTTTAAAATAATAACAAAAATATATTTGAAATCCTCATACCAAGCCCTTTCATTTGATATATGACACAGTAAGGTTCACAAAACTTTTTTTTAAATTTCCTAACGTGTCCATCGAAAATGACCCTTATTTAAAAAAAAAATTATTTACTTAATACATCTGTATTTGGGTCATAGAATCGGAGCAAATTAGCTGTGACAGACGGACGGACAGACAGACGCACGAGTGATCCTATAAGGGTTCCGTTTTTCATTTTTTGTACGGAACCCTAAAAGGAACTTTGCTGTTTACGATTTGCTACTCTCAACTCGTGAACGGGTGCTGCCGGGAGGGACTGGTCAGCTCGGCTTCGCTTTTTTGAGTACTTAGTATTTTTATTATGTAACTTATGTTAGTTAACATGTTCACAAGCATTTTATGTTATAATGTGTCAAAACTGTATTTTATAATAAGAAGATATTATTTAAAAGACAGAATAATGAATATGACAAAGCCCTTCTGGCGAGTAGGCGACCAATACTGTGAAAATGAGTTTCTTTCGGCGTTGCTTGTCAGCAGTGGTCGTTGTGAAGCGCTAGTATCAATAAAATTCATCAGGTAAATTGTAATATACACTACACGAAATGTAAATTATAAATATTGAAGTGTAAAAGCGCCTGTAAAGGTCTAATTACTGAATAAACATTTGAATTTCGAATTTGCTATTTACAAGAGTTTCTCGTTGAGTTTCAGATGAGTTACTTCTGGAGACTATTTACATTTGTGACTTCGATTAGTACTAATATTACCTCAACACTGATGAAAAAATTGTGAAGCTACTTGACGCATCTGAAATAGTATTATATCTGACATTCTGTCATGTAGCGATAACAAACAACTGGAATAACATTTTTGCGTGAATTTAGATATGGTCTGCATTTATTGTTTGTATCGAATCCATAAAATAATACGTTAGTCGTACGATACTGACGTCCTCTTTCTATGTCAAACCAAATTATACTTTTTCATCATAAATTAGTGTTCAATGCTGCTTGACACTGAAACGCGGATACGCAATAATGTACGTCTTGCGTCCCGTTCTCTGTATCGAATTAGTCGAAAAATCTGGTGTATCGAATTAGTTCTCTTCTGAAGAACTTGTATAAAGAAACTTCTAGTTAAAGAACTTCTTTATTCTGTCATGTCTGTCAATGTTAAAAAAACCTTACTTACTGCTTACTGTTATTCACCTGTTTTATTTTTCTATTTTAAAAGCTCTTTAAGTGCCGCAACAGACGGGGCGCAAGTTGCGTCGCGTAACAGCTAGAGATGGGCAGTGGATAGTACTCAATCTACCCATTTGAGTATTTACTCATTAGATTTAATAAATAAAGTAAATATACCGTGCTCATATATTGACATCGCATTTGATGTCTGTTTACTTATTTTAACTTATAATTACTTATAATTTGCACACCTCCCAGCAAAAAAATGATAATTAGTCAAAGAAGCCTACTTTCGGTGTATGATTAGTATGGTATTTTCATATATTTTAGCGTCGCATTTAACATTTACCTACACTTTAAGCAGATTATGGCGTATGCATACACTTTCCGACAAGAATTGCAAGTGTATACTAGATTTAAGTTTCAAAACTGTCATGAAACATGAAATAATGAGTATGGATATAAATATGAGTTGCAACTCATATAAATCAAGGTACTCACCAAATGGATAAATAAGGATATTTATCGGGTATTTATTCAATCTACTGAGTAAATATTCAAATGAGTTGATTGCGTATTTATGCACCGCCCATCACTAGCTGTTACGCGACGCAACTTGCGCCCCGTCTGTTACGGCCCTAATTGTCAAAGGGAGCTTATGCACACAAGTTAATTGGTAAACTTTTTTTTATTTTTATCGACATAGAAATATTAAGTTTAGAAAATTATCTTGGTAGTAGATACATCAAGCAAATTTT
The DNA here is from genome assembly GCA_943193695.1 of Acrobasis suavella. Taxonomy (NCBI): domain Eukaryota; kingdom Metazoa; phylum Arthropoda; class Insecta; order Lepidoptera; family Pyralidae; genus Acrobasis; species Acrobasis suavella. The sequence continues at coordinate 7,115,634 of OW971935.1, forward strand.
AGATACGTACCTAGTAAGAACTTCCTTTTTCCAATCAAGATCATTAACAAAATATGACCGATCCGATGTCTTTAAAGACGGATAAACACATTGGCTGTAGATTCAAAATAATGTTCTCTTACAACAAAAAATAGATCAAACTCATAAAGTTGCGTGCGTACGCGTGCGAAGATTCCCACCTTTCGTGCGATCACGCGATCCTTCTCATCCTTTAATGTTCTTATTGCGATGGGGTGTCATGCTCGTTACCAGAGATAATATTTTTTTAATCATTAGTAGGGGCTCATTTGAAATGTTGCGGAGATATAATGAACAGGGTAATTTGTTTACAGTGTGTCATACCACTCACACAAAGGAAGAGCTTTTATTTTCATCTTGATTAAGTAACTATAGTGGCTTAATGATAATACAACAAATATTGCAAATACTCAGGAATAAATAAATAAATATATAGGTACAAATAACACTGATTGAGCTAGCCCCAAAGTAAGTTCGAGACTTGTGTTAAGGGATACTAACTCAATGACACTATATTTTATAACAAATACATATATAGATAAACATCCAAGACCCAGGAGAATTTGAAAAAGACCATTTTCCAACTTGCCCTGACCGGGGATCGAACCCGGGACCTCTGGGTGGCGGACTAGCATGGTGACCACAACGCCACGGAGGTCATCTAAATAATAAGACTCTAATAATAATAATATAACTCCTTCTCGGTAAGAGTACATGCAGTCAGACTATGGAACTCATTACCACCTGCTATACGTGACTCTAAAACGATTTCTATGTTTAAAAGACGAGTCAATGATCATTATTATAATCATCTTAATCGTAACTTTTAATATTCATATTAAGTATATTTTATATTTCCTTCTAAACAGTATATGTGTAATAATTTATGTATGTTTATTTGTAGTTTGTGTAGTTTATGTCATTTTAACTTTCTTCCTCTTTTATTTATTGTATAAACACGCATGTGTATGCATCTCTTACATAAACATCTCCTCTCACAGGCCTACTGGAAGAGATCTCTTTTGAGATAAGTAGTGCCTTTGTACAACTTTTATTTGATGTATTCTCTGTATTCATTTTCCATGTACATAAATTGGTAAATAAATAAGGACAGTTAAATTCAAATTCTAGAAGATAGCCCGCCTCAATCATCACTATCAGTTTCCGGCATGTCGACGTTGACGTTGATAACACTAGAAAAAATTGAGAAAAAAAAAAAACTTTTTTCTTTTTTATTACCATTTACCTTAAAATGTAGAAAAAAGACGGTTGGTGTAAGGCTTTCTGGCTTTTCAGCATAATTTGGTCTAGGGTCATAAACGTTGACGTTCCTTTGCTTGTCGTGTGTGTACGTGGCCGCCACTAAAAGAATATATGGTCTTTTTAAGAGAATAGCTAGAACGCTCAAAAGTGAATCGAAAAAGCTGCCTTAAGGCATCTGCGAGAAGGGAGAAAAATCAGTGCATGTAGTAGTGGTAGTGGGCAAAAAAGAAGCACACAACACACAAAAGAGAATGGAGGAAACATCAGTATAAGGTACGAACGAAGGTGCGGCTGCCAAAAAAAAAGGGGGCTTGGGGGGCGTAACCCCCCGCCTGTAACATATACCTAAGGTCTTTTTAAAAGAGAATGGAGAAAGCAGCCTCAAGGCATCTGAAATGGCTTGACGACTATCATATAATGATGACAGCGAGGACCAACGGTTTATACGTGCCTGTCGAAGCACGGAGGAGCTCGAGAACTTTTTTATGCCACGTGTGGTCACTCGCCCATCCAAGTGCGGACCACGCCCGGTGTCGCTTTACTTGCGAGAGCACTAGTAATTCGCACTACAGCTGGGCCACTGAGCGCCTCTTGAAGTTGATGACACTAGATAAAATTAAAAAAAAAAGTTGGCAGTATTTACCGTAAAATGTAGAAGACGGTTGGTGCGAGGCCAGCCAATGCGCGTACGCATGGCCGGCCAGGAGGCCCGCCTCGTTCAGCGCACTCAGCTCCGGGCACGTCGACGTTGACGACACTAAACAAAATTAATTAAGCAATTATTCGTGAAAACGAAGAAAATTTTGCATTAAATTTCAAGCCTTACTTAGAGAAATAAAAAAAATATTTCCAGACCGCTCTGTATTCGTCATACATGATTTTTCAAAACTAAAAACCGACTTCCAAAATTTTGATAAAATATCTATGGGACAATGGAAACTATACCCTTTCAAATGAAAAAATAGTTTTCCAAGTCAGCCCACGCGACATTTAGTGATTTGGAAAACTATGTACCTAATGTTCTCTGATTATAATCAGTGAAATAATAGGTATACATAAAAAAATAACCAGCCAAGTGCAAGTCGGACTTGCGTACGAAAGGTTCCGTAAGCTTTATCTATAAAAAAATCAGGTCTGTTGCATGGGAGCTCCATTTAAATATTTATTTTATTCTGTTTATTTGTTGTCATTATTATTATAGCTTTTTATTATCACATGTTCCACACTCTTGTTACAATTTTAGTTATTTGTTTTTGGTTTCGTGGACATACAGTCCCTTGAGGTTAAAAGCCTCCGCCATCTTTTTTCACTTTTCTTTATTCTTGACCGTTTCCATCCACTTTTTCTTGCCAGATCTACGATGTCATCCACTCATCTTTTCCTTGGTTTTCCTATCCTTCTTTTACCCATTGGGCCCAGCCATTTTGTGATTTGATAAGTCCATCTCTTGCCTTTACATCGTGCTATATGTCCGGCGCATTTCTATTTGTGTTTCAAGCAGTGCTCAAGGGCATCTGTTACTTCAGTTTTATAGCAAATTTTCACGTTTCTATTTATATTTTTTTTAGTTTTAGTACGGACCATTCCATTGCATGTTGACGGGATAATATTTTGTTTCTTATTTTTTTGGTGTATACCCATGTCTGACTGGCGCAGGTTAGGCTTGGAAGAATACACGAATCCAGTATTATCTTTTTTGTTTTAAAGTCATATTCGCCTTTCAGTATTTCTTTGTGGGCCCAAAAATGTATCCATGCTAAGTTTCTTCTTCCGTCAACTTCATTTTCATTGCTGTTTGTATCGAAGGAGATCAATTTTCCCAAGTATACATATTCTTTTGTCATTCTTTCTACTTTGATCTCTCGCTTGTGGCTATTTGTCATTATTTTAGTTTTGGAGGCATTCATATGTAGGCCTAGTTTTTACTCTCTTGATATAAGCTTTGTAGCATTTTTAGGGTTCCGTAGTAAACAAGGAACCCTTATACTTTCGCCATGTGTGTCTGTCTGTCTGTCCGTCCGCAGTTTTACTCAGCGACTTTAAGTACTAGAAAGCTGTAATTTGGTATAGGTATGTAAATTAATTATGCGAAAGAAGTGGTAACATAAAAAACTGAAAAAAAAAATTAAGGGGTTGCTTCCATACAAGTAAAGTCAAAACTCAATTTTATTTTCTTGACTAATCAATTATGTGGGGTATCGTTGAATAGCTCTTTCAAAAATATTATGAGCTTGTGAACACTGTTTTTTTATTTATTTTATTTTATTTAGGGATCCGTTTCTGAAATATTTGGTTTAAAAGTTAAAATTTTTTTTAGAGTCAAGTGTTCCCCCCCTCCCTCTATCTACTAAACGGTTATATATGGACACGAGAAAAAATTCACAGCTATAGTAAATATAACGAAATTTAAAGGAAAACTATCAGAGCTAAGTTGGGTTTACAAATTAAATAAAAAATAAGGCTTCGCTCGCTAATTTTCTCTCATTTCTCACAAAAATTTAGCGAGCGAATCCTTATTTTTTATGGCCTTGCATTTCTGGCGCATTTAGCCCTTCGTAGTGGCCAGTGCGCTTGGTTTAAAAATTAAACTAATTCATGCTTATTAATTATTATATAGGATAGGAGTCACCTGGCCGCCTTCGATTTTTAAAACTTACCTCCCTAAGGATGTAAATCGAACTTACAACCCGGATTTTGAGTTAAATAAAACCTGCTTTCAGAGCCTGAATGATGAAATAGTTTTTATGCAATTATTATTGAAACTAAAAACAATGTTTCCGTTAAACTGTATATATATATACATACAGGACACTAAAAGCTAGAACATGAGTTAAAAAAATGATGAAAAATGTTTTTATTTTATTTTACAATAGCAAAAGGCTATTTGGTCTTTAAATCACCTAGGTTAGGTAGCGGACCCCGGGCTCTGAAGCGTTCTGAGGATGCAACCGGGAATACGTTCGGATGATCATCATCAGTATAAGGCTTGGAATAGTTTAATAAAGTAGACAGGTAGCGGTTAGTTAGGTACGAGTTCATTGCTGTACGACATACCATTTGAAAGAATACCATTAAAACAGCAAAATATATTTTATTACGTTTTCGTATGCCTTCGTAAAGAGTCTACGTAAGACTATGTTGAAGTTATTAAGAAAAAAAAATGTTACTTATTAATACGATTTATTGTTATAAATTTAATACTTGAAACAAAACTTAGCCGATCGTCTATCGATGGTTGGCATGTATCTATATCTGTACCTATCTTCAAAACTTTTATTTACCTACGACTCAAAAACGGTTTGACCCAACGAGAAAGCTGTAGCAGAATAAAGTGGTGTATAATTTTAATACGTAGATTTTCAGGGTGCCGTACCCAAAGGGTAAAAACGGGACCCTATTACTAAGACTCCACTGTCCTTCCGTCTGTCTGTCACCAGGCTGTATCTAATGAAACGTGATAGCTAGACAGTTGAAATTTTCACAATGATGTATTTCTGATGTTGTCATAATAACAAATACTAAAAACATAATAACAAATACTAAATATATTTTAGTGGGGCTTCCATGTATGGAATTAGTTGATTGTATGCTGTAGCATACAATCAACTAATTTTTTTATAAACAATAGTACGGATTCGTCGTGCGCGAGCCCGACTCGCACTTGGCCGGTTATATTTAATTGAGATTATGACAATTATAATCGCCAATTCATATATGACCGCAAGATCCATAGGCTCATTAACACAATTCGCATTTATGCCCATTCCCTCGATCGACTTTTGCGATCTACGTGGGAAGAGAAGCAGCTGATACATTCTAAGTTTTTAATCAGCATGATCGCCAATGATCATCAAAATGGAAGAGGTAACCAAGGTTGTTAAATACCAATGCAATTCGATTGTAATTAAAAAGATTTTCCTTATTTCAGGTCTCCATTTTGATACTGATTCTTTTTTGAAATCATAACCTACGAGGTTTAATTAAAGATTTGTAGTATCCATGAAACAGCGCTTGTCTTATTTTTCTTCGAACCAGATCCTGTTGTGATAGTTCATTTAAATACTTACCATTATGTTCATCAGCCGTTTCTTCAAAATTATCACTATCTGTATTAGTCCTATTATGTATTTGAGACGTGTTTTTATCGTTACCTAATATATTGTCTATCAGAAATGTTCTACTTCTGCTATTTATCACACTGTTTACTGAATGTCTTATTACGTTGTCTGACGTATCAATACTATCACATATATTTCTTGAATTAAATTTAGTAGGAAATATGACACGACTTTCGTACAAATAATTAATATCCGTTGCATAAGAGCCTGGTATATTTTTGTCACCGTTTCTGCTCATCGTATTAACACTATTTTCACAAATCACATCAATAGTTTCATTTTCACTGTCATAATCGGTTTCTGTTTCACACTCGAAATTGTTATTCCTTTTGAAAGCACTTTTGTCGACTCCGGAGTCATTGTCACATGTACTTGATATGTCATCAATGGTGTCCATTGCGATGATTATATTGTCATTATCAAAATTATTGAGATGTAGATGACTGTCGCACGAGTGGTGAAAGCTGGGCGCGAAGACGAAATCTCAACCGAAGTGGCAAGATAGCGCTAAAGTGATAATTGCTTTTGAAAATAGGTGGTGCTCCGAAGGCTGTAGGTATGAACGAGATGAGATTCTCGAACGCTACTGGCTGTTCAATTGAAGGAGGGGATAACGCCATCTTAAGTAGGTGGGGCCTCGAGAAGCGCCTGTGAGAATTCACACCTTTCTTTTATTTGATAACATGTTATGTCAGGGCTCTTTACCGCACAAAGGACCCTTAAAAGCCCGGGATGAGCATTGGATCGAATTTCTCGGGTTATTGTTGATCATGTCGCCGATTTAAGTGATTTATTGTTTGTTCCTATTGGGGATGGGCGGATTTATTACCTGTGTAAACACTTGAAGATCATATTTTGTTAGTATAGTGTGGTATGAATTTAAAATTGATAACTTCGTCTTAAGTGATTTGATAGCTAAAACAAGTGTCAGATTTTTTAACTGCCCAAAAACATCTGACGATGCTGATTGCTGTTACTTGATGATTTTCCGCAAGATTTTATTGGACTATTTGATTTACAAAATAACCAACATTATTTTTGTTTCCATTGCTGAAGGATATTTATTCTAAGAATCATAAAAATAATACATTCTTCAAATTTTCATTCTTGAGTTCCACTTTGTCTTTATTAGGGGATACCTGAATTTTCCGGGGTCCAGTGCTGCCCCCATTTAAAATAAATCAATTAATAGGAAACGGAGACATCATTTAAAATTTTGTCTTGATCAGACCCAGACCCAGGGAGAACGTGAAGCTTTTCTACGCACAATTGCGAAAAACGGCCACTTCTGGCGTATGTGCGTAGAAAAACTTCACGTTCTCACTGCAAACTGTGAACAATAGTTCATAAAATAGTTTGGAGGGTTATCTAAGGACTGATCAAGACAAAATTTTAAATTTAAGGGGATCCTGGAAAATTCAGGTAGCCCCTTAATAATATATATTATATATATATTATATAATATATATATATATATATATATATATATATATATATATATATATATATATATATCACGGTTCATAAGATACAGCCAGGTGACAGACAGACAGAGAGACGGACAGCGGAGTCTAAGTAATAGTCTCAATAATAGTCTGTTATTACCCTTTGGGTACGGAACCCTTAAAAGAATAGCGTAAAGTTATCATGAAAGTTTTCTTTTGTTTTTTTAGATAGGCAGTGAAATTTTGCATATGCGTCACTTTTTGATTGCTTATATAAAAAGATGCTATATCAAGAGAGTACTTTTAGTTAGGTACAATCATAAATTAAGTACTACCACAGAATAAGTATATAGTACTCACGTACAGATATCTTGCTCAGAACATAAAATTCAAAGATATATCTACTTAATGTGGTTAGCGCTTTTATTTAATTTAGCTTACTTCAGAACTCCTCCCCTCTTCGTATAGATACCTAGAAATCCATTGTACCTAGAAATCCATTGCAAGCCAATTTCATTCTTATTACTCTGGACAAACGATTCATGTACTTAACTAAATTTTCCCCTTCGAAGTGGTCCCGCCCGCATAATGTAGGTATATTTTCGATACCTAAAAGGGGAGTGGACAAGCCTGGTACTATACCAAGGTAACTTAGACTGACATGATGCTCGGCCTATCTCGTATATTTAATTAATATTGAGATGTATTAATGCAACGGTCATGAACTTAAAGTGGAACTGGGCGGGCACCTGGCCTGACGGAGTGATGGCAGTTGGAGCAAGGCACTGACCTAAAGATGGTCCAGAATGGCTGAGAGAAGCGTCGGGCGTCCGCCTATGATATGGGTCGACGATATAATCAAAGTCGCGAGTCATACCTGGATGAGAGCAGCACAGGAACGAGATGGGTGGATCGACGAAGAGAGGCCTACGCTCAGCAGGGGGCGTAAGAAGGGCTGGGACGATAATGATGATAAGTTGTAAATTTTATTGATTATATCAATAATTCATTCCAAAGCTAACCAAATATTTCGAGATATTGGTTCAAATAACAATATTTTCATATTCATTAAATTTGTTAAATTATTCCTGCTGCTTTCACCGCGTGTTAAAGGGTGGTTCTGTTCAATAGTATTTGACAACCACCTTATATTTTCTTGGTCAAAAGTTAAGTTACATATCTAAGTATTAGTCCAGGTTTAACTTTCGCGTTTAAAATATTTGTAGGATTTGATAGAATATTTCTTGGGAAATGATTCCACTGATATGTATGACTATGTCATTGTGAATTATTCAATAGAGAGATAAGTACCTACACAACATATTTTAATTAAAATAAATTTAGTATATGTTTGATATTATTCATGAAAAAGAGTCACGGCTTACTCCTTTATTGAAACAGCTTAAGACCTCAATACATGGCGCCAACGAAAAAGGCATTTGATCAGCTGTGGTTTCAAGACGGTCTTAGATGTGATCCTTAAAGAATAGCTACGAAAATGGGTACGACTCTACCGTCGAATTTCGTAGTAGATGATTGTCGAAGCTATATACGACAATTATCTGCTACGAAATGTTACGCTAGGACCAGAAATTGGCGTAGCAGATAATTGTCGTATATAGCTACAGCAATTATCTGCTACGAAGTGCTACGCCGATTTCTATTTATTTTCTCTACATTTATTGTTTATTTTCCGCATACGTCCAGTAGTCGATTTCTTGCAGCGGAAATGATGATGAAGCTGATATTTATTGCAATGTATTCACAATTTCACAACCAGTGATATATTCCTATTAAATCGGGCTAATTACTTACTATTAACTTTTTTATACAAAGTACTATGTAAAATGTAGTTTCTTAAAAACTGCTTAAAACAACAAATATAAATGCCGACAATATAACTTTCGAGCTTTTCGTACGACAATCGTATGAAACGGAAAACAAATGAATTTTAAAAGTGGCGGACACGGAATGAGCTCAGTAAGATTAACTAGTAGATAAGTTTTAAGAAAAATCTTTTTTTCGTACAAATTTTTATTCTGAGGTCTATGTACTTTTATCAAACTTGATGGGGTTGTGGCATTTTATTACAGGGTTCTTATGGGCACCTTCCAGTTTCATCATCAGAACAGCTCATTGACCATCCATAATATTGTATTGTCATCAGATTTACAAAGGTAAATGCACAAATTTCAACTCAATCGGTTGAGGATAAATGGTTGAAAATTAAGTTGAAAAGACCTTAAGGTGATACCTGAATTTTCCGGGGTCCAATGGGCAGCACTGCACCAGTTGAAATAAATCATTTGATATGAAACGGAAACATCATTTAAAATTTTGTCTTTACCAGGCTCTAGATAACCCTTCAAACTATTTTATGAACTATTGTTTACATTTTAAAGTGAGAACGTGAAGCTTTTCTACGCACAATGGCAAAAAACGGCCACTTTTGGCGTATGTGTGTAGAAAAGCTTCATTTTCTCACTTCAAACTATAAACAGTCGTTAATATCATAGTATGAAATAAATCATTTGATAGGGAACGAAGACATCATTTAAAATTTTGTCTTTACCAGGCACTAGATAACCCTTCAAACTATTTTATGAACTACTGTTTACAGCTTAAAGTGAGAGCGTGAAGCTTTTCTACGCACATACGCCGAAAGTGGCCGTTTTTCACAATTGTATCTAGTGCCTGGTCACGACAGATTTTTGAATGATGTCTCCGTTTAATATTAAATTATTTATTTCAAATGGCCCCGAAAAATTAAGGTAGTCCCTTAATAAATCAAAGATAATATATTTCATCGATGCTTATACAAGCTACATTGCAAGTTAAATAAAAGCTTGGAATAATATAATCAAGCTTTTCGAGCAAGATTTGTGAACGCCCCCTTAGTACAACTTCCACAGGCTACATGATTACCTAGAAAAAAATCACTTCGAAGTCTTTAGAGGTTTCTCCAAGCCGGAATCAACTGAACGGAGCGCGCAAAAAGACGACAACAGGAGTTGTCTTCTTGATTCAGGAAAAATAACCTAGATGTCGCTGCAAAGGAAAAAGGGAGGTCAGCTCGAAACGTTTACAAAGTTGGTAATAACAGAATTTATTTATTCCATTTTTCTTACTTTTACTGATTCCTACAGTTAATTATATGACATATATTAAACTTTGCTAAAAATAGGAATAAATACCTAAAAATTTAATTATTTAATGGGGGAATTAAGTCTCTCGAATGTAATAAAAAGTTAACAAGGGCGATGAAAACTTTTCAGTTAATCTATAAGCTTTGATAGATAGCACCTGCTAGTCTAAAGCACTGTGTAGAAAAAGCACCTATGGGATTGAAGCTGTACGAGGTTTTGATTCATTTTGCATGCTTTTAATGTTAGAATAGTAGTTTAGGGAATGACTCACAGATGTCGTCACGTGTTTCCATACTACGCAGAAACTACAAAATGTGTTTGTAATATTAAGACGTACCTTTGAAATTAGTATTAATAGTCCGTCTACTTTTAAAACTGTTTTTCGCCAAAAGTGGCCACTTTTGGCGAAAAACAGTTTTAAAATTAGACGGACTACCAATATTACTTTCGAAGGTTATTCATAAAATAGTTTAAAGGTTTCTAGACATTGATACAAATCAAATTTTGAATTATCACCATATTTAGTTTTAAACAATTTATTTCAAATGAGGGCGCCACTTTAGCTACCACTTTGTCTTAAAATAATAGTTTCTTTTTTAAGTTAGTATCGAATGATCGTAAACGTAAATAGTCACAGTAGAAACTCGATGCTTACGAAAGTCTATACGGCTCTGATAACAAAAACACAATTTATAAACATTTAGTCTGTCTTTCTGTTGGTTTGAGCTAAATCTCAAAACAGTTAGACCAATTTCGACGGAACTTTCACTGGCATTAGCTATGTTATAAGGAGTAGGTAACTTAGGCTACTAAAAGCTTATACTTTACTAATTACTAGTGCTTGCAGTCCTTCTTCAGAAATTCTGATGCGGATGAGTAAGGCAAGGTGGTAAGTACAATATAACCCAAAGGTTCGACGTGCTTCCAAATATGGACCCCAAAGCAAGATAAGAAGATAAGTACTAGTGCTTTCTTGTTTTGCTTAAGACTTTGTTAAATTATATTTAGTTCAACAAATGATTTTTAGTTAGATATATCACAAAATATACTTACGTTTGAACCCATACGTTTTGTCCACCTCCACCCGGCTGGAACAACCGGAAAAAATAAATAACTAGATTTAAAAGCTATTCGAACATTTCAATCCATTTACGATGAAAATGTACGATTTGTAATGGACGATTTTTATAGGTACGATTCTTTTTTGTAGAAAAACTAGCTTTTGTACTTTAAACTGGGATTCATTATAGCCTATGAAATTCTCCGGAATATAAAATTTTGTTCTGGTACCTAACTTAGTTCGTCGTGGAAGGGACATACCTTAATAAATCGAACCACGGGCTATACTAGATCTCTATAGTATAATGAAATTAAAATAACAGCCAAAAAACGAAAACGAATCGACATTCCCCTACAATTTTCCCCGGCGGCTGCACGCTTTTGTATGGAAATGGCGAAAAATTGTCTGTGAATTGAATGTTTTTTTTTTTTAATTTCTTTATTCTATAGTATAAGCCCGTGGTTCAATTTATTACGGGTATGTCCCTTACATGTTGTATACTTACATGATTATAATGTTAAAACATTAATACAAGATCCTTAGGAAGTCCTTAGAAGAAGCTGGCATTCGATTCGTAACATATTAAGAGCTCTAGATCCACTGGATAAATATACCTATGTCTACTTTCGGTCCTACGACTTCATGAGATTTATATTTTTACCTGGCAATTTAAATATCATGCAAATTTTTCTGCACTTGCGTCGACGTGGCGCTTTTGATGAAATTTTCTATTTATCATCATCACCATCATTATTTCAGCTGCACAAAATCCACTGCTGGTCATAGGCCAATCCCGAGGATTAATAAGTTGTTTTAGATATAGTTTAGATATGGACTATTTAGATATAGTTGTAAGTTTTAGATATAGTTTAGTTTGAGTTTTTTTGTTCTTGTTGTTGTTTATAATGTTCAAAAAAACTTATTTTTTTAAACAAGATTTTTTGAAGTAAATAATCTACATGAAAACTTATTCTTTTAAAATAACAGACATTACAGAGTAATAACCCTTCTCTGGCTTCGCCGAGTCGGGTACATAGTAGAGCCATTATTTCCACGACACGCCAAAAATCACTTTTCCCAGAAAAAAGCCTCGAAGCTCACGACAGATGTCCTGAGACCCCGTTTTTAATTTTCCTCCCTCATTCAATTTCTTTTCCTGCCCGCATGTCATCTTAACTTCGTCATTGTTATATTTTCTTTTATGATAAAAATGTTGTTCTACATTTATCTTGGCGTACTGTTACTATATTGTCAAAGTCAAATAGCGCTCTTATTTGATAATATGAGCGCTATTTAACTCTCAAGAAACTATGACGTCATCTGACCGTATTCCATACAAATTCCAAAGAAAATTTTATTTTTAAGGTTTTAAAAAAACTGATGTTTTTCTGTATAATAAATCTAAAATCACGTTAAAATCGATATGTTCAATGACAAGTGGCATTGTTTTGTGACGTTTTATTTTCTTCACAGTACAATAGTATATTATGCAATTAGTGAATAAAGGACGGAATTACTTCGAGGGCCATAGATGAATCACGAGGAGGAGAAGGATTCTAACGACTGAATCACGACCGTAGGGAGTGATTCATGATGATTGAATCACGAGCGTAGCGAGTGATTCAAGTGTTAGAATCCTAAACAATGCGAGTGATTCATGGCCCTCGATGTAAATCCGCTTTATTCAATACTTTATACCATGACTACGAGAATAATTTTTCACATCTAAAAACCGACTTTACCATCAACTACAAACCGGTTTTAATTAACAAAAAATTATGGGACCACCTGACAGGTATTCCCTTAAAAAAAAGAATATTCTAAATCGGTACAAACGTCTTCGAATAAATCGATCAACATATATAAAACGTAAGATTCCGACGAATTAAAAAACCTCCTCTTTTGGAAGTCGGTTAATAAGAAAAATTTAAGCGAAAATAGATATTTGATGAAGAAAAAAGAAGGTTAAATTAATTAAAATGGACATTAAAATTGGAACAATTACTAAAATTAAGAGTAAATTGTTCTAAATTCAAACATCAAAATAGTGAGTAAAAGTGCATTTTATTCACTGTTTTCAGTGAATAAAATAAATTTTTGAATGGTATAAAATAATTTATTTTTCACTTAGGAAAATACCCAAAAGATACTTTTTTCTTAACGTCAAAATAAACATTTTCAATTGGATTTGTATGAAATATAGACTAACGACGTCATAGTTTCTTGGAGTCAAACAGTATTCTTATCAGATTTTCTGCAATATATCTAAAATCACATTGATAATGGATATGATCATGACATTATTTTGTGACGTTTAATATTCTCCGAATAATTTGTTTTTGGGAAAGGTTTGGGAAAAATCCAGGAAAGTACCCAACTTCAATTGCCAGGCCCTCTTCTAAATAAATTGTCCATTTTCAACCTACACCACTTAACCTGAACATAAATAATGACGCTAAACGGCATATTAAAAGGTTTCTCATCCGAGTTTGTTTCAGACGTAAATTGCTAAAAACGGCGAATTACGAATTCCGTCATCCATTTTTTTATATTGTAATTTATTCAGAATTACTAATAAGTGAGTATACGGGGTGGAATATTTTATGTTATCTGGAGGAGAGAAAGAACAGATTTTAAAATAACACGCGCAGTGTAGAGTTCCGTAGTTGCGAATGACAATTTTGAGTCCACACTAAAAACGTCTAGAAACTAATTTTCTATTGAGGTTGTTAGAAACTAATTTTCTATTGAGGTTGTTAGAAATTTTACTTTTCCGAGTACGTTTATTAGTTGGTCGCCTTTATTTCTTTAACTTTACAAATTAAAGAACTGAAATTTCTTTAATTTTACAAATTAAAGAAAGGCACTACTTAAAAGCTCTGAACTATAAGGGTTCCTTGTTTACTACGGAACCCTAAAAATGGTTTTGTTTGTTTTTCGTGTGTGTAAGTGGCTAACATTGGTGTCAGATTTTTCAGGCTCCCTAAAGGCATCTGAAATAGCTTGACAACTGCCAAACAATGATGACAACCGGGACTAACGGCTTATACGTGCCTTCCAAAGCACGGAAGAGCTTGAGATTTTTTTATGCCACTTATGGTCACCCATCCACATGCGGACCACGCCCGGTGACGCTTTACTTGCAAAAGTGCTATCAATGCGCACTCCCGCCGGACCACCGAGCTCCTAAGAATGGTAAAAGAAATTAAAACTAGTAAAGCGATGTGCTGTGCGAGTGCGGTATTTCCTTCATCGTCATGTCACCCCTTTTCACCCACATAACTTTGGGAGAGGCCTATAAGTTCAGTAGTGAACTGAATGGGGAAGATAAAGTATATTGTGATCATGGCGGGTGAGAAGGAAAAAGGAATCAAAAAGAGTGATGGGTTGCTATCTGCATTGCTTCTTAATGATTTGCATTTTCGCCTATTCCCTCGACCGGTTTTTACAATCTGCGCGGAAAGAGAAGGGAACATTCTAAGTTTTTGTTTTTTCTCCCAGACTTTCATGACAGAATGGCCTTGTTTCGTCTCCAAAAAGTTAGCCTCTGACTAGCTTATGTTAATTTATTATTCGCTGTATTATTTACTCCCAATCCCCAAACAGGAAAGTTAATTGAGCATTGTGGGAGACGTGACAAAACTTGGCTGCTTTTCCGGAAATCGAGCCCGCCAGGGCTTCCGAGTGCTAGTGTACGTGCTACCAAGTATTTGATGCATAGTTAAGGTGTTGGTATATTGTTGAGAGAAGTTTATATACCTTCTTTATATGAAACTAGTAGTTTGCCCCGAACTGTGAACTCTAGAACCTTATATCTTGGTAACTCCTTGAGAGATTTGGCTCATGTTTAAAATTATTAATTCCATTGTGTCTTTCCACATGCCTACAAAATTTCATGAAGCTCTTAACAATACTACTCGAGTAATCTACAAACATATTTATATACAAACGCTGCAGCGCGGCGTATAGAACTTCGCTTGCTTCGCTTGCCTGATACCTGAATTTTCCGGGGTCCAGTGCTGCCCCCATGTGAAATAAATCATATAATAGGAAACGGAGACATCATTTAAAATGTTATCGTGACCAGATTGGCTCTAGATAACCCTTCAAACTATTTTATAAATTACTATTTACAGTTTAAAGTAAGAACATGAAGCTTTTCTACGCACAATTGCGAAAATCGGCCACTTTTGGCGTATGTGCGTAGAAAAGCTTTACGTTCTCACTTTAAACTGTAAACAGTAGTTCATAAAATAGTTTAAAGGGTAATCTAGAGCCTGGTCAAGACAAAATTTTTAATTATATCTCTGTTTCCTTTTAAATGATTGGATTCAAATGGGGGCAGCACTGGACCCCGAAAAATTCAGGTAGCCCCTTAACTGAAACACCATGATTTGCAGTATTTTTCGCTGCATAGACAAACTGTTTCTAACGCATTAATACAGCACATATAAGTAGACCAAATACGAAATCCGTGAAAGTTGCGACAAAGCGGGCGTTGTGGTGGTATCACAAATATAGTAAACCATAGCAATGGAATACTTTACTATGTGTACCTAACGGCACAACACATTTAGAGCGATTTGCTATTATGACTTTAGAGAAACAATAACATACGATACTTATATTACTTATCGAACTTTTAATACTTTATTCATTGGTCTTAGTAAAAAATGAGAGCACGTTGTGTTGACCTGACTAGGCGCTATGCGTCCTTTTCGACATTAATTTCTTATAAGAACAATTTCACTGATTATAACTTGAAAAGTTCAATTAAGTAGGAAACTTTTTATTTATAAATTGAAACAAGTTATTTATTGTTCTTCTTCACTCACTCTTCTCACTTCTTGTTTGCAATATCCCACAGGTTGTGTAGTGTACTTATTAAGAAACTTTTAGCAGTTAGTTTTAACATTGATGTACTTTATGAATTGAAATTAATAGTTAAACGACACTGACATTAGCTTACCATATCGATGAATTTTTTAACAAAGCATACTATTCTGTGGATGAATTCTTATCTGACAAACTCTGACTAAACTTGAATCTTTATTATGCCCAGAACAAAATATAATGTAAAAATTGGTTTCTAATAAGAGAAAAATAATATGTAATAATTTCTTTATTCATAAAATTTTAAACAATTGTAACGACATTGAAATTGACTTAATTTATAACTAACTTTCAAAAAACAAAATGTGTATGCCTGACGGCGCAGCATGAAGCCCTATACTGTAAACTAACAACTTTTGTACTCATGTCTGACAAATAAATGATTATGATTATGATTATGAATTAAGTCTTTTTTGATGTGGTACCAAAAATTTGTAACTTCGTCATGGTATCCTATTCATTTCTTTAAAGAATGAAGCAGCGTGTATCTGGCTGACTAAATAATAATTCCAAAGATCAAGACCAAGTGCACAATTCTCGGACAAATGAAAAATGTTTGCGGTAAAACACAGGTTATATATCTGTTGTTTTGTTGTTTGATTGCGGCGCGCCGCGCTTTGCATTAAAAGAGGAAGTAAAAAATAAACAAATCGCGCCGCTGTGTAGCCCAGCCCTTTATGACGAGCCGGCGACCCGTTATCTTACGGCTTGTACGAGTACATATAAAAATATCAGAATTATATGATTTTAGACTTTCGCGTTCACAATAACTGTTATTGGTACTATGGGACTTACCGCGATTATTATCATTTTTAGCCAGATATTTCGACGACCCTTCTACCGTCATGGTCGCTGGCAGACTGAGGAACTGCGATGGATGTTCGGCTGTCAAGGGTAACCATATCGGTCTACCCTCTTTCTTCGTCGTTTTTTTCATAAGTCTCACACACAATACTGATGGTGTCCTTTCGAGAATGGTTTTTTGTTGTTCGCACACACTCTTTACGCAGCTTAATCACTGGATTCCACATCCCCGATAACTTGAAGCCATCTTCCCGATTGAAATTGGAATGCTTCTTTATTTCAATCGCCTCTCTAACTAAACGTGGTACAAGTATATAGTGAGTGGCGTTCAGTCGCAAGACTCGCAAGTATTTTATTCTAGTTGTTATTTATAGATAAGCAACTGCTTCATCCCTGCTGGTCTAGAAAGAAAGGGTCAAGTAAAGTAGTTACCACTTGGAGGTGAACTGCAACACTGGTTAGAATATCGATCAGGGGAATGGACCTGCGAATAAGGTAAAAAATGGGAGTTAACAATAGAGATTGGCTCTTTTTGGGTTCCGTAGCAAACAATGAACCTTTACGAATTAGAACACTATTTGCCAGTTTTTATAATTGCTTACCGATAGAGTGGGATATCGTTGAATAGGTCTTTTGATAATATTGTGAGTTTGCGAACATCATTTTTCGATTTAGGGACCCGTTTCTGAAATATGCAAATTTTTATTAATTTGAAATCAGCAAAGGTACAATGTCAACGAGAACCATAAATCACTCCATGCCACGTCGTCCAATCTAGAACTGTCCCACTTCATAAGCACGTCGCGGTCACTACCCCTGGCGAACGAGAAAAACAAACAAATTATAGAGTTTCCGAAGTTAATTTGTGTTGTCAGATGAGTTGTTTCTAGGACTTTAAACGATTAGCTAGATACTATTTTTGATTCAAAGATTCAGAGATTCAAATGTTTATTCAGTAATTAGACCTTTACAGGCACTTTTACACGTCAATAGGTATAATTTACTTTACGTGTAAAGTATATTAAAATTAAATTTATTTATAAAGAAAATTAAATTTAATATACTTTACACGTTAAGTAAATTATACCTATTAAATATAATTTGATTAAAACTAACGTGAGATGGAGGTGGAAGTCGTCGACACAGGAAACCAGGAACCCCCATCACTGTCGCTACGGGAGAAGCGAGCGATCGCCCGCGCGGCGCACCACTAACATCAGCGTGTCGCGTAGCGTCTTTGTGTGTGCATGTGCGTCACATTCGCCCTGATGAAGACCTCGGGCTTCGGGATGAGGTCGAAGAGGCCGAAACATGTCGACCAGTAGCTGACTCTCTACGTGAGATGCAGTGAGCTTGTTAATGATCAAAGATCGGAATCACGGGTGCTATTGCTATCAAAACTATGGATATGACTAAAAGTTCTGGGATTTATGGAGAATCTAATTGGGTACTAAGTAAATAAAACAATCATAATTATGTGATTTCAGGATAAGTCTATTTTTTCGATTAAAATATATTCTGAATTCACATAATTATGATTGTTTTATTTATAGATTATATAGTCATATCCATACTTTTGATAGCAATAGCACCCGTGATTCCGATCTCTGTTAATGATTAACAACTATTTGGCGAAATGATTTAACGTTTGTAAACATTTATAAGTTGTAGATTAAACCACTGCATCCTGTCTCGCAAATAGACATACGCTCTAACGAAGCTGTGCGGTCTTTTAAAAACTACAACAACATCATTTAACAACAATAAGATTTAGTTATTGACACCTCGTAGGAGTTCGAAATAGTACACATATTATCAGTACGTGTATCTTTTTGTGACAATTGATTAGTATCAGTGGGAATGAAGACAATCGCTCTGAAGAATCGCTTAAAATAAAGCGTTTGAGGAATCTATAGGAGCTTTTCTACCTTGCTCTATGGCAAGGTAGAAAAGCTTCTAAAATTTGATTTGATACCTAAATTACTATTCTGCTCTACCCATAATACTATAGCCCCAATTTATTAATAAGTTGTAAATACATTATTATAATTTTTTTAGTTTTTCGTGTGTAAGTGGCCAACATGGTGTCAGATTATATCATTGATTCTGCTCTTTCAAAATTCTCAGACTAAACTTTACAAAGTTTGCAACAACTATAACTGATTAACGTCAGTTATAGTAATTTCATCGTCAACATATTTTAAGAATTTCCACATATTTCCAAATCTCAAATTATTTTTAATATTTATTAAAAATAATTAAAACAAGCTTTTATCTACGGAGATATAGTCTATGGGCCTCGACTTTTAGAACGGACACAACGTCTAATCCAACGTATCCAAAACGCGTGTTGTAGATATTGTTTCAATGTCCCGCCGCGGAGTCATATCACGCCGTATCTGAACAATGGTTCGATGCTAAATATGGTCTCCCGTAGACAGCTACATCTGGCAACTCTGCTGTTTGGATTAATTAAACATAGAACGCCAGAATATTTTTACACGAAGATTATGTTTACACTTCTAAGAAGCTGTTTTGTGACGGTACATGCGTCACAAAACAGCTTCTTTCAGGGGCAGCTTCCGCTATCAGGCGACGAATGATGGAACACCATACCCCCTCCAATAAGACTTTATAAAACAATTTAAACTTTCAAAACAAGGTTTCGCACTCATTTATTAGATTGACACGCTAAAAAAATTAAATCCAACACGTCGCTGGTAGCTGATACTGTCGCTGAAAGTTCTTCCGGGCATATGTAACTATTTATTATTTATTTTCCCCACATCCTGTTATACATTCTTCCTAACAGACTTATGTGATAATGACAATGCCATACAAAAATATTTACGCAATAGCAATGCAATTTAAATGTATTTGCATAATCTTTGTAACAGCCTTATTTATTCATAATTTTTTTACATTATTATTATGGGATCCGCACCACGCATCTCTTCAGGGCACAATTGAAAATCAGTGTATTGCTTCCGGGCAATATTACCACTGAGCTGAGGCCTATTTGTATTGCTGTAGCATACACATTGAAAATTGTAGAGGTAGGTAGAAGTTTGTTTATTTTTTGTATCTGATTTGTGTATTTTTTATGTATGTTATAGCAGCAAATAAATGAGTTTAACTATCTATTTTAAGTGCTCCTTAAGGCGAATCAAACGAGCCTAAACTCCATGGGATTGCGTCGGTTCATTACAGAGTTTTTATAGCTACCTTCCACCTTCCGGCTCCATCATCAGATCAGCTTCATGTCATCATAATATTTCATCGTTACGCGATACACGTAAGCGTGCAAAATTTCACTCAATTGGAAAGCGGAAAGTGGGCTGGGGAATAAAGATGCCTGGAATAATTTTTCCAAACTAAAAACCGACTTCACCTCCAAAGTACACAACCGATTTTGAAAAAAATTCTATGGGACCACTTGACAAGTATGCCCTTTGAAACAAAAAAGAAGAAATTCTTAAATCGGTCCAGGAGTCATTGAATAATCGAATAACAAACGTAAAAAAAGATTCCGACGAATTAATAACACCTTCTTTTTTGAAGTCGGTAAAAAAGAAAGGCCTTTGCCCAGCACTGATGAAAAAGAAAAACAAATAAAACCATGTAGGTATACTTTAGTGTCTACAAATCGGTTAATGTATTTAACTAAGTTGCGGACACTACCCCAGACAAACGAGAATAACAAACAAATTATTTGAAATGCCATTGTGGGAGTTTCAAAGTAATTTTCTGTTGTCTGTATAAAGAATTCGGTGACGCGGAACGCGAAGTAGAAAGAAGATAATTCTCCAACTTTTACTTCATTTAACCAAACCGAAAAAAATATATACATAATAAATTTTCTTTAAAAACTCTAATAATGATAAAAAATGATACTACAATATAATAGATACACACTCATATTTACAGAAAAAGCCCGGTAATTCTTTACCATTTTAAAACTATTTTGTTTCAGATGAACGAACACATTTTGTTTATATATTTTTCTGAGACTTTTACCTACCGATTATTTTTAACAAGCTTTCATTTTAATTAAAGTAAAAACATTATTATGAAAGCTCGTGATTAATATACCTAGGCTGCACCGTGACAAATAACAATCCAGGAGATGAGAGGATTGATCATAGGATCCACAACGCTCTCAGATGTACAGCTGCACTTTACAAAGTCCTAGTGTACAAGTTATTACTTGGGTTGGCTCGGCCGATAGGCCATATGGCCTGTTGATCGCTCCAGGTGCGTATGGGCCGGTAAGATGCAGAAAGACCTGCTGGGCCTAAGAGTTGATGACTGACAGCAATGATTACAAGACCGCAAGAAATGGCGTCATCTACAGTCAGAGGGCAAGATCTACTTTGGGTCGTTGCATGCGCCTCCGCAGTAAGAATGTACGATGTTGGTAGGACTAATTTTGCTACTAACTTTAAAAGCTCTCCTTAACATATTGAGCTGTATATTATATATCAAATATAAAATACAGATCAAGTACTATAAAATACGTTGCGTCAATGAATGTTAAAATTATGGCTGCTATTTACTATCGGCGATGACCGACGATTACAGGTGAGCACGATTCTGTAGACGGCCTATTCGTCTATATTCGACGGACATCGCGTGTAGTCGCATGCGATGCGACCCGTGAGTCGTCGGTTTTTCGGGCACGATTCAAAGGGAATCGCGCGACGATGCGTTCAGGTGCCACACAATCGCCGATCATTCATTTGCCGCCGACAGCGAAGCGTTGCACACGTATAGTACAATAGGCTCCTCAGTTTCGTCAGTACTTAGCAGATTTTAAAATATAAAAATTAATTTAAAAAAATATGCTTTTCGGTAGTTCAGTTTCTATATACGTTTAATTGCCTAGGCTCACTTGACTTAACCCAAACTTGTCCACCTAAACAGTTAAATTATATTATATACTTAGTGTTAGCGACGCGTTCTAAACCTGTTTAAATTTAATTTTTATTTTTGTTTTTGTGATTTCACTTATGTTTCATTTTATGTTTAAGTTAAAAAAAATTGGATAAAACGAAACGCATAACTGTCGGTAGATCTTAAAATGTATGAAATATGAAGGTATTTTGGTAAAAAATGTCATGTCGTGTCCTTTTTTGAAATAAGTTAGTCTGCTACCATCCAAACGCGACATCACACAACTTTCGTTAAAATTTGTAATTTGTGTACTTTTGGAGTTGCAATAAATAATTTTTCTTCATCATCGGTGCGTGTCATTGAAGAAACCCTATTCGGACAACCAACACTCTTCGAGCCGGATTATTATGTACCACACTCCGCCGCCAAAAATGGTCAATACGCAGCCAATTGAAGAAAAAGGACAAGGATGGCCAGTTCGAGCACAAGCAAGCATTCTCCGAGCCTACTGGTGGATGCAGCTACGATGCGAAACGGATTCTCGACTTGAACAAAACGCGAGATGTCGCGGGTACCAGCGTGAAACGCGAAGCACCGCCCCAACAGCCCGCGTCCGTGAGATCAAAGTCCACGTCGTCATCTGTGTTGGCAAGGCGAAAACAGCTCGAGTTGGAAGCAGCACGCGAGAAGGCTAAAATACAAATGGAACTAATTGATAAGAAATTAGAGGCGGACCTCGCGGAACTAGAGGATGAAAAATACAGTCCACATATGGAGGAGCACTCTTGTAACAATGGTGAAGTGGAGAAGTGGCTAGAACGCAGCCAGGCAGAACTGGAGCAGGCACAATCAGCCCCCGACTATGGTGTTACTACGGGCGACGTGTGTCCGCCGGCGGGCAACAACGCTGGCACGTCAGATGGGACCGTTCAGATGCTTGCCGCTGCACTAAAGGATATGGCCGCTTCCTCACGTCAAGTGCAACGTGATTCGGATACCAACTTGTTAAGCCGCATATGCACGCCGAGAGATCTTCCAATTTTTACCGGCGACCCAATGGACTGGCTTCTATTCAGACAGGCGTATGAAGAATCCACACAAGTGTGCAAATTCAGCCCTAAAGAAAATCTTTGGAGATTAAGGAAGTGTCTTCGCGGTCCAGCTAAAGAAGCCGTGGCATCACTGCTAATCACAGCTGCGACGCCCGATTGTATAATGTCTACTTTGGAGCTGAGATTCGGCAACCCAGACATGATCATTTCAAGGATGACGCAGGATGTGAGGAAGGTTCATCCCGTGTCAGCAGAATATCACAGGGATATCGTATCGTTTTCAGTAAAGATACAAAATTATGTTGCCGCGATACAAGCTGTCGGGCGGGGAGAGTACCTACAAGATATGAACTTAGTTTCTACTATTTTGTCCAAACTCCCGCCAGTGCTCATATCAAAGTGGTCTGACTATAGTTTTCCGCTTATCACCAATGGCAAGAAGTCACGTTTGGAACTTATGGCACAATTTTTGAAGGACGAAGCCACTAAAATATCGGCCACTGCAAATACATTAATTATGGGACAGCGAAACGATTATAATAAACATAAGCAGGATATCTCTAGTTACCGACCACAAACAGTGTTAGTACAGACGAGCCAAAATGATAAGTGTATGTTCTGTAATTTATCCAATCATAAACTCACTGAGTGCAAGCGATTTAACAAAGCGTTACGGAAAGATAGGTGGCGGCATGTGAAACGTTTCGGATTGTGCTATAAGTGCCTACTGTCGCGCCACGATCGAGAAACTTGCCCCGCGCCTGCCTGCAATAAGGACGACTGCGGGCAGCCTCATCACCGGCTGCTGCACTACGAGGTGAACAAGGACAGCCGCGACGCCGGCGGCTCCCAGCAGGTGATATCCGAATCCGCGGCGCCCGAGTCGGCATCCTCAGAAACGGTAATGCACATGAACGTGAGTAACTGCACAGTTTTGCTAAAAGTGTTACCTATAAAAATACATGGACCTAACGGTATCATCGACACGTGCGCTCTGCTCGATGACGCTTCGACTGTGTCACTTATCAGCGACCGCCTGGCGGAGCGCGCAGGGCTGCGCGGCCGCCGAGAAACAATTCGTATGCGTGGTGCTTGGAACAATACGGAGATCGTTTGTAACAGTTCTGTTGTAAAATTTGAAATATCTGGTTTAGATAATAAGATTCACACTATCAGAGCTCGAAGTGTAAATGAATTAAATTTGCCTGCCCAAAATGTTCCAGTAATTGATTGTAATAAGTATTCCAATTTAAAAACGTTAAAAGATAAATTTTGTCTATCTAATTTACAACCTCAAATGTTAATAGGGCAAGATAACTACCATTTGTTGTTAACTTTAGAGACCCGTTTAGGTAAACCCAATGAGCCTGTCGCTACGCGCACACCCCTAGGTTGGTGCGTTCATGGTGTAGTGGCCAGAACCCCGGCCGCCGCTCGCAAATCTCATTCGACCTTCCTTACTTATCAGTTGGATGACGTCACGCAGGTTGATGTTGAGACTAGCCTGAGGGATTTGCACGAGTTAGTGCAAGGTTCGTTTTCTCTCGACTCCATGGGAGTGGCAGGTAAGCCTCGGGAAAATAGGGAAAATGTACGTGCTTACAACAAGCTGGAAGAAACTGCCAAGCTAATAAATGGTGAATGGTATGTAGGGTTACCCTGGAAGGATGATAACTGCACTATGGAGGACAGCTATCAACACGCTTTATCCAGGCTTCAGAGCGTGGAGAGAAAGATGGGTAAAAGTGAAAGTTATAAACAGAGGTATGTAGATAGAATTAATCATTTATTTGATAATAAATACGCCGAAGAGGTGAAGTTATTGGACGCGCAGGCTTCTCCACGAACATGGTATTTACCTCACTTTGGAGTAGATAACCCAAATAAAAAAAAGTTGCGTTTGGTTTTCGACGCAGCCGCTAAAAGTAATGGACTTTGTTTAAATGATTATCTACTCCAAGGTCCGGATTTGCTGTCGTCACTGTTAGGTATTATGATGAGATTTAGAGAAAATAAAATTGGTGTCACGGGCGACATAAAAGATATGTTTTTACGTGTCAAAATCAGGTCAGAGGATCAAGATGCATTTCGTTTTTTATGGCGAAATAGCAGTAAGGAACCTGTCAAAATATATAAGATGACTTCGCTAATATTTGGAGCAAACTGTTCGCCGTTCATCGCGCAATTTATTAAAAATAAGAATGCGCAGCAGTATGAGTCGTCGATACCCGACGCCGTCGCGGCAATCTGTAAACAACATTATGTAGACGATTATATAGACAGTTTTTCTGATGAAAGTTCTGGCATCGAAATGGTAAGAAATGTAACTAATATACATAAAGCTGGTGGGTTTGAAATTAGAAACTGGACGAGTAATAACTTAACCGTATTAGACAGTGTGCCAAAAGAAACCTTGGGGGAAGTGGCTGTAAAGTTTAAAACAGAACAGCAATATGAAGGCGAACGTACACTGGGTTTGATATGGTATCCGCGTGAAGACGCCCTTGGCTTTGATGTTTCTTTCAAGCAGTTACCAGAAGATTTGATTCAGGGAAAACAAAGACCTACCAAGAGATTGTTGCTTAGGGTAATTATGTCCATTTTTGATGTCTTTGGATTCTTATCTCCGTTTACTATACAGGGCAGAATGATGCTACAAGAAACGTGGTGTGCAAAAATTGGATGGGATGATTTCATTCCCGATGAAATATTTATTAAATGGAGAAGATGGCTCGACCTACTTAAAACAATAGGTAACTTGCGCATTCCTAGATGGCATCATACTCCCGTGAGTGGGAGTGAGAGAGATCCGTGCAAGACTGTGACAGCGATGCAGCCTATGCGCTACGAAACTGCTACGACAGACCGGCGTGCTACGACGCATACAGCGTCTACGGCTATCAGTGACCTCCCCCTCGGCCGCACTCGCCACCCGAGTGCCGTTGCTCCGTGTGCTACGAGTCCAATGTATCGTAGCGCAGGCCGTAATGCTACGAAACCGGTAGGTTATAGCAACCTACAACTACACGTCTTTAGTGATAGCTCAACAAAGGCGATGTGCGCGGTCGCGTACTGGCGATGGATAGATAACAATGAGATAAGAGTATCATTTATTGCAAGTAAGTGTAAGGTAGCCCCGGTAAAATATTCTAGCGTCCCGAGATTGGAACTGGTAGCCTCATTGCTAGCTGCAAGATTGGCCGACACTATAGGTAAAGAACACAGAATAAAGGCTGAAAAAAGATTTTTCTGGTGTGATTCATCCGCGGTCTTGCACTGGATAAGTAATGACGCGCGCAATTATAAAACTTTTATTGCAAACCGGCTCGGTGAGATCGACGAACTAACAAGTATCAAAGAGTGGAGATATGTACCTACAAAAATGAATGTTGCTGACTGTGCTACGCGCGATGTTTTTGACAGCACAATCTTTGAAAACGACTGGTTACGTGGTCCCTTGTTTTTATACTCTGATGAGAGTTCTTGGCCTCGCACTCTGCCAGATCTTCCCCATTGTGACATGGACCTTGAACGTGTGGCTATAATTCAAGACTTACCTGTCAGCTTACCTGTTCCTCCTTCTGAGCGCTTCTCGTCATGGCTCCGCTTATTAAGGGCCACTGCTGCTGTCCTGAAATTTATAAATAAATGTAAAAAGGTAAGAGAATCAGACGCCAGCATGATGGAGCGTGCAGAGCGACTGTTGCTGCGACAGGCACAGCTGGATTCCTTCGCGACTGAGATATCAGCGGTAAAAAAAAATACATGTCTGGAAAAATCAAGTAAGTTACTTACCTTGACACCGGTTCTCGACGAAGATGAGTTGTTGCGTGTTGGTGGCCGCATCAACGCTGCTTCTGGAATTTCTCCTGGAATGAAAAACCCGATTATTCTTGATGGAAAGCACAATATTTCAAAATTGATAGTCAAACATTACCACATAAAGGCTGCTCATGGGAACCAGGAAACTGTAGTCAATAATCTAAAACAAAAATTCTGGATAACAAGGATTCGCCCTACAGTTAAACACGTAGCCACCAGTTGCATGCTGTGTAGGATTAGAAAAGCAAGGCCAGAGATACCAAGAATGGGAGACTTACCGGAGGCGCGTCTGGCTCATCATCAGAAGCCATTTTCCCACAGTGGGATTGATCTTTTTGGACCAATGGAAGTCACCATAGGGAGAAGAAGAGAGAAAAGATATGGTGTTCTTTTTACATGCCTTACTGTTAGAGCCATCCATCTGGAAATTGTCCATTCTCTAACAGCCGATTCTCTGATAATGGCGCTGCGCCGTATGGCGGCCAGGCGTGGCTGGCCTCAGTATTTATATTCTGATAATGGCACTAATCTTAGGGGTGCCGACAACGAGCTAAAAAGGTCGATACAAGAGCTGAATAATGAGGCTTTACAGAACGAAGCCGTGAACAACGGAGCCCACTGGACTTTTATTCCGCCTGCAAGCCCACATTGGGGTGGGTCCTGGGAACGACTTATCCGCAGCGTTAAGAGTTCACTTAAAGTTATAATGAAAGAACGAGCACCAAGAGAAGAGGTATTGAGCACGCTCTTTGCAGAAGTTGAAAACGTTGTGAACAGCAGACCTCTCACGCATGTCTCAGTCGAACCAGGAAGCGACGAAGCATTGACACCAAATCATTTTCTTCTTGGATCATCAGGTAATCTGCCTACTCTCGGTGTTTTTGATAGCTCTGACTTATTCTTGCGAAAACAATGGCGAAAGGCACAATACATTGCAGACATGTTCTGGAAACGGTGGGTAAAAGAGGCTTTACCAGAATTGCTGCCCAGGAGAAAATGGACTCAGGAGCAAACGGCACTCCAGGTAGGGGACCTGGTACTTATTGTAGATCCTGATGCTCCTCGAAACGTATGGCCGCGAGGCGTCATTCAGCAGGTATTTCCAGGTGGGGATGGTCGAGTGAGATTGGTTGAAGTTAAAACTAAAACTGGTTTGTTGAAGAGGTCTGCGGCGCGCGTCGCCCGTATACCTATGGTTGATGAGTGCTGTGCCAGCACTGGGGTGGGGCGTGTTAGCGACGCGTTCTAAACCTGTTTAAATTTATTTTTGTGATTTCACTTATGTTTCATTTTATGTTTAAGTTAAAAAAAATTGGATAAAACGAAACGCATAACTGTCGGTAGATCTTAAAATGTATGAAATATGAAGGTATTTTGGTAAAAAATGTCATGTCGTGTCCTTTTTTGAAATAAGTTAGTCTGCTACCATCCAAACGCGACATCACACAACTTTCGTTAAAATTTGTAATTTGTGTACTTTTGGAGTTGCAATAAATAATTTTTCTTCATCATCGGTGCGTGTCATTGAAGAAACCCTATTCGGACAACCAACACTTAGGTATTATAGTTTCGACTCCATTTTTAGTACACAAAGTTTCGTTGAAGTTGAACCACATTGACGTACTATAAATATTTGAGCTCAGTACCTCGGCAGGAGTGCGCATTACTAACGTTTTCGCATGTAAAGTGTCACCGGGCGTGGTTCGCACTTAGATGGGTGTGACCGACCACAAGTGGCATAAATATTTCTCGAGCTCCTCCTTGTTTCGGAAGGCACGTCTGAGCCGGTGGTCCCGCCTGTCATCATTGTGTGGCAGTCGTCAAGCTATGTCAGATGCCTTTAGACAGCCTGAAAAATCGACCAGCAGTGCTGGCCACTTACACACACGAAAAACAAATTAAACAGCTATAAATAAATGGTAGTAGCAGCAACACATTCCACGTCCATTTTATACGCTGCCGCTGGACAATACTACAAGCGAATGTGTAGACGCTTGCACGATGATAGTGCCGATTGCAGACCATCACACGATCAACGATGACTGCCGAGCCGAGCCGTGCCCGATAGTGTTAGTGGAGGCATTATAATTCGTCTCAGACTAGCGACAACTGTATGGCGGCTGTCGCTTGTCGTCCGGTTGCCATTCAGCTGCTTCCACACAGCAGTTATACAACGTCATAAAACATTGTGTAACACGATAACATTCTATACTCGTAACAATGTGTAACATTTTACTACAACATGCTATACAATGTTATATATGATAATCCCAAACTTGTTGTATAACATAATACGTACAACATTCTGTAACAATCAGTTTGGGTCTGTCTTTCGAGAAAGCTGGTAGTGATAGTGACTCAGTGAACATGAACAATGAATGAACCGACTAGAGCTGTGTACGTTGCAGAGTAGGCACACTACAAACGAAGCGCGCGAGCAACATCCCCGCGCCCTTCCGCTAACGTCCCTCTGAAACGGGTGTGTAATATATGTAATAATAACAGATAATATAATTTCAATTGCAATAACGCTCAAATAATAAAATTTTCAATTTATATAAAAATGCACTACCTAATTTCATTTCACCTAACATTTTATGCCATATAATTTTAGTTTAATGTTCATTTTATATAACTATCACTTGTCCAAATACTCTTTTTATATAACATTCACTTGTCATAATCTTCTTTTATATAATTATCCTTTATCCGAATGCTCTTTTCATATAACGTTAATTTTCTAAAATATACTAATCAAAAATTGGTAACTATAATAATATAAGTGTTTTGTATATAAAGAAAAAAATAACATTAATTAATCCTATTCACGGGTATTTATTTTTAGGAAATAATCATAGGAAATAAATCATTTACAAAAGTAATGATTACCTAACTTTATTTTAAATTTAAGTTTGAGGCTAAAGCTCGAAGATATTTCAAACAATTAAAACAAAAGGAGTGTTATGTATGTGTTTCGAAACCTTCCATAACCCTTCTTTTGTTTTAATTGTATGTAAGTACGTTTATCTGTTCCATACATACATACATATTATCACGCCTGTTTCCCACAGGGGTAGGCAGAGACTAAGGACCTCCACTTGCTACGATCCTGACAGACCTCTTTCGCTTCATCTACACTCATCACTCTCTTCATGCATGCCCGCCGGTTACGGGTACTTCTAACCTCTCCTTTTTTAAGAACGTCTGCAATTTGATCGCGGTACGTTCGTCGAGGACGACCCTGACCCGCTCTTCCACTCAAGTTTGCTTTGTAGACTCTTTTAGTGAATCTCCTTTCATCCATCCTTTCTACATGTCCGAACCATGTCAACATTCCTTTCTCAATTTTTGTTACTACAATCTGTTCCCTCCATGTTAAAATAATATTTGAATTTAAAAAATATTGCACATTTTTTTTCATCTGCTCCCTCGATATTGAAAGAATATTTAAATTATATTTTAAAATATTTAAGCATAAAAAAAATTTGGTAAGATACAGAAGATGCGCGCACATGCGCGGTTCTAGGTCTAACTATTTTTTTTAATATTTTATAAATATTTAAATATAAAAAACTTTGGTTAGACATAGAAAATGCGCGCGCATTTTCTAACCAAATTATGTCTAACCCAATTTTTTTTACAAGTAATTACATTACCGTCTTATTTTATAACTCAGTATTTTTAAAATGTGACTCATCCTACATTCATTGATAGTCAAAATTTACCTAAAATTGTCATCAAATAGTAAATTATGGCTACTAATATTACCTCGGAACTATTGAGGGAAGACAAAAAAAATACTTTATTTTGGTAACAATTTCCATTATGAATCGTTGATTTAGGGGTTAAAAGGTGGAAGGGGAGGAGGGATAGGTAACCAATGTACAATACCCGGCATGTAAGTTAAACAAAAATGGCGGTCGTTGTTGTTCGTTGTTTGTCCGTTTAGAATCAAATTTCTATCCGAACTTCAGATAGAAATGATTTAGGCTTTGCAGAAAGACCAAAAAATCTCTTTAACACTTTTATCTCCAATTAAACATGCGCCGACGGCCGCCATTTTTGTTCAACTTACGTGCTGGGTATTGTATTTAACTAAAAACTAGCCGAGGTATTTTTTATTTCATGCCAAATTTTCTCTTAACAAAGTATGACATGAAGGCCTTATCACAAAACTGAAGAAAATGCTCCCCGAAAACTTTGTTGAGATAATTAGATCGTATTTATCAGATAGAGTTTTCAGAGTGCGGCAAGAAAATGATTATTCTGAACTTAAGGCAATAAAAGCTGGAGTACCTCAGGGAAGTGTTTTGGGCCCGGTCCTATACCTATTATACACCTGTGATATTCCTTATTTAGAAAACAACACCATTGCGACCTTTGCCGAAAAAGGTCCAAGTAGCTGTTAACAAAGTTCAAAACTGGACAAAACGATGGAGAATCTAACTTAATGAATCAAAATCAATTCACGTTAACTTTACAAACAAGCAAGACCAATATCATCCCGTACACATCAATGAAAAACAAATACCGTACGAAAACACAGCAAAGTATTTAGATATGACCCTCGACGCAAAGTTGCGCTGGAAAGCTCATGTCAAGAAAAAAAGAGAACTCGACATACGGTATCAGAAAATGCAATGGTTGCTTGGAAGACAATCTACCTTGTCAATTAAAAATAAACTACTCTTGTATAAACAAGTCCTTATGCCAATATGGATGCACTAAACAAAGCAACATAGATATCATCCAACGATTCCAAAATAAAGTGCTGCGGGATATTGTTAACGCTCCGTGGTATGTAAGAAACGACGACCTGCATCGGTTCTTTAACAGTATACAGTTCGTTGACAAAATTATAAAAAAGTACGCCGAAGCACACGAGTTTAGGTTGTTTCACCGTGTGAACGTTGAGGCGATCCAGCTCCTCGACATCACAGACATTGTGCGAAGACTTAAAAGAACTAAATCGTTCGAACTAGTGTAGCAGTGACATATGTGTATAATAGTGAAAAATAGTGACAATAAAAACTAAAGACACATGAACAGAGTGCCTTCCCCTTAATAGAGACAGTAAGAAAAGTGCCGATGGACACATTCTTATTAATAAGTATTTTATAAAACTAGTTCAATGATAAATTACTCATACGTCTGGGTTTAAACTAGATCGTAATATATTGGCGTATTTATTTACAATATAGATACGTTAACACACGGAAAAAAAAAATTCTACGGATATTTCGAAACGTAACATCTCTAGCGCTGCGGGAAGTGCAACCCCTCCGCCCTTGCGTAAGAAAACGCAGGCACTCTTGCTCGCCTTCGAAGCTTCGGCTTGCTGGTCGCCGAAGTACCGGCTAAAAAAAACACTCCAGTATAGGGCAAACAAGACTACTTGAAGTCAGGGTTGGCCATTTCCGTCATCTATCGTCTTCAAGTTGATTATCTCTGGAAAAAACCAAAAAGTCTGGGTTCTCCAGTCTCCTCATTTTCTAATGAAAAACGGTAGGAGGATTTGGCCAAATATAACTGTTCAGCGATAACCCAAAACCTCAAAACAATAAAGGGTATGTAATGACAATAAACAAATACTCGTGAATAACTCGTCGGTACAATGGTGGCCGAATGGTGATTGGTGCAAACGGCTGGTCACCGTCCTTTTGGCGCACTCGCGCTAAGTCGTGCAGTGCAGTGGCTATTTTCACGATTAAAGAGTATGATGTCTTTAATTTAAGTGCTAAGTTATAATATATGATGATGAGCTTGTGTTGAAGCTGTAAAACGTAAAATAGTGATGAGCTGTTAAATCCGTGGCTGAGAGAGTTTTGGTGGCAATGTATTAATCAGAAGGACAACTTAAAATAATTGCTGATCTTTATTTGACGTTTTCTTTAGACTATTTAGTTGGCGTTGTAAAAAAGATGAATTAGTTTATTAGAGGCTATTTCATTTTCCCGTTGCTTAGTTATAAAATAAGAAGCTTTATCACGTTGCAAAAAAAAAAAAATATGTTGCTTGACTTATAATTTCTCGTTTTTTAAATAATAACACAGTCATCGTTGATAGTGTGATGGTCTGCAATTTGTAATGACGACGTCTGTGGCCTAGAGACATTCATGTTAGGCTGTCACATTGGAGGTCCCGGTTCGATCCCCGGTCAGGTCAAGATGGAAAACGATATTTTTTAGATTGGCCTGGGTCTTGGAGGTTGATCTTTATATGTTATAAAATATAAGTAGTATCGTCTCAAACTTACTTTGGTGTTAGCTTAATCTGTATGATTTGTCCTTGTATATTTATTTATTATTTATAGTTAAGCCCTGAATTTATCTCTTCGTTTGAATTTACTATTGGCTAATGTAAAAACTAAAATCCTAATCAAACCTATCGTAAATACACTTCGCTAACGATGAATCAAACTTAAATACGTTGTACCTACTCGCTCCAAATGTGTTCCTACGAACTGAAGTAAATCCGTTGAGAATGCAACTGGGATTTGTTTGTATATATACGTAGTGAAGATCATCCGCTTGTTGCACAGTTTATTGGTAGTAATCCTGAAATAGTTGTTTACAGATGCTCATGTTAGTATACGGTTGACGACTGGGTCAGGAAAATATTATTCTATTTAGTCCATCAGTTAGATTGTCCAAAGATAATAAGTACTTAATTTATACGATAAATAAAGTATTACAAAGTATTTTTCCTTGCAAGTGTGTTGAAAAACGTCTTACGATATTCGTGCGTTTATCGAATTCTAATTCATTATAGTACTTGCATTAATCGTATGTAATAACCTACGATTAATGCAAGTACTATAATGAATTAGAATTTGAAAGCTATCATGCCTTTTGGTGACTTGATTCGGCAGCATTTTTGCAAATTTTATTTCGTATTACAGGAAAGCCTACTTACTCTACGTTTTGGGCTGAATTATTACACGCGTCGTTGCGATAACTATTTCTTTTTATACTTTTTCTGTTGGAATCCAACAAAGATTACACATTTGCTAAGAGGAACAAGACATCTGTACTAACTCTTGATATGGGGAAAAGGTATCGAAGATGACTATTGTTCTAAAGTACAATTTACACACACAAAGTGGCTTAGCATTTAGCTAAAGAATATTGCATAGATAGGTAAGGAAAAATAATCAGAAAAATTGTACTTTTAATTCTAGAATGGCGCACTATCTCAAAAATAAAGATAGACAATCCGGTTACTAAAAAAAAACAGGGTAATGGCATCTATATTATGTTTTATTTTATGTCAAATCCTTGCAAAGTAGATCCACTTAGCTTTTATGTGAAGTCTATAAAGAAAGACAACATTTTAACAATTTATGTTTGCATATCGAAAAAGCGGTTCCGATGTGAGTAGAAAAAAATGTACTTGTTGAAAGCCTCCGCTAATTCCCATGGGAGCCCCCCTTCATCTTTTATGAAGCTTTAAGTTGTGCATGTAAGGGTTTTACTGAGCTTCTGTAATGATAAAAAAGAGCACGATCTAAAATTAAAAAAGTAATTAAAAATAAACAAAACACTTTATGCAAATATAGGTATAATAAAATAAAATACTTAGTGGATGTGATGGTGAAAAATGTGTAAAAAAGGGATTTAACATCTTCATTTATATTCCTTTGTGTCAGAAAAACCACTATCATGCTCTTGCGAGGAAATCTGCACATAAATTGATGGTTCACTAGACTATGAGTGTAAAATGACAAAAGCATTTCATTATGAAATCGTTGCATTTTTTTAAAATATTTTAATATTTTCATACGAAAATTTAATAATACACTTACATTAAAAAAAAGTGTGATATCGTGGTATAAAATACGAAGTTTAATAAAACACAGAGATACCTTTTGGGCTTCAGGCTAGTTTTAGCCGTAACAGATACATATAAACGACTTTAATTATACCAAAATCACGACTTTCACCAACGAAGAATTCATAATTTTTCATTCAATCAAATAATATAGGTAAACTAGGTACTTTTCAACCAAACAACGTTGCGGACGATAAAATATCGAGGCCGGCTAATACGTTATGAATATACTTAAAAAGTATGACAGGTTCCCATGTTTCACGTATACTGACGGGTATATTTGCAGCGGTCCCGCTGGGGCAAGGGTAATACTTTTCGACTTTCTCGTAAGGCGGAAGTCATGGCTTGAAAGCGATATTGTTTTATATGAATCAAATTGCCCTGTTTGTCTGTTTTTGGCTAATAACAGGGCTATTACTGACCTGAATTACTGACAGGGATTTCAGAAATGTTATAACATACAAGTACATTGCCTGTTTTGTAATTATGCTCTAATATATATCTATATATATAAAAGAAGAAACTGACTGGCTGAAATATCTATTTCTGATTGATCAACGCACAGCTGAAACCGCAGAGTCTAAAGACTCCAAATTTGGCACATATGTTTCTTATGAGGTCCTAGGGGTGCATTAAGAAAGGATTTTTCAAAACTTACCCCTGAGGGGGTGTAACGGGGGTCCAAAGTTTGTACAGAGAGACAAGATTAGTTAGACCATTTTATTTGTAACTTCGCAGAAGTACTCCTGATGGTAAATGAGTAAGCATGTACTTAAGGATTTTTTAAAATTCAACCATTAAGGGGGTGAAATGGGGGTCCAAAGTTTGTATGGAGAAACAAGATTAGTTTGACCATTTTGAAGCAATGCGTCGCTCTCTCTCGGTCTAGCAAATGATGGGAACGGGACCGGGAAGGAAACGGGAGAGGGAGGTTCGCCGGGTCTGCTAGGCCTTTAAATCCCTACGTTATATATAAAAAAATATATATATTTTGTAAGTATTCAAACATTTTAACATAATAATTCATATGTTTTCACAATATTAATAACGTATATAAAAAATCCTATTAGAACCATTTTCGACTTCACGCGGGTTGAAGCTAGTATATAATATGTATAATAGAACATTAAATCAGGCGCTAAATTTAAGTCGGTATGATTTTAGAGTCAAGATTAAAAATGAAAAAAAAACCATGTAGTCCACTTCCGTAATTCTCCCATCGGACATTCCCGTTTGCATGCATCAGTGTTAATTTGATTCCTAGTCCAAAGTCCTCTTTTAGTCTTTCGTGCTTGTTATGTTATGAGACCCTTTGAAATGGCTTTTATTATACTTATACCTTCCTTCACTTTCAAAAAAAGTTAAAGGAAATACCTAAATAAGTAAGAAATAAAACAAAAAGTTTTTATAGTAAAGATATTTTCTTTTGTTGTTTGATAAAAGCTATGTTATTGTTTCTGAATAAAAGTGTCTGAACGTCAATGAAGTGTAAATAAAGTGCTTAAGAGAAATAAAAAAGGTTAACAGAAAAATCTGAATGATCTATCAAAATATCAAAAGAGAGATTGCCTAAGAAAGAAATCTAAAAATTTTCTGTTATATAATTAATCGTCTACAAGGCCAGCCAAGGTTAGTTGAAATTAATTGAATAACGTCGGCTAAAATTGACGCTGGCAAAAAGAAAATCTCCTCAGTCTAGGATTTTAGGCACCTCAGGAAATTTCCGTTATTACTTTAACAGCTACCGCCTGTTCCAATATTGAAAATCCCAGACTATTTTCACAAAATCTTTATAATAGTTATCGTGTTTATACTCATAGGTTTTCAAGGAAGAAATTTGTAAATAACGTGGTTAATAACTTAATCGTCGCATTTTTAGGTCCATTATATTATTTCTCTATTTCTTCCTTTCTAAATTAACATGTTTTAGTCTAGCCCCTGAGTTTATTCATATTTAATTTGTAAAGTTTTTTTATGCCTTTCAAGCAAGACTGTGTCTTTTAAAATTTTAGACCACTCCGATACCCAACAACAACGGGATAAAAAACAGACAAATTTTAAAACTAAGTTACCTACCATGTTAAATTATATAAGTGTGTAATATGAAACATTTATAAACGTACATATCAATATTGCAAGATAAATAAAAGTAAAAAAAAAGCTTGTATAAATACGTTCAAGCACTATACTCCTGGTCTAATAGACTGCTGTTTACATTTAATTTATTGACAAAATTGACGTTCATCAAGTCAGGTCGTCCTAGAATATCCTTGATAACACTAGTCTAGTAGAAGAAGCATTTCTGTGACAAAGGCAGGGTAAGGTCGACGAATAATCCCGTTATTGTTCAGTTAATTTGTTCATATCTTTCCGGCGGACTAAGCCCTTTCAGTGCCTCTGGTTGGTCAATTACTATACACTAATAAACTTTCGTTATAAGACTACCTACGGCTTTAAACTAAGTTGGTGTCTATTGTTATATTAATTTATACCGCACCAAATCACGTAATCACTTTAAGGTGTAGACAGGGTCTCGTTTCACTGGATATGAGACAATGGAATCAGAACCTAGTTTGTTACTTCCCAACAACTCAAATCAGACAGATATGTTTTTCTAAATGTCAAAACAAACATTTTTTTAGTATGCGTAACCCCAGCAACTATGGGATTTGTATGAAATATAAACTTATGACGTCATAGTATCTTGGCCCAATAGCGCTCTTAATCAGTTTTTCTGCAATAATAAATGTAATATCACGTTGAAAATGGATATAATCATGACAAGTGACATTATTTTGTAACATTTTATTTTTTTAACAGCACTTAATAATTTATATTTGACCCAGGCATGCCTATCCATCGCCTTACAAACATTATTATTTCTCTTCCTTGTCACTAGATGGCGCTATATCTATTTATCAAAACATTAAAGTTTATTATTAATGTTATTTAAATAAAGTAGTACTATAATTAATTAAATATGACTTATACGAAATGCAATAAATATTTTTAAAGCATATTCAACTCTTGTTTGTCACTTTTTTGCTAGTCGTGTGTGCTGCCATCTCTGTGTGCCTACCGGCAACTCCAGTTTTGCCTACTTTTGGTCACTCCAATTGTTTCTATAACATTAGGTATCTGTTACGTTAGTAATTATATTATCTCGACCCAGGAAAGCACCCAATTCTCTCGATAGATTAAATGATCCAGTAGTCTAGGCGTTTGCCCTATGATCTGTAGTCCGTAGGTGGTAGATCTATTTATTCTTATGGTTAACTGGGAGAGAACGCTTTTAGCGTAAGTGTGCCAATTGTATACTGAAGATTAATAAAGATTTGATAAATAAGTTATTAAAACCCACCGGGCAACATACTTCGAAAAAGTTGTTTGCAGTCTGGGTAGGATATTACTGAAAAGAAACATAATTTCGTGATTCTTAAGGCACGGCCGCTGTGGCTCAAACGTATCCAAGGATTATTCCTGGCTACCCTCTGGTTTGCGAAGATCAAACGGCAGTCGCTCTGTGTAAAAACCAGTAACCTCGTCAAATCACCTAGGTTAGGTAACGGACCCCGAGCTCTGAAGTGTTATCTACTGCTGAGGATGCAACCAGGAATACGTTCGGATGATGATGAGGTCTTAATGATCGGTATGGCAGGAATGTTTAATCTTTCATAGAAAAAGTGTCGATGTTTTACTTCAATGATTTATGCTTTCTTTTAAATACATTTTGACTTTCGCCATAAGATAGAATTGATAATACTTATTTGAGTATAACAAATGAAAAAATGCAAAATGAAGGGTCGCCGGCTTATTGCCGGTATCGGCAAATATTTGCTGGCCCCAAATGTGTTTGTTTTCAGACTGCTGTATAGCCAATCTGCAGATTTCGAGCGTGTACCTATACTACGGCTTTTCATACGTGAAATGGAGAATATGCATACAATTTAAATTTGTCTCAAATATTTTTTTCTAAAGTCTCTATTGTCTTTACATTATACTTAAAATGTATTTTTTTTATTTAGTTATTATTTTTACCCAGAAAATATTATATAAAAATGTGAAAAATAAGGGAGGGAAATTCAAACTTACACAACGCGTCACTATTGGCCGAAACAAAATGTGACGTCATTGGTTACCTCTTGCATTTATCGGCGTCGATATTCATACTGAAAAATTGTCTAAAACTGTATTTCTGTGTGGTCACTTTGTGAGTAAATATTTGTAGTCAATCTAAGACGATGACAGAAATTGGTTTTGTCAAAGCACAATCGGATAATCTACCGAAAATAGATGCATTTATGATATCGGCATATTTTGCATCAGACCACGATTTTACGAGATTTTTTATTTCTAAAATATTACTTTTTATGACAGCATACTCTGAAAGAGCTGCATTTACCAGTGCTATTCTTTGCCTTTTAACTACGGCCATTCTGTCATCTGGTGGTGGCTTATTCGGTTTCCGACATATAAATATATGAGGAACAACTCCTTTCTTTAACCGTATATTAAGTTTTTCTCCTTTCTGTTTTATTATGTTATCTATATATATATATATATATATATATATATATATAAGAAACTGAATGTCTGACTGACTGACATATCAACGCACAGCCAAAAGGCTCCAAATTTGGCACAACGGTTCCTTATGACGTCTAGAGGTGCAATAAGAAAAGATTTTTCAAAATTCATCCCCTAAATGGGTGAAACGGGGGTCCAAAGATTGTACGGACAAACAAGATTAGTCTGACCATTTTGAAGCGTTCCGTCGCTCTCTTTCGGTCTAGCGAATGACAGAAATGGAGACAGGGGACAGGGGACAGGGGACAGGGGACAGGAAGTCACGGGTTAAAGCTAGTATTCAATATAATTAACTGTATCTTCTTTAACCTGAAATCAATTATCAATCATTAAAATTTCGTAAAACCGCAATAGGAATAAGGAAGCTCTTTAAAGAATTTTTTATGAACTTTTGTAAACTTGTGAACTAGGTTAGTTTTAGACCGAACTACGACTTCTACTGCTTAATAGCTAATTCACACTAAGCTGTACATAAATATAGAATACTTAAGTTAAAATGATCTTCACAACAAAATACCACCGATAATAGAGATACTCGTATATATATTTTCCATTATCTTACACCATTCTTTACGTAATTTTGCATTAAAATTCAAAATTCAAATGTTTATTCAGTAATAAGACCTTTACAGGCACGGGTAGTTTATATTGAAATTAAATTTATTTTAAAGAAACTAACAAAATTTTTCACTTTTAAACCAAATATTTCAGAAACGGATCCCTAAATTGAAAAATTGTGTTCCCAAGCTCATAATATTTTTGAAAGACCTATTCAACGATACCCTACATGATTAGTAAGTCGAGAAAATAAATTTGACTTTAGATTTTACTTGAATGGGAGCTACCCTAAAAAAAATTTTTTTTCCACTTTCTAGTCCTTATAGTCGCTGAGAAAAACCGCGGATGGACAGACAGACAGACATGGCAAAACTATAAGGGTTTCTTGTTTACTACGGAACCCTAAAAATACTTCATCTGGTGTACTAATGGTAGTGTTTTTACATTTCGGTACCATACAATACTACAAGTATTGTATGGTACCGAAATGTTTCTTAACTTCTTCCATAATTTGTTTAGCAATTAAAACTAAAAATAAGTATTAAGTAACTGAAACGCTACTATAGTAAATAAACAGGACATATCCATTGACGTCATCATAAGCGCGTGCAAAATGGTGGCGTTTGAACGGCTCAAATTTATTCAATGTTTTAAATTTCACTTTAAAAATATCTTGACTATTTTCAAGCCTA
The DNA here is from genome assembly GCA_943193695.1 of Acrobasis suavella. Classification (NCBI taxonomy): domain Eukaryota; kingdom Metazoa; phylum Arthropoda; class Insecta; order Lepidoptera; family Pyralidae; genus Acrobasis; species Acrobasis suavella. The sequence goes on from OW971935.1 coordinate 7,155,815, forward strand.
TTTATATTTTTTTCCTTGTTATAAAGATGTAAATGATTAATTTAAAAAAATCATGAATATTCCCTATTGGTAAGTTGCGAATATATGTTCGTAATAAAAGCTTTAAAGTACATTTTTAACCCCCGGCAAAAAGAGGGGTGCCATAAGTGTGACGCTAGTGTCTGTCTGTATGTAGCATCGTAGTGCTCGAAAGGATGAACCGATTTGAATGCGGTTTTCACATGAAAATAAGTTCCGCTGCGATGGTAGTTCTTTTAGCTATATTTGACGAAAATCGGTTCAGCGGTTTTAAAGTTCTCTGGGGTTAACGCTTGAAAGAAAGAGTTTTCCCTAGGAAATAAAAGATGGCGCTCAATTCAATTAAAATATATCTTTATTATCATAGGATACTTAATAAAGACGTCAAAAAGTTACTTAGAGCTAAGTTTACTACCGCCTCCAAAGCGCTAGTGCAGAAGAAGCGGTAACAAACTGCACTGCAGCATTTTCTCCAAAAACGTCAACTCACAATGAAATTATATAATAAAATTTCATGTCAAATCAAGTTGTAGATTCAGTATGTACCTAATGTACCAAATAATGACATTTCTGAGTATACAAACCTTTTAGAGGGACCCGTGCCAAGCTCAAGCCAGACTTTGTTGTCTTTAAGATAGTCATCGGTCCTATAATAAGCCTTCTTACAGAGTTTCTTCCTTACATGAGCTTTAAACTTTTTGTCTGTCATATCAAAGAATTGTAGCAGTTTATTATAAAAAAAATATACCGTTCCCCATAAACGTTTTACTAACTGTTTTGAGCCTATAATACGGGATAACTAAGTCAACAACTATTTGAAAGTTTAGATATATGAGCGCCCCATTGAAGTTTCGAGTCGATCGTTATTCCTGGGAAGATAGTACTTTCAACAAGATCGAGTTTTTCGCCATCTATCAGTATGTCAACGCAGGCTTGCTTCATATTGGGAAGAGAAAATCGAATGCATTGGCTCTTTTTCGCATTTAACATGAGGTTATAGGCAGTAAATCGATCAGAAATGGTCGACAAGGTGCTGTTCACCGCGCTAGCATCTGTACTTTGAAGGTTAATTTTGAATATTAGCGAGGTGTCATCAACAAACGGCACTATGCCTGCCTGTTTCTCAACCTTGTAAGGCAAGTCATTAACATAAACTAAGAAAAAGAAAGGTCCTAGAATGGAACCTTGTGGTACGCCGATTTTAACGTTAGATCCTTGCAATTTTATGCGGTTTAAATCAAAAGTCTGAAGCCTATCTGTTAAATAAGATTCTATTAATTTAATTTAATTATCATCAAAACCATATCGGCGAAATGAAAGCAAAAGTATCAGATGATCTACGCAGTCAAATGCTTTGGAGAGATCGCAAAAGGATCCAATCTCATCATTTTTGTTCTCCTATGTGTCGTAAATATGAGTAACGAGTGCCACTCCCGTATCGGTGGTTGATTTTCTACCAGTAAAGCCGAACTGTTGGCTATAAAAAAGGTTGTAGGTCTTGAAGTGAAGTAGTATTTGATTGAGCATTATCTTTTCGATTACCTTACTCAAAAGGATAAATATAGGTCTGTACTCTGTAGTTGCCAGGGTCTATTTTTTCTCCTTTTTTGAATAAGGGGAATAGTTAACTACATTTTATTAGGTTAGGAAATATTCCTTCATTAATAAATTCGTTAAATATAAAAGCTAAATCACCAGCTATGACATTTATAATTCATCTTCAGATTTTTTTAATTTAACTGATTAAATGCTTCTACTATATCACAGGGCCAACTTGCTTAAATTTAAATTTAGAATCACAGGCCTAACATTATTATTAAGCAATTCTTCAGCATGCTGGGGGTTAGAATCCACATTGTAAGTAAGTTCCAAAGGTATGTTAGTAAAAAAAATAATCAAAAATATTAACTATTTCTTAATAATCTTAACGCTAGATTTGATTTGCCAGATATTTTCTTTGGCTTCATTTTTACTCGTTTCTTTATTAATAACATTCCAAGTTTCTTTTATTTTGTTAGGGGAATTATTAATTTTTTACTAATACGATTGGCCTTGGCTTGTCTACAAACTTTTTTAAGTATTTTATGCGCTATGAATATCAATTCGATTTCTTAACAGTCGGAGGTTGTTTTAATATACCTAGCAAATGAACTTGTTATATTCAATTGATTGCTTATATCCTTTTCCTTTTTTGCGTCATGACGACCTCCGTGGCGTATGTGGTAACCACCATTCGGAGAGGATTCACTAGTCCACCATTCTGAGGTTCCGGGTTCGATCTGGCATTTTTCAAATCGTCCTGGGTCTTGAGTGTTATCTATATATGTATTTATCATAAAATATAGTATCGTTGAAATGATAAGTATTCCATAAAGTTTAAGCTTATTTTAGGGCTAGCTAAATCAGCGTGATTTATTCATATATATTTAATTATCATAATGTTTTCATAAGATATGCGATCTTTAAAAAAAAAACTCTGTGTCTCTCAAATAAACTATATTAAAAGAAAGAATCTACATAATAAACGCTGATCGCTAGTTCCATGGACAGTTAGAGACGTAAGCAATATACAAATGTTTACACAAAAATCAATATTTAAGCTGGTATACAAAAACTATTTATGTAATTACTTTTACTGAATCTTCTTTTAATCGAGTTCAAAAACAGGAGGAGGATATCAATTCGTCGGAATCTTTTGTACGCCTCATAACCGGAGCGTTTAGGTGATGCATTACTCTTGACATGTCAGGTTCAAGCGTGTTTCTGGACTAAAACTATTATATTCATATTGCACTAATTCAATAATATAAGTACAGCGATCTCAGAAACAACCCTTTTACTTGTAGAAAATATTTGTCAAGCATAACATATAAAATAAACTGATTCAAAAAACGTATTGTAGGACGTCCGGATGTCTGTGTGTATATGCCACGATTACGCTCGAAAATCTTAATGTAGTTGTACCTTTTTTAATAGCTTCATCGGGTCAGTATCCTATTGAAAATTATTATCGAATTCAATGTCGGTTAATCATAATTAATAAAATACTCAAAAAATTAGCTGGTATCGTGTAAAACAATACAGAGTGATCGTTCGGAAATCTCACGAGAAAGATCGGAGAGATTTTATACATATTTATTGTTCATTTCTTTTTTACGTTTAGGTGATATTATTTGAGTAAAATAATGCGTAAATTAATTAGAGAATACTTTGAAGACTTATGTATACTAAAAGGAAGCCGCTTATCGCATTATTTTCAAAAAAAAAATGAGAAGTTAAAAATGCCAGTCGCAGGTTTTGATTTATGAACGGTTGGCTTGGTTGTCAGGAATGATTCAATGTCAAAGAAATTTTAATACTTGACACTTGATAGTGGCAAATATTTGTAGGTGCGTGCAAAAAATTATTTTGTTTTTACCTTTTTTTAAATGAACTTGATGAGGCCTGCACTTTTGGTTCACTGATAACTGGAAGTCGTGTGGACCGTTTGGAACATTATTCCTTCTAATAAAACATTTATTTTATTTCATGTAATTTTTGATTCTCTTCTTTTGGCGCTTACTTACAATAACGCAAAGCTGAGCTTATGCTCTTGTCGGAGTCATTGTGTGGAAGACGTATACACACACATAAAGGTTTCACTACGTAAGTACGATAAAACTGAATTAAAATTTTAAGTAGACTAGGGCCGCTAATTAGGTAACCATGCTACTCCGACGTTAGGAGGTTCCGGGTTCGATGTTGCCAGTTCAAGTTGGAAATTACCTTTTTCAAATTGTCCCGGGTTTTAGGAATATATATTTATCTTAAAATATAACATCATTAAGTTAGAATCCCATAACACAAGTTTAAGCTTACTTTTGGGCTAGCTCAATCAGAGTTATTTGTCCTTATATAAGTATTTTTTTTGACAATAATAACCATATAATAACTACACATTTTATCTTAAATTGAATCTAATTCCGTTTTCAAGATTCTGTAACTTAGCCTTATGGACCTACGACATCCAAAATGTGCGGCTAAATAGTTCCCTCCTAATTTAGTTGAATAGTTACGTGTCTACTTACGCAGTAAATTACCCATACGCACTAATTGAAGGTCGTCCCGCTCCCCAGAGCGATAGACTGCGCTTGAATGGCTTTCTAAGTGCAACGTTACCCCATCCGGTAGATGTTACTCGTAACTGCTGTAGATGTTTAAGGGGATACATTAATTTTTCGGGGTACAGTGCTGCCCCTATTTAAAATAAATTATTGAAAGGAAACGGAGATATCATTTAAAATTTTGCCTTGATCATGCCCTAAATAACCCTTCAAACGGTTTTATGAACTGTTTACAGTTTACGAAAAGCCGCCACTTTATAGCAAATATGCGAAGAATGTTCTAACTTCAAACTATAAACAGTAGTTCATAAAATAGTTTGGAGGGTTATCTAGAGGATGATCATGACAAGATTTTAGATGATATCTCCGTTTCCTAACGCAGATGTTCTTCCTGTTGTCTGAAGGTGGCTACACACGACACAATATAGCATACAATCTGCTGTAACAATCTGTTGTAGTACAACTGCACCAGATTGTAGGCCAAACTGTGTCATGTGATCATGTTGTGTGTAGCCATCTTTACTGTTAGTTTGCTTTCGTTAAAATAAAATGTAAAATACGTAATAACGGATGGTAATGACAGTAAGGCAACAAGAAGAACAGCAGCTTATACTATCACATATATATCTAGTCTAATGGAGTAGACGGAGTCCAGGGCCAATCAAAAAATGATACACTTAAATAGTCGCACTAGGTTTACATCAGTATTTGATATGTAACATATTTCGATAGCCTCTGAGCCCTGTCTACCTCGTCAGGGATAAATACATGATAGTTGTCAGCTGTTATTACTATTAGTGAGCTTTCTCTTTTAAACGTAAAAAACGTAATACTAAACAAATTACTGTAGGTAAGTAATTAATATTTCTCATGAGGTTAATATTTTGTATATGAAATAATCTTTATTGATCTACAATTAACAATTGAAAACGACACCAAATAAACATACATCAATCAGGTAAGAACTAGTAAGTCAAAAACTCAAATTAATAATACTAATCTTAAATACCACTCCGAATTGTATTCGGCTCAAAGGTACCCATTATACTGGCTGCATTTCCTCTTTGGATAGCGATGGATATCCTTTGAACTAAATACCATCCGGAGCGGTGGTCATATCCTCGGTCCTTCAAGCGACGTCCTATCTCACGATTAAAACTCTTTGCTTCAGGATACCATGGGCCAGCCAATATATATTTAATAAATATTTTGTATATTAATGCTTTGGAAAAATAAATATCTTTGTTTTCATGATCGGTTATTGTTTTTACATTACTTTACTAGCAGACGACTTAAGAGGACTTATTTACTTACCAAAAGACATGATGAGAACATTCTTTGAATTGATGCGTTGCCATTCTGCCTAAAGTGGGTAGCGGCCGACGTTGCGAGTTATGATTTCTCCGCTTTCAACAGGTCCGCCCGAGGGCTTGGCTCTCAGCCAACGATATTTATACGAGTTCTTTTACTTACATTTATATAGTTACTAAGTACCGATCTTCCATGTTAATTTGGGAGAAAAGTAAGAACGTTTGATGTACCAGCCGCTTTTCTACCTGCGTAGATCGTGAAAGCTGGTTAAAGGAATGGGTCAGAATTAGAATCAAGGCAATGCGGCTTGCAACCGTCCCTATTTTGTTTTTTTAATCGACTTTCAAATAAGGAGGAGATTATCAATTCGTCACGATATTTTTGTTATATATGGTCATCGATTATTCAAAAACTCCTGGACCAATTTGAAAAATGTTTTTATGCTTGAAAGGGTATACTTGTCAGATGGTTCCATAAAATTTTATCAAATTAGGTAGGTATAGTTTGGAGATGAACTCTGTTTTTAATTTTGACAAATTAATTCAAATAATGTTTTGCTAATGAGAGTTTTACAATAAGGTCTTATCATAAGTACAGTTGAATCAATTGTTTCGCCGTCATCGTGATCAGACGTGTAATCAAATGTTAAAATTATTTAAACAATCAACATAATATAATCTTGACCTAGAAAGTGTATTGATGTCACAGATTTGTCGTGTCAGCTCTCGTAACTATCGCTAGTGTTTTGTGAGGAAATGTGTGGTAAATAAAATTAAAGAAGAAAAAATGGATGGTAGTCCCTTTAACCGGAGCGGGTTGACGCGCCGCAGCCCGCCGCCTACGCCCGTCCCCGAGCCCGCATCCCGGGAGGAAACTTTGGCTGTAGTTTCTACGCCCGAAATCCAAAACTGGATGAAGAATGTAGAGCAATGCCTTAATGAGGTGTGTTCCATTTCTGCCGAAGGGAAGCTGAACTCAGAACAAAAACTGAAAGTCCATAATTTATGTAGGAAGGTCGGTCATTATACGTCACAAATGGCAGTCCAGTACCAGTCCTTGAAACAAAAAACTATTTTAGCCCACTCCAATCTCCAAATGCTTAACGAAAAGCTCGACCTATCGAATCAGCTGCAAGAGCTCAAGGGACGCATTGGAGAAGCATCGCAGCCCGTACCTAGTACATCTTCCTTTGCCGACATGGTAAAAAAGGGTCCTAATGTTTTTATACAGCCCAATAAAGTAAGTTCGATCGCAATCTACCCCACTGACAAGCAGAAAACGAGCGAGGAGACTAAATCTCTAGTCCAAAAAATAATCAGCCCTGCCCAAATGAAACTGCACGTAAGAGGTGTCAGAAAGACAAAGAATGGTGGCGTTATAATAAGTACAGAGCACAAGGATGACGTTGAGAAGCTGAAGCGTTCAACAGAACTGACCAACTCTGGCCTCATTGTGGACGAGCCCCTTAAGCGCAGGCCTAGAATCGTTGTGGTCGGTGTCCCGACAGGTATGCAAGAAAACGAAGTGCTGACCTACGTATTTGACCAAAATATCGCCGAAATGTTTGAAGATGCGACCCTAGAAAGTTTTTTGGCATCAGTGAAGCTAAGTCACAAATCGGGGAAAAAGAACGCCGATACCTGTAATTATGTCATAGAAGTCCCTGCTCGTATAAGAAAGGCCCTCATAAATAAAGGTAGGGTATTTGTTGACTGGAAATCGTGTCCTGTGAAAGATTTTACTCTTGTGACGAGGTGTTTTAAATGCCAGCAATATGGACATGCGGCCAAAACTTGCAGGGAGGTGACCAGCACCTGCGGACATTGCGGTGTGGTAGGGCATGCCACTGAGGAATGTGCAAAGAAATCAGAACCTCCAAAATGCGCGACGTGCCTGCACTTCAAAAAACCGTGTGACCATAAAACAGGTGACCTTAACTGTCCTGCAAAAATTATGGCGGAAAAACGATACATTAATTCTATTGATTATGAAGGCGCCTAAGAGCGCCACCTATTAGATTATTCTTGAACTTTATTATATTTATTAATCATTGATAAGTTAATATCTGATTTAGATAATTTCTCTGTATCCGAATCTAGGGCTTGTGAAGTCGAACATTGCAAACAGTATCTGTCCGAGTTCAGTCACCCACTAACCTTCATTACACAAAATATCCAAAGTATCTATAAGAATTTCGACAATTTTTGTATTCTTTTACAAAGGCTTCTTATTGATTGTGACATTGTGGTCTTAACCGAGTGCTTTTTACAAGACCGCGATAACTTGCCAATCATGCAAGGGTACAATACGTTCAATAGTACAGATAATTTTAATAAAAATGGTGGGGTGGTTGTTTATGCTAGAAATACTCTAAATGTTACCGTCGAGGAACCAAATTTATCAGATTGCAATCGGTTATTGATTAAAATTGGCTCAGATATTGCAGTATTAGCCATATATCGGTCCCCTTCTCATACTAACATCAATAATTTCACTAACTCGCTTAATGATACATTTCAAAATCTATCTTCATTCAAAAATATAATAATGATTGGTGATATAAACATCGATATTCGTCCAGAAAATACAGACTCTAATGTGCTGGAGTATCTAAACTTATGTTCTTTTCATGGGCTATTGCCTGCACATACATTTATAACGCGTCCTAAAAGTGGTACCTGCTTGGATCATATTATGGTTAAGACAAATTTTCGCTCTATAGCCCTTGTTCCCAACTCATCTATCACTGACCATAAAGCTGCCCTACTAACCCTAAATCGCAAATTAACAAATACATTTCTTTCACAAATTAACTCGAAAATAAATTATAATAAACTTGAAGTCGATTTATGCAACACTGACTTTGACCCAGTTTACAATTGTGCTGACGCGGACACCTGTATGACTTACTTTATTAAAAATGTCCGACAAGCTATATTAAATAACACAACAAACTCAGTGGTAAGAAATAAAAATCAGAATATTAAGCCTTGGATTACACCAGGGCTTATTCGCTGTATGAAGCATAGGGATAGACTGCACAAATTGGTTAGTAATAATCCTACTAATGTGTTTTACAAGTTAACGTATAAACGATATCGTAATTTCTGCAATAATTTACTTAAAAAAATAAAATGCAGTTACGAAAAAAATCTTTTAATAAAGGCTGGAACTGATAATAAAAAAATGTGGCAGTGTATTCGAAATATTACTTACACAGCAAAACAGCATGAATCATCTTCAAGATTATTACAAGCAAACGAATCACAACTGACATCTGCAAATATTGTAAATAGTTACTTTGTTAATTCAGGTAAAACATTAGCTGAAAATCTACAAAATCCTTCACCTTCATTGCCTTTTTCTTCATTATCGAACTATTCGCCAAATTCATTCGTGTTGCTAGACACTGATGAGTCGGAAGTAGAAGCTATCATCATGAACCTCAAAGATAGCTGTGCCACTGGGTGGGACAATATATCTAATTCAATACTAAAAAAATTCAGACATATTTTATTACGCCCCTTGACTAATATACTTCAAAAGTGTCTATCAGAAGGTGTTTTTCCCAAATGTTTAAAAAAAGCCGTCGTTGTTCCTGTATATAAGTCTGGTAGTAAAGATCAAGTTTCAAATTACCGACCTATATCTCTTCTGCCCTCGATTTCGAAGGTGTTAGAGAAAATCATTAATAACAGACTTGTAAAATATTTAGAACATAATAACATGCTTTCAAAAATGCAGTTCGGTTTTAGGTCCAAATTATCAACCGCAGATGCCGTACATTATCTTACTGATCACTTAGTGCGGGAACTTGATAATGGCAGGCAAACAATAGGAATCTTCCTTGATCTAGCAAAAGCCTTCGACACAATTTCTATTCCAATTCTTTTAGATAAACTTCAAATCATAGGTATAAGGGGAAACCAACTAAAGTTGTTTTCAAACTATTTAGAGGACCGAACTCAATGCGTGAGAATAGGTAATATTATCAGCTCTGACCTAAAAAACACTTTATTTGGGGTCCCTCAGGGAAGTATTCTAGGCCCAACCCTCTTCCTTATATACATAAATGACCTCTGTAATTTAAATTTGGAAAGAGGAAAACTAATTTCTTATGCTGATGATACTGCCTTGCTGTTCTCTGCAAATTCCATAACAGAGGTATACAAACTCGCACAACAGGGATTCAATATTGTAAATGACTGGCTCCAAGGACATATTTTAACCCTGAACACAGACAAAACTAAATTTATTCAATTCAATATGCGTCATTCACAATCAGGTCACACAAACAACAATATTATTGCACACTTTTGCAGTAATACTATCACCACCTGCAACTGTTCAAAAATTTCTAACACAAACTCAATAAAATACCTCGGTATACTTATTGATAAAACATTATCTTTTAAACAACACATTGAAGTTTTAAACGGCAGAATACGTAAGTTAATATATATCTTCAAAAAAATAAGATCAATCGCGAATTCAGCCATAACAAAACAAGTTTATTTTGCCTTATGTCAGTCTATATTAACTTACTGTATTACGTCATGGGGTGGTATTGCTAAAACGTCTTTATTAATTATTGAACGCGCACAGCGAGCAGTACTAAAAGTATCTACTTTTCGCCCTTTCCTCTTCCCTACCGACCTTCTGTACAAATCCTGTAAAGTATTAACTGTGAGACAACTATTTATACTCAACACTGTGCTAAAAGTACACACTGCACTTCCATTTATTAACAATAGTAACAGAAGACGGAGAGATAATGTTTGCCCTCATTCAGGTACGAAATTTGCTTTCTCATCTAGGTTCTTTTTATTTCTTGGCCCACTCATTTATAATAAACTAAATAGAAGCCTAGATTTTTATCACCTAAATCTAAAAAAATGTAAGGGAATACTACAAGAAGCCCTTCTAAATATGACCTATGAGGATACAGAGGCCTTACTAACAGTTTTAAAATAAGTTGTATTATATATATATATATATATAATTTTTATTTTTCCTCATTTTTAAGAATGTTTTTGTTTATATAAAGTAGATATGTTAAATGTTAAATTTGATGTAGATATGATTGTTTATAGTACCAACTTTAGCCTAGCATTGTGCCGCCTGAAATACAAGATTGACAAAATCTTAGCTCAGGTGCTACAATAAATATATACCTATATTTTAATTTTAATTGACAATATGTTAAGTTTCTCTATAAGTTTATTTGAATAAAGATTTATTATTATTATTATATATTACAGTCCAATTTCGTAACAAATTAACAATGTTAGTATAGGTACTTACTTCTCGCCCCCCGTCGCGCTAGTGAAGTAGCTTTTGAGTGTCGCCCTTCGGTTCTATCTACTACCCCAGGGATAAAGATGTGATATTTGTAACTTTTAAGGCATGACGAATGGAAAAAATTTTTTGGCCCATCGGTTAGATTTAAAATATATATGTACATAAATATATTTTTTTTTCTGTCTGTCGCAAGCCCCCACTCCGAAACTTTGAAGCTTTGTATTTTTGTGAATTTTTTTGATAAACTGAAAAATTATGGGTCCATTATTTTTGGATAATCTTAACGACGGATTATATACAAGTATACTTTTCTAACCCTGTCGTCACCCCTATTATGTAAAATATTTACAATGACCTACCGATAAACCTACGGAAGAAGAAGCAACTAGCTCTTTAAATTTTTATTTTTGCAGATAGACCATTTAATGAACTATCTTGCCATGCTTGGGAGTTAATATTTAAATTATAGATAGGTATATTTTGTACTCGTTCTTAGTACTAATATAACGTTACAAAGACAGACATCATTACACGGTTTATTACATACTTATAACTATCAAAATAAACAACGACAGCATAATATGGCATACTAAAAACTTCCTCGACGCAAACTATATTCGAGCCGGATGGAACACAACCACCAACATACCCGTAAAAGAACAAAGCATTTGAGACAGCGAGGAATAATCATATAGCTATATTGCAAGTTTATTATTTTATTAGTAGCGATGACAATATAGAGCGGACGTAATGTTGATTAATTTGGTTTTATCGTGGACAAGTAGGTACGGGAACGGAAAAAAGTAAACGTGCACCGTTTCTCCATAAAAGAACACGAAAGATGTAGTTACGGGAAATGAACAAAAAATATCGAGGTATAGAATCCCGTGACTATGAAAGTGCACACATCTTCAATTATTATTAACCCCCGACACCAAAGAGGGGTTTTATAAGTGTGACGCTAATGTCTGTCGGTCTGTTTGTCTGCCTGTGGCATCGTAGCGCTCGAACGGATGGAACGATTTCAATGCGGTTTTTTTGTATGAAAAAAAATTCTCTTGCCTTGATTCTTAGCTTTGTTTGATGAAAATCGGTTTTGAAGTTTAAAAGTTGTTGAGGATTAACCCTTGAAAGTCAGGGCTTTCTCTAGCAAATAATAGATGGCGCTACGGATATCCATCTAGTGATGAGTAGTGGAACTACCGATACCGTTTTTTTCAATTTGGTAAGAAATACACTTGTTCTATAGTATGTACATATGACATATAGTTCTGAATAGTAATTGAACGATAGAACGGAGTTTTCATAGTCTACTTGAACGATCCGGCGTTTATATGTATGTAGGTACACGTGTAGATGTAGCCAATATAATTACTAATTTTATTTCGGTTTGGTTTCTGTAAAGGACAAAGAATAAAAATCTTCTGCAACAACTGCATTCCGAAGAGGATTGACGTTAGACCGGTGGCTGGTTGTAAAACTAAAAATCATTTTATTTTCCGAATTTACGAAAATTTTCTCCACTGATCCTTGGAGATGAAAACGCCGTAAAGCTCGAGGAGGCGTAAATAAATTTAATTACCTAACGAAGCAGTATATTTTTTTTATCAAATTCTACATGAGCGGAGCTACGAGTACAACAAAACAATGTATCAAGATATTGAGCGAGGTCAACGGCTTCTACACGAGTCTGAAGTTACCCCAAAGCCTTGAGGATACAATTACCGTATAAAAAACTTTCGTGCCTGGCCTATATTTGCTCCTGCACAATGGACAAATACGTCGGAACATCAAATATTAATTTGGTCGTATGTATACGCCGTTAAAGTTGTACAAAACGAGCTTAGAGTACGGGAAAATCTTCACGCGTGTTTCACTTATGCTATAAGTATTCTTTGCACGCGTGTCAAAATTAATTATCCCAGTTTGCAATCTGTGAAGGTGATCTTACTTACACATGTGCATAGTATGAAACTAGTGGGAATTTTAGTTTTGGAACGAAGTCCTTATCGCTCGTTGCGAAAGGGAGCTAGACGGAAAAAATTAAGACCAAAAGTTGTAACGACACTTTTTGTCCATTCAAATTTATGAAGATAATAAAAACTTGATTTAAGAACGCAGAAAAGAGTTTGAATGTAATTCAGACCTATTTATATTTATATTTTACTTCGTTCCATCCAGGTGTCCCTTGACACTTCTCAAGTTTTTTTTTTTATAACAAAAAGTTATAATTAAATTTGACAATATTTAGTTTTACCAACTTATAGATATGTTGGGGTACATCCATTATGCAACATGGAACTTCACGGAAGGTACGTCAGAAACTAAGGATCAGAAGACATGATGAAGGGTGGGCCGTATATATTTTTGTCCTAAAATTTCGGACGCGCCCGCCCTGAGGCACTCTACCCATAGGTAAATTTTGTTCTAGACTCCGCACACTGTAAGAATTTGGACGTGTCTGACGTCCACTTTTGAGCTCTGTGAGTTATTCATAGCCAACACTTTATTTCGGGCTGTCATCATGTCATGGGTGAAACGAAAGTTAGGTACCTGCCGATCATAGTTGGTGAATGTTAGTTTTAAGAATCTCTCTTCTTCTTTATAGCCTATATCAGTTTACTATACGACTTGATGCCTCTGTTAATACAGGGAGGATTTATTCCTTAACATCACGCCGGCCAGACGAGTAGGTGACCGTAGAAGATAGTAAACAGTCACCACGGAAGACGCTAATAAATTCCCTGTTGTTAGATAACCAATCGATTGTCTATGCCACCCCTAAAATAAAATAAAAGGAAATGTCAATGTCAATAGGACACTTCGATTCCGCCTGTTTTTTACTGCCACCGGGCACGCGCTGTTAGCTGCGTTGCAATATAAATTTGAAAAGTAAATACTTTAAAGAAAAGAGAAGAAATCACTGTCTTCTGCGCTCCACACCAAGAAGGAAGGCAAGGCAAGGTTAGTGGTGGCCCACGTGTTTCTCTTTTGGGGATCAAATTTATTACAATTATCATCAATATATTATAAATAACTTCGTTTTCACAACACCTGTTAACTATCCTTCCTTAGTACGATAGCTGTAGGGAAAAGAAAGTGTGACAAATCGCATTTAAACTCGGCTAATTACAGGGAAATAAGTGTGGCCACACACTGGTTGAGTGTGTGGCCACACTTATTGGTGAGGTGAGGAGCTCGGTAGCCCGGCGGGAGTGCGTATTGGTAGCGCTTCCGCAAGTAAAGCGACACTGGGCGTGGTCCGCATTTGCGTGGCATAAAAAAAATCTCGAGCTCCTCCGTGCTTCGGAAGGCGCGTATAAGCCGTTGGTTCCGGCTGTCATCATTGTTTGCCAGTCGTCAAGCTATGTCAGATGCCTTTAGACAGCCTGAAAAATCTGAAACCAGTGTTGGCCACTTACACAAAGGAAAAAAAAAACAACAACTGCATCTCATGAAAAAGCCATCCGACTCGCTATGGAGAAGAATTTAAACATATTGACAATAAAAGTTGGAACTAATATGTTTCCAATTTGCCGAGTTCAGCTGTACAAACCGATGTGATTTTTAAAAATAAAACTTTTTTACTTACATCCAACACTACCGTGTATTCTTTTCCTTATCTTGGCAGTATGTAAGCGGTGTTACACGTGTATCAGCTGTGTCACAGGTGACGAGGGTACCTGTCTGATAACTCATCAATATTGAACACCTTTGAATCTTTGCCAGTTAGCGACACGTTTTTGTGTTCGTTGTGAACTTCAAAAGTGAAAAGACTTACTTTTTAGAGTTGCGAATTCGATACACTGATATCTTATAGGTTTGGTATGGCCAGCTATCCGACCGCGGCTTAGCTCAGAAACTGTTAGTACTAGAAAGTGGTAATGTTGCATGCGTATATATACTCATAAAATAAACAAATAATAATGGAAATGGGGACTAACGGCTTGACCCCATTATCTATATAAATAGAATTGGGTAGATACTTGCAACAAAAATAAAAAATAAAATGGTAGATACTTAAGAAAATCAAAAAGTCACAAAATAATATCTGATCATATTTATTTGTATTTGTATCAATGTGATTGTAGATTTATTAATGCAGGAGCTATAATTTGTCTCCAAAAACTGTGACGTCATTAGTCTATATTTCATATAAATCTGTAGAAAATGTTTATTTCGACGTTTAATTGGAAGTACGTATCTAAATTAAGTTATTTGAAAGCAGTACGTATTATTGGGCTCTATGTTCAGCCAAATATGGATCCAAAATAAATCATTATACTCGTAGGTAGTCTTAGTTCGTGCCAAGTTCTACATAAGACCTTTTACTGTCTGATCCATGTTTACCAGTCAACCTTCAATAGAATCATTTGGACCCAAATGCGGATTAAAAGTTAAGTGAGGTAAAGTGCCAAGAATCGGATGTAGTGTTGCAAGCAATAGTTTAAAATATCGATAGTCTATCGATACTATTCCTGGCCTTGAAAAACTGTAACAATGTCGATAGGACTATTGATAGTATCGATAGTTTTTAATTAGTACTATCGATAGTATTGATTGTATCGATAGTAAAGGTATTATTTGTAATAAAAAATATCGTTATTATAATATTATCGATAGCTAACTAAGTTAGCTATCCATAGTTTTTCGTACGAAAAGTAGTTACAGTATCGATACTATCGACACAATTGATAGTATCTAAATTTAATAGTATCGATAGTTTTACCTTTTATCAATAGTATTGCAAACTATTGACAATCGATACTATCGATAGTCCATCGATATTGTGACTGTTTTTTAAGGTCAACTATCGATAGTCAAACTATCGATAGTTAGGCAACGCTATCGGACAGCTTTCCTCGATATTTCTTTTGCTAAAAATGAACTTTGTTGACACAAGTTTCCGCTGTAGAGTCACGGCATTGTAAGATATCTCTAAGTAGATAATTTTTAACTTTCCGAGTTAGTAGTAAGTTGTATCTACTAAAGTTACAGTATCTGATTTATTTATTATTATTTATTTTTTCTCAACAAAAGTACATAAAAGTCTACATTTATTTAAGGCTATAACCATCAAGCTTAACGTGGCCTGTAGGTTTGAGGCCCATGACTCTGTCTACCGCCGCAGGTATGAAGATTTATATGTACTTATACTGTAAAAAGATCAGGATCATATGAACTGACGGATTACGATATTTATTGACGTGTAGTGTAGTGTATTGACGGATCAGCGAATCATGTTATTAGGCGATGCGGCTAGCAATCCTTCACTTTTTAGATTCCTCTAACAACTTCTCGCCCACCGCCACGCTAACAGCCTTTGGGTCTTGCGGCCCTAGGCCCTATTTGCTTAGAACCGCCAGACCACAATCCTCTGTCTGCCCTGTTAGGGATAAAAACGTGATAGTTTGTATGTAGCCAATTCATTCTTTCATGCTGATCTGGGAGAAAAGAAAAAACGTAGAATGTATCTAGCTTCTTCTTTTCCCGCGCAGATTGTAGAAGCCGATCAAGGGAATGGGCGTAAATTGAATTCATCCACTTTTTTAAAACCTTTTTCTACATTCTCGCCTACTATACCGCTAAAAATGGCCTTCGAGTCTTGCGGCCCTGGGCTTATCAGCTTAGAACCGCAAAACACAAAATGCTCTGTCTACCCCAATAGGGATAAAGACGTGATTGTATGTATGTTTGTATGTATGTAGCCACTTCATCCATCGCTTTCTTTAAACTCTTTTGTTTCAAGAAAAGGCTGCAATTATTGCCCCATAAGCTCTAATTTTCCTTTGTCTAGGGTCCATCACTTCTGCCTCGTATAAAGAACGCTTCAGTACTGACGCGATCCGTAGTAATGGTGTAGGGTGTAGGGTGGTGTGATCCAGTCTAAGATCCATCAATAAATATCACGATAATTATCCCGATATTTATTGACTTGTAGCGTTCGCCTAACGAATCCAAGCGTACATAATCCAATACGGTATATTACTCTTGGTGTCGTTGTTTTGAAATATAAATAACAAGTTTAATCTAAAATCCATAATAATAATCAGCTTTCCTACAACACATAAACTAATTAGACGTACAAAATCACGTAATTCTATCTCTCCTGTAAGCACGTGTCGAGTTTGCGTCACATTTTCTATTAACGCGACGGTATCGTAACACAATCTGACAAGTTATCAATGACAAGAGCGAAAATGGATATCACGTGTCAAGGGATTGATATACAATGTGTCCTGTCATCAGTGTCGGAGCCTTTAATGGTATGAAATACTTCATTTTTTTATCGACAATTCACCCCCTATATTTTTTCTTCTTCTACTGTTCTTCTTCTACTTTATTTTTTTTGAAAACCAAGGCTAGGTATATCTTATACTCCAACTATAACTGCTCATGTAAGGTCCCATACACATAAATAGGTCTTATTTGATAGCTAAACATGTAGACAACAATTCGATAGCAAATATGTTGCAATTTCTATAAAATCAAAAGAAATACATCATTTAAGAAGAAAATAATTATTTTTTTTGTATTTTTCTAGATAATTAGCTTTTTGTGAAAAGACGAAGCGATTAAACTGCTTACTTTTAATTTTAAAACAATAGAAAATCAAAACATCTATGCTCTCAGTGACATTGTTTTGAAGTTATTACAATATGAATAAGACCAATTTAAAAAATTGCGGAAATTAAAAACATATTAAAAAAAATACTTTAAATAGGGGATTTGTAGATAAAAATTGCCGTATATCATACCCTAAAGGCTCCGACACAGTTGACATAGCCATATTTGGCCAGAGCAGCCAAAAGATTTGGCCTCTCCAGGCCAGATGGGTTGGAGAGGTCTCATTTATGTTTATAAGCTTTATTTATGCTAGAAACCACACGGAAAAATGACAAACCATATTTACCTCTATTTATTTCTATATGAAATGCATAGAATAGGCTCATGTAGACGCGTCACATTCGCACTGAAGAAGACCTCTGGATGAGGTCGAAACATGTCGGCCAGTATCTGACTCTACGTGCGTGCGTAACCCGTAGTAACTTTAGAAAACTTAAAGTCTTGTCACTTGTGGACACACGTCCAGCCGTTTATGGCTGATATAATGATGATAATTGTGTAGTGTGTGTTTGTGTGGAACTGGGCAGGGCACCTGGTCCGACAGAGTGATGGTAGGTGTAACCAGTCACTGACTGAATAGTGGCCCAGAATAGCTGAGAGTAGTGTCGGGCGTCCGCCTATGCGATGAGTTGAGGATTGAGGATATAATCAAAGTCGCAGATCATACCTGGATGAGATCAGCACAGGACCGCGAAGAGGGGCCTATGCTCAGCAGTGGGTGGAAGAAGCTGGGATGAATAGAATAATGATGATGATATTATGAAAATATGAAAACCGTGTTTGGGCTTGTTTTTCGCCATTGGAATATACCTACCTTAATCTGCTGTTACCCACCACCACGAGCCGCAAATATAGCTAACGCAAATATAGCCCTCAGTTCAAACTTATTTTATAATAACTATAAAATTGTAAACTATCTCTAAAATATGTGGTACCTACTTAATACGTTGCTATTGCTAGAAGGTCGATTTCCTACGATGAAGACCAAAAAGACCTGAAGATAGATATAATGGGTTGCTATTATCGAATTCTGCTTTTCGCTATGTCATGCCTACCCATCGCCTTATAAGCATAATTATTTCTCTTTTGTGTCACTAGATGGCGCTATAGCTATTTATTAAAACATTAAAATCTTTTATTACTGCTATTTAAATAAAGTAGTACTATAATTAATTAAATATGACTTATACGAGTATGAAAAGCAATACATATTTTTAAAGCGTAATTAACACTTTCTTTGTCACTTTTTTGCCAGTCGTGTGTGCTGCTATCTCTGTGTTGCCTATCGGCAACTATTGTTTTGCCTATTTTTGGGCCCTCCATAGTTATCTGTTACGTTAGTAATTATATTTGGCTATGCTCATACAGTTGAATATACCATGCATCGTGCTTTGATTAAATAACGACCAGCTGTTGATTAATTTCTAACGCCCGGCCAATCAATCAACCCAAGTTGTATATATGAACCAACTCAGATTAAAGTGAACTAAGATGACTTTACGATCAGGCCGTTCTACGTATAGAAAGTGACTTTTGTAATTTTTTATCCTAGAAGTAGATTCATGAACATTATGTATGACTATTATGTATATTTAACCAATTGACGTGGAATTTCTTATGAATAATGAGCATTTTGAGCAATCATAACATAGTTTACTGGTTTAGTTGTGATAAAACTACCTACTTTTAAATAAGGAGGTATTGTACGCTACTGAATTCTATCTTTGAAAACGTTTTTATATTGTTACATAATTAAACAACATTTGGTTTTATGATGACATAGAAGATATATTATGCACTGAAAGACGTTCATTCTATTTGTGTGTTATTTTATTATTAAATTATATTTGTGTGATTTGTCCGTATTTATATTTTAATTATTTTATTGATGATAAAAACACCAAATAATACAGTAGATGCCAAAAAATTAAAATATTGACAAATTAAATTAAACTACAGATAATAAATTACTCTTAACTATGAAACTAATACTAAATATTTTATAAATTATTATTATGTACTTACATGTTATAAAGAAAAAATGCTTTTTATGGTCGGTGAGGCGTTTCGGTAGGTATTTGGGCTTTATGGACCCAAACTACACAATTATTGCTATATCTATAATTATTATATCTTTTTATGCAGATCTGGGAGAAAAGGAAAAACGTAGAATTTCTCTTCCCGCCCAGATCGTAAAAGCTGATCGAGGGAAGGGGTGAAAATTGAGTCAATAGGCAAAACGGCTTATATACTCAATTTTCCTATTGACTCAATTTTCGAAATATATAGCGAAAAATGACTATTCGATTTTCATTCCAATGTCCCTATATGCTAACCATTATTCTAAAAGTGGCCTTTAGGTCTCATAACCCTGTGATCTGTCTATCCCGAAAGGAAAAGACGTGATCGTGTATCTGTGTCTCACTTACGCGAGCGCAAACGACATAATTGTGAAACTTATTGTGTGGTTAGTTAGTGAGTGTTACACGTATATTCGATATTATTCTATGCTTCAACATATACAATCAATCGTTCTATTATTTAGGGTTCCGTACCGAAATTTTAAAAACGGGACATTATTACTAAAACTCCACTGTCCATCTGTCCGTTTCTCCGTCTGCCTGTCTGCCACCAGGCTGTTTTCTCATGAACTGTGATAGCTAAACAGTTGAAATTTTCACAGATGATGCATTTCTTTTGCCGCTTTAAAAAAAAAATACTAAAAACAGAACAAAATAAATATTAAATTGGGGCTCCCATACAACAAACGAGATTTTTTAAATAGATAATGGTACGGAACCCTTCGTGCACGAGACCAACTCCCACTTAGCCGTTTATATTTCCTCCGTGACGTAGTTGACCTGCGTGACATAGTGGTAACCAAGTCTGCCTTTCGGTGGTTCCGGGTTCGAATCCGGCCAGGGCAAGTTGGAAAATGGTCTTTTTCAGTGTCCATAATTTTTCAAAACTAAAAACCGACTTCACTCTTAAACCACACAAATGATTTTGATAAAATTATAATATATTTATTATAAATAATTATATAGGAAAAGACTATGAGGTCGCCTGGAAAGACCCTTTCAAACAAAAAAAAAAATAATTTTCCAAATCGGTCTGAACATACAATAAAAAAAAGATCACGACGAAATGATAACCTCATCCTTTTTGGAAGTCGGTTAAAAATAAAAAGGTAGGTAAAAACAGGTTATTCAAAACCCGTATCAACAACAATACAATAAACACTGCTACGTTGGCGTACCGCTGCGGGTTAAATTAGTTTAAAGTTTAAACCAGTATTTGCACTAAGTTCGGCACTTCTAATTGATATTAACCCGCGTTAAGATGCAATACGTACAAATTAATATTGCTTATAAGGTAAATCTACCATTTCGGTCGTATAAAATTATGAAATTAGTGCGATATGGAGGTATGGAATGAAAAACGTGTTTGTTTTTCATAACTTTTGCGTACATACATACCTACTATCACGTCTTACAGACAGAGCATTTGCACGCATAGTTGACTATATCACCCCTAAGTTATCTTTGAAAATAAGTACTATGAGGAAGATAAATAATTTTTCAAAATCAAAAACCCACTTCACCCCCAAACTTTACTGTCGATTTTGATAGCATTTCTAGGGGACCACTTGGAAAGTATACCCTTTTAAACGAAAAAAGAATTTTCCAAGGCGTCTTCGAAATATCAGGGAAAATACATAAAGAAAAATCGCAAAGAATTGATAACCTCCTTCTTTATGGTGAGGAAGACATAAAAGGATTCTTTATTTTAAGTCAGACGACCTCTGTAGCGTAATTTCTATATATATATATATATCTCCAATCCAGAGGTTTTGGGTTCGATCCCCAGCCAGGACAAGTTGGAAAATGGCCTTTTTCAGATTGTCCTGGGTCTTGGGTGTATATCTAAATGTGTATTTATTATAAAATATCATATCATCGGGTTTGTATCCCATAACAGCTTAAGCTTACTTTGGGGCTAGTTCAATCTGTGTGACTTGGCCATATACATATATATGTAAGTAACAGAAAAATTTCTTACTTAAATTAGATACCTAAAGAGGTATCTAATGATCCAGCGAAAATCACATAGGATCACAAAAACAGGGCATTTGTAGCGAGAGATAAGCGGCTTAATCTGTGTTTAACTGTGACATCACCGAACATTAAAGAGAGATGGATGCGACACATGATATGTACGTCACGGACGTGTATGTTTATGTGTATGTGGTGTGATTTGTCCCTATATATTATTTATTTATGGCCCTGCACGACCCCCTAGCCGCCAACAGTGTTCTTCCAGAGTCAAGACCAACCAGGTCATCTATGTACCCAGGTTATGGTGCGGCGAATGTGGCCCTTGAGCCCGCCCTAGCTGCAAAAAGTTCTAAAACAGTCATGTAGAGCACTCAGAACCTGTGTTCTAAGTCATATAGGTTTTGGTGCGTCGAGGGTGGCCCCTAACCCACCCCGTAAACTCCAAAATTTGTTCTTTCAGTCTACCTTAAATTTTTATTTTTATTTTTACTAAAACTTATAAGGGCCCAAAGAGCTTGTTGCGATGAACCGTATTGTCGCCACCTCTTCTGCTCTCAACACTAACTTCTCCAAGCGGTTGATTCTGTTTTGCCGGCCCTTTCCTTTACAAATATAATGCACTATTCCCAAATATTTCTGCAAATTATCTGTCTCTGATAGGAAACATCTACTTATTCGACTTAAAAATAGATGATAAACTTTCTGCTCTGCATGTGACCTAACTTCTTACTTAATTCTATTCATCCAAGCACTTACTCACATATCCATAGTGTAGATTACTTTAGATATGATAATCGAAATATTATTGATATGATAAACCGTTGATAATTAAATGCGTGTGTGTATGTATATGTATACACCCATTAAATTGTAAGTCTAACCCAGTCGCCAATATTAACCTATAAAATTGATTGGATAATGGGTAATATTTATTAATATTTACTGGTATTTACTATTTACTCATATTTACAGATAGAAATAATAAAATACCTACAGATATAACCCGTGTAAAAATATAAATACTTATGTAAATACTCGTAAATGTTTGTAAAGCAACGTGTTCTTTTAGATTCCAGGCACAAAACGAATGTATTACATTCAGAACAGAATCTTCTGAGGTCCCGCGCAATATGCTTCCCCGTTCCCCGTCCTTGCACATTTACCCCGTTTGTGCCGTGTGGTCGGGCGGCTGCAGGCGCCTGTATTTTTTCCGACTGTTTCTTCTCTAAGGACGTTAGAGAAGAAAATCTCAACATTAAAACGATTTGGCCTTTTTGAAAGACTTAAGTCCGAATAACCGTGGACCCTAGTTTACACGATTATCCCTCTGTCATCTCCCTTTTCTCTGTGACAACGCTACGGGGATTCAATTATTATTAATTACGCTCTAGGCGCACGTTAATAAGGTTGAGGTATTAGGTAAAGCCTTTCGCTCATTCCTGACGGCTTTAATTCACTTTTTGGGGTTCCATTAATATTATTTGGCAAACAAATTCCGGTAAGCTGATGAATATTTATAAAATTTAACCATGCTTTGTTGCATGTTGTTGATGAATTTGGGAATTTATGCCCTGACCCTCAATGATCTCGTGATTTCGAAATTAACAGTGGGCATCCTGTCATCTTGAGCTTTACAAGTCTGTATAACTACAGATGCTTGCTTCTTATATATTTCTATTTGCAAGCATGTATATTATTATAAGCAGGGTAGGTATAAAATTAGGGTTCCAACTTGCATCCATCTAAAAAAATTAATTTAAATACAAAAAAATCGTAATTTTCAAACAAAAGTGTTCGGCCGGCCCGGCAATTTGTATGAAAATGTCGATTTTTTCTTCGAGTTTCAAGCATCGGTCCCATAGGCAAAGTGGTTCATATTGACAGTCGGAGTTGCTCCTACAAGGATCGGATGGGGTTTTTGTTACATATTGTAGATATTACAGTAAAGCCACATAATTAATGTTAGTACTTCGTGAAGAACGGAATTTCCTAAGGTCCCGTGCAATATGCGTCCCCGTTCTCCGTCCTTGCATTTCTCCCCCGTTCGCGCCTTGTGGAGGGTGTTGAGCGGGCTGCGGTTATATTCATTCTGTGGTAAAGCAGATACCACAAAATTAATATAACCTTCTTTCTTCTCTTACGAAGCGATGTGTCTTGCGACAAATTCTACGCGATGGCGGAAAAAGCGTTGATTTACACATTAAACCTCAGACCAGGGATCAACTGCAAACACTCTTATTGCTGCGATATAGTATTACTAAAAATTATATAATTACTATCGTAACAGATACCCAACGCCATAGAGCTATTCGAAAGCCCGAAAGTAGGCAAAACGGTTGCGTGCCTGCCACACAGAGATGGCAGCACACACGATTAGCATAAAAGTGTTGAATATGCTTTAAAAATATCTATTGCGTTTCTTATATATAAGTTATATTTCGTTAATTAGAGTACTACTTTATTTATATAATAGTAATAAAATATTCAATGTTTTGATAGACACTTATAGTGCCATCTGGTGACAAGAAAAAGAGTTTATTATGTTTATAAGGCGATGGGTAAGCATAGTATTACTATTAATCCAATGCAAACAATTTAGGTACTAACGTGTATTATAATATCGACTATAAGAACGATCATTGTACCTCTGTGGCGTTCTAATTGGGTAACTTAATAGTTACCCTTTTAAACATGAATAAATCTGAAACCTCCAAATTTTGGCCTTTTCAATTTCAGCCCGTTCTCTATTAGGCAGTTTGAATCTCCTCTGTTCGAATGTGACCACTATTGGAATAACTTAAATCCAGTTTGTTTGAGTGTTAACTTGAAACGTGTGACATTTGATATTCGGATTTAGCTTACAAATGATGACATGGGGCGGAAAGTTTGGCCTGGCTGTATTTAATTCGAATGTACATTTTGAATGGCTATTCGAGGGTTAAATGTCGTTTTAATGAAATAAAATACTTCCATTTACAATATATTTTATCATGTATAAAAAGGTTGTTACAAAATGCGCTTATGCGGACTTTAGTGGTCAAAGCGTTCACCTTGTGATCCGGAGGACGTGTGTTCGAATCCCACTGGGTAGCAACTTTGTGCAAATTTGTTTTCGCTGCCAGTCTGGTTACGCTATTGCAAAGAAAGATGATTCCGTTTGGCACATATAAACTGTGGGTCCCGAATGCTGTCTAGCATTAGGTCTACCCGTTGAGTTGCGGAGGTCAGACGGCAGTCGTTCCGTGTAAAAACCAGTAACCTCCCTTTTCAAATCACCTACCTACTCAGGTTAGGTAGCGGACCCGGGCTTCGCTTGAATGTAACCGGGAAAACGCTCGGATGATGATGACTATGTGATGGAACCCTTACTTATGTATATAATATACATAAGTAATACACCCGCGCCTACTGCAGGAGTTCCAAATCACGTGAGCTATGATCGTCTATTTAAAATCTTGAGTACAGTACATTATCAGATACCCCAAGCTGTTCACTCTACTCTGAATTTATTTTAAAAGCCTAAAATGAGGATATCGATACTAGATATTATTTATTACGTAATTTACTCCCTTATTGAAATAGTCGTATTACAGAATTGTTCTTTGTAGCTGTTATGGTTTATATCATTCAAATAATTGACTTCATAAAGCGAAGGAATAAACGCCATTCCTGAAAAATCAGGCGGATCGATCCATATTTGTAATCAGTTAGGTCATAGGTTTGCTATAGCTTAATTATATGTGGTAATGTCGTACAAAGTACGATAACAGGCGTTGAGAGTCTTGGATATTTGGTTAACCAATGTAATTTTATAAATTCGCTTACGCGAAACAGGTATGTAGATGTTGGTCGCGATAAAATCGCGAAGAGCTCTTATAATAATAGTATTTTCACAAGACTCTAATTATTTCGAGTAAACTCGATACATCTTGGCGATACAAAGTCAATATATCTGGTTTGCTGTGTTGCGAGGAATGAGATATTATATCGTCATGGACAGCAGGTTTCCTCTTTAGGAGAAAGATGTCACGGTTTGACACCTTTTGCACTAACATGCATAAGAAACATATATAGTTTTGGTTAATAAGTCCACTTCCAGCGAAAGTATGTCTGTTTGGCCACTCGGTCACTCAGGCATAATTTTGCCAACCCTTAATAGCCTCGGAAGAACCAAATTTCCCGATGAAATTTGATAATTCTTACCACTTATTAACCTTTTCGCGACTCTAATATTACTATGTAGGAAGGCAATCAAGATCTAAATGATCTTGAGCCAAACAAAACAAAACAATCCTACCCGGCTATCCTAACAAAGAGTCCTAATCCTATCTGCTCTGTAATTACCAGAGCTTCCACGTAAATTCTATTCTTTTACTTATTTTCTAGTTTAACATGCTCGCAACGGTTGGCGTGTCAAGATCCTGAGAGCAAATATATTTGAGACGTTAATTTAGATCATAAGTTCTATACCTAACTTCTAACCTTCTAACCTTTCTCTGGTGAATAGATGTTTGATATACTAGTTACCATATATCTCTATAACCTCAATACACATAACTATCAAATATCATAATCTGATAACCTTTAGATATTCACTATTTTGACTAAATTGATCGGATCCGATATCTTTCAATTATATAGATCTAAGGTAATAAATGGAACATATGTGACTCTCAATTGACAGCAACAATGATAATACTACATTTAACCCAACTATAGAAATTCAAGTAATCTTCGATATATATATCATCTTTCCCTTTTATCGTATCTATCTTTAGCAGATTTATTAATTTAACCGTAAGCAAAACCTCACTATATTCCGATAACGAACCTAATCACGAACCTACGTCTAAACCGATCTAAGAGCAGCCGCAACCGCTTGCCTAACCTAAGTCTAGTCTAATGTAAGACCTAGTGTGAACCTAGGGTCTGTTATTAGCCACCACGCTCATAACAGTTGTGTGAGAAGTTAAACGTGTGTGTGTGTAAAGCGACTTGTGTAGGATATGCAAATAAGAACTAATCTAGGGATATATTAGGATAAGGTCAACCCTCTGTAAACCTACAGGTTGACCTAGGATACCTAGGTGAAAGGAAATCAGGTAGACCCGGAGCGCCTGAATGCCAGTCTCAGCACCCAGTATAAATTACCTATTCAGTACTTATCTAACGCTCCAGCGGAAATTTGGGGTTTGTGAGAAAGGTAAAGATAAAATAAAAAGGAAGTCTAGAATTCTAGACCCGTCACTTCACAGTAATTTACCCGAACACAAAGCAACGAGCTCAAATCGGTGAATGAAATTTATAACACAAAATTACACACACTCGATTTTAAACTCGAAACTTGTATGTCAGGCAAAGGACGCGAAAGGACTGATCCCCTTTCTTGCCTCGCGTTTGGTTTTATTAGCTTCGTCTGACCCTCGAATCTTGACGCGACACCAAGCCTACTAACTAGCATGCAACAAAAAAATATTGCATCCCCATTTGCCTTTACATGCATTCAATAGCGTCGCTTTCTAAGATAACTTAATATATTTACATTCACATAGAGATCTTCCGCAATCGTCATTCTATCGAATAATATGACATATTTATAATTTATTTAATTGATGAATGTAACACGATATATGAATCAACTGTATCTTGTGATTCCATGTGTACCTATAGTATATAAGTAAATAGACGCAACCTCACCCTTGTATATATTTGAATGTACAATTATAAATATGTCTATGTATAGGATTCGATTTTTCAGGAAGTATCTAAGCATTAGTACTACCCGACCTCTGTCCGTGTAATCAGCGAAAATTTAGACCAGATAAGCCGATCTAAAGATATGACAGAGTATAAACTCGCATTTACACAACACGGCGTAAATATAAACCATGTAATATTGCATAATTACATTTATTTATCACGCAAAATTTCACCAAGTCCAAACAGCTGTGCAGCTCCGCAAACATTCCAAACTTTTTTTTTTTTTCAAATCCTCATAACGCCCTCGCCTTCGCAAAAAAAATCTTAGGTACACAACTAACCATCTTTATGATCGTGTGATCGTTTCTACATGTCTTATGTGACCACTACAGACCCCCCCCAGACTTGTGACCATGTTTGTTTTTCAAGCATGAAGCAAGTCTCAGTTTTAAAAAATAATCGCCAATTAACTTTATGTTTCCATTTCGAATTAATTACATTCAGTGATTACTACTTTTCAGACAACCTATTATTTAGTTGGTTCAGAATAATTATCCATTGCCTAACTCACTCGCTTAAGTCTATCTTATTCATTTATAATTAATTTATTTTTATTACTTTTTATTTTTTTTCTAATAATGTGAACCGTACATATTAATGCTGTTATTTGATAACTAAATAAATCAACTAATTAAGGTCAATCACATCTAACCTATTTCTACAACCTATAAATCTCTTTATCTAAACTTCCAAGTATACTAAACAATCGTTAACTCATTACATAAGTTACATTAAACTTACAAGATCATATTTAGTTTTTATCTACACATGTTGCACCAGCTCAATTCATCGCTCCTATCTTCTGACCAGGTCCCATATAATATCTATCTATATTTACAGTGTTATAATTTCCTAACACCCTATTTGTAATCGGATCCATAAGCGTATAACAATTGGGATACGGTATCTTTGTAATCATAAAGGGTCCTTTGTATAATAACGAAAATTTTCGTGAAACTTTATGTTTCCCATCAGAACGAACGAACGTTTTAACTTTAACGTAATCTCCAATTCGATACACTTCTAATTTACATCTTTTTTTATCAGTCTGTTTTATGCGTCGCTCGCTCGCTATTTTACTATTTGAAATGGCCCTAGCTTGCATCTCTCTTGTGTCTTGTTCTCTCAACTTGTCTACCCACAACGGTTCTAATATTTTATCTGTCGACAATGGTTCACGTTTTCCGAATGCTAATTCATTCGGCGCAAAACCTGTTGAACTATGATTGACATTGTTATAACATGATTCTATCTCTGATAAAATATCCACCCATCCTTTATTATTCTGATTACAATATGTCCTTATCAATCTTCCAAGCTCACGATTAACCCTTTCTACAGAATTGGAATACGGACAATAAACAGAAGTATGTGTGACTCGAACACCAAGTTCTCTCAATCCATTTTCCCAAACTCTAGATGTGAATTGAGGTCCGTTATCCGTAATGATAATTTTAATAGGTATTTCGTTATGAAATTTTCTTGTGCACGCGAATACCGCCCGACCAGTGGCTTTACGCATCGGATATAACCTAATAACTTTACTGTACACATCCTGCATTACATATATATATTGACAACCAAATTTCCCTACTGGTAAAGGTCCGTACAAATCGGCAAACACCTTTTCGCCTAAATTTTCCGCCAAAACTGAATTACAAGGACCAACAGTGTTTATACTACAAGGTTTAACCTTCTGACAGACGTCACAACTCTTTACCACCGTGTTAACTATCTTACTCATATTCGGAGAATAATACCTGTCTTTTATAAATGCTAATATTTTATATCTACCATAATGTCCAATCTCTTCATGTATATGCGAAATCAATTCTTCCCGGAGTCGTAATGGAATGACTAATAAATTGATATCACGTTTCGGAACCAAGAAATATATTGTATTATTAATTTATTTGTAATAAAAAAAACCGTATTGTATATTGGATTCTATAATCCCGCCTTTAATACAACCTATAATCTCACTTAATAACTCGTCTTCGTTTTGCAATTTTGAAATATCTCGCAAATTTAAAATTATACTATCGTGATTTGTCGCTTTAAACCAATAAATAGGTGGTTGGTTTGCTCTGATAGTATTTTCTCCCTCACATCCAGATATATGTCTGCTCAATGTGTCTGCAATTTTACTATCTATGCCAGGTACGTATTGTATAGTGTAATCAAATCGATCCAAGAACATAATCCACCTTGTTACGCGAGCTCCCAACAGAGTTCACGATTTGATGAACGTTAAGCTCTTATGATCCGTTTTAATCCTTAACACCCTGTAAATATATTTCAAACTTCCTTACCGCGTAAATAATTGCATACATTTTTATTTTTGTTCAGATACCGACCATCTTAAATGACCCGACTTATTTTTTTGGTTAACATATGCCCCGATCCCAAACTGCCCTAGCGTCAGTTTGTACAAAAAATGATAACGTGAAATATGGCTGCACTTTAGTACAACACTTGGTACAAAAGCTTTCTTTATCTCACCAAAAGTTGTCTGAGCCAATAAATTCCACTTCAAACTTGACATTGGCTCGCAATAAATTGTGCAACGGTCGAACAAGTGTCCCATAATTTTTTTGTAAACATCCTAAAATAATTTACAAATCCCAAGAATGCCCGCAAGTGCTTAACGTTTTTTTGGAATAGAATATTCTCGAACTGACTTCATCTTGTCGAGGTCCAACGCCATAAGTTGACAACACATGTCCCAAGAGCTTGACCTTTTTTTTCAGCGATACCACATTTTTTTTTAAGGATACCGTGAAACCTGCCGTTCGCAATTTATTCAAAACCGTATCTATTTGTAGAATATGCTCGTCAAAATGGCTAACTGAATAAAACCGAACTCTAAAATCAGGTCTTTAGGTAACTTGTTAAGCACTAAAGTCGGAGTGTATATTATACATTCTCCAGTCTTAAATGGCAAAGAAACTAATTTACCTAACTTATCTCTGCTTGCGCCTAAAGCGCCCGTAGCTCTAATGCTAGGAATAGGGATTTCAGCTTGCTTTCCTAACAATCTACATATTATCCGTGATCTATGTCGGCTTGACTGATTCACTTGTAACTCATTGCTGAAATATACGGAATATCCGTTTGTTTAGTGAGTCAATAATTGAACAAAGTCATTTACTCCCACTTCAGCATTTAAATTACATAAATCATACAAATTATGATTTCTTTGTGAATCACTAATCGTCCTTCCACACCTTTATAAGTAATTTAGCCCGAAGTCCCGGTCGCGCTCGACTGCAAGTTATTTGAAATAATCTCATTATTTCCTTGCTGTGAAGATGGTTTATCTTCTGACGCTGGCTGAAACGCTATAGCCTTAAAACCTGGCCGCTGCGTTCTTGCATATCCACGAAAAGAACCACGACCTCGGAATTGTTGACTATTACGATTCGTTGAGTTATCATACCGTATGGTATTTACTCTCAATGTTCTGTTCTGAGTTCTCATATATTGTCCTCTATTATCGTTCGAGTTATGTGTAACACTGCTAAACCCGGGTTTGGCCTCTTTTACAAGCGGCCTTTCAACATTCCTTTCTAACTGACGTAAGAACTCCATAGCACTTCGTATAGTCATGGTCTCACTTTTCGTAAAGTAAGCGATTTGTATTTCTCTAGGCATCTGCCTGAATATAGTGTTCACCCGTTCACCTTCCGTAAATGGTATAGACAACCCATAAATACTATTCAGCTGTGCAGCAAAATATTCTTCTAAGCTTTGACCCTTCTTAGAATCGTACTTCGCCGTTATAAACCTCTGCTTTATCATTTCCTGCTCACTACTCCCCCAAAATACCTGAATGAAATCATTCTCAAAATCTGTAAACGTACGCCAGCTTCCTCGGTAAATGTTCATTCTACTTTTAGCGTTACCCGTTAAGCTATCGATAGCCCACGCAAGTGCTCTGCTGCTATCACCCGATACCTTAATATAATTCTTTAAATCTCGTAAGAATTCCATCGGATTAACAGAACTTCGGCCATCGAAAGTTGGTAACTTTTGTGTTAACTTTACTATACAAGTAGAACGTTCATTGGTTTCTATTCTCTCTAAAGCCTGCGAAGGTCCCGCTACCTCGCTTGAAGATGTACTGGCTTTCACAATATTGTCCAATCTACGCATAATCGTAGTTAATAATTCAGTTATTTGTCCCGGTGTTTTACTTCCTATATTTCCAATATTTGATTCTTCCGCCTGTGTCCTACGAGTCGAAATACGATTCGAATGCCTACCACGAACCATAGTTAAAACTTAATTAATTAAATTATTAAAGAAACTAATTATCCTATACGTAATCGCCTACGACTTTCACTACGAGACTCTACGAAACGCTACAAAGGTCTACGCACCTGACTACCTGCGCAACGACCCTATCTATTGTTCAATTGCCCGAACTGCTAACAATGCTTTTGTAAACAATGCAATTTTCTTTCAATGCTGCTGTTTTCTTTAAGTAAATGGATAATTATTCTGAGACTCAATAATTTGTTTTATATTTCTACGTTGTGTATTTAAATTATATAACCCAATAAGCCTGAGTTCTTTTGAATAGTTCTGCTGTATATGAGATATACAAACAAGATACTATCCACGGTCTACGGCACCAATTCTGTGATGGAACCCTTACTTATGTATATAATATACATAAGTAATACACCCGCGCCTACTGCAGGAGTTCCAAATCACGTGAGCTATGATCGTCTATTTAAAATCTTGAGTACAGTACATTATCAGATACCCCAAGCTGTTCACTCTACTCTGAATTTATTTTAAAAGCCTAAAATGAGGATATCGATACTAGATATTATTTATTACGTAATTTACTCCCTTATTGAAATAGTCGTATTACAGAATTGTTCTTTGTAGCTGTTATGGTTTATATCATTCAAATAATTGACTTCATAAAGCGAAGGAATAAACGCCATTCCTGAAAAATCAGGCGGATCGATCCATATTTGTAATCAGTTAGGTCATAGGTTTGCTATAGCTTAATTATATGTGGTAATGTCGTACAAAGTACGATAACAGGCGTTGAGAGTCTTGGATATTTGGTTAACCAATGTAATTTTATAAATTCGCTTACGCGAAACAGGTATGTAGATGTTGGTCGCGATAAAATCGCGAAGAGCTCTTATAATAATAGTATTTTCACAAGACTCTAATTATTTCGAGTAAACTCGATACATCTTGGCGATACAAAGTCAATATATCTGGTTTGCTGTGTTGCGAGGAATGAGATATTATATCGTCATGGACAGCAGGTTTCCTCTTTAGGAGAAAGATGTCACGGTTTGACACCTTTTGCACTAACATGCATAAGAAACATATATAGTTTTGGTTAATAAGTCCACTTCCAGCGAAAGTATGTCTGTTTGGCCACTCGGTCACTCAGGCATAATTTTGCCAACCCTTAATAGCCTCGGAAGAACCAAATTTCCCGATGAAATTTGATAATTCTTACCACTTATTAACCTTTTCGCGACTCTAATATTACTATGTAGGAAGGCAATCAAGATCTAAATGATCTTGAGCCAAACAAAACAAAACAATCCTACCCGGCTATCCTAACAAAGAGTCCTAATCCTATCTGCTCTGTAATTACCAGAGCTTCCACGTAAATTCTATTCTTTTACTTATTTTCTAGTTTAACATGCTCGCAACGGTTGGCGTGTCAAGATCCTGAGAGCAAATATATTTGAGACGTTAATTTAGATCATAAGTTCTATACCTAACTTCTAACCTTCTAACCTTTCTCTGGTGAATAGATGTTTGATATACTAGTTACCATATATCTCTATAACCTCAATACACATAACTATCAAATATCATAATCTGATAACCTTTAGATATTCACTATTTTGACTAAATTGATCGGATCCGATATCTTTCAATTATATAGATCTAAGGTAATAAATGGAACATATGTGACTCTCAATTGACAGCAACAATGATAATACTACATTTAACCCAACTATAGAAATTCAAGTAATCTTCGATATATATATCATCTTTCCCTTTTATCGTATCTATCTTTAGCAGATTTATTAATTTAACCGTAAGCAAAACCTCACTATATTCCGATAACGAACCTAATCACGAACCTACGTCTAAACCGATCTAAGAGCAGCCGCAACCGCTTGCCTAACCTAAGTCTAGTCTAATGTAAGACCTAGTGTGAACCTAGGGTCTGTTATTAGCCACCACGCTCATAACAGTTGTGTGAGAAGTTAAACGTGTGTGTGTGTAAAGCGACTTGTGTAGGATATGCAAATAAGAACTAATCTAGGGATATATTAGGATAAGGTCAACCCTCTGTAAACCTACAGGTTGACCTAGGATACCTAGGTGAAAGGAAATCAGGTAGACCCGGAGCGCCTGAATGCCAGTCTCAGCACCCAGTATAAATTACCTATTCAGTACTTATCTAACGCTCCAGCGGAAATTTGGGGTTTGTGAGAAAGGTAAAGATAAAATAAAAAGGAAGTCTAGAATTCTAGACCCGTCACTTCACAGTAATTTACCCGAACACAAAGCAACGAGCTCAAATCGGTGAATGAAATTTATAACACAAAATTACACACACTCGATTTTAAACTCGAAACTTGTATGTCAGGCAAAGGACGCGAAAGGACTGATCCCCTTTCTTGCCTCGCGTTTGGTTTTATTAGCTTCGTCTGACCCTCGAATCTTGACGCGACACCAAGCCTACTAACTAGCATGCAACAAAAAAATATTGCATCCCCATTTGCCTTTACATGCATTCAATAGCGTCGCTTTCTAAGATAACTTAATATATTTACATTCACATAGAGATCTTCCGCAATCGTCATTCTATCGAATAATATGACATATTTATAATTTATTTAATTGATGAATGTAACACGATATATGAATCAACTGTATCTTGTGATTCCATGTGTACCTATAGTATATAAGTAAATAGACGCAACCTCACCCTTGTATATATTTGAATGTACAATTATAAATATGTCTATGTATAGAATTCGATTTTTCAGGAAGTATCTAAGCATTAGTACTACCCGACCTCTGTCCGTGTAATCAGCGAAAATTTAGACCAGATAAGCCGATCTAAAGATATGACAGAGTATAAACTCGCATTTACACAACACGGCGTAAATATAAACCATGTAATATTGCATAATTACATTTATTTATCACGCAAAATTTCACCAAGTCCAAACAGCTGTGCAGCTCCGCAAACATTCCAAACTTTTTTTTTTTTTCAAATCCTCATAACGCCCTCGCCTTCGCAAAAAAAATCTTAGGTACACAACTAACCATCTTTATGATCGTGTGATCGTTTCTACATGTCTTATGTGACCACTACAACTACCATAGTGCCAGAGAGTATGTCAATGAGGGTTATTCGTTGCATCGCCTACGACAAAATTTCTAAAGATTCTCCATACCCATTCTTTTGATCCGATTTAATAAACGAAAGAACACGGAATTAGAGATGCAATTGGTTTATCTTTTCTCGATTTATATTGTCTATGCCATCGTATATTTTAATATGTTGTTGACACGAGAAGGAGATTCCGATAAAGTCGGCAAAAAGTTGTCGCTTCAAGTTAATGTTGCATGGCTCAGCTAGCCGCTGCAGACTACGGGACATTAACCAACCATTTATCTTATTTATTTCGGTTGCTGATATGTTTTTATTTAAGTAGTTTTCGCTAGAGACGAATAATCTGTCTATGACCCAAGTGTTCACCTAATAGCGTGGTTTATTATACAGGGATTTTTACCTCTAACTAATGATTTGTGAATTTTTTCGTGGTGAAGTACTTAGCTACTTTCTAAAAAAAGGAATTAAAAATCTATGAAAAAATTTCGTCCTCCGATTTCGATTTGTATAGGAAGCTGATTTTTTTTGTTGTTTTCTAGTTGTTTTTATATCACTGACAGGAAAACAAATCTGTAGGACAGCACTTGCTTTAAAAATTTGGCTGGTGGTTAAAATACTTAACCTGTATATCAAAATATATTTTATGTTTTTACTTACCATACAAACTCGGATCAACTTATCGATAAACTTGCATAGAAGCCAAAAAACTCTTATTTCGGTAGAAAGTTGTTCAGTATCGTAATCTGAATGTGGCATTAAAAAAGTTTCACTATATTTTATTAGGCCTTGTATACCTACGAATATAGAGAATATACATTGGAACAAAATTTTTGATATTTATGAAAGCATTGGCTAAAGAAATTTTAATTTCTACATGGAGCATGAAGGCCGAGTTGGGCAAAAACTACTTTCCAAATGAGTTTGTAACATACCTGACACTTTTCGTGTAATCTACTTACACTGACGGAGTGGAACGATAGTTAGACATTATAACACTTTGCCTAATTATTGTTCTGTATAACAAAGTCCTAACTTTTTGCGGCTTAGGTAAATAGGTCATATTCATAACTTATAATGGATTTTCTTTTATTTTTACATGATAATTGATAGTAAAAGATTCATGTATCGCAGGGAGAAACACGTTATGACGTTCTTACAAGGTTTTAGTACCTTTGTAATTTGAAACGTTCATATTATTTGTGTGTACGAGTAAGTATTCTATATTTAAGTACATATAATTAAGTTTGATGATAGTGAGGTATAAATGATGAAATTGGAAAAATCACTACAATTTTCTTTTAACAAATTATTATTTCAGTACTAATTCAACGGACAGACCCCTATATATATGCCCCTCGAGATTGCGTCAGTTAGTATATTGATAAGATTATCTTTGATCTTAATGTTTTTGATGCAGCCGACGAAGCCCTGTCTTATTTGGGTTCCCCTGACAGTTTGTATATCACGCTCATGGCCTCCGATGTAGAGCCCATACTTGGTGTCAGTGGAAGTGGATCTTCCCGTGCCCGCGTCTGAAAAGTGGCCGTCTACTCCCACAGTCACCACATGGAAGGATTTTATAACTGCAATAAAGAAAGATCAAGTGATAATTTATTTTGAGAAAATTTTAGAAAACGGAGGTACCGTTTTCCTACCTTTTAACCGCAAGATGAGGTTGTACAATATAAGTGACTTTATAATCTTCCATAAAAAAAAACAAACAAAGATTGCTAAAATATGAAAAAATAATGGTGACGGATTGATTTTGCCCCATGTGAGTAAGGCTTTATTAGCCTGGTCTATGGAAATGTCCGAATGAATCTTTTCATGACAGACGGGAACTTCAAAAGCTCTCAGATGACGCCAGATCAAGATTTATTTTAGGGGAGTTGGAAAGGCAAGCAGATGGTGCTCAGTTAGCTAGAATTAAAGCTTTAACTCAACGTGCCATCGCCATCTATGGGGACACTCTTAGACAATGATTCTCTGAGGGTGGCTGTGGCGTTAAGATAAGACTGTGCAGTATGTGAGCCGCATTGGTGCATCTGTGGGGGAACAGTTGCCGCGATTGTACATCATGCACTTGGTTGTGTACGATGTGCTGGACGTTTGTCGCGCCAACACACAATTAATGATATAATACGTCGAGCAATAATATCCGCTAATATTCCTTGCCAATTAGAGCCTCTAGGTCTCTTATGGACGGATGGCCAAAACCCGATAGACTGAATTTGATTCCGTGGCAGAGAGGACGGAGTCTGTTGTGCGCAGCATGGCACCGTAGATAAACTTATAAAAGTTTATCTACGGTGTGTGCCGCGCGAGTCTAGTACTACTACGTTTGATCGATAAATGGTGTCACCAGTGCCATCCTACGGGGACAGTCATAGGTATAAGAAACAAATCAAGGAGAAAGTGAGCTTGATGTCGTATCAAGATGTCAAAAGGCCGGGTAAATAACTCTACTACTAAGAGCACCGGGATCCTCACCTTGAATAGTATGCCATTTCCCATCACACAAAGACTTATTTCCGAGGACATAGCTGGTCTGAAAGGGACCCTTGCCATTCTCCACTTTCACTACGACTTCGTTCTCCAGCATTTCTACAATGAGGTAGTCTTTCTTTCCATGCACACTCAACAGCAGACCCGTGCAGTTCTGTGGCTTCACTTCCATGCTTATGGCGATTTCTCGGCCAACTCGGAAGCGATTCACCACCTGAAAAATATTTATATATTACATTTTTCCCCCGTTTACATCAAATCCACCTGATGCGAAACTTCCACCGAGTGTTGATATCCCCTGGGCTCTCAAGAAGTCTTAAAACAGGCTTCGAGCCGGTGTTGGGAGATGAATCGAGGACTGAGTCAAGTGGGGTATCTCAAAAAACGACCATTGTGATTGTCGAGTTGTTCAAACCATGACATGTCCCAATCACCACCTGTCATGCGCCAACTACCCAAGTGCCCAATTTCTTGTAAATTAGACGACTTGAATATCAGGGGAGTAAGTGTGATCCAAAACCCTATTAAAAGCCATTCCGACTAGCTAAAAAGGCAGGATATTTTTACCAGTGCTTTTTTTTCATCAAGTCCAATAAGTCAATTTGAAAGCCTTGTCACGAGGCACATGCTAGTCATAGGACCAGCAGGACGCTAACGCTGTTTTTTAACGTTTGAACTTTGAACTTCATGAGTTGAGGACTGAAACGATAACGATATACTTAAACATACCTTAAGATAGCTGCTATTGTTGCCCTTAGGTGGCTCGAAGTACAGTCCATCCTCAACATTGTCGATGCAGCGCAGAGCGGTCACTCGTTGCAGTTCAGCTGAAACATGCTGTCCGTTTGACTGCAGACTTCGGAGGCAACCATGGAATGGTTGGTAGAAACCCTGGAGGAGTAGATATTAGAATACAGTATAGATATGGCAGGTATAAATATATTAAGTACATTTGTTACATAGCAGAGAGATCTAGAGAAAAATCCGGAAAAGTGGGAGTTAAATTCGTTCACCGAGGCTTCCGTACCATTGTATAAACTGACTTACCTTCCATACCTTTTGTATCCGTATGAATTGATATTGATTTGATGTTAAATGGAATTGCCTATTTGCATAGACTTCTTATAGGTTTTCTGCTAACTCTATTAACTAACTTTAAAAAGAAGAGTGAGTGCTCCATCAGTTATGGTAGCAAAATGCGTCAACAAAAAAGACATCACTTGCATGTTGTTTGCTATTTCAGGTAAAACAATATGTTGAGACCATCACAGTGGTATTAGAAACGAGTATATAATGTCTGTTTTAATGTTCTATGAATACTAACCACGCTTTCATTATAGCGAGCTGTGACTTTCTTCAGTCCGCCGAAATAGAATGGCTGCGTTAGCACTTTCTGGCTGTTGCACGTTACATTGCTTTCACCAACACTCTGGTTGTCTACATTAACTTCGATATAGCCTTTAATGGCGACCACCCGCATCTGGTGCCATAGATTATCGTTATAGGTCTGATTGGAAGAAACTCTAGCTGTCTGCTCGCCACAGTTGAAAGCGACATGAAGCTGGAAAATGACAAAGAGTTTTGTGTTAAACAGTTAAGTGGACAAGGTTATTTCGGTTAATTGTGATGAGCTCAATAAACACAGCCTAAAGTCGCAAAACCCAAAAGCTACTCTTAGCGTGATGTTGGAAAAAGAAATCAAAATAGTGAACGGTTGCTAGCTGTAAAGCCTTTTAACATGATTCAGACATCAATTCGCCCATTCCCTCAGTCGACTTTAACGATCTACGAGGATTTTTTTCCCAGACAAGCATGAAGGCCTATTCACGAGTTGTTCTCTGAATGTTGACTTCCACTAATATCCAGTTTGCAATGTGTTTAGTATTCGATAGTCAAATAACGCTCTTACTCACCACCGCATCTTTCATATACAAGGCTAGGAATTGATCAGGCTGGCTATCAGCCTCCGCGTAGAAGATGAGTCCGCCATGTTTGTCGAAGGTGCGGAAGTGAATGGTCAGGTCATACCCGCCGGATTGGCTGGCGAGCAGGTTGCTGTATTCGATTCGGCTACCTTGTCGAGTTCCTGTAATTTTTCTTAAGTAGATTAGTACGTTAAGATACTTCAAAACTTGAGAGTTTTACACCGATAGCAATTTTTTAAGATTCAGAATGCAATAAAGTCGTTTGTGACGGCAAAGTAGAACGGGTGGGGTGGTGGCAAGTGTCTTTGTTTGTAATAACTTTATCGAAATACCAGAGATATGTCTCCTCCGCGTCCCTTTCATACAAAATGTATAGAAGAGTTGCGCCGAAGAGACATATTTCTGCGTCTTATGTGTTTTCTGTATCTCTAGCGACTTAGTGAGGTGAAGATAACAGAGAATGGAGAGCAGCGTACAATGCGACACAAATAAGTTGAACAAAAATGGAGGACTTCAAAGCATTTTTGTACAAATTCCTGACACGTAAATTGAACCAAATTGGCAGTTGTTTGCGGATTATTTGTACCTGCACCGATTACCGCCATTTTGGTTCAACCTACGTGCCAGGAATTTATACAAAAATGCTTTGCCTAGCCTTCCTAATCCTAACTAATATAATAATGTGAAAGTGAGTTTGTATATTTGTTTATAACCACTTCACGCTTCAACAACTGAATCTATAGATGAATTTTGGTATGGATATAGTTTGAGACACAAGGAAGGACATAGGATAGTTTTTATTCCGAAATTCCCACGAGGCGTAAGTCTCAAGAAAGAAGTAAGGGCGTTGATTTCAGCTGGGCATCATGAAGGCAGTCATCAAACTATGTTAGACGCCTTTGAAAAATATGACACCAGTTTTATCTTAAAAACACACACAAAAAGCGACGAATGATTGCAGGCTGGAAAAATAATAAAGAGGGATCTACTTACCGAAGCGGTATCCTTCTTGTGGGTCGCCACCACTAGTGTCGTGTGTCAAAGCATGGCTTGCCTCGGGCTGCGTCGATGGAGGCAACGTCGGTAACATTGTAGTCATTACCTCTTGACCATCTGTTGTAAATACAAGTTTATTTGCCAGAAAAATCAAAAAAATAACCCCAGTGACACAATCTAGTGATGAATG
Organism: Acrobasis suavella; assembly: GCA_943193695.1. Classification (NCBI taxonomy): domain Eukaryota; kingdom Metazoa; phylum Arthropoda; class Insecta; order Lepidoptera; family Pyralidae; genus Acrobasis; species Acrobasis suavella. The sequence goes on from OW971935.1 coordinate 7,196,011, forward strand.
GCGGAACTTCCAACCGATGTTAAGTGAAATTGATATCTGTAGCTTTACATTATTAGCCAGGTTTATTAAACCCAATACTACCTAGAGTGTCAAGCGTTAACCCCTAATAACTTTTAACCTGATTGAACCGATTTTCTCAAACATAACTCTAAGAACCATCGCAAGGGAATAGCTTTCACATAAAAGACCGCTTCTAAATTGGTCCATCCAATCGAGAACTACGATGCCACAGACAGACAGACATTAGCGTCAAACTTATAACACCCCTCTTTTTGTCGGGAGTTAGAAATAGACCCTTAATATATAGGGATACCTGAATTTTCCGGGGTCCAGTGCTGCCCCAATTTGAAATAAATCATTTAATAGAAAACGGAAACATCATTTAAAATTTTGTCTTGACCAGGCTCTAGATATCCCTTCAAACTATTTTATAAACTACTGTTTACTGTTTAAAGTGAGGACGGGAAGCTTTTCTACGCACAATTGCGAAAATCGGCCACTTTTGCTAAAAACGGCCACTTTTGGTAGTTCATGAAATAGTTTGAAGGGTTATCTAGAGCCTGGTCAAGATAAAATTATATCTCCGTTTCCTTTTAAATGATTTAATTCAAATGGGGGCAGCACTGGACCCCGAAAAATTCAGGTAGACCCTTTATATATTTTGCGATCTCAAATACGGTACGCTTCAAAAATGGAGTCATATTTTTTCATACAACTAGTATGAAAAATTAAGACTCCATTTTGGAAGCCTGACTGTACATCTTCTTTATCTTAATGCGTCCCCGATTGCATCCTCAGCTGTGTTACATCGGAACACGGGATGCGCATTCCGCTTTTTTTCCCAAATATAATATTATGCATGCAAATGGTTACCAAAGAATGCTGAAGACCATCTCGAGGATCGAGGAAATCTGAAGTACAGTCAGGCTTCAAACAAGGAGTCATAATTTCTCATACAATTAGTATAAGAGATTAAGACTCCAGTTTTGAAGCGTACTGTACATATACATATTAACAAATATATTTACTTAGATATACGTATGTGTTTATAATACAAAGTAATGCCAATCAAGAATTTTTGAAAATTCTGAATTTCATGTTTGGTCTTCTTTGTTTTCGAGATAATAATTCTCTCAATAAACTCATTTGCAAGCATTACGAGTACATGTCAACATTGTATTAAATTAAAAGTTTTTATGAATTAAAAGACAATAATAATGACAAAGCCCTTCTGGCGAGTAGGCGACCAATATTGTGAAAATTTGTTTCTTTCTATGTTTCTTCTCAGCAGTCGTCGTTGCAAAACGGTGATATAGGTTTTTTTAAATAAATTTTAATATACATTACTCGTAATGTAAAACGCCGGACACACTGAAAATACATAAGACGTGGACGGGGCGCAGACATATGTCTCCTCCGCGTAGTTTTTATACAAAATGTATAGAGGCGTCGCGATGCAGAACACACAGAAAGTTCATGTAAAAGTCTAATTACTGAATTAATATTTGAATTTTTAATATTTTTTTTTTTGGCATTATTGGGAAGCGCTTTCGCTTCGAACGAAAATGATAAATTATAACCTTTTCAGCAAAAAAAGATGCATATCGAACTGTAAAAAGGATATTTTCAATGAAAAATTAACAAAATCTCACCACAGGTACAGCTACAGGCACAGGTAACATAGTCATAGTGTAAAGCAATCATTAATAATAAAAATTGTACACTCGATATCACGGTCATTTTCAGTTTTTAAAAATTCCACGTCTATAATACAACTACTTTAAGTAATGTAAGGAAACATTCTGATTGTCCCTATTTATAATACTTGTATGTAGAGAATGCAATACCGAGATACCGGAATCCTGAAATACCGGAATGCCGCATGCAATACGCGGGACTAATCCCGCTCGCAAATTCGAAATCGCGGGATTTGCGGGATTAACGAGAAATAAAATACTGATGTTATGATTACTAAAGGTTTGCACGCACGTGCATTTAAAATTAAAAGTAAAATGGATACTAAATTTAAAGATGAGCCGTCCAGGCCACCAGATGAAGCCATCGCTTTGACAATAACACCGGCGAGTGATTCCTCATCATGAGTACAACTTCACTGAACCAACAGAAAAAATGCAAAGTTACTGATCTCTTTATAAAGCAAAAGAGTATAATACCGTACTTATCTTGAATGGCGTCAAAAGAAGCTGGACCATATTAGACGTTAACACTTTTTTGAGCAGATATTTTTAAAATAATGCTTAATTTTCCCTGTAATATATATTTTTTCTTTTCTTATTTAAATATTAAATAAGAATTTAATATACTTATATTTATTTACTAGCTGTACCCGCGACTTCGTCCGCGTGGAAATCCGTTCAGCAGTTTCGGACATTCGGGTGTACAGTGTGCATACAGACACTGACATACAAACAAAGACATACAAACAAAAATCTTAAAAATATTTTTAGTGTTCCGTAACTCTTTATATATCTTGCTCACGAATACATACTTTAATATCTGTATTTGGTGCCCGCGACTTCGTCCGTGTGTAATTCAGTTTTCTTACACTAACTTGTTAATGACATGACAAATTAAAAAAATTTGACTGTTTAGTCTGTATATTTACAGTTCGATTTTTTTATTGTGCTTCGGTATACTTTTAATATTGCAAATGTGACAGTTTATAAGGATCTATAGATGTATGGATATCAGTTACTCATTCATACAACTTATGAATGGATTATAATGAACCCTTACAATAATAATCATAACCTTTGTGTATAAATATATAGGTACGCAGACGAAGTCAGTAGTCAAACGTAACTCTCTATCTGTAAAAGTCTCCGAGGCGCGAGTCAATGAATTTTGTTCTCGATTAACATTTAGTCGTGCCTGTCTTTTGTCATTGGATTCTTGGGATCTACTCATCAGCTTTCTTTTAGCTTGTCTATTATTGTGAGACAAATTTGACTTTCTTTGTAGTATTTTTGTAAGCAAAGCACAAAATACAATAATATATATATTTAATTCAATGAATCTATGTAGCCAAGAATTTTATAAGATAATATCCGAAATACCTAACCAATCCACAAAGCAAGATCACAACATCCGTATTGCTATAGCCAAATGTCAAACTTAGTTCAATAAATCTACAAAGCCAAGAAGCTTTTGAAGATATCCGAAATATCTTACCAATCCGCAAAGCAAGATCAGAAGTCCGTATTTTCATAGCCAAGTGTCAAATTATAAATAAATCAACAATATTAACTAAACAACCCACAAAGCATCAAAGTAGGATCAGAAGTCCTTTTTTTCATAGCCAAGTATAGCCAAATACCAGTATAAAATCAACAATTCAAAAACAGTAACTAACCAAATCACCAAAGAATCAAAAGGTCCTACGTACAGAGCAAAACAATCAGCTTGTATTTATACTTTTTCACAAAAACAACCATAGCGCGTTTTAAAATTCGAGGCGCCACCTGTTGCTATTTTATGTAACTATAAAATCGTTCATAGAAAAATTATCTTTAAACTTTAAATGACGATAACTTTTTTATTTGACATCAGATTTTGATGAAACAAAACCTATATGTTGCTCAGGGATAAGCTTTATCTTTTAGTGAAAACCGCGTAAAATAGTTTTAAAGATTAGCGAGTACATACACAAAGACAGACAGACAAAAAATAAAATAATGAAAATTGTGTTCTGTGACTCTTTTTTTATCGCCCACACACTATTTTTGTTAATTATATCAAATATACAGACACGCGGTTCCTACTGTTTTATTATATATATTGATGATTATCGCACATAGAAAAATTATCTTTAAACTTTAAATGACGATAACTTTTTTATCTGACATCAGATTTCGATGAAACAAAGCCTATATGTTGCTCAGGGATAAGTTTTATCTTTTAGTGAAAACCGCGTAAAAATCTGTTCAATAGTTTTAAAGATTAGCGAGTACATACAGACAGACAGACAAAAAATCTAAAAAATCTTTTTTGTGTTCTGGTACTCTTTTTTATCGCCCACATCCATTTTTTATTAATTTTATCAAATGTACAGACACGCGGTTCCTACTGTTTTATTACATGTATTGATGATGATATTGATTTTGGTAAAAAGAGGCTTTTTAAGGTGTTACATATTGTTTTAGTTTCTAAGTCTGCGAGATCCTGTTAATACCGGGACCTTGCGGGGTACATACATATATTGTTCAATCCCGCAAATACAGGGATTGAAATTATCTTGCGGGATAACTCTCTCTATGTTATAAACAGGAAGGCAGTGGTTACATATCAAATAAATACCTACGAGTACAAATTAACTCAAAAGGCAAAGTAACATAATAATACAAACAAAATAATATACCATTTTTCCTTAACGAGATAATACTTAAATAAACTTAAATAATAACATTAGTGGTTTACCCGACCAAAAATTATTGGCTTGTACCTATATTGTTTACCTTATTATCCGACTATGCCAGAAGGAGACTTATGATTTTCGAGTGTGTATATATGTATATTTTGTTTAGAGCGCTATTTGACCCAAGAAACTAAGTTTAGTATTTCGTACAAAACCCTAAAATATTTTTTTAAACTTTAAAAAAAAATCTGATTTGACTTGCTTGAAACTTCCGGAATAGTCAGAGGTATGTCTCTACCTCTTAGATTTTTACCCAACTACGGCAAAGCCAGGAGATATGTTAATGATTTTAGCAATCTATGATGTAAGTATGTATGTGGATGTATGTGTGTTCCACCGTAGCATATAATCCCAAACGATTATCCAATTTTTACGAATGCTATGTCAATCGCTTCGTTATTATTGTCCGGGGGACAAAGGCTACAATACGTATGCAAAAAATATACATAATAAATGTTACACAAAGAAAGTGAGTCATATAAATCATAGCAAATATATGTATATATTCTTTATAAATTATAAATATATTACGTGGAAGGGACATACCCTTAATAAATTTAACCACGGGCTATACTAGTTCACCATAGTATAATAATAACAAAATAACAAATAAAAAACCAAAAAAAAAAATACCTTCCTAGACAAATTGCCTTGGCGGCTGCACACTTTTGTATTAAAATGCCCAAAAATTTTATGGGGTTTTGGCTGTTATTTTAATTTCAATATAATACAGTGCCCGGGTTTCGATTAATTACAGATGTATATACTCATTGTATATGTGATAAGCACATTTCAAAAATATCATAGATATTATTGAAATGTGCTTAACACTGTGAGCCGCATATGGCTCCCGTTCAAAATTCAAATGTTTATTCAGTAATTAGACCTTTACAGGCACTTTCACACGTCAATAAGTATAATTTACATTACGTTTAGTTTTTATTGAAAAATTTAAAGAAAAGCTACCGATACCAGTGCTTCGTAACGACCACTACTAAGAAGAAGAGCCGAAAGAAACTCATTTTCACCCGTAGTCGGGTATTAGTTTCTTAAACGTATATTTTGTCCTGAATAACCCTGTCTAACTAAAACTAGTAGGGCGACCGAGCTTTGCTTAATTACTATTTAATGAAAATCAATTTTTTGGCCTCGTCACTCCCTAAATACCGAGTTTCATCAAAATCGTTGGAGCCGTTTCCGAGATCTTCTTCCTCTTCTTTTATATATTATATATACGACCTCCGTGGCGTAGTGGTTACCATGCTAGTCCTCCACCCAGAGGACCGGGTTCATGGTTCGATTCCCGGGCAGGGCAAGTTGGAAAACGGCCTTTTTCAAACTGTCCTGGATATTGGATGTTCATCTATATATGTATTTGTTACAAAATATAGTATCGTTGAGTTAGTATCCCATAACACAAGTCTTGAACTTACTGTGGGGCTAACTCAATCAGTGTAATTTGTCTCTATATATTTATAATTTATTTATAAACAAGAATCGCTCGCTTAGAGTATAAGAATAACACTGACGTCATACGGAGTGTGTACTTCGTATCATGCTTATTGCCGACTCCGTCTACTATTTTTACTCGCCCGGCCTATCTTAGCGTCTACATTTCGGTACCTAGTTGAATTATTAAGTAAATTTATATTATTTTTTCCTTTTAGGTCCCGAGATGGGACCACAGGTACGTGGGGACGTTTTCTTTGTTCTCGTCGCAAAGTAACATACCTACCGTTGTTTGGGGTAAACCTAATTTTACACAGGCCACGTCACGTTTCGGGTTAAAAAGGAAGAGAATCTATTTGCCAAAAATAAAAAATATTAATTTTCTTATTAATCCATAGATACTATAATTAAAGAGTAAAAAAAATTGTCTGAACATTGAATATTTTAAAAAAATTGGGGCGATGAAGACATAGTAATGGAGTAAGAATTAAAAAATAATGTCTGTCTGCTTGTCTGTTTGTACACGCTAATCTCCAGAAATACTGGATGGATTCGAATGAAACTTTTTTGTTATATAGCTGTGAAGCCTTGGGTAACATATAGGGTATCATTGATTTTGGAAAATGGAAGACATGATGCAGAACTGTAATTATCCAGCTAAAGTATAAGATATATAAAAATGCCGCCTTAGCAAAAGTTGTTAAGCCTGATGAGCATTTTTTTTGAGGTATAATAAAATCAGCCATAATTTATAAAAATCACGTTTGTAGTATGGGAAACTCACCCCTTAAATATTTATTTTATTCTGTATTTAGTATGTTTTTGTTTAGTGGCAACTAAAATACATCATCTTTAAAAATTCCAACTATGGTTCATGAGATACAACCTGGTGACAGACAGACATACCCTTTGGGTACGGAACCCTAATAATCGAAGATTTGGAACACCTGATGCGGAATCATGTTAAATTTATTTGCATAAATACCAAAAATCGATGATCATCTGATGTGGACATCTAAGATATCAGGTTAAAGTTATTTAGCATAATATAATAACATAAGCTGTGAGTAACTCCACGTGGAGAAGGCGGGAGAAAAAGTTGGGGAAGGTCTCTTTCTAGAAGATAATGGTCAGGTGAGTCTTCCCGTAATACTTGGCAAAGTTGTTTCCTTCGAAGAAGAACTTATAAGTTCACTATTTGCGGACCTTCAGAGCATAATACATCAGGAAATTCGTGGTTATGTGAACGCGCCATATTGACACCAAAAAATGAACAATGCGCAACGATTAATGAAAATAAGTTTTTCATTAATCGTTGCGCATTGTTCATTTTTTGTTTTTGACGCAAATTATTGGTGATGAAGTGGTTTATAATTTCTTGGATAGTGTAATTGATCAGGATGACGCCAACAATTATCCAGTTGAGTTTCTAAATTCACTTGCAGCAAATGGACTCTCGGCTCACAAAATAAGTCTTAATGTAGGGAGTGCCGATAATGCTGATGCGAAATTTGACTCTGCCAAAACTGTGTAACGGAACCCGACTTAAAGTTAATGCTTTACAGTGAAATATAATTTAAGCTGATATTCTCACTGTGAGTGGTGCCAGTGAAACTGTATTTATTCCGCGTATGCTACTTATCCCCAACTATTTTCCTTTTAAACATACACAGATGTGTCCACTGGCTTTGCTATGACAATAAATAAGTCGCAGTGTCAGTCGCTTAAAGCTACTGGTGTCGACCAACTTTATATGGCTTTTTCCAGGGTTAATAACGCTTCAGGTCTTTTCATATTAGCTCCCGATGGAAAGGCTCCCAACATAATTTGTAAAGAATATTTTAAAACTATGTTTACAATAAAAAATAATAATAATAATATTGACTTTTAACTACAGATACTTTCTTATGTATATACATTAGTTCGTACTTCTATTAATACGCTGAAGTCATAAAGTCGCGAGCATCAGCTAGGTAGTATAATACAAAACGTTATGATTTTAGCCAAACTAAACGAAATAATGATTCAATTAAACTTAATGCTATATGTATATTAAAAATACAAAAATAAAATAAAACTTTGTATTGTGTAACTTTCAACTAGGTACACTTTAGATTGTTTTTTTTTTTAATTCTTTTGACGATATTTAACTTAATGTGATTTATTCACTTACGTGGAACTCCAATCTAAATACATATATAAGAAGCAGGTAGTAGGATGAGGCGATATCTTATCCATTTGATTTACATACATGTCGTGTCGTATGTCTCATTTCTTAGTAGGTAGTACCCCATACCGTCCTTTGTTTCCCGAACCTTTTTGAAAAATAGTGAGCTCACCTTTCACGTGGGATAGCATTTCACACGGATTCATGATCTACGAACGTCGATTTGTCTTGCGGCCCCTTCTGTCGACAGACGCTTTCGTTCACCCGATGCTTTTTATTTAGTTTTGTCATTTCGTCACGTCTTGTTTGCTATGTAGATATATCGAACATTCCAGTCACTAAAAGTGTATAAAATCGTAGCCAACCAATCGACTAAGTCAAAGAACATAAGGATTTATTGGAGTAGTAGTGCACACTGCGCATAATAAAAACGACTTAGGTGTCAAAAGTGTTTCATTTGAACTCTATTAAAGTATACGCATAGTTTTATTTAAAGTGAGTTTATTCAATAAATAAATAATAACTTCGTACTAATAATATAATTTAATATGGACATAACTCAACAAGAATTTAATCCAAAATTCCGTTCCTCGCGTCATAATCATTGTCCCATATTTAATATATTCTGGATATTACTATCTATTACATGTTGAATATCAGCTTTTTCCTTTTACTAATGATACACTATTATATGAACTCAATGTAGCTTGACAGTTTGTATATCATTTCATTAGTTGGAGATTCTGGTATGCCCCTTTATACAACCGAAAAAATTACATAGAACAATAATGTAATTTCTTCTACCATCAATTTTGAGTGGATAATTGGGTAGATACTGGGTCATTAAATTATTCGGTATAGTCCATATAATAAAATGTCACAAAATAGTGTCACTTTTCATTGATCATATCCATTTTCAACATGATTTTAGATTTATTAATGCAGAAAAACTGATATTAAGAGCGCTATTCAACATCGAAAAAGCGTGACGTCACGCTTTTAGAAAATATTTGTTGTTACGTTTAGAAAAAAGTTTCTGATTTGACTTGTTGTCATCTAGCGGATTGTTTAAGTTACATTTTATTTAAAATCCATCTACCATAGACCGTAGCTATATTAAGTTGGTAGTTAATTAGCAGTACCTATACGTAACAGTCACGACTAGGGCCGCCTTTGTATTGGCGTCGAGAAACTTTCTCTAGTAGCATATTAATAACCTGTAGCTTTCCTAGAAATAGGTTCAATGTTTTGGTATATTCTTTAATGAGTTTAGAATATTGTACATGATTTGTGCCATGTTATTTCCGACCTAGGATATGACCACTTTATCTCTTCTTCTTCCAAACATGACCATTATAATTTTTCAGAACTTAAAACCGACTTTACCCTTGACCTGTACAACTAATTTTCTATTGGACTATCTGGTATAGGCGTCTTCAAATAATCCTCCTTTTGGAAGTCAATTGAAAAAAATTGCGACGAATTGATAACCTACTCTTTTTTGAAAGTCGTTTATAAATGAAGTGAAGTGAGGCGCAGTGAAAGGAAATAACATCTAAGGGCTCGGCGCGTACTGACCTAAAGGTTTATTATAAGATTGAGCGCACTAAAGAATAAAAATAAACTTCTAAATCTGTTCAAAATCGGAGAAGTTATTAGTCGCTTTCCTGCCGCTACTTTAATTGAAAAGAATGTATTTATGGATTATAATAACCATTTATTTTTTATTAATGTTCTTAGGTATAAAGGCTGTGTGATATCACCCATCATGCATGAACATGACACTCATCGTAGCAATAACCATTTGGAAAGATTCCAAATTTTGTACAGACGCGTAGTAATTGTGCTAACTAAACAGCTCTATGTTAATTAATTAGGTATGTAATCATGACCCTGCATCCCATTTATAGTCATATACCTTATATTGGTATATGTGAACCAGCTTCAAACAAATGAACAAATTAAATAATTGGCCAAGTGCGTGTTGGGCCACGCGCAGTGTAGGGTTCCGTAGTTGCGAATGCCCACTTTGAGTTTACGCCACTAAAAACTTGACTCTAACAAAAATTTGCAATATAAAACCAAATATTTCAGAAACGAATCCCTAAATCGAAAAATGATGTTCACGAGCTCACAATATTTTTGGAAGACCTATTTAACGATACCTCAACCGACGGGTCACTCAAGAAAAAAAGAAATTACTCCTATCTGTATGGAAGACAATATAATTTTTTTTTTCAATATTTTATTTTACCTCTCTTTTGGCATGATTAATATACATAGCTTTACTTATCACTAACTTTCTAGTAGTTATAGTCTGAATAAAACCGCGGACGGACAGACAGAGAGACTGGTACTAAAGTCGTGAATTTTGATCTTGGTAAAAAAATTACAGCTAAAATGGGTAATCTAGTTGACAGAATAAATAAAATAATATATTTTTTATCCAGTCCACTTCCCTTTTACCTAAATTAATTAGTCACAGATTGTTATGTTCTAAAGTGATTGCTGGAATAGGATTGATTGGATTGGATATTATTATAAACGATTAAAGCGATTAACTAATTATATTTGATATTCAAACTTAGTGCTGCCTATTTGAGTTTTCTCTGTAAGGATACAAATGCCGGATTCTTAAAGAAGACTCAAAGAATTTTACTAAAACTTTTTCAACTCCTGTAATGTTACTTGTCTTTTAAATAGTCCCGAACACTAACATAAGAACATTGATAATATGGTTGCAGAAAAGTCTAATTCCTAATATAATAGCACAAGTGTGTCGTTATTTCGCCAAAAAGATATTCCTAGCCATAGACCTCGATTTTTCTTATAGTGCCTATGTACGAGTATATCCACTTATATTTTAAAATCTATTCACTATAATTATTTTGTACTAGAGCATAGCACCCGCATGATTCAGCTATAGACAGAAACGCCGCAAATAGAAACATAATGCAATTGACAAAGAAAACAGGATAAAACCTTCCGAGATGTCTCATTAAAAAATTAATAATAAAATTGTTTATTATCAGACAACTCAGTCCATAGAAATATTAAGTTCATTAAATTAAAAATAATTAAAATACTTTAAAATCAAAATAAATTTGAAAAATCATGCAATAAAATTATTAATTTATAATGCACTTCAAATAAATTAAAATAACATGAAAAAATAATAAGAGGTATATATACCTAAGTACATAATCTGCCTTTTTGTGACGAAGTGGACAAGCAATATTAAATTTATAAAAATAAAATTCATCATTACTACATACATTAAGAGCAGCGTTTTTGTTCTTCTTTTTGGTAATAATTTCTAAGACGTTTGATGAACTCTATACACTATAACCATTTTTGTACCAGAGCCACATGCCCGCATGGTTTGGCTACAAACGGGAATGCCGCAAAAAGAAACACAATGCAACTGACGAGAATACAGGATAAAACCCTCAGAGATATCTCATTAAGAGCAGCAACATTTTATTTCTACTGTACGGCAAGCATAAATCTTCAGAATTGTTATATTTCTAATTGAGCATTCTGGCTTATAAAATGTAGTAAGGACAGTTCATTTTTCTTCTTACATTTTAATATGAGGAAGAATTTTACGCACTCGGCACCATTTCTTGTAGTCACGATTTGCACTTAGTATATCGATTGTTTTACAGTCGATATATATTTAAATATATCATCATGCGAAGGGTGCTCGAGAACTAGAAAGGGGGTAAAAATCAGCAGGCACTTTATAAACAACCTCCGATTTGGCGATGATACAACTATCATATGTAGGTGCCAGTGAGAGTGAACCTGCAGAACTACCGCGAAGAATAGAGAGGTTGAGCCAAGAGTATGGTCTTATAATCAACCGAAGTAAAACAAAGAAAATACTTATTAGTTGACAAGCCACCACTCATAATTAGAACGAACGAATTAGCTGACCTAGGAATTGCTGACGAATTTATCTACTTTGGATCAGCGGTCTGAAGTGATGAAGACTGTATGAAAGAGCTTAGGGCCCAGATGGCAAAGTCAGCAAGCAGTAAAGCGCCTCAACAGAATATGGAAAAACCGCCACATCAGTCTCCACACCAAAATCAGGCTTATGCGAAGTTTGGTCTTCTCTATTTTTATGTATGCTACTGAAACAAGGACGTGGAAACCCAACCTCAAGGCCAGAATAGATGCATTTAAGATAAGGTGCTGGCGTAAAATGCTAATAATTCCCTGGACAGCAGACAGTACTGTCACATTACTGCGGTGAGCTGAATGTGTCTATTTTGCAATAATTTGGCATTCGGACCCGACTGTCAACAATGTGCCTAAAAAAACTCATTAATTTTTTCGGCCACATAACTCGACGTGTACCTGATAGTCTCGAAAAGACAATACTTTAGAGACATATCAAAGGACGCAGTGGTCATGGAAAATTGCCCACAAAATTAACTGATATTTTCCGTAGGGTGGCGCGCACAATACCGTTGTATGGTCTTGAAAAACTGTTGTGAGGGGAGCTGCACCCGATGGCCACGTCCCTCAGACATGAGGATACGATTATGAAGAAGAAGATATATTTGTGACAACATGAATTGTATTACAAGCTTTTATTTAGATTCACCTGTCCCATTGTCTGTCGGTCTGTCTGTCTGTCTGTAATCAAATCTTGCGACCACTTCCCGGTTTGCGATTGAGCTGTAATTTTGCACACATACGTATACAGCATGATAATGCAATATTACGATGACATGGAGCTGATCTGATGATGGAGCTTGAAAGTGGCCATAGGAACTCTGTAATGAAACGGTCACAACCCCATCGAGTTTGGGTTTGTTTGATTCGTCTTGAGGAGCGTTTTAGCTAAAGCTTGTTTTAAAAAATATATTTTTTTTAAATTACTAGTTCTCTATGAAACCAGTCCGGGATCTTGAAAAGAAAAGCTTATTTTAGCACAAACGTCATTATCCAACTGTTGCAACTAGCAACACCATAGTTGCTGATTTTATTTTATGGCATCATTGCCTTATTTGGCACAATTTCCTTCCGTGCTCGATTGCAATATACGTAACATCGTCTTGGAGAGCAACTTTCATTTATATTCATAGATATAAATCTGCTTCTTCTAGTCGTATTGATAATAGCTAAAATGTAATAATATTAAAACTATAATAGACGACATAAAATGACCCCCCCCCCAAAATCTAAGGTCAAATTGAAAAATCTCATAAATTTGCCAAATAATAAAAGAAAATTTCTAGCTATCCCCTAACAGCGATAAATTTATAGTTTGCTGACATCTAGTGGTGTTTTTATGAACAACGTACGATGGCCAAAATAACTTGGAAATGACATCTACTATACCTATTTTTTATTAGTGTAGTGAGTGACCCCCTCTAAAATTTCAGGCTGAGACCGCGCCTGATAAATATGATGTAGGGACAGATGTATAGGGTGCCTAAATATATCTTTCCGATATCTATACATGAGAGTAAATGATTTTGAACTGTGTGTATGTTTATTTCCCCGGTACGTAGCGTTTAGCACAGGTATATAGTGCTAAGCGTGAAGTAACTAAAAGTAAATAAAGGGTTTTGACTATGGATTTCCCTAGCTTATTTACATAGAACCTTGACACACTAGGGATCTCCATGGCCATGCCCCTTGTAAATCTGAGAAGGTAATTGAAAATATTGTAAATTGGAGGGGATATATCTAGGCACACCTACCCTCATCTAGATTTAGATTTTGTTAGTGCGAAATGTATCAATGTAAGAGACCTGTTTTAAGAAAACGTAGTTCAGTGTCACTGTGATCTCCAAGGAATAAAGAAGCCTAAGGAAGAAAAGTGTTTTATTTACTGTCTACTGCGATCCAGCTGAGTAAGGAACTCGGAGATAATACCGCACTGGATTCCGTCGGTAACAAATCTTTTACGGAAACTGCCTTATCAATTTCGAATTCTGTATTCTTGAAAAAAAAAACATGCTCCAGAAAAAAAAACGTTTTTTTGTCATGTTTTTTTCATGTTAGAAAAGAAACTGTTTTTTTGCAACTCTATTTAGGAACCGCGAAACCGTTGGGCCGCAGATCCTCTTCGCTAACATTTAATTTGTGTACATAAATATAAGTAACTTTCAAATGAGTATTACGGCACTAACCCACTATTATTCAATTGAACACCCTGACACACAACACCCGATCCACCTACCCTGCAAGGATAAAAGTGATACGTAAGTGAACCAGTATTTGCCTGCTCCGTATCACAATAAATAGGGATATCCGGGATCTGCCGCTTTACCGGCTGATCTGATTTTCATAAATCAGTCACGCCTTGTAAAACTCTGTAACTACTTCCTTTTGCATAAACAAGACAATATTTTTTTATCTTGGTCCTCAGCTAAAAAGAATTTATGTTTAGGATTTTATACCTAAAGTGGAAGAGAACTTTTGTCCAGCAATGGACCGAGGAGCTGTAATAAAGAAGAAGTATATTTCTATTTCTAAATAGACCTTGATTGGGTCTTCTTTGTTTCCTATATTTTATTATTTAATAAAACACCGATTTATATTATATAGCTTAATTTAAATACTGGTTGTCAAATTACTTTGAAAATAGGCTCAACATTTCTATTGATTTCGTTGGTCACAACATTTTAGTCTATATTTAAACGCGTTATCTATTTTTATGCAAAATTTCATATGTAAGATGCCTTTAGGCATCTCGGAAAATCTGACACCAGTGCTACGTATATAACACACTTCAAAAAGTATAGTTTTATTACTAGCACATTTAAAAATATGCTGTAAATTTCAAACGACTTTTATTTATATTATTTAGGTAGGTAACCTATATTTCACATGTTTTGTTCGAATAGGTATAGAGGCACAATATTAGCCAACAGATGAAGTTGAGAAAGTTGATTTTCGCTTTAAAATTGTCTTTACCACTTTTAACTAGAAAGATTCATCATATTATCAAGCAAGGCTAGTTTATTAACAGACTTCCGGGAGCATTACAGCATCAAAGAGTTTATTTTTTCTTCATAATTTTTCTGCTTTGTGGGCTCATTCATTTATCAAGTGCGTTTTCAAAAACAATAAATTAAGATACCATTTTATTTAATGATATTATAACGTCGTAAATATTTGCTATCAGTATGAGTAATACTATTAGTATGAGTATATATTTCAAATGGGGGCATCACTGGACCCCGAAAATTCCATGTATTTTCGTAACAAACCGTAAACTGGCCACAACTTTTCCTCTATCAATCATACCAATGATTTATTTCTATGTGTCTTATAAATGTAATTATTACAGACGGGAAATTTTTTCTTGTTTCATATTTGTCGTAAATATTTGAAAGCTTTTTTCTCATTTCACCATAACGTGTTTCTTCGCGGGTGGGGTATGTAACTTAGCTTGCAATAAAATTTCTTTATTGGAAAATGTTAACTTTACATCAATTTCACGTGCTTTTCCATACTTCCACGTGCTTAGGACTCATCCCGTTGTCTGTTTTACCTGAAATATTCCCAGGTAAAGTCTGAATCTATTTACGTTCCGGAAATTAGGCGGGATTTTGGTACGATACAGGGACGAACTTAGATGTTTGTATTATCTAGATGCGTTGCTCCCTCTCTTATTGATGGGCATAATGATGGGCACCGGCACACAGCAATAGTTGTTTGTTAAAAAAGTTTTATTGAATAATGCGTACTATACTATTAAGGATTATTTAAAAGATAAAAACGCGTGGACACTTCCTATAAATTTTCCATTACACTCCACACATAAAACATAAGAACTGTATTCTCTGTAACAATAATCAGCTTACTGTAAAACATGTTAATGCTCTGCGATCAATAGGTCACCAACATGTAACTAATATTTCCTCTTGACTAGGTCTGCGATATCGGGCTTTTCATGTTCACTAAAATGGCCAATCTGGTGGTGGCCATTTTAGTGAACATGAAACGGTCGGGTCGTTAGATTCCCTCTAATATGGTTGAGTTTAACGATGGCTGATCCGTGCGTCAACTCGTGAACGGGTGCTGCCGGGAGGGACTGGTCAGTTCTGCTTCCCTTTTTTGACTACTTAATATTTTTATTATGCAATTTATGTTTGTTAACGCGTTCGTAAGCATTACATGTTAAATGTGTCAATATTTTATTATATAATAAGTATTTAATAATTAAAAGACAATAATAATAACATGACAAAGTTCTTCTGGCGAGTAGGCGATCAATACTGTGAAAATGAGTTTCTTTCGGCGTTTCTTCTCAGCAGTGGTCGTTACGAAGCGCTGGTATCGGCAGCTTTTCTTTAAAAATAAATTATATTTTAATATAATTTACACGTAATGTAAATTATACTTATTGACGTGTAAAAGTACCTGTAAAGGTCTAATTACTGAATAAACATTTAAATCTTTGAATTTTTGTTATTGGTGTAGAAATCCTTGGGAGAGCTGAAACATTTCCAAAGCGACAAGAAAGCGGCCTGTATCCGGCGTTTTTCTGCAAACTTGTTCAGGTTGTCTTAACATCTAGGTGTCCTACGCTGCGCTTACTGGTATCCGAGAAACTTTCTGCTTCATTATGTATCGAAAAGGTATACGGAATATGACAATATGACATCTTGAGTAGGAGCTCGGTGGTCCGGCGGAAGTGCGCATTACCTGCGCTTTTGCAAGTAAAGCGACACCGGGCGTGGTTCGCAATTGGATGGGTGACCACAAGTGGCATAAAAATCTCTTGAGCTTATTGGTGTTTCGGAAGGCACGGATAAGCTTTGGCCCCGGCTGTCATCATTGTATAGCATTCGTCAAGCTATGTAAGCTGTCTTAAGGCAGCTTGAAAAATCTGACACCAGTGTTGGCCACTTACACACACGAAATACAAAACAAATGACACATCTATACATAAAACGTCATTGGCAACAATGGCTTTTTGTTTCATATAACATTTTTTTTTATGACAAATGTTCCTACGGGTTTTACAACCGACTGAATGTAAACATCGAATAAATGTGTGCAAATGTACGCAATAAAATGTGAACAAAAATACAAAACATAATATTTTTAGTATGTAATATCTTTCCTATCTTTGCATATCACCTTTTTATGAAAAAAGTAGTCTAGTAGTAGGGGAAAAACATGAGAATATATTTAAGTTTTTCATGTTATGACTGAAGTTTCGTTGAAATGAAATTAAAGAGTAGAAATGAGACGGCAAAAACGGTAATTATCAAAGATTATCTCTTCTCAAAAGTGGTTATTCTGAAACTAACAACGTTTTGTAGCTTATACAATAAGGGCGTGTTCGGACGACACTCGCCCAAGCCCATTTCCAGCACAAGCGTTCTGATATTTTTGAAATTCGTTACATATAATTTGAGTCCTATCACACATGAATACTACTCAAATTGCATTAACCGAAGCCAACACGGGCACGCCTCGCCTACGCCACGCGCTCGCCTTGACTCCGCTCTGCCTCCGCCTTGCCTTTGCCTTGCGTCCGCCCGGTGCTGGTGATGTGTCATAGGACTCAAATTATCTGCAACAAATTTAAACCGTGCTTGTCGTGTACGCGCCCTAAGGCTCGGCGCAAACGGGCCCCCTTAAAATGCGGCCACCGACCGCTTTTCTGTAGTTTTTATACATTTTGTATGGACATAGACTCGCCGCATACGGTTACGCTGGTGACGGCCACTAAATTAATATGAAAGTGGTCGGTGTCCGCATTCTGTGGTGGCTCGTTCCGCGTCGAGCCTAAATAACCCAAAAAACATACCATTTAACAAATTATTGAATAATAAGTTGGTATAATACCTTAATCAAAATTAATTATTAAAATTTTGATAATGTTTATTAAAAACATGTGTAAATAGCCCAGTGTCCGCTATCTTTCACCACGCTTCTTAGTGCCTAGGAACTAAAATCTATAAAATAGGTATGCCTAGTTACTAATTTGAAAGGACACCAGAGAGCACTCACTTGCAGCATTACTAAAAGTAGGTCAAGTGTACAAGAGCCTTGTCGCCATCATCGCTACATTGGGCTCTGTTTAAGATCATATCATGTTTTGCCCATCAGCTTTTGAAACTCCTGTGTCATCAAAGATGTCAAAGTTTCAATTAATCAAATGATAACGTATCGTATGGTCAGCCCATTAACTTAAAATAAAAACGGCTACAGAAACATACTCATATATTTATTTATTTTAAAATAGAACCGTGAGGAGAAGAAACACCAGGAAAGTAGACTACTATCAACCACCACCAAAATCAATGTCTAAGTTAGTAGAAAAACCGCAGTAATTATAGATATTTATCTTGTTCATCCATAAACGTGAATACACAAACACGGAAGTCATGTCAACCTTGGCTGCCGGAACTTTTAATATGAAAATTCTGTAGTTAACGACCTGAGCAAAGTTGCAAGAGAAAGCTGGATGCGGCCGCTTCCAATCGGTCTTTCTGGAATTGCTAGAGGTGAGATGATGATTACCAGTAAACTTGAAAATAATTGTGATGACGCAAGAAGCAATACTTCTACTGTCGCTACATACACGAATACGCAGGGCAGGTACGGTCATGCCTTGCGGAAACCGATAAGCGACATGGGAAACAAATGTTTAGCCATGCTGCCTTAACCATGCTCTGGCAGATGTGGTAGATCCAAAGAATGCTGGTTTGACGTTGACAAGGATGATATCTGCACCAAATGATTATACTAGGATACTCAAGACCGTCTGAAGTGGAGAAGAAAAAGCCGGAAAGTAGCTCTGCCCTCACAACAATACAACTGAGGAGCTACATGGAATAACTGGTAATAGAGTTCATAAAATGGCATCCCTGGTCTTTCAACATTTTGCGCCATTAGTAGCTCACCTGGCCGGCGGAGCGGAATTTATCTATCACTCGACTGTGAATTACCCTCGATGTCAGCAATCGATAATGTGTAACACACTTGATTTGATTACCATATAGACTGAAGCTGTATTAAACCAAATAGTTATATTTGTTCGCTTAGTCAGTTTTCACCGCTGATTTATTTATACCTCCGTATTTAATCTGGTGAATCGAAATTATCATTTTTAATTTCGGATGTATGTAAGGGTTGAGGATCTAATTTTATCTTCTAACGTCAAGTTTTTTTGTTCGATAATCGTTCTAAAAAGATTCAGTATAAAATTAAAAGGTATGCCTTATGTACCCACATACTGTATAGCCTGAAGCCTAAAGCCGTTGAACCCAAAGGCCACGTTCAGCATGATGGCGGGTGTCAAGGTAGAAAAAGGATTCAGAATAGTGATGGGTTGCTAGCCGCATCGCCTATTGAATTATTCAGATTGTCACCCTTTCCTCGATCGGCTTTAACAATCTGCGCAGATAGCGGAGCCAATTGTACATTCTCATGCAAATGCATGGAATATTAAGCTATTCATTATTCAAATTATAGTAGCGAAACTCAAAAAAAAGAGCCCACATATTTAACAAAAACCTCTTCAAAGAGAAACATAAAGAAAATTCCTTAAAGTCATCAAAGTGAATGGTTAATTCTGTTAAAATTTCGACGGCGAAGGGATGAACGTTAATTAAGCTTTGTGCAAATAAGCCCATGTTATTTGCATGCGGTAATAAAAAAAGTTTAACACCACACATTCGTTTTCTTGTTGCACGTGGTACTTATCATATTCAGAAACAAAAAATAATAGGATTTAAAAAAATGTTTGCGTGGTAAATTTATGCACATTTGTTTCTGACGTAACTTGCCGGTTTCTAAGTTCACAAGAGAGTCACCTACGCTGGTACGGTCCCGACTTGTAGAAAAGTCGGGACCGTACTAGCGTAGGTGACTCTCTTGCAGTTTGTCTGCTACAAGAGAGTCGCTTCCGCCAGCAGACGTGGTAGACCCAAGAAGTGCTGGCTTGACGTCGTCAAGAATTATATGCGTGCCAAACCTCAAATTTTAAATTGCAAGATTTGCCTCGAACAAACATACATACTTACATAACATATACAAGTACCAAAAAAAATAAAAATAAAGTATGTCCAAACTTAGGAAAAAAGAGAAATTAATAATAGTGTAGTGACATAAAAACATATGCCTATAGGAAAACATGCGGCTTTCACAGGCGAAAGAACCTATAGAATAATCCAAATAATTACATATTCGATTCGACTTTCTGAGCGTGGAATTTTAACAATGCCAGTTAAATTAATTATTTTATGTGACTTTAAGAATTGTTTTGTAGATAAATGACGTAGCACATTCCTTCGTAGAATCAATGATAAAGGAAGTAAGTTTCAGTTGTTGATGGATAATGGAGAATATGCATAAAATTTAAATTTGTCTCAAACATTATTTTCTAGATTCATTATTGTCTTTACAATATACTGAAAAGGAATTTCTTATTAGTTATTATTTAAACTCAGAAAATATTATAAGAAAAGTGAAAAATAAGGGAGGGAAATTCAAACTTACACAACGCGTCACTAATAGTGACGAAACGTGACGTCAATGGTTACATTTTGCATTTATCTGCGTTGATATTCATACTGTGTTAATAGTGTTTGTGAGAAAAATTGTTTAAAACTGTATTTCTGTGTGGTTACTTTGTGAATATATATTTGTAGTCAATCTAACACGATGACAGAAACTGGTTTTCTCAAAGCACAATCGGATAATCAACCGAAAATAGATGCATTTATGATGTCACAGAAACTGGTTTTGTCAAAGCACAATCAAATAATCTACCGAAAATAGATGCATTTATGATGTCAGCATATTTTACATCAAATCTCGATTTTACGAGCGCAGAGATCAAAGGAGTGAAAGCTGCAATTTCAATGTAGTTATTGACAAGATTCAGATTCTCGCCTATTCTATTCCCTAGAGGCTTTTAATTTCGTAAAACCGCAATAGGAATAAGGAAGCTATATAAATACATTTTTAATGAACTTTTGTAAACTTGTGAACTAGGTTAGTTTTAGACCGAATCTTCTACTGCTTAATAGCTAATTCACACTAAGCTGTACATAAATATAGAATGCTTTCGTTAAAATTAAAATGCTTCACAACAAAATACAACCGATGATAAATATATATTATGCCTTTTCATCATCTTACACCATTCTTTTCGTAATTTTGCATCGCGCGGAATACGAAGAAACACTTTATCTGGTGTACTAATGGTAGTGTTTTTACATTTCGGTACCATACAATACTTGTTAGAAGGTTTCTTAACTTCTTCCATGATTTGTTTAGCAATTAAAACTGAAAATAAGAATTAAGTAACTGAAACGCTACTATAGTAAATAAACAGGACATAACCAATGAGGTCATCATAAGCGCGCGCAAAATGGTGGCGTTTGAACGGCTCAAATTTATTCAATGTTTTAAATTTCACTTTGAAAAATAACTTTACTATTTTCAAGCCTATTTATATTTTTTTCTATGTTATAAATATGTAAATGATTAATTTAAGACATAAAAAATCATGCATATATACCCTATTTATTGGATGGATTGGAATTATGGAATTTAAAAACTTCAGACTTTTAAGTGTTCATTCCCAAAAAAATTGTAATGGCTAAACAGATTTTCATCAAACAAACAGCTAAAAGCCACCGCAAGGAAACTTGTTTTCACGTTAAAAAAAACTGCGTCGAAATTGGTCCATCCGTTCGAGAGCTACGATGCCACAGACAGACAGACATTGAAGTCAAGTTTAAAACACCCCTTTTTTATCCAGGTTCAAAATAACACACATTTTGTAAATTTCTTAACATTTCAAACAAGTAATTATTAAAAAAAATATCTTGTAAAACAAGCTTTTATTTATAACAATGACCCAAACAATTTTAAGTGCTCCTTATGACGAATCAATCGAGCTCAAACTTTGTGGGATTATGTTGACTTATTACAGGGATGCTGATCTGATGATGGAGCTGGAAGGTGATCATGGGATCACCTTCCAGCTCCATCATCAGATCAGCTCCATGTCATCATGATATGGCATTGTCACGCGATATACGTACGTATGAGGCAGAATTTCAGCTCAATCGCAAACCGGAAACTGGTTTTAATTTAACTTACAAGATTTGATTACAGCCAGACAGGCTGACAACGGGAGAGATTTATCTAAATCTTTATCGTATAAGCCACTGCTGAACAAATGCCTCTCCCAAGGATTTCCAAAACGACCGATTGGAAGCGGCCTGCATCCAGCGCTTTCCTGCAATCTTGCTCAGGTCATCTGACCATCTAACAGGTGGGTATCCTACGCTGCACTTGCCGGTACGTGGCCGCCATTCGAGAACCTTTCTGCCCCATCGGCCGTCGGTTCTTCGCACAATGTGCCCTGCCCACTGTCACTTCAATGAGCTAATCCGCTTGGCTATGTGTGACCTTTGTTCTCCTACGAATTTCCTAATTTCTGATTCGATCGCGTAGAGAAACACCGAGCATAGTCCTCTCCATAGCCCGCTGAGCGATCTTGAGCCTTTTTATAAGACCCATAGTAAGGGACTACGAACAAGATGACCCTCGAAAACAACTTATAGACATAAATCAGAAGCGTGACGGGCCTATAGTTCTTCAATAGAGTTGTTTCACCCTTTTTAAAGAAAAGGACCATCCCGCCTCTTTTCCACGCTTCTGGCGTTACACCCTCGAGCAGAACGGAATTAAAGAGCCTCTGAAGGACTTTCAGTACCGGCGTTCCGACCGCTTTCAGAAGCTCTGCTTCCGTTCTAACCCGGTGCCTTATTGTTTTTTAGCTGTTTTACTTAACAAAATTTTATTTTTCTGAATAAAATCATTCATTCCATGACTAAATAAAAGGTTGTTCAGTTGTTTGCTCAGCCTCCTTACTCAATTGACTCATCGGGTCAGAATATTTGCTTATCGATTACATGCTGAAATTTGGAATTCCAAACATTTTATTGATGCAAACCCAAATTGCTTCTCAGAAATTAGGTTACTTACATCGTTACAAAATCCGTGTTGGAAGACTTTGCCAAAAATGCAACATGAACTCAGGCGACGGCAAGTTTTCGGGCAACATAAATAAAATTGTTTGAGCGACGCGAGCGGCATGCATCAAACACAAATTATAAAATAATGAGATGCGACGTTGACTTCCAATGGGGTAGATTCCTGGGTCAAAAATATTCTATTTGGTACTGTTAAGAATATAAAACGTCCCAAAATAAGGTTACTTGTCATTGATCATATCCATTTTCAACGTGATTTTAGATTTATTATTGCAGAATAACTAATATCAAGTGCGCTATTTGACGCCAAGAAACTATGACGTCATTATTCTGTATTTCATACAAATCCCATAGAAAATGTTGGTTCTGACGTTTAAAAAAAGTATCCGACAATTCAGATACTTTTTTTAAACGTCAGAACCAACATTTTTAACAATTCAAATCTTACTACAATTAGTAAGATTTGAATTGTTGAAAAGTAGCGAAATGATATGTGTGTATAGTTGATAAAGGCTCAAACAAATGAGCCTAATTTTTGAGTTGTTAATTGCACAAATTACGCAGCAGTTGGTTTCATACGCATGTCCTGATTTTTGCTTCTCATTTTACGGGAATCACAAACCTAAAAAATACGATCGTTTAATTGGGCACTATAAAGATAAATAAATATATAAAAGTACAAATCATACAGATTGAGCTAGCCCTAACGTTAGTTCGAGACTTGTGTTATGAGATACTAACTCAACAATACTATTTTTTTATAACAAATACATATAAAGATAAATATCCAATACCCAGGTCAATCTGAAAAAGATCGTTTTATATCTTGACCTGACCGGGAATCGAACCCAGGACCTCTGGTGTGAAAGCCTGGCATGACGACCACTAGGTCATCAAGGATACGTCGTAACTCTTTTTCAAGATGCGAAGAAATTTTCGCACATCTTGGAATCAAAACTATTGCATACAGTACTATTTAAGATTCCCTCCCAGCAAAATTTGTGAAAGAAGCTTACAAAGATTTCCCCTGCTACTACGTGCGATTGTTCATTAAAAGCGTGAAAAGATTTATATATACACATATATACTGCCCAGTAAGGTATGTAAGAAGATTCTAAAGACACATCTCATCTTATCGTGATACCGGTTAAATCCTTAGCTGTTCTACTTCGGAGCTCTAGTGTGCTTTCTAGATTTTTATCAAAAGAAAAAATAAACAATAGGAGTCTTTTAAAGAGAAACTGCTAATATACTTAATTACTCTTTGATATAGTGTTAACGAGAGCCAGGTTTCTGTAATGTAGATATTTTGTGCATCAGTTGCCATCGCATAGTTGGGAGGGCTCAGTCCGGAATGCGCTCGTGGCTCGACACACAAACCTCCGCCTAACTCACCGTGAATCCTTTGTGCACATCACTAGCTCCACGGATTAAGCCTCCGGCACTTTCCAAGATCGATACAAACTTACATCCAAAAATAACTCCACTTGTACATAAGAGCTAGATAGTTCAGCAGTGCTCTATTAGTGCAAGCATCACTGGCTGCAACTTCACTTAATTTGGTTGCTCCATATAAATTACACCAGTGAAAGCACTTTCTTTTAAGATTGTTCAGGCAATTGTTAGACAGCAGAAGGCATTAAGCTATGTTAAAAACTTTTCAATATTTTGTAAAATCGGACGAAAGTATCGGTGACTTTTTGTTTCGAATGTGTTAGGGTTATAATTCTATTATTTGCAGGCAATGTTTTCGGTTTTGTTAATTTCTTATAGGCATTTGGCATTACTTAACAAATGTTAGCTATGGCGTAAGTAATATGCTCGCGGTAAAAGAAAATATACTTAACGAAAAAGAAAAACAACACATATTTATAAAGATATTTTATTAAACATTTTTTCTGTAAAATAGATTAATTAAAACTGACATTTACAACAAACAACTATAAAATTCTTTGTATTTTCTCTCTAACACTAATTACGTTAATAGGTCCTGTTTAATATGTGGAATTGATCTCTAGTATAGCCGAATGTATGCACTGACAGTTCCCGCGCGGCTTCGCCGGCGATAGGTCGAACCGCTTTTGGCGCTTTACTTGCCAACTTTTTTCTTGTAAAAAATGCAAGAGCTATTCTTGCAGTAAGGAATTAGTTTAACGAATTTTTGGTACGAAGTTCCTTACGGCAGGCTTGGAGGAGATAGGGATTTTGCTGCGGGACCGAACTGAAAAAAATGTGATAGTAAAACCGTAAGGATGACCTCGTTAAATAAAACCGTTAAATGAGACGTGCGCAGGCGCGAATTGAGCACGATTTTTCTTTTGCAAATTGTGTCGATTCTACATTAACCGAAGGAACTTCGTTCCTACCTGGTGTCCCACGACACCACATTTCTTTTTTTAATTTGAATTATTCATTCAATGACAGTACATTTCAAAATTATAATCTCATACTAGTAGGAGCTCTATTTTTGATATAAAGAATCACTCAATGAAGCATTGTTCCATAGTTAAATTATGCAAACTTCTCATTTCAATAATATATTCTCATGCAGGGCCTCTAGAAGCCGCTGTTACGTCGCGTGTTAATTGTACACGCAGCGCTGCGCGGTTCGACCATTTCACTTAGAGAATACAAAAAATAACGAATGAACACGTACAATAATCGTATCACACGAGGATGGGAAGGGATGCGGGTCGCATTTACATTTATCTAATACATATATTAATTGTCGATAGGTACACATATTCGTAACTAATAGCTAGTGCATCATGCCCATTTTACGAAAAGACTCCTCGTACACTCGAAAGTTGCTAACACGCATGACAATCAAATTACGTCAGCAAATTGTTGGATTAGAAAATAAGCATGCAGCATATGCTGCAACATTACATGCTGCAAACCCGTTGCCATTCCGTCCATTCAAATAATATCTTTCTTTCGTATGCAGAGGATAAAAGCTGTTTGTTCTCATACTAGATAAAACGTCATAAATAAACGGTCTGAATCTAAAAAAAGAAAAAAATCTCTATGGTTTAATGAAAACGACAGAATTTCACTTATCGCGATATCACGCATTACATACTCCACTCTTTCTAATCAAATACTTACTTTGCAGTATTTTTTTGAATAATTGCAAAACTTTTAAATGGTGAAAGCATGTGAAATAGGAAGAAAAATGTTTTATTCACTGCTTAGCTTCACTCAGTCGAGACTCGAGATGTTTAAAAGCTTTACAGTGGTTTCGAAAGTTTCCGAGGCAATCGCATATAAATTTAATATTTTAAAAGCGTACCTATGACATGAAATGGCGTCAGGGAGACATGTAACTAGGAATGGTAAAGGGGGCCTGCGAAAACTCAAAAAAACAAAATCTTTTAATTTTTACGTGATCGCGATTTGGCGAAAACCAACGTTGCGAATAAAACTTAAAACTTTGCAAAATTCGGTACGGAAAGTTCGAACCTTCAAAAAAAAATTGAGATCACCCCAGACAGTTTTTTCTTTTCAAACTGAACGTATTCATGTAGCTTGAAAAGTTTTAATAGTGTGACGAGAGTTGTTATAAAGTTGAAAGTGAGTAACAAACAGAAATAATTTAGAATGGTGGCTTATTAACACATTGACTGTCAGCGTTGCAGGCCATAGATTTTTAATTGTTGGTTGGTCACCAGGTTACCGGCATGGCGTTAAAAGACTTAAATATGACTTTGGTAGGCAATTTCCCCCATAGGTCAAATTCCTGGCTACGCCAACGCGTCGAGCGAGAGCGGCGACGGCTCGGAAGTTTCCGATAAATGGGCACGAAGCACCGCCACATTTTTACATTATTCGCAGCAGCAATGGGCATTCACTTGCTACAAACACTGAACAGAACCAATTGTCTTCTCGTTCTTTGGTTACATTACAGTATATAAGTACATAGAAAATAGGAGTTCTGAATAGTTTTGTGAGTTTTTATTTACCTACTGAGATATATAGGTACAAACTGACTGGTATATAATTAGGGTAGGTTCAGTTCATAATGCTCACTGAACTATTTTCCTTTTGGGAACTATAAGAAAGGTAATAAAAACCGTCCCCAGAAATGTACGATAAACTTGAGAAAATGTTTTTTTTGTATAATTTACTTACTCTACTTTTATAATAGTTTGTAGAAGTAGTCCAAATACTTAGTAGGCAATAAACATAAGATCAATAAAGAATAGAGAAAATAATCTTTTCTTTTTTACGTAACAAAAGTCTGCTTTTACAAGAACATAATAGCTTTGATACTTTTGACTCGCAATTTTGCTAGGGACGACCTACTATCAACTACATTTTTGAATTTTAACCGAACAATGTTTGTAACAGGAAAATGTTTCGTCCGGAATTCGGGCCCGCATTCAACAGACCTACT
Source organism: Acrobasis suavella (assembly GCA_943193695.1). Lineage (NCBI taxonomy): Eukaryota > Metazoa > Arthropoda > Insecta > Lepidoptera > Pyralidae > Acrobasis > Acrobasis suavella. Next base: position 7,223,457 of record OW971935.1, read on the forward strand.
ATCCACTAAGCGACAAGCTATCTTAGTTGCCTCTTTAAAACACATGATTTATATAAACCTTAAATTGACCGAAAGCTTTACATCCCTTGCATATTGCTTAAACGGTAGGCCTAAAAAACATGAAAATAATTTAAATATTAACATCGACCAAGCATAGTCACTTGTTTGAGAATTATATGTTAAGGTGCATCAATTTCCATACAAAGTATCATGTACATTCTATTATTACAGCATGGAAACAATGCTGAGGTACATGACTACAAATTTGAAAAAGTTCAAAGAAATTAATTTCAAATTCACATTTGAAAAACAAAGAAAGGGGTAACTCAATTTCGAATAAATCTTATTTATTAAGTTCTGGATTAGTAACCTAAATTTAGTGCAGCTTTTTGTGGAAATCCACTATATAAAAATATTTAGTTTTAATAATGAAAATAAAACTACATCCTTTTACGCTGAAGAGAACAAACAATGTTTCTATAATTAATTTCCTTTGAAGTACAATACTTTACGAAAATCTTCTCATCTTGGTGAGCAAACTTGGCCAAAGTGCTCATTACAACATTGATTTATTACGAAAATCCCTATAGTGATGCGTATGCGGGCCGATAGATACGTATCCAGAAAGAAACTCACAAGTATCTCTGCGTTACCGCAGCATCAGATTTTAACATAATACATTTACCTCATACCTGATTATTCAGTAACTGGCCATATGGAACTGCCACTTGAGGCCAGTTGGTGAAAATTAAAATAAAATACTCTGTTACTGTAACACTGTTCACTTGACATACTTACACTTGGTTAACTTTGATTAAAACATGTGTGCACTTACTTAGATTATGTAAGACTATCAGAAAAAAAATAGTAACCAATTATTTTTTCGAGAGATCACATTGTTATTCTAAGTTGTGTTCCAAGCAGACTTAATCAAAATACACTTTTCAGAAATTAACCTTCGTATCTTCGTTTAGGAACAGGTTAAAGTTTCTATTTTCCCTAACCTTCCGTTCTTGTGGCTAGTTTGATAGGGCCAATTAGTGAACAGTTACAGCATTACCAGTTAATTGCGTAGCTTCCCGAGAAGAACCCTTGTCGTTGCACACATATATCTACAACAACTACTTACAAAAAGCTCTTATTCTTAACAGATTAAGCACAGTTTTGAAAGCTCTTCGACTAATTGTGAGTATCGTGGATTTGAAGTACAGTATCTAACTAAAATTTATTGTGCTGAAGCGTCAGACTTTACGAGTAAGATACATTAAAAAAAAACTCTGAGTATGTAAATTGAAAGTATACATATTAATTACATAAGTGAGAGTATTGTATCTGTGATGAATTTAAATTATATAAATTGTGCACTTACTTATAAAATTATAGGCTTTTATTTAAATTTTTCATTATTATAACATCTTTATAGTTTTACACCTGGTTCAATTGCTAATCTACAACATTTTATTTCATATGGGCGTCAGTTGTCAATATCAGAATATTTCATTGTGCTTTGTATGGCACGTCGTCTCAAACATTAACATTTATTATAATCTAACATTAGCTCAAGAAAGAAATGTAATTTATTATCCGTTCCGTAAGATTGATCCCATATTTATGTATGTCTTAGGATTTGTGTAATATCTATGATTGAGTTTCGAAATTACCCAGACGTGACGTCAATGTAGAATTAATTCGGCTACTATCGTTTCGTAAATATAACCTAAACGGTTTACTCAGTCGCAACGTTTCACCCAAAAAGGTCGAGCTATCTTGTCACCAAATTAAATTTCTTCCTTTAGCTCACATACAATAATTGTAGTCTTAATTACAGACAATGCGTCTTAACTATCGTGGATTATTGACGTTCTGTCTTTTACATCCTATCCGATACATTTCAACAAGTAACATTTCATTCTTGACTATATATTCACAATTTCACATTGGCTACCTACACCTTGCAACGTCACCTCTTAGTCTATGAAAATTCTCTCTGTTCACGTGTTCACAGCCGGCGCTGTCACTGGCAGTTTTTGCGTTCACAATTCGTTAGTGTACTAGGTGAGTGGAGCTCACGTGGTGGTGGGAATGGCTGTGCTCACCGGCTGTCTGAGAGCGAGCGAGTGTGCCGTGTGTTGAGCGTCGCCGTCATCTGCGGGCGGGTCTGGTGGGGCGCCGGCGTCGACGGGTTCTTCAGGAGGCGCGGCCGCCGGGCGAACGTTGTCCAGCCGTGGGCGCGGCGAGTAGCGCGGCGTCAGCGCAATACCTCCGAGGACTGGGTGCGATTTAAGACCCCCGCCAGCTGGACGTCGTGCATCATTCGCTCGTTCTCCTGGCGAACTGGGGACAAACAAACAGCAAGCTTAACCACAATCAACTTTTGTTTGTACTAGGGGAGGACTTTGCCTGGGACCACACTCGTGTCTAGACTACTGTATTCTTACTAAATGAGGACTACGTTAGTAAGTATTTTAACCACCCAAGATAAATCATAAAAATGGACGAGTAAGATGCATATTAGCACCCAATTACTTGTCACTACAAAAAACTAAAGTTAGTCCATATTCAGTAATAAGACGGTTTGGATGTTAGTACGGGCTCTAAGGTGTGGCTCAGGTTTAAATCAGACCGGGTGAACACACTCTAGGGGCTATTATTGTGTGGGTCTGTTACGGGTTAGTAACATTCAGGGGCCGTTCTAAGTCAATGAGTACAAAAAAGGGTTGCTGATCGTTAATTCGATGTGTCGTACTTATCGCTAACGTCACATTGTTACACTAAGTTAACATTGTTAATCATAGGCAGCGAAATATTTAGTAATGTTATTTCAGACGTATCTACTTAATGGTTACCATTGTCTTTTTTCTTTTATATGAGATTATCTACCAAATACTTTCTATAACTACTCATGGTCTAAGTAATAACTGAAAGTGCGAATATGAGATAAAACATTGTGTCTAAATGGTATTCCTGTCGAGATTTATCTGGCTGTTTGCAGGACTAACATTAGAGATACCTCAGATTGCTTAATTTATTTTACCAAATCTTTAGAACAATTATTGTTACTCAGTTCTGCCACTTCAATTTATTTAATTTTATTCACATGCCCTGCCACAACTCTTTCCCTTCTTTTACATAAAATATTAACCCTTTCTAAAATACTTCGCTCCATAGACTTCAACCATTGTTAATTTAAATATACTGGATAGCTAATTCACAAATCGGCAAACTTGTCACCTAAAATTATTAGGCAAATTTTAGAAAACCAAAATAGCTGATTAGAAAGCCTTCACTAAGTATATATCTTTCTTATATTCGAACCACCTATCCACTTATTTAAAGATTATCTAGATTTTTGCTTACTTATTGATTTGAACGTGCATCATCAATTTCAGGAAAATAAAATCGACGAACAATTAACGAGTATAAATTCTTTACACAGAATAATATCTTATTGTAAAATTGGAACCAAGTAAGATCAATAATAAACCTCGAAGTGTATATTTACGATAAACGTCGAATTTGATTGCTTTAAAATATCAAGGAATTGTCTTAGTAGAGCACTTATCACTCCCAGTATTATTATTTTTATTTGTAACGTTCCATACTTGCATACGTTACTTACCAATACGAATGTCCATTATAGATCTTATATTAATTCGATAGAAGACGGAAAGTCAAAGCTGTTGTTTCGTCTACACTCAGAAAATGCTTAGTTTGGGACCATTATGAGGTTTGGATCGCTTACTTTCATCAAAGAAAAGGTTTAAGTAAACTTCTTGCAAGTAAAATCATTAATTAACCTCGTAGTGTATTTATGATAAACGTCGTATTTACCTGCCCGAACTTCCACCAACAAAAACAGACGAAGACTAATGTTCTGGCATTCAAAGTGATGCAAAGCTGTAATGAAACATTAATTGTCCTAAACAAATAATGAGGTGACGAGGCCTTGATACCGCAAGAGTAGCTGCAATAAGGGTTACTTCATAAGAGCTGGATGGCGCGAAGCGGACATTAAACAACCAACAAGATTTCCGTTCACAACTTAAAACGTTCAAAGTCCAAAGTCTTTCTTCTTTAAATGTCGTTGGCTCAGACTACTATTTTTTTCCTTCAAGTCCAGCGTTGTCTCGTAAAGGTCACGTTTGGTGCACGATGGGCAAAGCCTCGCCCGAGATTGATAAGCATGCGAAAACGCTAGTATTGCGTAATCTGAACATCAAACTCTTTCCACTTACAAAAACTGACGAAGACTTATGGTCTTGAATTCAAAGTAATGCAGAGCTGTAACGGCACGCTAATTGACCTAAACAAATAATGAGGTGACGAGGCCTTGATATCGCAAGACTAGCTGGAGTAAGGGTTGTCCTTCCACTTATATACGACGTGTCTTCTTCTTCTTAGTACAGAACAGGCTCTTGTCTGTAGAGTAACCAATGCCTTCCATCTCCATCTGTCCAAAATTAACTCCTTTACATCCTTATAGATTAAAACATTGATTGGATCTTTCAGTTGTTATATAAAACTATTCCTAGGTTTTCCTTTGCTTTTTCTTCCTTCTATTTTACCCTCCAATATTACTTTTAAAAACTCATCATGTCCAATAATAAAGAGTCCTAACATTTTCACTCTCCCAGAATTTATAGTTAGTTTGAGTTTCTCTCCAACAAGTGCCAACACCTCCTCATTTGTCTTCTTTTCAGTCTAGCCATTCGCCTTCCATTTGCCGCCAGCACCACATTTCAAACGCTTCCAATCTAGCTGTATCCTTCTTTCTTATTATCCATGATTCGCAGTTGTATTAGGCCATGATCCAGATATATACTTTTTCTTAGTGTTTTGATATTTTTGATTTAAATAGTGTTAACTTGTTTTTAGCTATGGTTATTCTCTGAATAATGCCTTTGAAACATCTTGAGTAATTTGTTATTGAACTTCCTAAATATTTGAAACTATTGACCTGTTTTATGGGTTTGTTATTTAAAGTGATGGGATTTATCGACATGCCTGTTAATGTTGTATTATGCGGAAGTTCGATAGGTAAATCCTGAAAAAAATCTTCTGACTAGCCTAAAACTAGAAGTTAGATTTGAAAGTTAATATGATCGCAGTTCTGACTCTGAATCTGACTTACATGGGCCTAGTTTATTTTTACTGTGTTGACTTGCTACTGACAGAAAACGTTGTTAAAATTTTAGCTCAAATCAAAATATGAAATGGCATGTTGTTGACATTGACACACATTAGTTTCGATGATATACTGTAGATACATATATGTTTAAATCCAATATCATCCAAAATTAATTTTGAAGTTTCAGCACGATGTTAGGAAGCAAGACCACAAAGATGAAGCGAGTTTGTGCCAGTGACCTCAAGGTGTAACCGCGTTGAGGACAGGGCTGTCGTAGGCGGAAATTGACTGCCTGTATTACTACGGGTATCTCGAACCGAACATGAGTCCGAGTCAGTATCGAAATAGTGTGTTAAGGATACAGAAGGCGGCTTTAGAATTATAATTTCCTATTTATTATAGAAATAAGTAAGTTCTTCATTCTGTTGTTATTTTTTTGTTGTCAATATGAACAGCTTTTCTTAAGAGTCCCCTTATCCTAGACACAATCAGACTTTCCCATACAAAAGTAGTCTAGCTTTTATTATGACATGTCAGATATGGGCGAAATTATGTAGTTTCAAAGAAATTGCATATATTTGGGCCTATAACTACTTTACAGAGTTAAAATATGAACTTAAAAGAGAATATAGTGACATGTCAGATATAGGCGATTCAAACATTCAAATGTTTATTCAATAATTAGACCTTTACAGGCACTTTTACACGTCAATAAGTATAATTTACGTTACGTGTAAAGCATATTAAAATATAATTTATTTTTAAAGAAAAGCTACCGATACCAGCGCTTCGTAACGACCACTGCTGAGAAGAAACGCCAAAAGAAACTCATTTTCACAGTATTGGTCGCCTACTCGCCAGAAGGGTTTTGTCATATTATTATTATTGTCTTTTAATTAATAAATACTTATAATATAATACAATGTTGACACATTATAATGCGAAATTTCAAAGAAATTGCATATATTTAGGCATATAACTAGTTTACAGAGTTAAAATATGGACTTAAAAGAGAATATAGTGAATCATATCATATTTGACCAGCTATGGATATTCCAGTATGGAAAACTTGTACAACCTTATATTTTCTTCCCAGTTTATAATTTTAATGTCGGTAAGCAATTATAATCCTAGATAATTTCAATTTCTTTACCGAATTCTGACATGTCGTTTCAAAATAAAACGTAGACTACGTTTGTATGGAAAAGTCTAGGGTAAGGAGACTCTTAAGAGAGCAATATCGGATTCTCAAAGCAAATATGTGAAAATTTTTGATTGTAGCACCGTTTTCCGATATTCATCTGTACAGTGAATCAAGAGTGAAGTGAATGTACTTTGTTTAAGTGACCGGTTTTTTTTTTCAAGCATTATTCTCGTGGGAATATTTGAAGTAGAAATTTATAGTACACATGGTATCAAAATTTTTATTTACAAAATTTCACGAAATGTAATCTCGTTTGGAAAGAACAATCAAATATTTATAATTACTCAAAACTGTCGATATTATCATATCATAACATAATTTTAGTTCAATATTATATGAGACGGCGCGGCATTGGGCGTGTTATTACTAAAAATATTTCCAATATTTGCTTGATTTTCAGCGCGCAATCTGAAACACAACTCAGGCTTGAATTTCGTTTCAGACAGCCCATCTTATATTTTTATTTTCCTTTAAAATCAGACTCATTGGTATAAGCAGCTGCAAATTGTTTACACGTAGTTAAGGGAGATATAAAAATACAAGTTTTCTTGTAGAGCCAATTCTGGGATATCGAAAATAAGAAACGACTATATACAGTACATGCTTACCTTTTTTCATAAAAAACTTATATGTTTTGATTTAATTAGTTAATATCATAAGCATATTAATTTCCATGTGTTAGAGATAGACATAAGTAGAAATAAAGGTATTTTATTTTATTTTTACTCTTTTAGATTTTTAGTTGATCAGATAACTCTACGGAAACATCGGTTTTTAAAATCCTATTTGCCCCATAGGAAGGGGCCAAGTTGTATCTTTATTAAGTGTGTGTCGACTTGCCAAATCCAAAAAGTTTTTAGTTCAACTCCTGAACGTTGGATGCTGGAAGTTGTAGTCAACAGTAATTTGTTGAAAATTCTCCTACGAGAAATATAATAACATTCTTACTGCAGCTTGCAATGTCAATTCAAGTAATTTAATTTTGACATTTGACTTTCCTTTAAAAAGGTTTAAAAATTGGAGTATTCCAAACGTATTCTGGCAATACTTTCTGGAATAAACTTTTATAACACAATAAGATTGTTCTAGAAAGTTACGCGATTAGGTATTATGTCTTAGTACTGGTGTCATTATGTGATTTGGTTGCTTACTTGTGAGTATAAAGTTTACTTTGAATTACTTTCAAATAGTCTTTGGAACCCTATAAGTGTCAGATAGAGGCCACATTAGCCTCGTTTAGTGTTCATTAAAGAAGTGTAATGCTTAGACTAGTAATAAATGTTTACCGCGTATTATAACTTACAAAAAAAAAAGACAACAACAACATAAAAGAGCTAAAACATGTAATCTCTTGTTTAGTGTCGACAGCCCTGTTTGTAAGGGTGCTAAATCGGTTAGCAATAACGTTGTTAAAAGTCCCGCCGAAACGCGACAATTAGGGATTCTTTCGCCGCAACTCGCCTGTTTTATTCGATAACCACATTTACATTTTTACCGAAGCCTGTCCATATTAAACATCTTGCGGAATCAAAAATGACAATGATACCTGATTTGAAGCTTATTGGAATTGAGAAGAATGAATGTTACACGTAATTTCGCTGACTTAATATAAGTCTGATTGTCATCGTGTTACCTTCGGACGAATGGAAATTAATGAAAATATTCTTTAACGCATTTCTTTAAATTTATGTCACAAATTAGGTAGGTATATAACCTACATACCTATATGCCTACATACTTAGACTTTGTGAGTATATTTACATTTAACCTATACTACATATATATTTAACCGACTACATACGTTACTTGTATTTTCAGTCTCGTAAAATAAGTATTATATATATGTATATACCTATAAATTTCACTATTTGCATTTTTAGGGTCTTTTATTTTTAAAGAGTTTCGTTTTTTATCCTTACGACTATCATAGGGTAAAGATGTTAAAATAAACCCTATTCTCTATGTCCTTACATACCTTCTTTCTCCATCATTTCATTCTATCCACGTTTTTAAATTTTATTTTTAAATTAAATTTCTAAATTTTTATCACATTCATTCCATCCCTACCATTTGACTCATTCCTCCATTACCTCTGATACAACCAATTTGAATTAAATAAATTTATCAGTACTGACAAATAAATGTATTAACCCTTTTCGTGTCTCTCTCTTGCTCTACCACTGTTTTGAATCGACATAATTCAAGTGGGAGCACACCTACTAGTTGGGACAGGTGGAGTTACTATTAGGTTGGGGAAAAAGTCTTTTCGCATATAGTATGTATGAACTTGTAATAAAACCACTTTGGCTATACTATTTGTACCTGGCTGGTTTTGGTATCATTTAAAAGTTTAAATTTTAAAGAAGATAATTCCAAATTCAAATTAGGAAAATGCGTGATTTTCATTTGTTTTTCTTACCGTCAAGATGAGTGAATCTAATGAAGAAATTAGATACATTTTAAAATTTTCCTACCAAAAAGGTAAAAGGGGCAACGCAAGCCGCGAAAAAAATTTGCGATGTTTATAGACCTAGTGCGGTGTCTGTGAGAGTAGCACAAATTTGGTTTAAGCGTTTTTAATCCGGAAATTTTGATGTCAAAGATGCACGTCGCTCTGGTCGCCCTGTTACTGATAAAATGGATGCTATTTTTGAAAAAGTGGAGCAAGATCGGCATATCAGTAGTTACGACGTAGCTGAAGAACTGGGAATTGACCACAAAACAGATTTGGCGCATTTGAAAAAAAAATGAGTACACGAAAAAGCTCGATATTTGGGTACCTCACGAGCTCTCTGAAATAAACCTAATGAACCGTGTACTCATTTGTAATTCTTTATTACGACGTAATGAGACCGAACCATTTTTGAAGAAATTGATAACTGGTGATGAAAAGTGTCATGGTCAAAGGCCGGTCAGGCTTCACAGACTGTGGCGAAACCCGGGTTAACTTGCAACAAGGTGATGCTGTGTGTGTGGTGGGATTGGAAGGGCATTATTCATTATGAGCTGTTACCACCAGGCAGGACCATCGATTCAGAACTCTACTGCGAACAACTGATAAGATTAAAGCAAGAAGTTGAGAGAAAGCGGCCGGAATTAATCAACAGAAGGGGTGTGGTTTTTCATCATGATAACGCTAGACCTCCCATATCTTTAACCACTCAGCAAAAATTAAGAGAGTTTGGCTGGGAGGTGTTAATGCATCCGCCGTATAGTCCTGACCTGGCACCTTCAGATTTCCACCTGTTTCGGTCTCTTCAGAATTCTTTAGGCAGTGTCAGGTTTCCATCACGAGAGGACTGCCAAAACTACTTGACGCAGTTTTTTGATCAGAAGCCCCAAAATTTCTATAGCAATGGGATCATTTCCCTACCTATAAGATGGCAAAAAGTTATCAAACAAAATGGTACCTACATACTTTAGTTAAATGTAAATAAACTATATTAAAAAATGTTTTGAATTTTCATATAAAATGCGAAAAGACTTTTTCCCCAACCCAACAGTAGGTATTTAGTCCAGAAAATAATTTTATTTAATTAATATAATTTATATTGTTTGTATATATTAAGTGTATATATAATATTTCCTTCTGAATAGAAATATGTATTTATTTAAGTATATGTGTAAATATGTATCAGTGGCGTTGATTAAGAATTTGGGCTAGTACAGTTATAAAACTATTATTAGGTTCTATAAAGATAAAAAGCCGTTCAATGTCCTGTAATATGTCACTGAGCGTGTTTATACAAAGTTTATCATTGTGAGTGTATTTAAATAACCAGCGAAAAATTTCATAGTTTGAAAATGTGGGTGTGTGCAATCCAGTAATGCTTCTAGTTAATGGCTTTTGAAGATAATAAATGAACATTTTAATGCACGGTGTGCCGATATACGAAGGTTATATATAGTTGTTGTGAGAAATAAATGCGTATATATTAGAAACCCCTAAGGGAACTCGGTGGGAATCGGCTTCTAAGGAGGCCCCGCGACTGATATGTATGTTTATCTATAGTTAGTTTTATATAATTTTAATTTTCATCTTCCTTCATCCTATGTATAAACATGCCTGTGTGCCTCTCTTACATAAACATCTCCTCTCACAGGCCTACTGGAAGAGATCTCTTTTGAGATAAGTAGTGCCTTTGTACAACATTTAGTTGATGTACTTTCTGTATAAATTTTCTGTGTATATAAATTGGTAAATAAAATAAATAAATAAAAATTAACAAAATAATTCTTTGAAAACACAGAGCTGCATTTTGTCTGTCACGTCTCACGTAGCCTGAGGTATCCTGGCAGCTAACACAATTGTCGGCTTAAACGTGATTTGCCGCCTGTCCGTCCGTGAAAGCCCAGTGACGATCCACTTTACTCCCTGTGAACTATTACTGTATTATCGGATATCGAAAGTAGGTTATCTAAATAGGTATTTAGAAATATCTAAAGTCAGAAATTTTAAATATTTTTAAATTATCATCACGTAAAGGTTAAGTACATACTTTAATGTAAATTATTACTGATTTAGGTATAGATTATTTTAAAGGTGAAGTATATAAGTTTAAATAATAAAAAGCCAGGCTTTCTTAACAATTTTTTCCGTCGCCTCAATACCTAACTTTTTCAAAAAAGCTTTCTCTGATTTAGAAATAATTTCTGAGTAATTATTATCATATAAATTCTACACAAAAAAATATTCGTGCGAAACCGAAACGATAAGAAACATGGATAAAAGAAACCAAAAATTACAAAAGAGTTTTTTTTTTCAATAGGTGTCCATAAACTGAATATAGGTAATTAAAATTCTGTCAGGAACTAATTAAGCAATCATGCAATTTACCTATTTGAAATTAAGTTTCTACAAGCATTGCTGGAACTTAATTGGATTATTCGAAATTACGTTCCAGTAGATCTTATTAGCCTTTGATTTGAAGACTGCAAATGATTTCAAATTTATATTTTCTGGTTTCAACCAATTCTTCCATTTCGGTGATAAATCTTATCCATTTAGGTGATGAAAAGTGTTTTTTGATCAATATTACGGAATTAAGAAGGCTATATTATGTGCCATAAAAAATAAAACAAGGACATATATTTTTTAGTAGGATAACTTTACTACATAAATAGAAACACTATGTACTCTACACTAAATAACATTTTAGTCTACTTACAATAGACGAGTTACTATTTACACGATTTCTGAGGTGGGTTTTAGACGAGTAGACACCGTAGACTATTTACGTTTGATTTGATTCTAACTCTTATAATCCTACTTTAACCATATCCACGTAAACAAAGGTATCGGACGTCTTAACCGGCTTGTAATCTTGGCCGGCGCATATATTATGAAGGCTCAATTTCCACCTGACAGCACTGGCGCCTCTCCAAACTCTTTTAGCATTATGTACGAACGTCGGTAGCTGACGTATGGCAGCGGATTTGTCTACGTCGGACAAAATCGAAGATACTTTCTCATTCAGGTGCGGTTTGGGAAACTATTAAACTGTCTACAAATGGCTACCTACCCCTTTTTAACGTTCTGTGAGATTTGGGTTGTATTTTTATCTCTAATCAAGTGTATATAAAGGTTTTATTTCTTCCTCTCTTTAAGCGAATTATGTAAATTCTTTTGAGAAAATATTTTTTTCCTTAGGTAATAGCGTTTGAGTGCCAATTCAACTTTATTATTATGAATATCTACGTGTTCTGAAAAAATCTAAATAAAAAACTCACTCAATGTAGTTGAAAGTACTTTGAAACTATTTTGTTTTCAAACTTGAGCAATACACTGTTCTACAAAATATTTATTGACAAGTCTGTGATTAAATAATTTTGGTAAATAAGCTTATTTTGGAAAATAAACTCAGAAGTTTCTAGAATCTAAAATCTAAAACTAATTCCTATAGCAAATCCCTAATCTCGTAAGTGACTTTCAACCCCGGGTAGGTGTTACTAAATGCGTCGTTTACGGGTTTAAAAAGCGAGTGATTGCCTCCCGCAATAAAAGTTTACGGGATCACGTGACCCCACTGGACCCCGCCCCTGACCTCATCATGTAGCTGGAACAAGCGGTTAGGAATATTTATTTTAGGCTAGTATTCAAAGCCTTTTTCTTTTAACCGATGTAAGACGCGAGGAATACGTACTTAAGATAGTATAAAATAATCATTTACAGATAAGTCTATGTGAAAGGGACATACCCGTAATAAATCGAAGCACAGGCTATCTTAGATCACTACAGTATAATGAAATTAAAATAACAACAATAAAATTAAAACAAATTGACCTTCCCATACAAATTTCCCGGGCTAGAGCACATTTTGTATGGTAATGCCTGGTGTTTTTGCTGTTTTATTGATTTCATTATACTATAGTGATCTAGTATAGCCTGTGGTTCTTTTTACTACGGGTATGTCCCTTTCACGTTGTATTATAGCTTTTGAAGATAAGGTCATCATCATCATATCAGCCACAGGAAGTCCACATCTGGACATAGGCCTCCCCCAAGGATTTCCAAAACGACCGATCGGAAGCGGCCTGCATCCAGCGCCTCCCTGCAACCCTGCTCAGGTCATCTGTCCATCTAGCAGGTGGGTGTCCTACGCTGCGCTTGCCGGTACGTGGCCGCCATTCGAGAACCTTTCTGCCCCATCGGCCATCGGTTCCTCATTTCTGATTCGATCGCGTAGAGAAACACCGAGCATAGTCCTCTCCATAGCCCGTTGAGCGACCTTGAGCCTTCTTATGAGACCCATAGTATGGGACCACGTTTCAGAGCCATAAGTCATCACTGGTAACACACATTGATTAAACACTTTCGTCTTGACGCACTGAGGTATTTTAGACGATAAAACACTGCGTAATTTCCCGAACGCTGCCCAGCCGAGTCGGATTCGCCGAAAGACTTCTTCCTCGAAGCTGGAACTTCCTGCCTGGATCAATTGTTCCAGGTAGACATACTGGTCTACAACTTCGAGGGTGGAGCTCCCAACAGAAACAGGTAAAGGCGCAACGTGCATATTTGACATGACCTTCGTCTTGTCAATATTCATTTTTAGGCCGACCTGTTGGGAGACTCGATTTAGGTCTTCAAGCATCGTACTTAAGTCCTCCATCGATTCTGCCATGACAACGATATCGTCGGCAAATCGAAGATGAGTAATATACTCGCCATTGATGTTGATGCCCAGTCCTTCCCATTCCAGGAGCTTGAAGGCATCTTCCAGAGCGGCGGTGAACAGTTTTGGAGATATTACATCTTCCTGTCTCACGCCTCTATTCAATGGAATATCCTTCGTACTGTGCTCCTGTACTCGAACCGACATAGTGGCTTTGTTATATAGACACTTCAACACCTCAATATACCGACAGTCAATGCGGCACCGCTGGAGAGACTGAAGCACGGCCCATGTTTAGATCGAATCGAAGGCTTTTTCGTAGTCCACGAACCCCAAGCACAGCGGCCGGTTATACTCCCTCGTCTTCTCTACATATAACCTGCCGCAAAGTATGGATGTGGTCCATGGTACTGTAGCCTTTTCGGAATCCGGCTTGTTCGGGAGGTTGGAGGGCATCAATTATGTTAGCGAGACGATTCGTGATGACCCTCGAAGATAAGGTACTTAAATACAATACTTATTAATTATGATTAGTATATTTTATTTTTAGTAGCAGTTAAGAGTCCCTGGACAGAATCAGACTTTCCCATACAAAAGTAGTCTACGTTTTATTTGGAAACGACAGGTCGGATATGGGCGAAATTACGTAATTTTAAAGTAATTGCAATTATCTAGAGTTATAATTGGTTTCCGACGGTAAAATTATGAACTTAAAAGAGAATATAGTGTATTAATTTCATATTTGACCATCAGTATGGAAAACTTCTACACCCTTATAATTTCATTCCAGTTCATAATTTTACAGTCGGAAACCAATTATAATCCTAGATAATTGCGATTTCTTTAAATTACAATTTTTTACCGTAATCAGACATGTCGTTTCAAAATAAAACGTAGACTACGTGTAGTGTATGTACTTGACTTTCATTAGAACACCCCCTCGTACTACCACCACATACGTTTGTATGGAAAAGTCTTAAACGTAAGGGGATTCTTAAATTAGGAAATCTGATATAGACTCCTGATCACTGAAGGGGTTTGGTACAGCAGCAAATAGCTACTTGCTGAACAGCAATATTGGTTGACTGGAAGTGATTTCCACGAAGCTTATTTCAAAATCTATTGTCAAGAAACATAAAACTTTGCAGTTAAAAAACTTTAGTATACCTAGGACTTTAAAAGTCTAATTTGAAATTTCCGCCAGTCCAAACATCTCTTTAGTTTTTAATAACAATAGCGAGAGCTTATGAAGACTAGAAGTTCCTTAAGCCTAACTCAACGGCTTGAAGAGAAGCCAATCCTACCAAATTGGATAGTCTGGCCGCGACCCAAACGGAGTCTGTTGGCAAAATAAGCTGTTTCAATTATAACTATACATAACTGCTTTTTATACTTTTTTGTTATTCTTTCGGAAGCTCTTTCATTAATAGTGAGTCAAAATCGAGTACTCTAGCCATTAATCAACACGGTGCGAGGAGGGCGCGCCGCCGGCGCCTTGCTCTATGACTCTAGGCGGTATCTCTTACGAGTACATATTAAAAAAAAAATAGGTAAAATTTTAAGTTAAGATATATAGGTAATTTTTTTTGCTCTTAGTTTTATAGAATTTGCTAAAGCAATTCGTGTAACGTATGTATGTCCAAAATGATACGCATGTCCCTTCTGGACGCATGTTAGCATGCATTTTTTAAATAAAATGTGTTATTTTATGATAAATACTATTTACGAGTATATCAATATTTTAATTTAAATATTCGCCAAATAGAGAGACATGGAAGGAAATGGGAGACCTTTACGCAGCAGTGGACAACCCAGGTCAGAAAAAAATGTCCTCTCAACTTTGAATTCATTTAATAGACTGAATCCATAATAAATACCTGTGTCGCAACCTTTGATCTTTATTTACGACTAAAAATATTTATTTTAAAAATTAAGCACTTGCCCATCCATCTTGTTATTATTTGATCTGTTTTTCCGAGACCGTTTTAATAACTGACTCAGTTTATCTTAATAAAACTTTCGTCTTCTGTTTGAGGAGCAACGGAGTTGAAATCTCGTTTTTCGTTCCATCACTCGAAAGTTTTAAATAACGGGCAAAATCAACTCATTTAAACTCAAACTGGCTTTTAAATGGAACTTCTCATGGTCAAAATTTCATTGAGTTGTCAGCACCGGATGTAAGGAAATTGAGGGTTTAAATAAAAATCGTTGGAATTTTCATGGCGGAAACGGGAAATGAAAAATTTGAATCAGCATCAGATATTTTAAAATGTAATTTTATAGAAGGTCATTGACATATCAGCAGCTGACGCGTTTAGGGTTCTGTACCATATGGTGAATTGATGGAACCCACCCTGTCAAAAATAATTTTGTGTTTTCACTAATATATCTAGCCGAACATTCTTACACAGCTAAAATTACATGTGGTATGACGCAAGCTACGTGACTCTGACTAATTTATTTACTAGTTAGAGTATTATTGATAAGATATAGGTATTGTTGGAAGTTTCATATAATAATATACCTAATACGGAACTCTTGGTTAGCGAGCTAAACTCAATCATTCCAATTTTCGGTAATGTTAACTAGAACAATCAATAAACGGCTGAAAATTACATGACGCCAGCTAAGTGACTCTGATTGTATAATGAGACACAAATAAGTTGAAGTCCGCCATTTTTGTTTAAATTATTTGTGTCACAGGGTAGTTTATTTCTACTTGAGAGGTAATATTTTATGACAAAATGCTGGAATCTATCTTATATGATACGGAAATCTTAATTAGCGAACCAAACTCGTTCTCATTTTTCGGTAATGTTCACTTAAACAATTAATAAACGCCTGGAATTACATGTGCTACTCGTAGGTATAACGCCAGCTACGTGAGTTCGACTATAGTTTAATTCTACTCAAGACTCAATACTCTAAAATAAAATATATGGAATCCATCTCATATAATATAATTTCTTTCTAGCGAGCCAAACTCATACGTTCTCATTTTTCAGTAATGTTTTATACAATACGGAACTCTGATTAGTGACCCAAACTCATACGTTCTCATTTTTCAGTAATGTTTATTAAAACAACTGAATAACGGCTGAAAATTAAATATGGTATGACGCCAGCTACGTGACTCCGACTACATTTCAATTTTACTCAAGTCATAAAACTCCAAGATTAAATATTGAAATCCATCGGAACTCTTTTTAGCGACGCAAACTCATACGTTCTCATTTTTCAGTAATGTTTATTAAAACAATTAATTAACGGCTGAAAATTACATGTGGTATGACGCCAGCTACGTGACTCCGACTGTAGTTTATTTTTACTCGAGAGGTAATACTCTTGGTCGGAATGTTTGTTTTTACGAGTAGAGTTCTGCCCGCCGCGGCGCTGCAATGATTTCAATGAGCTTTTTAGGTCAGATTTAGAAAAGTTTATGCTTTCATTGTTATCAGCTTGAAAACAAGGGGTAAATAGCACGTTGGAATAGAAAGAGATTTTTTTTTCAGATTGAAAGTAAGTCTTAAACTGAACTTAACAATATTTTTTTTATGTGTACAGGGTTCCCTTTAAACACAAGCAACATTGTTGGAGCAAGTTTAGTCCAGGACACTGAACTGCTTTCCATAAATACAGTTATCGAAAAATGAAAAAAATCAAAATCGACCACAAAAAAATAATTTCCATAAAAATCTGTGCTCGGACAAACGGATTTTTTCATAGATTCTTAAGAGTCCCCTTACCCTAGACAGAATTATAATTTCCCATACAAACTTAGTCTAGCTTTTACTTTGAAACGGCATGTCAGACATTGGCGAAATTATACATGGTTATTTTTAATTAACTAGCATCCCTTTAGGTGCAAGTTCAGTCCATGACACTGAAGCACTTTCCATAAAATAAATTATAGAAAAACGAAAAAAAAATTCGACGTCCCATACAAAATTCATTTGGCTGAGCGCTGATATGTATGGGAAGTCGAATTTTATTTTTCGTTTTTCGATAATTTATTTTATGGAAAGTGCTTCAGTATCATGGACAGATCTTGCACCTAAAGGGATGCTAGTTAATTAAAAATAACCCTGTATATTACAAAATATTGTCGAAATCTCACATGTCATTTCAAAATAAAAGGTAGACTACGTTTGTATGGAAAAGTCTGGGGTAAGAGGATTCTTAATAACATTTTTTCAGGAAGCAATGCATCAAAGTATCATGTATTGAACTTGGTCCAGAAATGTTGCTGGTGTTTAAAGAGTAACTCTGGATATTTTATTACTTATCTTTTAGTATTAAGTCTTTTTTTGACAAATCACACTGATTGAGCTAGCACCAAAATAAGATTGTGTTATGGGATACTTACTCAACGATACTATGTTTTATGATAAATACACATATAAATAAACACCTAAAACCCAGGATAATTTGAAAAAGGCCATTTTCCAATTTCCCCTGGCCGGAGATGGAACCCGGAACCTAAGGACGGCGAACTAGCGTCGTTACCACTACGCTACGAAGGTCGTCATTTTACTTTAGTTTAGCTTTATTTAGAATATTACTGTTAATCAAGTTTTTTTTATCACTTAGCAAAATCAATTTTTGATACCCACTTACCAGCTCATTAGCTGAAACAATTTATAGGTAGGTAAACGGTCTATTTTTTCCGTTATGCGAAGTCACAAGCCTAGTTTTCTCACTTGAAAAACGAAAATCCTCTAGATATATTAAAGTCGTAAAAGTAATCTTTGGATCTACGAATTAGTTTCAGCTATCTGGCAGCGGAAGGTCGGTCGATGGCCGCCATTCATCTGCTAGTGGTGCTTCACGCGTTTATGCACCGTTACTGAACAGATTATTATACTGTAACCACTACGTTACCGAAACCGTGACGAGCACAACATAAAAGTGAATGCTAACAATAGTATGTAGGTTTGTTTGAATCGGTTACAATAGGGAAGATGCATATTTTTTTTCGCTGTGCTATGGAAAGAGTTCCTAAAATTAGGCACGTCCAAGAAAAAACTACCTTGCTAAACCAAAATTTTTTTAATATGTAAAGATTATAAATTCATGTCCGCCTTTGGATGGCGTCTCGGAGCGCCAAAGACCGGATAGGAGTGGCGTCACTGATGTCGCATTTGTGGGCGTCATGTAAGAACATTTGTTCGGGTGCTATGTCAAATATTGCGTTAACAGGATTGGCTTCATAACAAAAGTAGTTATAAGTTTTTGAAGAAAATCCTATGGTACGAGTAATATTATTTTTTTAAAAATGTATTGCCATATACTCACCTAAAAACCAAAGTTAATGAATCGATAAAAAATATAGTTGTGCTTAAAGGCCTTTTAAATGTAAAGGCCTTTAAGCACAACTATATTTCTCTCATCATGCATCTTCTCTATATTTATGAAATAATATATTTTAAGCAGATCATCACCATCATCCTCACGTTTTCCGGTTGCATCCTCAGCGGTAACGCTTCGGGGCCCGGGGTCCGCTACCTAACGTAGGTGATTTAAGGAGGTTACTGGTTTTTACACAGAGCGACTGCCGTCTGACCTCCGCAAACCTCCCAAAGGGTGGACCAGAATCAATCCTTGGATAGGTTTGAGCAAACGCTAGATGGTGTTTGGGACCTACAGTTTATACAAGTACGTGCCTTCCGAAATACGGAATCGTCTTTCTTTTTGGATTATTAGGTGATTCAAGACTGCAATATCCTAACCAGGTTGGAAAAAACTTTTCACAAAGTATGCTTTCCGCAGTGTGATTTGCACCCACGACTTCCGGATCACAAGGCGAACGCCTTGACACTGGACAACGGACGCAGTCTTTAAAGCAGGTATTCAAACACTTTAAGGTATTAATGTGTGCTGTACCTTTGAATTTTCAGCTTTATGAACTAATATTAAAACTATTTTTTAAAACTAACGTGAGAAAATTTCTTGTTATAAGTTAATATGAAATAATTTATAAGTTATGAGCGGTGACTCGATGGTTACTAACACTCGCTCTGATGATGATTGTCTCAATTAATCGAAAGCTGGTCAGCATTTCCGTCATTATTACGTACGCGAGTAAACCGTTCAATAATATTCAAAATTTGAGTAGGTATTAGTTTCAGTTATCTTTTGGCAGAGGACGGCCATCCGATGACCACCATTAACCTGATTTATGGACCGTTACTGAACGGATTATTATACTGTAACCAGCACGCAACCGGTACTGTGAAGACTGCGTACAAATATAAAACGAAGGAATAATTGGGTATTTTCCTGGGTCAAAAATAAATTATTTGGTACGTTAAAAAATCAAACGTCACAAAATAATGTCACTTGTCATTTTCAACGTGGTTTTAGATTTATTATTGCAGAAGAACTGATGTTAAGAGCGCTATTTGACTCCAAGAAACTATGGCGTCATTAGCCTGTATTTAATACAAATCCTATAGAAAATGTTTGTTTTGACTTTTAGAAAAAGTATCTGATTTGAGTTGTTCGAAAGTAACGAATTCTTGTAAATGTTTATTAAAGACAAAAGTATCGCATTTTAGTATCATTTTACCTACGCATTTGCTATTTTTTAAGCGTTGGTAGCCAAAAGGCACGGGTCCGATCATGTCTTCGACTTTTACCTACCTCTGAGTTTGTTCTCACGTACAGTCATTTTCAACTACCCATACTTGATTCCGGTGAAGGAAAAGAAATCTGCACACTATTGCACTAGTGTTTAGGTAACAATTATTGTCACTAGATGCTGCAAAAGAAACGATACCAAAAAATGGAAAAAAAGCCGGAATTTGTCTCCTAGACTCCATATATAAGGGCGCAACGGATTAGCCTGCCAAAGAAGCGTTGCCCGTTCATCCCGACATGGCACACTGAATGACATCATCCGCAGGGCTCTTGTCTCGGTAACCTTTCCAGCCATCTTGGAACCGAGCGGTTTACTGAGATCAGATTGGAAAAGGCCTGACGGGATAACACTGGTACCATGGAGGCTGGGCAAATATCTTATTTGGGATGGGACGCAACATGCGTAGATACTCTCGCGTCCTCGCATGTTGCGGCGACGTCTGTGCGAACCGGCGCAGCGGAATTTCAGCGGAAGCCCTAAAACGCAGAAAATATGCTGATCTTAAAAATTACATTTTTGTGCCCTTCGCCATGGGTCCATGGGGCCCAGAAGCAAAAGCTTTTGTGATTGGATTACAAACCGTCTCCGCGATGTTACGGGCGAACCAAGGGCGGGCAGTTTCTTTGCACAAAGAATTTCTATCGTGGTGCAGAGTACTTCTGGGTACTCTGCCTCGCAGCGATGCGTTGGAGTCTCTTTTAATTTACAATTATTGAATAAATAGAAGTAAAACACTTTGAAAATACTTAATATCATATTAACAAATATTTATCAAGACATTTGTGTCATCATCAGAAATGTGATACTAAAATTATATTACTACATTTTATTGCTTAAAATTAAATCTACTATTCTTACTACTACTTAAGAAGTATATTTTCTTCTTAGATTAATCTTAGAGGAAAATATACAACTATAGAATGTAATGATTATAATCCTGGACGAAAATACGTGCAGAGTATATTTTGGGTAAGGAATTTCCCAAAAATGAAAATGTGACTGCGAGATAAATACTAATAATACAATTTGCAAGTCGTTTACATAATAAACAAGATTCCCCCTTAGAATCAACAAGTACGTAAATTTCGTTCCCCAAGTAAAGTCGGTACCTACATCCAAAGCATTATGAGATTAAGAAAATGTAAAGCAATAATTTTCCTTGTATATTCTGTTTGGTGGTTTTGTATGACGTTGTTGAGGAGTGTTTGTCTTTGTCATGCTGGTCTAGGAGAAAATAAAGCAAACCTATAATGTACCAACTGCCACTTTCTCGAAAGCTGATCGAAAGAATGAGCCAGTATCTGAATCAGGCCAATAGGTGACGGGGTTAGTGAACCTTCACTATTCTGATTCCCTTTTTACAAGCTTTTCTTTTGTTTTACCTGTCTTGTTGTC
The DNA here is from genome assembly GCA_943193695.1 of Acrobasis suavella. NCBI lineage: Eukaryota > Metazoa > Arthropoda > Insecta > Lepidoptera > Pyralidae > Acrobasis > Acrobasis suavella. The sequence continues at coordinate 7,244,939 of OW971935.1, forward strand.
TGTCGAGTGGAATGTAACTTGCAAGATACATTTCACCCACTTCTCGGTTTCTGAAATTTGGACGCATCCGTATATCGCATGACAATGCAATATTATGATGAAATGGAACTGATCTGATGATGCAGCTGGAAGTTGGCCATGTCATCTCTGTGATAGATAACACAAAATAACGCCACCGAGCTTAAGCTCGATTGAGTCGTCTTGAGCACTTATCCTTTTTGGTCAGTTATAGAGACAAGCGTGAGGGTTTACAAAAATACTTTTAAATAGTTACTTGTTCTACCTCCATGTGCCACCAAACTTAAAGTAGCCATGGGATTGTATTCATTTATTCAGTACAAAACAGTATTGTGTAGAATATTAAAATTATAACTTATATGCAAAACTTTTTCTTATTAATTACAGACTAATTAACATCATTATATTAATAAACAACATGTCAAAAAAACCCTAATTAGTAGAATTGCACCTGCTATGTATCTTACTCGTACTTTTTCTCCATTCATATGGAATTTTAAACAACTAGGATAGGAAGTCTTCTACAGAGTACACTTTTCTAGTAAATATTATTTTAGCTTGCTACTGAATCGTTTGATCTTAGGGACTTAGGCCCTGTTTGCCCTTTTGGGTAAAGAAACGTAGGTTAGGGTATTTGTATATTGATCTGTTCGTTGGTTTGTTCGACTTTGCTGAAAATTATGTCCTAAATGGCATAAATTGTGTGATAGACATGAATAGGGTTTAACGATGGCCGCTCTACTGATTGACCCATAAAGAATTGAAATATGTAAATCAACATACATAATAAACAATTTAAATAACTATCCAAAGCTGTTTTAAAAGTAATTTTTTATTGTCTATTTAAATCCATTTAAATAATTTATTTAACAGATAGATAAAAAATTGTTTGTCTTATCGTCATTTGTGAGTTATTAAAAAAATCATTTGTAATGTCATGAGCAGACATACTCGCCCAGTTTAGAAAATTTGACGAACATACTTTACATAGGAAGCAATTTACTAATATAATAGATTCCCTCTGATGTGGTTAAGCTCAGAGATGGCTGATCCCCGCGTCAACTTGTGAGACATGGGGACTGGTTCTCTGTGTTACAGTCGACTGTGATATTGGGATAGAGCTAAAAAAGATTTAATTTTTATAAATTGAACATGACATAAACAATATAAATATAGTATACAAGATACATGTTTGTAGTGAAATTATCAGACAACTTTAGTCAAAAAAAAATTGCAGAACGTCAATAGTAGTTAGGTGATATACCATGAATAGGGTAAGCTGATATCAGCTAACAGCTGACACGGATTCATGGTCTCTGTTGGGAACGATTTATCAACTAGAAACTCGCTAGTCTCGTTACTGTTTGAAAATTGAGATCATCTCTGAACATGTAACTGTTGTTTTCACGGGTGAGCAATTTTTTTAAATTGCACAGGTATTTACAGGAGATACCTAATAACAATGCATTCATTTTTTTTATAGAAGAAATGGTAGTAGTTTTAAGGTGATTAAGCAAAATGCAATAAAATTTTATTATACTTAACTAAACTAAAACCTTATTCAATTTTATTTCAAAAATAAATTTTATCAATCAATTTGTTTGTACACGATTAAGTCAGTATCATCCATGGTAAGTACCTACTGAGATAATTTAGATGCGGTATTCACTAATATAAGATTATATGTCCCCGTATAGATAATTAAAACATATGCTAACCGCGGCGTCCGTGGCAGGCGCCAAAGTAGGACTGAGAAAATTCTGTGTTTGAAAAACTAAATTGCTGTGGAAAGAAGAAATAGTAGTCCTATTAGATATTCTTTCGTAACAGCTTTTGTGTTACTTAAATTATATACGATAATATTAACTTAGTTAGGGAGGGGGTTAGCTTCCCTGGATATTTGACATTAACAAAAGTAATCTTCTGGGACTCTATTATTAAAGAAAACAAATGGGATTTTCTTTATTTGACATTTGTTGACGTGAGCAGCCCTAACTTTCCAAATGTTTCTTGCACCTTTCAATTTTACCCAGCATATTGGAAAATGTCTAACTTGTTCAATATCCATTTCCAGTCATAATAAAGTTGAAGCCGGTTGTAGCCAATGATGTTATGTTTTGTCAAGATGTAGCACTACATACAAATCATGGGCAACCAGTTCAAAAGTCGGTTTTATACACGGATACTCGTATAAAATACAATCAAACAGACGCTTTGGATATAAACAAATAGTAGGGTAGACAGTCAGGTATTAGACACCGGATAGTTAAATTAGATAGTCACTTTATCGAGTCCAATAATAAGACAACACTGTACTAAGACAGACATCTATGCATATTAATACTGTATGTGTATTTAAGATCATTTTAGTTCATGGAGTTTATTACAGATTGCTATCCGTTCTAAACTCCATTTACGCACTTTCTGCTTATAAAAATGTTTGTGTAACTGTTCAAAGACTGTCTGTTTTACCCTACTTGCCCTGAGTAAGGCTTTGTTACGAATTATTTATCTAATAGCGGGAATTTTGAGCATTGTGATTGATTGATTGAAGGCATTGGTTGGTCCACAGACAGGAGCTTAGCTCGTTAATAAATAAGAAGAAGATTATTTAATTAATAGGTCGTCAATATTTGCTCCGATCAATAAGTTTCTTGGATATTGATTCGACGTCTATGGAGTTCTTAATCAAAGGGACAATATATCGTTATTATTCATTACCCACATTGTGCGGTGGCTTAGAAACTGTGAATTGGTATTCAATAGTAAAGGCATGGGACACTATTCGGAAACCTATCGAATTATTCTAATAGGCTTTTTATGGGCGGTCTTGAAAGATAAAACAATTTTATTCTGAACTTGAGTAATGTTTCTGAAACTTTTAACATACCAAATTATCTTTTTACATACCAAAATGTGCTCCTAAAAGCTATCTTCATATAATAGACTAGTATTCGTTTTCATATAATTCTTATAAATCTTCTTAACAAAAAGTTTTTTGGAAAAATTAAATTTTTTGTACATGTCTTTATTTTCTGGCCTAAGTACTTACTTATCAAGTCAAATGTAAGAAGCCAAATCTAGACGGGGTTACGTCGTTTCATTACAGACTTCCTATAGCAACCTTCCAGCAAATCATTATTATAAAGCTCTATGTCATCATAATATTGCATTGTCACCTGATATGCATATAAGTGCAAAATTTCATCTCAATCGAAAACCGGGAAGTGGGTCAAATTTAACATGCACGATTTGAAGACAGACTGACGGACCGGTAAAACTATGTTAATGAAAGCTTGATATAAAACAAGTAACTTTTTATAAATATATTTTAAATTAAGCTTTTATCTCTAATTAGGTATCATCAATAAAGTTTAAAGTGCTCCTCAAAACGAATCAATCGAACCCAAACATTGGCGTTTTTTTTGGCGTTATGTTGTTTTATCACAGAGATACGAGTACTATGACCATCTCCCCGCTTCATCATCAGATCAGCTGCATGTCATCATAATATTGCATTGTCACGCGATATACGCATGCGTCCAAAATTTCAGCTAAATCGGAAACCGGGAAGTGGTCAAATTTAACTTGCAAGATTTAATTACAGATAGACAACAAGACAGGTCGAATTAAATAAAAGCTTGTAAAATAAAACGTAAAGAAACGTACTGAGCTTTTTTTATATAAGTCTTTGAAAACTTTGTACAACAAAATAAGCCTGTGGACACCTGCAACACTCGCCTCACCCCAAATAAATCATTGCTCACCCTTTTGCACCCTTTTTGGTGCCTTTGTTTCGAAATTAGAAGTTATTTTTGTACATTATTATTAAAACAACTATAATATTCTCGGGCCTTTAGAAGCTACGTGGTAACCTAAAGGTATCTTGTTTGTTTTTAACCCCCGACAAAAAAGAGGGGTGTATAAGTTTGACGCTAACGTCTGTCTGTCTTTCTCTCTGCCTGTCACACAGACAGAGAGCGGAGCCGTCTGTCTGTGGCATCGTGGCGCTCGAACGGATGGACCGATTTCAATGCAGTTTTTTCTTTCGTGAAAGCAACTTCCCTTGCGGTGGTTCTTAGCAATTTTTGATGAAAATCGGTTCAGCCGTTTAAAAGATATAAAACTCAAAGCTGGGATTTGTAATTTACCAGGAAAATCATAGATGGTGATACGGATTAGAATATTATGTAGTTCTGCCACTTATTACTAGGTGGTGTTGCCGTCGTCAGCGGTTTTCAAATTGCCTGCAAATCAACTTGTTCGTGGGTGTTATTGGCAAACACTGGTGTCAGCACTTTCGGTCACCCATCCAAATATGGACCACATCTATTGTCACTTAACTAAATAAACTATCTGACTTGAAGAGGTTAGTGGTCCTACCGGACCACGAAGCTCTTCAAGTCGGATTTATATTCAAACCTAGTATCAGAACAGGATATTTAATTATTCAACAAAAATGCTCTTAATGCTGCATATCGTTGAAGGTATTTTGTAATTTCACCACGCCAACATTGATTTTTGCGACTAAATCTTGCTACACAAACAAGCGGGCCGGCGTACCTGTCAGTTTGGCAGTATTTGTCGTAAAACAAATCCGAGCCATTCGGCTTGTGCCGATCGGGTAGTTCCTTCAAGTAGTTAAGTAGAGAGTAGAGAGAGTAAGTGTGTTTGTGTGTGTGTGTGTGTGTTGGTTTTTACAAGCTTTTATTTAACTTGCAATGTATCTTGTATGTGTATGTAAGAATGTTTGTTTAGGTCTAATCTTGCAACACAATTTTCAACTAGTAATTGTCCTCAAGTGATTTAGCACAATTTAAAAAACAGAGCAGACTAACGTTAGAGCCGTCCATATAACTACTGACACAAAGTATTACAAACTGTTGTCCCAATTCCTTTCAATCAACCGACCGCCGGGGGCTCCTAGGGACGTGAAGCACAATACCGTGCACTTCATTAAGACTACTGACGGGCCGCCAATCTCTTGTCGCGCACGATGCTTAGGACCGCAGAAGCTCATTGCTGCAAAAAGGGAATTCGAAGAAATGGTACGTTGTGGAACCGCGAGGCCCTCTAAAAGCGTGTGGTCCTCACCAGTACACTTGGCGGAGAAAAAGCATTCAACTTGGAGACCATGCGGCGATTTTCGCGCTCTTAACGCCAGGACTATAGCCGACCGCTATCCCGTTTGTCACATAGGGGATTTCAGCCACAATATAGCGGGTTCCAAGATTTTTAGTATGTTAGATTTTGTAAAGGCCTACCAACAAATCCCTATAAATGAGAGTGACATTTGTAAAACGCCTATTATAACTCCATTTGGTCTGTTCGAATTCCCTATATGACGTTCGGATTGCGAAATGCTGGGCAAACCTTCCAAAGCTTTATGGACGAGGTGACTTTTGGCTCGATTTTTGTTTCATCTATGTTGATGACATATTGGTGTTTTCGAAGTCGCCCGAACAACATCTAGAGCATCTCCGTATACTTTTCGAAAAACTGCAAAAATACGTAGTCGTAAATCCGGCTAAATGCATCTTGGGAGCTAGTGAAGTAACTTTCTTAGGAAACAACGTGTCTCAGTCAGGTACGTCTCCACCAAAAGACAGAATCACCGCTCTCCAAGAGTTTCCTTTACCAAAAACTGCACAAGGCGTCCGCAGATTTTAAGAAATGATAAATTATTACCGTCGGTTTCTCTCAGAAGCTGCTGAAACACAGGCACCTCTCATTGAAGCATTGACAAAGTCGCAACTAAAAGGTTCCAAACCGATTCAAAGATTCAAAGATTCAAATGTTTATTCAGTAATTAGACCTTTACAGGCACTTTTACACGTCAATAAGTATAATTTATGTTACGTGTAAAGTATATTAAAATTTAATTTATTTTTAAAGAAAAGCTACCGATACCAGCGCTTCGTAACGACCACTGCTGAGAAGAAACGCCGAAAGAAACTCATTTTCACAGTATTGGTCACCTACTCGCCAGAAGGGCTTTGTCATATTATTATAATTGTCTTTTAATTAATAAATACTTATAATATAATACAATGTTGACACATTATAACATGTAATGCCTGCGAACCAGTAAACAAACATAAATTGCGTAATACAAAATATTAAGTAGTCAAAAAAGCGAAGCCGAGCTGACCAGTCCCTCCCGGCAGCACCCGTTCACGAGTTGACGCACGGATCAGCCATCGTTAAACTCAACCATATTAGAGGGAATCCAACGACCCGACCAGCGACGCCACCACTGGATTGGACATTTTAGTGAGCATGAAAAACCCGAACTCGCAGACCTTGTCAAGAGAAAATATTAATTATATGTTGGTCACTTATTGATCGCAGAGCATTTACATATTTTTACAGTAGGCTTATTATGGTAACAGAAAATGCAGCTATTTATGTTTCATTTCCGATGCCCTGGACACCAGAATTGGAGTCTGCATTCAACACCTGCAAAAAGAGCCTTTCTCAAGCAACTCTTCTAGCTCATCCCATCCCAAATACTCCTTTAGGTTTATTTACTGACGCGTCAAGCAAACAAGTTGGTGCGTGCCTTCAGCAGTTAGTGGAAAAGTCGTGACAGTCTCTGGCATTCTTTAGTAAAAAGCTGACAACCCAGCAATAATCCTGGCCAGCATACTATCGGACCACAAGCCTTTGCTTCATGCCTTTAATCAACGCCGTTAAAAACTGCCACCGACTCAGCTGAATCAATCGACTTTCATTTCGCAGTTTACCACTGACGTGGTATATATAAAGGGCGCTGAGAAAGTAGTGGCAGATGCCATGTCTCGAGGTATCGAGGCGATCTCATTTTTTGTCGATTATGAAGATTTAAGTGCATCACAAGAGACGGATGTAGAATTACAGAAGCTCATCAACCAAGGCACGTCTTTACAACTTCATAAGATCACCCTACTTGGTACCTCAAATACTCTCATATGTTGTTACATATGATATATAACTACAGGAAAATCTCGTCCTTTTCTTTAGAAGACGGTATTTTGATAAACTGCATAATCTGAGCCATCCAGGAATAGGAGCTACATGTCGCTTAGTAACAGAGAGGGTTGTTTGGCCTTCTAAGCAGAAAGACATGAGCAAATGGACCCAGTCTTGTCTAGTGGGTTAACGCAGCAAGGTCACTAAACATAATTCAACACCGCTCGAAAACTTTGAGATTCCATCTGCACGATTTCTTCATGTTCACATAGACATTATCGGACCAATACCTATAAATAACGAGTTTCGTTATTGCCTCAAGCTATAGATTGAGTGACTCGTGGGCTAGAAGTCTGGCCAATGCGCTCTATATCGGCCGAAGAAGTCGCTGAAACTTTCACAAGAGAGTGGATTTCTCGCTACGGAGTACCCGACATCGTTACTACCGACCAGGGAACACAATTTGAATCAGACCTATTCCGCCGGCTCATGGACACATTTGACATAAAACGTGTCATGACAACTCCTTACCATCCCGCTGCTAATGGTATGATCAAACGGGTTCACAGACGGCTTAAAGCAGCTCTGATGTGCCACGAAAATGAATCATGGACCCGAGCTCTTCCACTCGTCCTCCTAGGCATGCGTTCGGTTTTTAAAGAAGATTTAAAGGCCACAACCGCAAAAAATGTTGTATGGCGAGCGACTGCGTTTACCAGGCGAATTTATAGCTCCGTCTCAGTCCGTTGAAGATTTAGCTGATTTTGTAGTACAACTCCGTCGAAAAATGTCGTCTCTGCAACCAACGCAAGCTTCCCGACATACAAGTCCCACACAATTCATATTTCGGGACATGCATTCAGCTACTCACGTTTTCCTTAGAGATGACTCCGTGCGACGAGCCTTGCAACAGCCTTATACACGACCTTACCGTATAGTGGGACAGGCGAGAGACGGTAAAACGATAACAGTCGAAATAAGAGGCCGAACCGCAACGGTAAGCATTGATCGTGTTAAACCGGCCTACACAGAATTCGATTCACAAAACATACACGCTAATTCAGATATTTGTCACGAGTCCCTGACACCAAAGACTCCAGCAGATTCATCCAACAAATTAAACACCCCAAATGCCCAAACTACTTATGACTCTTCTACATTGTTACCGCAACAAGAGATTACTAAAAGCAATCCACCTTACACTACACGGTCGGGTCGTAAAGTACATGTTGTTCGTCCTTTTGATGTATGAGGTTCTCTCCTCGTAGGGGGGGTGCCGCTCATAGAGCGCCAAACTCCGCCAAACCACGAGTGGAATCAATTGGATTGAATGTATCCCTACTTGTCATTCCCCCAAAAATTGGTTCAATTTTATCTATGTGGTCTTGTGTAACTCTAGATCGGATAGTGTCGGAATAGTGTCGGTAGAAAAGTGATCGGAAATAAACAATTTATCATACTAAGGTCAGCTTTAAGTCATTGTTCGGTTGATATTCTGCCGAATAGAACCACCCTGAAGTTGGAAACCAAGAACCCCCAAAATCTTATTAATACATACAAGAATCTTCATTGCCATGGCAACCTTTATAATTCGGCAGTTGCTAAGCCGAATTATTAGGCTAGGTATGTATGTGCGACTGAACCGATTTAAATTGGTAGTTTGAGACCCGGGGAAGGACATATGTACGACAATTATTTTACTATCCTGTAATTCGCACGTGGAACCAGCGGGCGCAGCTACTTATTCTAGTTATTATAGCTAGTTATTTAAGTCGGGCTTTAGGCGTTAAATTCCGTTTATGCTTAGGAGATTGCCGTGTAGTAAAAGCTGAGTAGAATATGTTATGTTTGACACTAACATTTTCGATTAAGGGAGGTTTTGGTAACTGAGAATGGGTAGCAGCGTCATCTATTTAAAGACTTTATAGCATTCTGGAATCACCAACCTAATGGCCTAGCTTGTTGATTATGGGAAAATTCTTCCTTTATTGGGAGAAACCTTTATAATTCCTTAGTGGACTGATATTGGCTGTAAAGCGTTTCACTACGAAGTATCGCTGCAAATATCTATTCTTATTTTGGTTAATTAAAATTATACAACGTGGAAGGGACATACCCGTAATAAATCAATCCACGGGCTATAATAAATCACTTAAGTATAATGAAATTAAAATAACAGCAAAAGTAAAAAAAAATCGACAGTTCCATTCTAAAGTGTGCATCCGCCCAGGTAGTTTGAATTGGGAATGTCAAATTTTTTCGTTGGTTTTTGACTGTAATTTATCATCATTATACTTTAGTGATCTAGTATAGCCCGTGGTTCGATTTATTACGGGTATGTATTCCACGTTGTATATGACCGAGGGAGCGAAGCTTCACGGTATCAAGATTGGGCAAAAACTACTTTTTTTAGACTGTTAGTCTATTCTTTTTTATAGTTCGCATGTCTCAACGGATTTTCGTGAAAATTTGTATGTATATTTGAAATATTTTTTTTTGTTGATCAAATTGTTTAAATATGGGAATTGAAAACTAAAACAATATCATATTCCAGTCTTTGTAAAATTTTCGAAATGTAGGGCGTTCGCCAAGTGACGCGGGCGCCCGCGGCGGATTTCAGTCTATCCCTGTCACAAACTCTAAGTGCAACAGAGATAGCAGAACCCGTCGCGGGTCACCTGTCTCCGTCACACGCAAAGTTTGTGACAGAGATAGACTGAACGCGTTGCGTGCGCCCGCGTCACTTAGCCCTTAAAGACTTTTTTGTTATTGAAGACGCACATTTTTGTCCGCACAACTTTTTTATCCGATAAACTTCAAGTGGTCAGGGGTTTGTTGCAAAGATCGCGAGGTTCTACAGCTCACTGAGGCACTGTATTATTTTTTCACTAATAAAGAATATTAAAACACAAAGACCGCGTTTTAATGACGTTGTACTTACGGCACTCTACCGTTTACATGCTTCAACACTTCATTTACAACTTTGGACAGAATGTAAATGTAAAGTAGGTCACAAAAGGGACCGGTTAACAGTTAAATTTGCGAAGTTTACGACTTGTTTTTGTTCATCAAAGTTCACATGTCTATGTGTCGAGATTTTGCCAAGAATCAAAGCGTTTGAGACATTGCCACACACAATGATCTTAATATACGTATGTATGTGGAGATTGCGAAATATCATATAGCTTTTACCCTAACATAGTAAAATGCTAGATAACACACGAACAAAGATCCTATAGTTAATACTAATATTATGTTTAATGTAAATGATTTTTCCACTTTCATGCCAAAACAGCTGACCGGATTAGATTTAAATTTAAGGTATGTAGGATAGCTTATTACCTTAATTAACACATAGAATACAAAAGTATTTTATGTGTTAACTAAGAGTGATTGATTAGGATACTTTATAATGTGGGGTTCCGATAGAATCGTTACATTGGTTTCGAGTATCTTGAGAGTCAAATCTTTTGTCCATGCGGGTAATACCATGGGCAACAGTTAGTATCATTTTCATAGTAATAACTGTTCATTGCACAAAAAGAAACATGAAAAATAACATTCTACGAAAAAAAACGTGTGGCACTCGGGGACAGCCGCGGTAAGGCTATTGCATAGCATTTTTTATCAACTTATGCAATTATAATTTTTATTTATGCAGTATTTTTCTTTTGTCTTTGATATTAATTCAAGTTTTTTTTCTTTGATATTAATTCAAGTTATACTTTTTGAGCGTGGTGACAGAGAACATTTTTTTTCTTTTATTGAATAAATGAGAAGTTAATGTAGTTTAAAATATTTTTATTATCTTACAATACATGTAGGTTATTCAGGAATTTTATTATGAGCAGTCAGCAGCTAGTCCACACGCATACGTCTAGTCGCACGCACACAAACACCGTGCCGAAGTCCGCCGAACTGAAACGACGTTAGACGATGCACGGCTGTTAGGTTTTATTTTCGTAACGGAATATCTTGATTTGGTCGCCGCGCTCAAAGCCCGCTATAAAAGCTATGCAATAGCTTAAAAAGTATGGAAACTGAAACATTATTAAATGTTCCCCAACCAAAGATTTATACCGCCATCCAAAAAAAAATTAATGTTTGCTAACTTATTTTAGTTAAAATATGTTTTGTCTTTATTTCCCTTTTCAATATTTGGCACAGTGAGAATGAGACAAAACATATTTTAACTTAAATAGGTTTACGCGACGTTTGATATTTTTATAATGAGAGGATACGTATACAATAATAAAGCTCGACTGAGCTGCCGAATGCCTGTTACACGTGCTACGTGTGACAAGCATTTTGTAGTCAAAACCACAAGCATTTGTCTTCCAGGCCTGTTGCCAGGGACACTTGCAGTAATTATTGATAATTTACCGACTGCAAAGAGAAGAGATACATTGGTTAGATTAAATAAAACCCTTCATTGAGTTCTGCACAGACAGTTAATCGATTTAGTTGGTCGGAGTGGAAGCTCAGTTTCTTCCTTCCCGAATGCTTTGGCAACTATCGGAGATAACCATGAATTTCTTATTGTAAAAGATATTATAAATACGAAGCTAATGTTTGATTGATAATAATATTAAAGTATGGTATAAAAGCGTAGTTGACGATTTAAAATTTCTACGAAACGGACAATACATATGACATTTAAAAGCGTTGAAAAGTTCCTTCTCGCAATCCTAATATAATAAAGGCGAAAGTTTGTATGTATTATGGATGTTTGTGATGATGAAATGTAAAGGTTCACGAGGGATGTTAAACAACAAACTATTTTTATAACGCCGCAGGCAGCAGCTAGTAACTAAATATTTAGTACCTCTTTGACACAGATACATAGAAATCCTAAGTATTTCACGCTTGTAAACCACTCCGGAGCAAGACCGGCAGAATTGCGATCGTTTATCATTTCCGTTCCGATTTGCTCAGTCGTAAGTAGTATTTGAGTGGCGAACGAAAAGACTCCATCTCCCATTGCTCTTCTAGTAATTGAATACACGGCGTATAACTATATCTATGGTATTTTTCAGATAATCTCGAACCTAATTTTCAAAAGAAAACAGAAGCTTAAATTTTTTGTTTTAAATTCTTTATTTCTTCAACAATGTACTAACATTGTGTTGCAAATTAAAAATATACGAAAATAAAATTAATAACATAAATAAAAATCAAATAAATAAAATTTAAATCATACTTACAAAATAAAATAAAAAGAGAATGTCAAATATCTAAAATTAAATAAATATTCATTTATTATATTTATACATGCTTATAAATCTATAATTCGTCAATAGAATAGCGGTGCTCGGGAGGTTCGCCTCGCGTTTGCTTTTTTTCAACTCCCGACAAAAAAGAGGGCTGTCATAAGTTTGGCGTTAAGGATGAGCTAGTTAGGAACTCGAACTCGTCGGCGCACGTGGCTAATTTGCGTGTATTTTCGCTGAGAAAGGGATAGACTCGGTTATGAATAGTGCGGAACTATTTACACCGATTTATACGCACATCGGAACTACAGTCTAGTGTGTCATATCCAACTTATCGCACAAAAACGTTACGTTACACGTCAAAAAATTCACGAGTATGCGTTTGGGAGAAGTGTTCTTGTGATAAAACAGCTGAATGTTTTAATTAAAAGTAAAGTTATTTAATTTTTTAACAACCAAAATATGCTTGTACGAATTTTGTTTTAGAGATTTTATATTCTTTCCGATATTTAATTGTGCACAAAGTTGAGTTAAAATTACGTGTTGAAACGGAATGTTTTGAGACTCAAAACTTTTAAAGTAATTATCATTTTACAATTATGATTCCATAAAAGTATAGATAACGACAAGATAAATCGATAGAATTAAAAACTTTAAATAGACAATACCGAACAACGGAGTAATCATCCTACAGAATTTGTATGGCGAAACACCTTACTAGCGTACCCTTAATGTTTGATGTCTGTCTATGGCATCGTATCGCTCGAACAGATGGACCGATTTCGATGCAGTTTTTTGTTCTTATCTATGTTTAATAAAAATCCGTTTAGTCGTTTAAAGGTTATTGGGGGTTAACCCTTAGTCGTGATTTTTTAAATTAACCTGGCAAATAATAGATTGCGCTACGGATATCAAGTCGTGTCGGTAGTTCCGCTACTCATCACTAGATGGCGTTCCTGATAGTCGGGGTTTTTTAATTTGCCTAGCAAATAAACTTGTGTGTAGATGTATCTACTTATAGCTACCTATTTTAAGTATAGAGAGGTGTATTCAATTTCAATACAGTATACAACGTGGAAGGGACATACCCGTAATAAATCAAATCACGGGCTGTACTAGATCACTATAGTATAATGCAATTATAATAACCGCCAAAAAGCACAAAAAAAATCGTCATTCCCATACAAATTGCCCGAGCGGCTGAATATTTTTGTATGGAAATGCCAATTCTTTTTTTTTTTTTTTGCTTTTTGACTGTTATTTTAATTTCATTATACTATTGTGGTCTAGTCTAACCCGTGGTTTGATTTATTACGGGTATGTCCCTTTACGATGGACTTGACGTTAATACACCTTACTTTAAGATTTCCCGTAGTAATAGTCAGCACTGAACTTAGTATAAACTTTAGTAAAACAATGTCAATTTTAACACTTTTTGGTAGAATTGTAGCTGTCGAAATATAAACTTTAAAATCTCGTTTTTATTTTGAAATCAATCTTTTTATCGTGAAAACCGGTCCCTAGGTATAAAGTAAGCTGAGTAATCAGTCAGAGCTCCGCAATATTTGTTTGTCTGGCGAGAAGTCTCCCAAACATAAATCATTAAGCTCTCACAAAACAGAATTGATGACTTTCCGGCCGGCCGACTGGGGCTTCCAGAAACCCTACCTTATTCATTAACTCTAAAGTTAATGCGTTGAGATTCGATTTGGGTCTCCATACGAGTTTAGCGGTAGTAAATAAATATTACTGTTTTGACGCGAGAAAACCAAAAAAAAACTACAAAGACCCATTTTATTTTAAATCATGGTCATTGTTCATGTCGGATCAAGCAATGAATATGGCGAGGGCCGACAATCTTGACATTTACTCCAGCGACAAGAGTCATGACCTGACCAAGGAAAGCGCTGGATGCAGGCCGCTCTACATCGGTCGGGAAATCGTCGGGAGATACCCATGTCCAGTAGTGGACTTTTGAACTGTCACTGAGCTCTGAAATAAAAAGAATTTGGAATGCATGTAAGGAGCCTCCCTGGAGCACTCAGGCCAATTCGCGAGACCAGTCTTGTCCAAAAAGTACTACCTATATTCCTTGGTTTAGTCAGCAACGCAGATTGAAATTCGCCTCAAGAAGAAGAAGTTCGATTCAAGGATAGGACAATTCATGTTAATGGTATGGAGTAAAGATGTACCCGGAAAATATTGGATCACGACTGAGTCAAAGAAGGCGTACTTAGCAAATTACAATTTGTTTGGAGAAACGACATTGTCAATGTGTCTGGTCCACTGTGCCAGGGAAATAGTGTCCATTGGGTTAAATTCTGTTGTATAATAAGAAGACTCAAATGATAACACGAGGTTCACGAGTAAATGAACTCGTGTGTATTAACACTTACACGCCAAAAAAATTCGAACCAACATTCTTTCAATCTATAAATCTGTTAGTATATGTCGCATTTTGCGATTACAATAATTTAAAATTCAAACAATTTTGCAATATACAAATGCAAACCATAAACAATTAAGGAAGATACACCATGGAATTTCAATGTATGTTTGTAAGTACTATGCATAAAACATTGTGTTCAAAAACTCATTCATACATGACTAATGTTCATATTTAATGACGTGTTTAAATTTAAGTAAATAGAACAAATGTATTCACAGAGAAGTCTTTCCCTTTTGAAGTTGGCTAAAATAAAGCAAAGCTAACCAGACTCCGCCGCAGGCACTGTAAGAATTCCTTTCCTTTAACATCTGGTAGGAACTAGCACGCCAGACATTTGACTATGTCACACCAATGAAGGAAATATTAAACATGGTCGGCCTATAAAAATATTTAGAAAGCGGTGTCGAATATTTTCATATTTCTATTCTGTTTTCTTTAGTAAAAACATGTTAGAATCGTGACCTGAAGCCATAGAATTAGTAGTTGAATTACATTTTGTAACACTTCACACATATATGTATAGAGTACAGTCAATAGGTATCCTAAATGCGATAGATCTTAAATTTTTTTAACTGACTTCAAATTTTATCTTTGTCAAAAATTTTATTAGTAAAATTAAGTATTTAGAGTAAATAATTGATGCATAATTGGTAGTGCACTAATGGTATATACTTATATAGACTTGAAGTTGTGGGATCGAGCCCCACTTGTGGCAAAAAAATATTCATCACATATTTTCAGTTTAGATGTGTAGATAGATAAATGAGATTTATCTTAATTATTAACGCATGCATTGTGTACTTGCACAATTTTGTCATTATAATATTCTTACATAAGTTATATCCACCCGAAAGAGGTCATGCACTGATCAATGTGAACAACTTTTAAAACAACCCTGAAATCGAGAACCACAAAAAAGTAAACGTTTCTACTGTTTGTTCATTTTGACATAACTTTGCACTTAGATAAATAATTGCGTAGAAACTGCTACCACTTAGGCGTCACTTTTAAACAATATTGGGACAAACTTAGTAAACAAGTTTGCAACTTGTTTTCCACGAGTCCCCTTCAATTATATGAAACAAGATTCGGCCTAAGTTTGAGGATCAGTTTACTTGCTAAAACATATTCATTAAGCCAGCTTACGGCTTAAAATTCAGTGATAGCACAATAATGTTGAAGTAAAGCCGAAAAGTTTTCTACTATGTGGCTCCAAATTAGCAAATTCGTAGAAGTGTTATGTTCATTTCATCTTATAATTTGCCATCTCTTAGTATTTAAACTTTCTTTTTACTAGCCTATGGTGTCCCATTGTTGAGAAAAGGTCTCTTCTCTAGCCTTCCACGCATTTCTATTCGTGGCGTACTAACGATAGTCCACAAGTCTTTCTTATTCGCCGTCAGATTTCTGCCCATTTTGTTTTAAAGCGGACTAAGACTTATTTAAACAAATTACTGCCTTTTTGAAAAAAGGAAAACGAATAAATTATGTAAATATAAAAAAAAACGTGTGGCACTCGGGAACTGCCGCGGTAAAGCAATTGCATAGCATTTTTTATCAACTTATGCAATTATAATTATTTATTTATTTTTTATTTATGCAGTATTTTTTTCTTTGATATTGATTCAAGTTACACTTTTGAGCGTGGTGACCGATAAGAAAACATTTTTTTTTCTTTTATTGAATAAATGAGAAGTTAATATCGTTTAAAATATTTTTATTATCTTATTCACAAATTTTTATTATGAGCGGTTAGCAGCTAGTCTACCCGCATACGTCTAGTCGCACGCACACAAACACCGTGCCGAAGTCTGCCGAACTGAAACGACGTTAGACGATGCACGGCTTTCAATGCCGCGCCGCTGTGCTGGACGCCGGTTGCCGAGAAACGTTTAGGCGGAGGCGGGGTGTTAGGTTTTATTTTCGTTTTAATTTTTTGATTCGGTCGCCGAGCTCAAAGCCCGCGATAAAAGCTATGCAATAGCTTAAAAATTATACTAATTATCTAATCTTTTCAGGATTATGTTCATTCAAAAGTTGGTAGGCTAATAGAAGACAGAATAAACAAAACTTTAAAAAATAAGATCAAACCCATGATTTAAAAAATAAGACGGTCTGACGCGCTTCAAACCTCTAATCGATCACAAAACTTAAACAATCCATAAAATGTTTATTATATTAGGAACTTTGGTTAACATGAGCCTGTAAAGAAACAGTGGACTTCTTGTTCTTTTTAAGATCCAACTACTCGTAAGAACAAAGTAAGTTGCCAGAACTTTCTGGAGATGCATCGGGTAGTCATGTCAATTATTAAGAACGTAAGTAAGCATGCTAGAGGCGCTCATTGAATTGATGTCTACGATTTATATTAGAATCTCTCTCGGTTTATATTTGCGTAGCTTTTACAAATAATATAAATTCAGCGCCGTTAGTTTTTTGTTTAGTTGTTGAAATTGGAAATAAAATATTGACAAAAAATGGACAGTAAATTGTCTATTGGTATTTTATTTTTAACATTTACCTCAATAGAGCGCTATAGAGCTCACTATAAAATTATAACTGCACTCTACTATTAAAAGTATGGTGATTGCTTACTTATTTTATAAATATAATAGCTTGCAATGAAATAATATATGGAAAAAAATCATAAGATAAGCTTGTAAACCTATTTAATAGTAAGTGCTCAAAGTAAGGCAGACAAAGTCTTTTAAATCCCTGGTGCGGCGTATTCATAAACCGTAGCTTCTATTTTATTAATTTAATCTCTGCTCCATATCTTTATATATTTTGTGTCTATGTTTGAAATAAGTACATAAACAAATTAAGTAGGCATTTCACAACATTAGGTGCTTTTTAAATAGCACAGTTGCTAAACCTTACCACAGTGGAACGTAATCCGTAAAAACTGCGCAGACATAGGGACGTGGTCTTATTTGCTAGTATGTCAGTAACTATATTTTGCATGTTGCTTTATGGTTCTAATGTATGATACTTTTACATTTATTTGATAATAATTAATTAATAATACATCGAAAATCGTAGAAATTGAAAAAGAAAAGTCAGTTCGCGCACTGCCAATAATGTAGTCGAGGAAACGTAGAGACACTGTTATGTCGTTTTCTACAAATAAAAACCGAAACTCTTTTTATACTAACGCTTTCAACTCGCCAAACAAAGCGCAGTTAGTCGGTAATCCGTATAAATTGCAGACACAGGGACGCGTGCTTCCGCATTTATGTGAAGTAGATAAGATATAGTATTTTGAAGTATGATACTGGCTCTAGAGAATTGTGAACCATTTCGTTTATTGGAATATCAAAACGTAGTTATGGCTTTATGCTATTTTCTTAATTCTTCGTGGACACTCAAATGTTTCGTTAGGCGTAAATGCTTATAAATAATGGAATGTTACATTTTAAAATTAATAAAATCAGTCCGATATCGAAAGGGGTTAGTTAAAAGTGGGATACAAATAAAAAGTGCTCAAAATTTCTTAATTTATTAATTAGTATTTAAAGCAGCAACCTTATTTTTACTTCTGTGTTTTTATGATTTCGAATAATTTCGTCAACCACTTCATTCGTTTGATTTCATAACTAGAACAATGATTGAAAAATTTCAATCATTATTATAAAATAAACTGTGTATTTAACTATTGCCTGGTTTTCACAGACCTCGATATTAATGATTTTAATAAAACAATCTTTGTTTTATGAAAACCAAGAAATAGATACACAGAGCAAGACTCTACACACTCAGAAGTGTAGCAGGTACCGAACAAATGTGAAGCTTAGGGCCTCTTACAGACGAGCGACAGTATGCCAGCGACAATCGGTGACACTAGACTGTCGCCGAGTGACGGCCGTGCTGCAGTTGCGCGACGTTAGGCGTCAAGTCGCGCAACGGTATGCGACGCGACAGATTGGGCGACGATACACGACAGGTCACCGAGCGTGGCGAGCTGTCACTAGCAGGCTGTCACCCGTCTGTCTGGCTTTCCGAAACCAATGCTTTGAGGTTTGAGCCATAGAGCAACACGGAATTGAGCAACACGGAACTAGGTTTGAGCGCAATAATATCGGTACAGGGCTGTTTGAAATTGGTGAATTAATTTATGTTTTATTTAAAAATTGTTTAATTTCAAAGATTCACGTACTTGTATTAATAACCGCTAAGCAATTTGGTTAACATCAAATTTTTTGAAAACAAATGCTGTGCCAGCTATCTATACTATAATAAAACAGTAAAAAAAAAGTGTCTGTACATAGAATTTTTTTCCAAAAAAAAAATTTTGTGGCGATGGAGACATAGTAATGGAATAAGAAAATAAAAAAATGTTTGTCTGTTTGTCTGTTTGTACCCGCTAATCTCTGGAAATACTGGACGGATTCGAATGAATCTTTTTTTGTTATATAACTGTTAAGCCTGGGCAACATATAGGCTATAATTGATTTTGGAAAATGGAACACATGATGCAGAACTATATTGGTCCAGCTAAACTATAAGAAATATTAAAATGCCGACTTAGCAAAAGTTGTTAAGTCTGATGAGAACTTTTTGTTGAGGTATAATAAAACTAGCTAAGAGCGAGTCGGACGCGCGCTAAGGTTTCCGTACCATAATCTATGAAAAATCACGTTTGTAGTATGGGAGCCCCCCATAAATGTTTATTTTATTCTGTATATAGTATGTTTTTGTTCAGCGGCAACGAAAAAACATCATCTATAAAAATTTCAACTGTATAGCTGTAATGGTTCACGAGATACAGCCTGGTGAAAGATAGACAGACAGACAGACAGACGGACTGCGGAGTCTTAGTAATAGGGTCCCGTTTTACTCTTTAGGTACGGAACTCTAAAAATCGAAGATTTGGAACACCTGATGCAGAACCAAGTTAAATTTATTTATATAAATATTTGTTTACCAAAAATTCGATGATCATCTCATGTGGAAATCTAAGATATCAGGTTAAAGTGGCATAATATAA
Organism: Acrobasis suavella; assembly: GCA_943193695.1. Taxonomy (NCBI): domain Eukaryota; kingdom Metazoa; phylum Arthropoda; class Insecta; order Lepidoptera; family Pyralidae; genus Acrobasis; species Acrobasis suavella. The sequence continues at coordinate 7,264,554 of OW971935.1, forward strand.
TAACATAAGCTGGGAGTAACTCCACGTGGTGAAGGCGGTATCAGTTTGGGTCTAATTTTTGATACCAACTTGCCTTAAATGGCTAAACCTCTCATTTGCTATCTAATCGTTTGGGCTGAATGCACAATGGCCAACAAAAAAAGCAGTGGAAGCTGTAGATAGAACGTTGCGAGACATTCGTGGAGATGACAGGCCAATAGGCAATGTCACATTTTTGTTGTCGGGCGATTTTCATCAAACACTTCCAGTTTTACGTCTGGGCTCTAGGGCAGATGAGATTAACTCCTTCTATCTTATCCTATCTGTGGCCTCAAATACAAAAATTCAGATTGACAATTAATATGAGAGCCCAGCTTGGTGGTATTAGTTCACATGCCCAAGAGTTTTCAAGAATATTATTAAAGTTGGGGTAGCTCTCTTTCTTGAAGAGGATGGTCAAACGTGAGTCTTCCCGTAATACTTGGCGAAATTGTTTCGTCCGAGGAACTTATAAGTTCAGTATTAGCCAACCTTCAGAGCATTACACACCAGGAAAATACACAGTTCCATGTGTCCACTTGCTTTGCTATAACAATAAGTCACAGTGTCAGACGTTTAAAGCCGCTGATGTCGATCTAAGGAGTGGTTTTTCGCATAGCCAACTTTATGTGGCTTTATCCAGGGTTAGTAACGCTTCAGGTCTTTTCATATTGGCTCCCGAAGGAAAGACTCCCAACGTAATTGAAAAAAACATTTTTAAACTATATTTACAGTATGGAAAAAATTAAAATAATATTGACTTTTAACTTATTACACTGCTACAAGTACTTTCTTATCTTTCTCTCTCTCTCTCTCTCTCTCTCTCTCTCTATCTCTCATTAGTTTGTATTTAAATTAATACGCCGAATTCATATGCTCCACGCGAACGAAGTTGCGGACATCAGCTAGTACATAATATACTAATGCTCCTCCCAAGGTTTCCAAAACATCTGGTTGGAAACAAGTTGCATTAAGAGTTTTTTGAAACTTTAACACATGATAGTTTTTCATTGGAGAATCTTTTTGACCGTTATGCCATTCTTTATAAATGCGTGCAATTATTCTATTTCATTCCTTTTCAAAGGTTATTTTTCTTAAATAATTATTCATGAATCATCAACAATATTTTAAAACTTTTGTATGAAATAGTCTCAGAAAAAAATGTTTTGCAGTTGTCCGGTTTGGTCCAAGTTAAAAGTTTTCTACGTCATTTTCTTAATTCATTTAATTTCGAGAGAGTCATTTATAACGAAATTTAACAATTAATGGTTTAAATTTAGTTCATCTTTCATAATACATTATCAAAATGAATTTTGATAATGTGTATAATTATTTTGAGAATTCGCGCAATATTACTCAAGTTACTATATAAGTGTTTACATATTACACAGCCAGTGTTCGTCTACCTCAAGGATCAGATACCTGTTTTAAAATATTCGATTTGGTTTCTCTTCTATACAAAAATATTCTATAGTATAGTTTGATTATAATTTTACATAAATAAATAAAATGGATAGAAAATAATAAAAATCATTTATTTTAAGCAACGAGGCCCATATCTTATAGTTATTTTACATCTGTCTCACCGCGCTTTGCTAGTAGAATATTCTTTGTGTAGCTTATTATATCCTATACACATGTGCATCCATTCTTCCATCTACCTTCAAGATTCTGTTGGTACTCCCACGCATTCTTCGTACAATTGAAGCAAACTTTTTGCGCATGAGGGCATAAAAATCACCTATGCCAGCACCCGCGAACATACCCGATATACTACAGTAACGTGGAAGTTTGAACAGAGCCCTACTGGTGTAACGAGGGTGACACTGAAAGTCTTTAGAACTGGCCACTTGTAAACAGTATAATAAAAAAATAAGTTTAAATTTTGAAAATGGAACTCTTTGCCAATAGATAACATCAGTGTTGTGCGGCGTATGATAGAGACTGACAAAAGAGTGACCTATCAGCAGATTTGAGCAAGTTTAGGCATCGGTATGAGCCAAGTGCACAAAATCCTGCATGAACATTTAGCGGACAGGAAGCTTTGTGCCCGGTGGATACCTCACGATTTGACTGAGGCCCAAAAAATCCGTCGTGTTGATTGGTGCCGTGAAATGGTTCAAAATTTTACGGAGTTGCCAATTAAAGCGAAGAGAGGTCGAAGCGTGGGAAAAAAGATGGTGGCCTCGTTCTTTGGAAGGACCGGTCATTACGCGACAATTGTTTTAGAGGATCGAAAAACAGTTGCCACTTGTCTTTGAAAAAGTTCGGGAGAAACGACCTCGCAGTAGGATCCTCCTTCACCACGACAACGCCTCGTCGCACACCGCCGGACGAACGATCGACTATTTGGCGACATCAAACGTGGAATTACTAGGTCACCCGCCATATAGCCCCGACCTCGCACCTTGCGATTTTTATTTATTCCCGAAAATAAAAGAAAAACTTCGAGGAAAATGTATTATGGACGCCGAGGAAGCAGTGGCTGCGTTTCAAAACGCCGTCGAAGAGACGTAAAGACGAGTGGGCAAAGTGCTTTTCTCAGTGGTTCCATCGGATGCAGAGATGTATTGACGTGAAAGGACACTATTTTGAAAAGATGTAATAAAAGGAATAACTTGCTAGTGTGCTCAGTTTTTGATTTTCTAAGAACTTTCAGTTTGACCCTCGTATTGTACTGAATCCTCAGAGCAATGTAGGCACTGGCAGTATAGTTGATCGATCCAATGGAAGGGCCATTGAGCTGTTTTAATTTAATAAATCAATTTTATTGCCCGATGAATTAAACTCAAAAGTGAAGGTAGACTGAGAACCAAGTTTTAGTTGGGTTGGGAAAAATAGATTAGTCAAATAACGAGATTGCTTTTGTAGGGGAGATGACATCAATATGCTCATAAGAAAAAGTCACATCTAAGTTAATGTTCTTTAAAATACAAATAGGACTTTTGTATAAAACGGAATGTAGCAGAAATTTTGCCACTCTTTTCTTGCAGCAGAAATTACGCTCATCTGGCTTCACCGTAATTCTTATTTATTGTAGTTCATGCCTTATTTATTCTAGAGTGTAAAGTAAAGATATCGCAGATTATATTTAATTACTAAAAAAAACATCTACAAACCTATATTTTGAAAGTTTTACATCCCTGGTCTTACATAATTATAATGAGGAAATAAACGCGCCCTAATATTTCTTCATAGCAATATCTTAAGGGAGCAGCAGCTGTAGGACCAAGCGCCACAAATTAAGCAGATTTGTTTTGCGAACGAAGTAAACGTTATATAGAAAATTTAAAAAAAAACGACGGTTTGCACTCCGGGAGTGCTGGCAAAAGTGAAAACTTGAATATTAACGTTGTGCATTTTTGATATTTTGGAATGATGAGGGAATAATTTTGCACGAATTGCTTTAATTATCAGTATAAAAGTACTATCATTTGTGCGGTAGAATACAATATTTATTTCTTTACAGCGTGCCACTCGCAAGCGCCCTGCGCCGCCTAAACGAAACAGCAGGCGCGGTATACATTTTCGCCGCGCCGTAGAAAGAGAGGGGGATACTTACTCTCCTACGCCGCGCCGGCTGTCTTCTCTCCATCCGTCCTACGAATTTTCGATCAAATCACGTGTCCTGACGCGGTCACGTGTCCCGAAGCGAGTTTTTTATTTTTATTATGTTTATTATTATATTTTTACCCATTACAAAAAAAATTTACAACGCCGCTAAAGAAGTTTTCACTTCAACAACTCATTTTTGACTCCCTGTAACACAAACAGAACGTCGTGTCATGACACAAACCGAAAGTAACAGATAATCTGCAACACATAAAAGTAAACTTTGAAGTTGAGCAGCAGGCGACAGCGGTAGCTGCAAGAGCCGCGCGGCAGTTGCCCTACGGCAGGTGCAGCTCAATTAATCAGCTTTGCCTCTGAGCAGCACATGCCGCTCGATAAGCTCAGTTCAGTTCACTGAGATGAGAGCGTGTCGCTTCCCACGTGCCGTTCGCGGCAACTGCCGCGCACTGTGTCACGTGTTTCAAAAGTCGTTTCATAAGAAATTATAGTGTCGCATGCCGCCGCGGCAAGTGCAGCTATCTCTGCCGCCTCCCGCTCAACTTTTAAGTGACTTGCATCTATAGCAGAAATTACGATCGTCTGACTAAACCCTAATTTGCGCTAAATGTACTACACTGCCTTAATTATTTCAAGTTGTTGGGTGTATTTAAGATATCGGTTACATCATATTTGATATTAAAAAATAAACTTCTTCAAACCTGTATTTTGAAAAGGCTTCCATCCCTCGTCTACGTATAATGAAGAAATACACGCGGCCTAATATTTCTTAATAGCAATATCTCAAGGGAGCAGCAGCTGTGGAACCAAGCGCCACAAATTAAGCAGAGATTTGCCGCGTGTAATTGTTTTGTGAACTAAGTTAATTCTCGTTTATTGTACTTCAACTGCTTTAAATATTCTGGAGTGTAACCACCAGGTAGGATGGCGGATTTATTATGCAATACGAGTAGCTACATCGCGATGGATATTTCATGTGATTTTGGGCTGTTACTCAGAAGGCATTTGCAAAAATTTAATAAGAATAAAATTAATATTTAACTGGGGCTTCTATACAACAAACGTGTTTTTTATAGTTAGTACGGAACCTTACGTGCGCGAGACTAACTCGCACTTGGCCGGTTATTAAAATTCAGATTTCCTTATTAATAAAAACTAGGAATACAAGTAGCAAAGGTACAAGGAGATAGAGCTCTTACATTGAATAATTTTAGTTAACTAAAGTTTAAACTTTTATCTCTATCCATTCAACCTTCTTATGACCATTGTTGTCAACGATATAAAAGCTATTTGCAGTTTCAATTATAAGACGGTAATTACTGGAATGGCAAAAGCTTCCGCGTGTGTACTTGGAATTTCGTAACTAATGGAACGCTGGAGCTTTATAGCTTTCAGGAAGCTTTTATAACAATTTGTCGACACACCGTAAAACATTCCGTATTGTTTCTACATGTGCTTATATTGAGGTCATACTTTCATCAATCGTCTTTTGATTAGAGTTCAATATCAAAATTTATTGTTCCCAAAACATAATATGTTTATCTTATATTTATTATAAAAAATATAGGATCGTTGAGTTAGTATCCCATTGTATTATGGGATACTTACTCAACGATACTGTCGGTCTTTGAGGCTAGCTCAATCAGCGTAATTTGTCCCTATATATATTTATTTATATATTTATTTTCTCTTTTCCATAATCATTACAAGCGTAGCTGCTTTTCTTTCCGCGCAGATCGTAAAAGTCGATCGAGGGAAAGGGTGAGATCTGAATCTTATTTATTCATAGACCATGCAGCTAGCAACTCATCACTATATTGATTCCTTTTTCCATCTTAACGCTCACTTCGTCTTTTGGTCTTATGGCCCTGGGCTCTGTCAACTCAGTCAGGGATAAAGGCGTGATAATGTATTTGTATTCTCGTCGTGTTGTGTGTCGTGGAGCGACTATGTGCACGAGCGCGTCACATTGGCCCTGATGAAGACCTCCGGATGAGGTCGAAACATGTCGACCAGTAGCTGGCTCTTTACGTAAGTAACCCGTGCTGTGTTAATAATGCCTGAGTCTCACGTTAGTTTTAATCGAAAAATTCTAAAGTTTACAAAACCGTTGTACTCATTTTTTTTCCAAAATTATTTAAATTTGATTTCCATAAATTTTTGTCACAAATAACATTTAAATAGCAGGGAATTCGACCAAGTGAAAGTCTGGCCACGCGCTGTGTAGTGTTCCGTAGTTGTGAATGCCGACTTTGAGTTCCCGCCACTAAAACGTCTAAAAACTTTTTTTTTTTTAATTTGTATGAACGCGTCCTTTTCCGAGTTGATTTTATACGTTGGTTGTATATAACTTTTTAATTTGTATGTCCTATTTAGCCCTGATAGTTTTTCTTTAAGCTTTGTTATATATACTACTATTGTGAATTTTTTTCACATATCCATAAATAACCGTTTAATGGACAGTGGGGGGAGACACGTGAATATAACAAAAATTTGCAACCAAATATTTCAGAAACGGATCACTTAATCGAAAAATAACGTTGCAAACGTTATATTTCGATACGTTCACAATATTTATGAAATAACAATTCAAAGGTACCCCACACAATGGGTTAAACGAGAAAAAAATAATGTACGGGAGCTAACCTAAAATAGTATATGATGCAATTAGTGAATAAAGGACGGATTTACTTTGAGGGCCATAGATGAATCACGAGCAGGTGAAGGATTCTAACGACTGAATCACGACTGTAGGGAGTGATTCATGATGATTGATTGATGATTCAAGTGTTAGAATCCTGAGCAATGCGAGTGATTCAAGGCCCTCGATGTAAATCCGCTTTATTCAAGAATTGAATACTATACTTTATTTATACCATGACTACGAGAATAATTTTTTATCAAAACTAAAAACCGACTTCACCACCAAACCACACAACCGGTTTTAATAAAAAATTATGGGACCACCTGACATTTACTCCCTTTAAAAAAAATTATAATATTCTAAGTCGGTACTAATGTCTTCGAATAAATTGATAACCGACTCTTTTGGAAGTCGGTTAAAAAGAAAATTTAAAGCGAAAATAGACATTTAATGAAGAAAAAAGAAGGTTAAATTAATTAAAATGGACATTAAAATTGGAACAATTACTAAAATTAAGAGTAAATTGTTTTTAATTCAAACATCAAAATAGTGAGTAAAAGTGCATTTTATTCACTATTTACAGTGAATAAAATAAACTTTTGAGAGGGGAAACGGTATAAAATTTTAAAAAATGTTTACTTAACACTTTTTTGGCATGATTAATATCCATATCTATATTAAATTATAGCTTTCTAGTAGTTATAGTCTCTGAGTAAAACCGCGGACGGACAGACAGATAGACATGGCGAAACCATAAGGGTTCCTTGTTTACTACGGAATCCTAAAAAGGGAGGTCTAATTTTATCATGTCAACAGTCAACTAAGAAATAACTATTTAACCTACTTGCACACACCAGAACTAACTTACGAGTACCTACGTATTTCTATATTCAATCGTGTAGGCACCTACTAGAAATGTAACCCCTTTTAAGGTCTCCATTACCAATCATCCTGTATACAAAAATCCTTTCTGCCAGAAGTCACATACATTACGCTACCTTTACTTGACAAGATTGAACTAAAAGGCAGCCGAATGTCGAATTTCTCAGAAATAGGGCAAAAATAAGATCGCAGATATAAAGGAATATTTTTGTTAAGGTTACATAATCTAGAGGAAAATGGTAATGCTAATGTCGTATGATTTTGACAGATTATGATAATGTTCTTAAGCTACAGAGAGTCGCACTGTAGGTTGTAATTTATTCGATAAGATTCCTGGAGTGGCAGTGGGCGGGGTACATAGCAGGAATAATCGATTGCTGATGGGGCAGAAGGGTTCTCGAATGGAGGCCACGCGTTCCTCCAAGCACAGCGTAGAACACACACCTGTAAGGTGGTCGAACGACCTAAGCAAGGTTGCAGGAAAAGGCTGCCTGCAGAGCCAATCGGTCGTTTTGGTAAAACATGGGAGGCCTATGTCAAAAAGAGTGGCTTATATGTTGATGATGTTATTTTTAAAAAGCATTTTCATCATAAAGGAATCTCTCATTGGATCTTGGATGAATCAATTGTTTAAATATCTTGGGCTCTGTCAAGTAGCAAGAGCCTAAAAGCTATGTCTGCTCCCATAGGAATTCAGACATGATAGTGTATGTAGCACTGGGCAAATGACTGGAACTGGAAGAATGAATTCAAATCGTACTTAAAACTCCGACACAATACCTGAAACTGAAGCTGAGAGTGCAGAGATTCGCACGGCTTACAGAATTGCATAGATGTATGCAACAAGCACCAACTTAACACAATGCAGCGAGCTGGGACATAGTAACTATTCAAGTCAAGCTACACCTCTATTTTATGCACTAGTTTTGATAACGTACGTCACCGTGTATAAATTACTATTCATTAATTAAAATTCATAAGGGGTATTTTATATATATACAGGTTGCTAAAAACAGTCTTCAGCTAAGACTATACTCTGCTCGTCAATATACATAGGCAACGATTTTTATGGGAACAATAGCAAATATCGAAAAAAAATACTTTCTCATACGTAAGTGTTCAGCTGATCGTCAATTTTTAAAACAATGTCAGAAATTTTACAAAGATCTTGAAGACAAATTTGACATTTCGATATTTAATGTGCGAGAAATCACATAGAAGTTGTTCGATTTAATTTGTTACTGTAAGTTTTTGTAAAATTAAAAATGGAAAGCTTATAACCACAATGACAAGCGATTTGAGATATGGCACAGACAAAATTAAGTCTTACGTCCAAGATTCAGCTGATAAAGAGGTTTTAAAAACCCCTATTTCGAAAAGCGCAAAAAAGTAAAACTTATTCTTGTCAGAAATTTGTCGGAATAACTATCTACTTTATACCGGGAAAAGAAAGGAGTACTTACCACCGAAAATGTTCAGTCTAGTTAATATAAAAGAACCAGTGAATGTTTAGCTCATAAAATACTGGGCAAATGAATTCTCGCCTTACCCAAGGGAGCAACAAATGCTGGCACTTCATTCGATAGAATGATATCCACTTGTCTTACTGAATTTCTTCATATTATTTCTTTTATTCGGAATTGAAGACCATAGAGCTCTGATTTTACCTTCATAAGGTATTCAAATTCTTTTATCGTTGAGGACATGCATCAAACGTGCTATTATAGTAAAAATATTAGGCATCCCGCGCACTAGCGGCCTCGACCTCTTCATAATCTATCCCAATTCTTTTATCGTAACACACTTCAATCAAGTCATTTCAAAAACATTTTAGATTCATATAAATGTTATCGCATAGTAAAATATTGGGCGAATAAATTTTCATTTTGCCCGAGGGAGCAACAAGTGCCTACTTCACTCGCTGTAATGATAACCCACTCGCGTCGGACCATTATTTCACCAACATCTGCAGAATTTATAGACAGTTCTATTCGGAATCGAACCAGAAATAAACTGCACCTAACTTTAGTTGTTCCAATTCTGTATCGTACTGAAGTATCATGACTAATACAACAACGAGAGGGCAGATTGTCCGACGATTTCTAGAATTCCGTCGCTGCAGAGCAAAAATTGGAATAATTAAGGTGACTTTTTAACCACCAGCCAAAGTTTTGGAGCAAGTTCTGTCCATGATACTGAACTACTTTCCATAAAAACGATAAATGAAAAACAAAAAAAAAAACCGTTTTCCATACAAATCGGCGCTTGGCCAAACGGATTTTATATGGGTGGACGCAAAATTTTATCGATTTTTAAATAAAGAAAAATTAAAGAAATTAATTCAATATCATGGACTAAACTTGCTCCAAAAATTTGGCGGTGGGTAATAAGGCACCCTGTTAAAATAAGCCCAATATTTTGATTTTATAATCTGTTTGGTACAGTACTGAAATTGCTGTGAAAAGCATTCGATTTTAATTTACAAAAAAAGCAAAAAACGTGCTTCGGGGTAAGTAAATACGAAACAACATTTTTGAAATAGTATTGAATCTGTAGTTAACAGTTTTTATTTAAACAAATTCAGAAGTAAAACTTTTTGGACAGTATTTTCAATTAATTATGATGAAACAACACAAACAATATTTTCCAAAGCCTATAAAATGTTTCTGGCATTCCCAACATCACCATTTAAATTGTTATTAATTTATTAAGGCTTCAATGTAAATTAAATTATCGATGTTGACAGTACGTCAACATTATACATGAAAATAAATATTATAGAGCCCTCAATATATACTTCGTAAATTATATTGGTGATGGTTTGAAACTCGGAGATTTACAGTACTCAGAATGTTTAATGATTAGCTAACAGATTTCGGAACTAAAAGATGAAGAAATTACAAGTAAAAACGTGCAATTTACGTTAAGTCTACCTAAGTACCTACGAGAGATATTTACATAAAATATGGTATTTGATATTACAAATTAGTTTAAATGGGGATGATAACCCAAAATACTATTCTTTCCTCACTACGTTCGCCATTCTAGGGATTATTGGAAGCAGGTATTAAAAGAATAAAAAACAACGTCTACAATATTTTTCCAGGCTGTGCTATTTTACAAGCAGAACAATACGTTATCCCTGAAACATGCGATTGTAATCGATCTTGCCATTACCGTGTCTATATTTTTCGCAATCATGAAGGCAACAAGAGCTTTTATACTAAATTCACATCACAATAAGGTCCTACAGGGCGCGAAGTGTCCCTTCAACCGAATCGGAGCAGCTATTATGAAAAATTGTGTCGAATAGCCATTTTTAGCGACGGCCAAATTTTACATTTTTCAAATAACACTGACGTCCACATCTTTCAGACTAAGATATTGTTTTTGCAATTCAATACAAAAGTTATTATTGAAGTGTTTTTAGCGCTGGATGCAGGACGCTCTAGATGAGAGGCCTATGTACTGCAGTGGACGTTATGTGGCTGAAATGATGATGATGATGAAGTGTTTTTAGAAGAACCTGAAGGTTGACTTGTAGAGACTGCTACTAGCATTAAGTCAACCTATTGTACCATTTATTATTGGTAAATAAAGTTCAAAATAAATAATAAATGAATATATTATTGAAATAAAAAGATTCAAAAGTAAGTTCCTTTGGTTCCGTAAATAAATCTACACAGCACAATAATATTCAAATTGGAACGGACAGGTATGTTATTCATATAATTTTTATGCCTTTGAAATCAAAGAAACAAAGTATTAAAATAGAATATAAAATGTTTTGCTTGTGAACGAATAAAAAATATAACACATTATTTCATCTAGACCAGCCTTTCTACTTAAGAGGCTACCTGAATTTTGCTGGGTCCAGTGCTGATTCCGTTCAACATTTTTGTTAAAAGTGGCCGTTTTCAAAAATCCGTTCGTAAAAATGCTATAAAAAGCTTCACGATCTCACTTTAAAATATATACAAAAGATTATAAAATAGAAATGTTATCTAGAATTATCTAGGGAAGACAACATTTTAAATAATATCTTCCTTTATTTTCAAATGGGGGCAGCACTGGACCCCGAAAAATTCACCCCTTAACAAACAAGTGCACAGAATGTCGTAAGTATTAGCTGTCAAGATCTATCACAGGGATGTGTCACACATTATGTACAGTCATTGTCGTAAGGTTTAGCGAGAAACATGAGATGTTTGCAGATTGAACGGGGTGCGCCGCCGGGCCATGAAAGGAGGGGGAATGAAGTTGTTACATTATGTTACAATTTTTTCTCACCTATCATGACTAAGAAGATGATATAAGTACTTTTTATCTTATCTACTGGTACCCTTGATGGCCTTTTATAAATCTGCGCAAGATGAAGTCTGGAATCTTAATACGAGTATTATTCTTTTTTGCTTTCAGACGCATGGAAGATACCAAACATGAAACCATGACACACTTTGCTTGTGCACGTCAATCCAATCACATCACAACAGTCTGAACACATTTCCACGTCATCTATCATCATGAACCGAGTATAAACGCTCGGCAGCGGATAATTTATGTAAAACAGCTCCAACACTATTAGTAATAATCTTGAACGGGTTGGAAACAATTAAGCCTCAAAATGGCCATTGAATAGAGGATCAGGCACTTGTTGCGATAGTCAGAGTCCGGAAAATAGGTATCTAAACGACAAAAACAACAAAAAAGTCGAAAATAAAATTGGATCATGAAGAAACTGAAATTGGAAACATGGCAATAGACTAGAAGTTAAGGACCGAGATTAAGTAGGCACAACGATGGCACAACAAAGAAAATTATATAGATGATTGAATTACAAAGGCGACCCTAAATTAAAAGGCAAAGGTAATAAGTTTATTTGCCAGGCAAATTAAAAAATTCCCTGACTTTCAAGCTTTCACCCCAATAACTTTTGAATGGCTTTCATCAAACATAGCTAAGAACCAGCGCAATGAAATTTGCTTTCACGTAAAAAACCGCATCAAAAAGGTCCATCTATTCGAAAGCAATGATGCCAAAGACAGACACACAGACAGGCAGACTGATATTACCGGGAAACTTATAATACCCCTCTTTTGTCGGGGGTTAAAAAGAAACTTGCCATTTTAATCCTCGTGATGTCAGAAGAACCTCTTTATTTTTATTAACCTTTCTCATTGTTGCAAGGAACCAACAAGGATGTTAAGGAGTTGACTTTAGACAGAGAGAGATGGAAGGCATTGGTGGCTCCACAGACAAAAGCTTAGGTCTTTAATAATAAGAAGAAGAATGACAGACGGCTTAGTATCGGATAATTGACGTAAAACACTACTTACTGCTCTATTCGAAATAATCTCGAACGAGTTGGGAACAATGGACATGATCGGGCACTTGTTGCGATGAGCGGGATTCAGCAAATAAGCTCAAGGGCCGCCTCAAATGAAACGTAAATAAACACGGCTTATCTTAAAATAGAGGGCCAACTTCCTTTGTCGGCAAGTTTAAATGTTCTCTAGATAAATACAACCGGTAAATTGCTTAGGTATACCGTATATCTAGAATCCGCTATTTACCAACAAGTCAAAAAAGATACCTAACTACTTTTTTTAAATAGCAAAACAAATTAATATCAGAACAAATTACTTTTTTCGTATGAATTAGTAAACACTGACGGTATGGTTTCTTGGATGTGACATTTTATAGACCTAAATTTTTTCAAAGATTTCGTGGCATTTCGAGGACAGTAATCTTATTATTTCGTAATATCCAGCCAAGTACGCGTTGGGCCACGCGCAGTGTAGGATTCCATAGTTGCGAATGCTGACTTTACTGAAAACTTCTCCAATTTTTTTTTTATTGAATTTGATTGAAATTTTACTTTTCCGAGTTCAACCTATAAGTAGTACAGAATATATGAGTATAAAATTATGATAACCGGCCAAGTGCGCGTCAGGCCATGCGCAGTGTAGGGTAATAGGGTTCCTTAGTTGCGAATGCCAACTTTGAGTTCACGCTTCACGGCGTATCGGCTAAAAACGCCTTAAAAACTAATTATATTGAATTTGTATAAAATTTTCATTTCCTGAGGTCATTTCACTTTCGTGTCTATATACAACCGTTTAGCTGATAGCGTGGTTGCGTTTTCGCTAAATTCTGAATTTAATAATATGTATTATAAATGTGTATATTATACTTGAATGTGTGATATTCAATTAAGCACGCGCCGCAAAACCACTACTGAACAGACTTGAATTATTCGCACCCGTTATATGTTCAAGTATTTTTTATTTTTCTAATGTGACATTAATTTTAGCTGTAAATAAATGATCTGAAATCTCAACAAATATCATAAAATCAGAAGAAAAATTGAGAATCACCAAGTGATACGAACATCCAAAGATAAATAAATGATATTCGACTATTGGCTTTAAAAAAAAAGTGTTCCAGAAAAATATTTAGAGGTTTCATCCGCGGGATACAAAACGTGCATTATTATGCATTATTATTGAATGAAGATAACCCTTCAAATTTGCAACGTTTAACTATTAAAAAAGGTTATGTATATGAAGATAGCTATAATTATATTCCAAATAAACCGATTGAATGTCTGATTTAAGTATTTCTTCAACTCAAACATTGTTTAGCTGTTTGCAATTGAAATTACCTGCCCATGAGAGGAATTTATTGAGAAATCCGACAACTTTCGTGCGCTGCTCAACTTTGCATGCGATTTAGACATTTAGCGTTTTAGACGAGTTGCTACATAGACTATTCCCGTCTTATTATAAAACCCAGACTAACTTTGTTACTAGGTTTATACCATTATCCGCCCAAAATGAAGTTGATATTTACAGGTAAGATAGTGTGATATTACTAGATGTCCACTTAATTTGGTCGGATAAAAGTTTAACCTAGTAACATAGTTCGTCTGGGTTTATAAAACCCAAGATATAAGACCCAATAAGACGGTTCGAGTTTAAGACTATTCGATACTAACTCCTTTACATTACTCTAAAAGTGAGTATTACAGTATTTTAAATAATATGCACATATGATTTTCCATAAATAAATAGTCAGAAACTAATTTATTGCATCAAAGATGCATGTAATAAGCAGTGGTCGGATAATCGGATGCATATTTGCCTAAAGTTAATTTTTGGCTAGGAAATTATGGAATCGGCTTCTTAAAACATATTTTTTAAATACAAAATCCGGCAAAGCGACGAATGTCATTAAATGAACAAAAGGAACTACTTTCGGGTCACTACCTGCATACAAGCAGGTATATAATTTGCCGTATCACTCGCACTCATTATGAAATGTTTATTAGTTTCGCAGTACTACACATAAACATTTTTTAACGAAACTCAAGACACCAAGTTGTTTGTCGCTATGTGGAGAGAAGAAAGATAATTACTCATCGTGACATGACATCTATACTAGTTTGGTAACCTGCTTTACAAAATTAGCCGGCATCCGATTCCATAGTTAAAAAGCATTAAATTCGATCGGAATCGCGAGATTTACAATCGATACAAAAGTGCATTCCATATTAGCCAACACCTGAACTTAAGGAAATGTACACCCTACCCGATTTAATTCCATAATCAAAACACAAAATTTTGTCGATTCCGGAATCCCGGGAGTTTTCAGATACAAAAGTGCACTCCATAACTGCCAACATCTCAGCTTTAGGTAAATATACATCCGATTATCCGACCACTGGTAATAAGAATTGCAAGAGGAAATTAACTAAAACAATATAATTAATTCATTTTCAAAACAATCTTGGTTTCATTGTACACCCAGTTTACGTTACGAAGATATTTTATAATAAGTACTTATAGAATTATTATTGCATTATTATTTTATTTTGTTTTACCTGTGAATATATCTGCATTGGATTTCCTGGAATGTTTTTGTTAGAATGTTTATTGTAATATTGATAGTTAGATTAAATTCCATGAAGAGTCGAAACCGCAAAAGTTTCAAATTATTGAAAAATGGAAGAGTACGATTTGTAACACAAAAATAGAATCAAGTACAAAATGATAATTTTACGGTGTTTCTTGTTTATAAATATATAATAAAATATTTTTTTATTTCTAATAACTAAAATCCATAGCGACACACATAAAACTAATGAAAAAGAAATAATTCTACGTATAACATAATTAGAATTCTTTAATAAATCACACTAATATTATAAAGGCGAAAGTTTGTGAGTGTGTGTGTTTGTTACTTCTTGATTAAAAGACGACCAATTTCGATAAAATTTGGTATGTAGGAAGCTGACACCCTGGATTAACACATAGGCTACTTTTATCGCGGTAACACAGCGGGGAGCAGCTAGTTTATCATATATCATTGTTAGATTCAGATTTAATTTAATACTTTCAAGATATCTATTTTATTACTGGTTGAACCGAAAATGAAAAGCTCCGTTAAAGAACACATTTTGCCGACATAGCCCTGGGGTTTAACTTGTTAAGTACAGAATTAATATAAGTCTTGCCATGTATCAATGTCTAGAAAGACCTTTAAACTATTTTATGAATAACCTGTGAAAGTAATATTCGTAGTCCGTCTAGTTTTAAAACTGTTTTTCGCCTAAAGTGGCCACTTTATTCATAAAATAATTTAAAGGTCTTTCTAGACATTGATACAAATCAAAGTTTTAATTATCACCATTTTTAGCTTTAAACAATTTATTTTAAATGAGGGCGCCACTTTAGCTACCACTTCGTCTTAAGAGGCATTTCACATTTGGTTGGTTGTCTCGCTCGCACAATCGCACAATCAAACATTATTAAAGATTTTTAAAAATTATGTCTCATTTGTAGAAAAGTGTTTCATTAACATTCAATATATTTAAGACATGTTTTTTTTTTATTATTTATGTGTGTGGGTATCGAGAATTAGGTCATCAAAAATTTTAAATTTTGATTTTCTATGTAGTCAATGTCTACGCAATATGCAAACATGTCTTAAATATCCACAATATAATTATATTGAATGTTAATGAAACACTTTTCTACAAATGAGACGCATTTTTTAATAATCTTCAAAAAATCTTGATTGTGTGAGCAAGACAGCCAACCAAATGTGAAATGCCTCTTAAAAATCACTAATAATAGCAATTTACGAGATTGTACCGGTTCCAGCTGCATTTCCCTAATGAAAAAAGCCGCATATTTGCACTAACGCTGTGCGAGCTGTGGTATAACCTCTTTCCGACTGTGCTGTTTGCTCTCTCAGTCATTTAAATCTTAGGGAGTTATTTTTAAATACTTATTTAAAAATATTTCTTTTAATATTAAATAATACTTAATAGTACTTGGTATTGAGTTGATTTAAATACTTCTCCGAGTTGAATAGTTAAAATATTTACTTAGTGCAAATCATGAGTGTAAAGAGAGGAAAATCTTTAGCTACCATTAAAAATCACTGAATATTTTGAGTATTTTTCTCATTATAAAATACTCCATTTTACTGTTTACAAAACAGAATCAGGTTATCACTCCTAAATCTTGTTTCTTGTCTTAATCATGTCTGTATGTTTACACCTTTGAACATCATATGTCGAGCATATGACAGATCACGCACGCGTAACAGTTACTACAAAATAGTAAATTTACACAGGGATAGACGATGTGCTTATGTCACTTTAACACCTTTGTTTCATTCATTTTTCTCATTGGGTTTTTTGTTTCGGGTAAGATAATAATACAAAGGTGACCAAACTTACGGCCAGATGGCAAACTCAATAGTCTCAGGCACCTTTTATCCTACCTATTAGTAAAAAATATTATGGTAGTATGTCAATTTTCCCATGGAATACTAATCATGAAATTTTGTTTCAAAAATTTTACCATTTTTGAAGGATAAATAAGAGTGTGGCAAAACCTTTTTTGGGATATGTCAAATGATAATACATACGAGTAGATACTCTGTCAAACGGTAAACACAAAGTTATGAATAAACACTACTGGAAGTTACATTTTTAAGTTTCTATTATATAAAAAAAAACATCACCAAATAGGTACCTACATTGTGAAAGGAAAGATGGAGGTTAGAAGAGGTGAAGGAATGCCAAGGGGCGTTCATGGATGAAGTGAAGGAAAAAGGCAAGCTGTGTAGGAAATAGGGAAGTCAAACATTTGGCTGAAGATTGAAAGAGGAGGATAGTCAACCGACAAGAACGCAGTTCTTAAGTTGATTGGTTGATTGACAATATAAATAAATATAATATATAAGTGCGTACTGTATTCTATACTCTCTTCATTTTGTACATTTAGTGAGGCCGACATTATGTGAGCTTAAAGTAGCAGGCAGATCCAAATTCTTCGCATAGCTCAGATGTCCCTGAGTCGGAATGCGCATTTCTGTGCCCACATAGTCTAAAAAAAGTCTATGAAGGTAAACAGTCTTAAATATGTCTAAGAAATAGCTGATATAACTTGTAGGATGGCCACCCGGAGGAAATTCATTGCTGGAATGAAAACTTGCATTTTCTTGTTCTATTATACTTTGCTTACAATTTTTTAGACTTGCTGTTAGCCAATATTTACCCTCGTCGTCGTACATTCAACGCAACCAATCAACCCCCTTTCGATTGAATCGCTAGGGACTTAATTTTTAGGTGTTATTTTAAATTGTTTCCTATTCTAAGATTATAATAATTAGGCCTTACAGCTATATATATTATACATCACATCACACTAATATTCTAAAGGTAAAAGTTTGTGGGTATGTATGTTTGTTACTTCTTCACGCGCACACGGCTGGACTAATTTTGATAAAATTTGGTATGCAGGAAGCTAACACCCTGGATTAACACATTAGCTAATTCTTATATATACCGCGGGTAACACCGCGGGGCGCAGCTAGTAATAAATATATTTGAAAAAGATTGCTACAATTCGGCATTTTTTCTAGAGCCTCATAACAGCTTAGTATCTCACATGTGGGCAAAGACACACGTATTTTAGACAAAGATTTTAGACCATAAATAAATCAACTGGCAATTTTTTATCATCGTTTAGTAACGAAAAAAAAATATGTTATATCTTTTTATTTAGCTAAGCTCAATAAAATATGAAATAAGAAAAGTGTCATTTTCCAACAAAGTTGACTTAGTAATTAATTTAAAATTCCCACCTAAGTTCGATAATATCACCCGTAGGCACTCTCAAAAGGCAAAGCTATAAACAACCTGGTAAAGTTATGTAAGGTAAAGCTATAAACAATCTTTTAACGTGTCGGAATAATTTCAAAGTCATTTATCAGTTACATGTCATAATTGATAAAATTTCTCTTAAGTTTAGGCGCGTTAATATTACTTTCCTAACTTTGGTGTCTGTTTAAGTTATTGTGAAAAGATTACGTATATCAGTTATTTGGTTCGGATTATGTTTCTCCCGCTAAAACATTTTCATGTAAAGTATATGCATTATAAAAAGTTATCAGACCTCATGGAGTGCCAAGTTCCTTATTCTATACGCCCTGCGCTTTCGGTGTCTCGTCCTGGCGGGGACACTTCCTTGCCCCCAGATAATAGGGCTTATTCTAGATTATTAAAGCTACTTATAGGCATATGCTAACTGCAAAGCGTTGTACTCTGAACCTCTGAGGAGCTCAGCGCATTTAAGAGCCTTGCCTTTGCCCATGACGTAATTTTTCTTTTTAATAACCTTAACATGTAGAAGGTCTCACGCATTTCTACTGTGGCCTCTTCATATACTTTATTAAAGTACATTTTTTTCGCAAGTAAACGCGTCCTTTCCAAAATTTGTATCTGGCAAACTTTTCCATGAAAAGTTGCTTTCACGTCGGAAATTTTCTTCATAAATACCGTTACATTAAATATCTGAGCCATTGGATTATAATTACCCAAATACATTATGCATGAGTGCTTACGGATTTGTATTAATCTTGGCCCGATTCTGCCGGAAGCACATCCTTTATATGATCGCTACTTCCTGTTACATTTTCTTCCTGGCTTTGAGGAATAAAGGAATAATTTTGGAAATGAAGTTGTTTCCGCCCACAAAGGATGACAACATTAATGTTTCGTGGTGAAGAGGACCGAAAATCACAAAAGATCACTAGAATGTAATCAAGAGAGTGCTTAGATAGAAAAGGCGATCACGAAAATAAATAAAAATTTGACCACTGACAGTTGTACTAACAACTGACATTGATTCTCAGTTGAATACTGTACAAGTAAAAATATTTTTCATCTCATCTACTCAAAAAACGATGTTTTCATCCCAAAACATTTGGAGCTAATGTTACTGGTTATTCTCACGGGACTAAAACGTAAAAAAGAAGATGGGATTAAAACCAATTTGAAAACAGAAAACGAGTGTCATCTATGTAGAATCAAAATGTTGGCAGTCCAGCAAAAAAAAGGAAAATTTGGTTTTAAAATAAAAAATAATTGGCACATACGTCGTAATTTTTTAAATTTGGAATACATATCGTCTTCAACTTGGATAAAAATAGGTTAAAATTTGTATGTTCTTTGCTTCGGAAAACGAAATAAGTATAATTAAAAAGCGCAATTTTTTTCCTTTGATTCAAGTAATTACAGAAGTTTTAGGTTAATTGTATTGAAATGTAATTATTTATGTAAATGTGAATACTTTTTCGTGAGTTTAAGCCAATAGTGAATAGTTATCAAGTTTACGTATAAAAATAAAAAGATATGAAGGACCACGCAAAGAAAGTTGTGAGTGAACATTTTATCTTAAGTTGGTGGTCTTCGAAAAAATATTTCTTAGTATTTATTTGTTTGAAAACGACAACAAACAAAGGTTAGTTTTTATTAAATTGTCGGTTAAAGTCTGTTAGGTATTGTAGGTGTTCTACTGTTCTTTATATTCTGTTTTAAATGTGCTAGTTTTTTTCATAGATGGAGATGAAAAGTAGATCGGTTACGGTAATATTTCAATCTCGGGCGATCCGCGATATACATGAATCCCTCGCTACACTTAAGATTCCACCGTAGAATCACTCGCTCAGCTCGTGATTCAACTGTGGAATCCTTCGTTTCGCTCAGGATTCAAAGTAGCGCCCTCGCCGTCAAAATATAAGACAATTTGCCAGACAAATAAAAAAAAACACTTTCAAGGAAACACCCCCCCCCCCTCTCCCGCATACATAACTTTTAAACCGCTAAACCGATTTCCGTCAAACTCATCTAAGAACCATCTCGATCAAGTTCAACCAAAAACCAAAAATAAACTGCATGAAAATCGGCATATTGATTAAAATGCTACAATGCCACAGAGCCCACAGACGTCAAACTTATAACACCCTTCTTTTTAAGCGGGGGTTATAATTTGTCTATTCTATCACTCTTGTAACTGAAAATCGCAAAGACTGCGCGTAAAAATAAACAAAGAATGTTGCGCTCACGCAAAACCAATAAGAGTAAGTCAAGGTGTATTGGAATGTGTCGTTGTGAAGATTTTAATACCTATCAGAGCGTGCTACAAACAATTCATCTCGTGCGCAGTAATCAGAATGACATCGTCGACTCTCGGCGCTCGTGTGGAAGTTTTCGAATCGAGCGTGAAATTAAAAAAGTTTCATATACCATCTACACACGACAGGGCTAGAATACGGCGGTCATCGCGCACCGCTGCCCGCTTGTTAGCGCTACAGTAAAAAGTTTAATATGAATCCCGCGGTTGATCTATCAATTTACTGAACCGTATTAATAGACGCACATTACGAGTATATGTTTGTCCATGAATCTTACGAGATGGGTGGTGTGTCTTGTGAGAAGAGACTGTGAAACTACTGTTTACTGACGTCGAACGCTATGCGTATGACTGACCGTGGTAGAAAGGGTTTAAAAATATACTCAATCAAATATAAAGATGTTGAAAAGTTCCAGAGAGACCAAGAAAGAGTTGAGACTTACTAAAAGAAAAGCAGGGGTCGTGTCGAATCAGCTCTAAAGAACAAAGGGGAAGATGGAGAAACCTAGCGCATATTCCACCGACATGAACGTTAAGCTCTAAAAAAGGAAGAAGGAGAAAGAAATGTTATTGGAAGAGGCCACAAGTTAGTTAAAATACATAAATGGGGCATTTCACATTTGTTTGGCTGCCTCGCTCGCACAATCAAACATTTTTAAAAATATATTAAAAATGGGTATCATTTTTTGAAAAATAAATAAAGCATTCAATATAATTATATAGTGTATATTTTAGACATCTTTTTACATAGTGAAGACATTGACCATCGAGAATTAGGTCATCAAAACTTGTCTAAAATATCCACGATATAATTTTATTCAATGGTAATGTAACAAATTATTGCTTTTTAACAGCATTACAATGCTCAGATTAGGACATGTGATGGGGTTGCGTCGTTTCATTACAGAGTTCCTATGGCCACCATCCAACTCCATCATCAGATCAGCTGCATGTCATCGTAACATTGCATTGTCACGCGATATACGTATGGGTGCAAAATTTCAGCTTAATCGAAAACCGGAAAGTCGGTCAAATTTAACTTGCAAGGTTTAATTACAGACCGACAGACAAGGGGGTGAAACTAATTAAAAGCCTGTAATATATTAGCGATGACATTTATCTCTTTGGTTATCGTCAAATTGAGCATGGGCAATGGTGACATAGTTAAAGGCAAACTACGATTGTGTGTCATTTTTACGTTTGACTCTTTGAATCTATTAATCAACCGTGTTTTTCAGTAGACTTAACTATAATCGATCTGTCAGTTTTCATGACTCTTCAAGGACAGTGAACAGTTTTTTACACTTAAATGGAAGACTATTGTTGATTTGAATAACTACGTTTTATTGAATAGGGCATTCACTTCTCTTCAAACAATAGGAACAGGCACGGGTTTACAAAACGCAAATCTTCATTGAATCATGTGTTATACTGGATCTGGACCAGTATTCAATTACAGAAGTACCTAATTATTAAATCTTATAGTGTTTCCATGGTATTATATACTATGAGTCTTTCCGTAAACGGTTTTTCCAATTCAAAAAACCGTATTAGCCATCTGCCTAAAAAATAATGAAGAATTTACTGACATCTATTCGAATACTCTGTGTATCTGATATCTATCTACTTCTTAGTAAAGTTTTCACATTACCATCTTGCAGGCCAACCAGACAGAATTAAAAAAATAACAATTGTTTGTTAGTCCTTGAAATATAACATTTATTTGTAAATAAGTTCTACACACACAATACACAGATAAAGCTTGTCCCAAAGTTAAATTTTAACCTGTGTTATGGGATACTAAGCCCACGATACTATATTTTATAATAAATACATGAAGGTATGGACACCTAAAAACCCAAGACAATTTGAAAGAGGCCATAATTCTACTTGACTTGTCTGGGGATCGAACCTAGAACCTCCGAGTGGCGGACTAGCACGATTACCAGTACGTCGTCAAATAGGTTACGAGTATTTGTTTGAGCCAATGGCACGAGAAGAAGAATAATCCCCAGAAAGGCTTAAGAGCATGGCTGGACTCCAAAGGAATCGAGAAATAGGTATTTGACAAAACTATTGCCGTCGCGCTGCGCCCGTGCTGCAGTTATCAATGTGTGAGTGATAGTCTGTGTTTGCGTGATTGCTATTACTCGTAACTTGACTACAAATCATACACGAGTTAACATCAGAGCAAACATTGAAACCGTATCAATAAGTCTATCGAGATAAATTACAGCGTTTGGTAACATCCATTGAAGTTTTTACTACTTTTAATCTCCCCTCTTTCGAAGTAAAACTGCAATAAATCTGGCCTCTTCTACTTTTTATCTTTCACGGTGACTAGCTGCGTATTTGTTTGAATCTTTACGAAGTCGTGGTAGAATGTTTATTGCCTCATTATTCGGGAAGTAGTCGAAGTAACTTTATACTTTTCATTAGATATGTCTCCCTGAGCTCCTAAACAGCACATTTAAAGCTGCAAATGGGTGTGCTAATATGAGATGAGATACCTTAATGTATCTAGTATATAGTTTAAAAGGTATAGTCTCTGAGTACAACTTTACCCAACTAAAGACAGAGTTTCCATTTTTAATCCCCGACAAAAAAGAGTGGTGTTATAAGTTTGACGTGATGTTTGTCTGGCTATCTGTCTGTCTGTCTGTGATATCGTAGCTCTCGAACGGATGGATCAATTTCGATGCGGTTATTCTACGTGAAAGCAAGTTTTCTTGCGGTGGTCCTTAGCCATATTTGATGAAAATCGGTTCGGACGAAGTTATTTGGTCGGGTTTTTTAATTTACCTGGCAAATAATAGAATAGGCGCTACGGATATCAATTCCACTTAACATCGGTTAGAATGTTTAGTTCCGCCGCTATCACTAGATGGTGTTTGTGTTCCTTTTAAATTACCCTGGCAAACTTGATACCATTTGGCTTCTTAACCCGAAAAAATCCGAAGAACTCACTAAGAAGGAGCAACGTAGCTACCTTCAAATGTATCACTTGTTTTTATTTATTTCCTCCTACTTTCATAAAACTCCACGAAGACACTCTGAGATGATATATCCCCGCACCAATCAATTCAGGAAAGTTATAATTAATTTCGGAATTACCACGCCCACGGGCATTTCACTCAATGGAGATTAAACCCCAAATTCTGTTCCCTTTGCCTTTTTCCCTAAGAGGAAACCCGCACTCCTCATGTTATGAGAGGCAAGGAAAATTTCTGAGATTCTATTCAATGTAAACCCTCCTTTGTGACATTTTTATAGCACTTGCGATCCGCCTACTTCTTTAGACGAATTACATTATTAATGTAGCTATCACTTGCAACATTTGCCTCTTTGAAGGGTTACGAGAATGTTGTGGTAAATATTCGCTTACGATAGACGCATCTGAGTTTTCTCTATACTTATGTTTTATATTATTTTCTATTTATTTGTACGATGAACATAACATTTGAGATTTTGTAAGTATGTTTTGTATGTATATTTGTTGAGAAGTATACTACAAAAATACTTTTAAAGTTTATAAAAGTAGAATACTAGTTGGATTTTATTATAGTGTAATAATTGACAGGTATTATTGTTAGCACAAATTGCGAACCTCTATTTTATCAACAGACAGATATTATAAGCTTGCCTGCTTGTTTTTACCATAGACCTAGAATTTTTTTCTGCGTTATGAGACCTCTCTAGCCGAGTGCGACAGATGATACGGTAACTGTCACCCTCACAAGAGCAAAAGATATAGCGATCAATTTGACAATAAGACAATTTTTCATACAAAACGTATAACCCATTATCAGCCTGGCTCGAACATCGTCACACGAAAATTGGATTTTTCAAAGTGTAAACTGTGTTTAGATTGTAAGTTATCTTACCTTGGAAAGATGATATCGTACTGCTTTACCGATAGTTCGTGTAGTAGGTGCAAATACAATCCTATTAAGAGCCTTTTCACCTTTGGTTGGCTGTCTCGTTCGCACAATCAAACATTTAAAATTTTTGATGACCTTATTCTCGATACACACACACATAAACAATAAAAAGCATGTCTACAATATCTAACATATAATATATTAAAAAGTTTATGAAACACTTTTCTTCAAACAAG
This sequence comes from Acrobasis suavella, assembly GCA_943193695.1. NCBI lineage: Eukaryota > Metazoa > Arthropoda > Insecta > Lepidoptera > Pyralidae > Acrobasis > Acrobasis suavella. The sequence goes on from OW971935.1 coordinate 7,289,275, forward strand.
TCACATTTTTTAATAATCTTTAAAAATGTTTAATTGTGCTAAAGCTGAAAATGCTCTTAAGGTCACACGAAAATATTTCGTTTCTGGTCTCATTTTACATGATCTATGGTTTTAACTATCTTTCTAGCATGACTTGGAAAAGTAGCCTGATTATCACTACTATACTTATGGCCTTAAAATGAAGCTAGTGCTATTTACACTATACTTGAATGATTATTTGGTTATTTTCGCTATGGGTTATCGCGGGTGGAAAATTAGCCTAAGTTTCCAAATCAAGATAAGCTATCGCTGTAACTCGTGAAGTAGATTAAGATTCTGTGTAAAATAACTCTTTAAAAAGATAAAAGCTACATAGGAGACGCACAATATAAATCTTCAACTCAATTAAAGAAGTCAAAACTGAAACCTTCCGAAGGAGTGTCATTCGGATGAAAAGTTTTGCGCGACTTGTTTGAGAAAGAAACGGGTGGCTTACAAAAATCAAACTTCGCAAAAATATATGAAATTGAATAAGAAATATACTTATTATATCTTATATGTATCACTCGCAAATGGATGACGTAGGCGTAATTGTTTCGGGAAAGAATTAATAACTTGTATTCTCAAAGGGACTCGCAAAACTTGACCTATGAATACTTTTTCTCAAGTAGTCTTTGTACTTTTACTTATTTAAAAGTCATCCGTAAGAATTGAGATTCATCCTCGCTGTTTGAACAATAATTTTATTCTAATAGTCTTGAAAAACACAAGAAGAATTTTCTTTATGCCGGGCAAAAATGTCGAGCTCCCGCAAAACATTCGAACAACTTTCGAAGTATCTGAGATTACTTAATGTAAAATAAGCGTGCCTGTTTAATGGTTTGACGGTTGGTAAGTGCTTATTTAAATTATTTTATTATAAAGTAAATATTAAAAAGCCTTTTAGAACACTGTTTTCCATAAATTACTGGTTTTTAACAGCATTACTATGCTCGCATTACTATGCTCGGATTATTATCCGAAGTCACGGTAGCACAATTGGTAGTGTACTCACGGCGTTAACGCGAGGGACGCGGGTTCGAATCCCACTAGTGACGAAATTTAAATCACATGTTTTAACTGTTTTTCATACTTTTATGTGAGTCACAGTGTACGTCGCATAGGTCTGCTTCATAGCGGATGAACCTACCCGACATAGAGGAGCAATACTAGTCGTGTATATTCGGCCATCTCCTCATCTCCCGCTTACCTAGATTTTTTAGTCGCAGATTTTCACTTTGATTTTTTTTTCTTATGAACCAATTGAATTACACCTGGACCTCAGCAAGTAAAGATCTATATAATTAACTCGCACCACTCTAATGAGAAATGGGCGTATCAGTAGTCTTCAGAATTTCGAAATGCCATAGCAAGGTGTAATAAGATGATAACTCGTATTATTATGACCTTAGCTAAGTACATATGCGTTTTCTGCTGCTTCTACAATTGATATTCACCTAAAAATTAAAAAAAAGAGATCGACGAACATTAAGATGGAACATAATGGAGCAAATGTGATTTTCCTTATAATCGGTATTGAACTGAGTTGGAGAGCGTTTTCCGGGATGTCACTAGGTTGTGCCATTAATATTATGTAGGTTTTCCAATAAAATTATTATATTCTTTGACTTAGGTTTTTTTGTTCTCGTAGTATGTATTTGTTGCTTCAGAATTCCAGACACTTTTACCTAATTGTCCAAGCATATTTTAAGTATCTATAATAACGTGCGAATAAGTACACTTATATAAAAACCATAGTATTCATTCGCTTTCAACACAATAGTAAAATAGCCGGAGCAAATAGAAATCAGAGCTTTTGAAAGTCAGCGCTGAACAAACTCGCGGTCATTCCGTACTGCAAACATAGCGGGCATTCTCATAAACCGTCCGTTGTGCTCAAATTGTTATTATTGAAATCCAGCGCTACAATACACATGGCTAGTTTGGTTTGGTTTCTTACTTTTCAACTTTCTCACTTTCATCTCAGCGTATTCGTAGTTTCATCCACAGCTGTAATAATTTAAAGCCTGGTGTCCGCATTTGGCTTTTTCTTCTGCACTTTATTTGGTTGTAAGACCATTATGTCACGCATATCATTCTTGACGACTTCAAGCCAGCCTATTTTGTATCTACTACCACTGCCAGGGTCTAGCAGATGCGGCATGACTATACATTTGTTTTCTGCATAACTTTCCGGTTGCCGCAAGACATGACCTCACTAGCGTAGGCAACTCTCTTGCTATGTTGCCGCAAATGCGGCTCTCGACGAGACTCCGCACATCCGGCGAGCCGTTTATATTTTTTGATTGTCTCCTTAATAAAAACAAATAACTGTAGCCCATAAGTAGTTAATTCTCTTTAAGAATAAAAGCTTTATTTAGCGAGATTATAAGAGCCAAAGGATCTTGTTAATCTATTTCCGGTGATTACGCCAGGTAGGGCAAAAAAGATTAGCTTTTAGTAAGTCTCTATGTTTGTTTATATATTTCCTTGAACCTTATCTACAGTCTGTTATAGACAAAGTGCAGGCATCCCTCAGACAGTACCATCGTTTTCGAACGCATCTGCGGTCTTTCTTGTGGGCGTTTTTCTCGCCACGGTCTCCACTCCAACAACGCTTAACATTATGAACCTTGTTTTCTGGCGACATGACCAGCCCATCAGCACTTGAGCTTCGTAATATGTTTGATGACGTCTGAGACTTTACTTTGTTCTCTGAGGCACTTGTTCCTTTTTTGGTGTTTGAGCGTAACATAGGACACGATGGCGAGATGAGCTCGACAAATTTAATAAGATTGGAAAGATTTAACACAGAACCGTACAGAATTGAAAAAATGGAGGAAGGCCTTTGCCCAGCAGTGGTACACGAGATGGCTGGTAATGAACTGAAATGAGCGAAACGTCTACAAGTTTTCCTTTTATTGCTCTTAGTACGACTCCGAGGCTTTGGAAGATCACTTTTGTGAAAAGACTAAGACCGAATATGACTTCCCAGCTCTGCGGTTTAACAAGGCTACCCAACAATAATATTTTGATAAATCAGCTCAGTGCGTCAGATACTGTTTACGACGCACGTAAATAATAAAATCGGCCACATCCGCGACTGTCGATTAATCAACATAAATACTGAAACAATGAAGATAATATTGGCCGAAGATGTACGTGTGTGTAACATCAGAGTCCCAAAATAACGGGTTTGTACCTTTTGCATAGCCATAGTGTGCCGCAGACCTGACTCATGTTTTTTTGTTATAACATGACCCGAAAATCATGCATGGTGATGGTCTGATGGTACCTAAGTGTTATCATTAACAGCGCTAGAGATGTTAGGTGCTGTTTACCTAGAGATACTCATATAAGGAATATTTTTTTACATTATAACCTCGGTACCTACATTACTTTGGTAGACTTTCGACATTTCTTTCTAATCTTATTCCCGGCTAGGATTGAATAAATATTTGTAACAACCAAGTTTCTTTCATGATTTAAAGATCGAAGAAAATCCAAAATCAAATATTGATATAACAACTATACATAAATACTAATTCTCATATTCATTTTGTGATCATGTGTGATTTAATAACTTCATTACGTCGAAAATGTAGATAACTCTTTTATTCATACATAGTACGTGCGAATAAGCATATATATTTCTTGCTTATTCAGTAAGTAAATCCAGTTTCCGAAACTGGGAATAAAATAATGGAACGTGACAGGTAGGAGGCAAAACATAACAAGATAAATGCAAATCAAATGGAGGCCAAAGCATGACAAATTGTAAATGTAGATCTGCCTGTTAGTACGCATGATAACAAAAAGATGAAAAAAAATCCGTAATTAATTTTGACTTTTATGAAACCTCGTAACAAGACATTATTCAAAAAATATTTGGCTGAAAATTTTCCAAAATTTGGCTATTTTGCTTTAATTTAATTTATTATTTACCCAGTGTCACTTTCAGAATTAAAACTAATCTAACGACACCTCTCAGGCTTATCCATCAAGCCGTTTAGGCTGCAGGGAATAAACATACATCCTACATACAAAAAACGCGAAAAACATAATCCTCCTTCGGACACAGTCAGTTGAAAATTAATTTAATACGGAGTTTCAAATATTACCTATGTCGACGAAGGCAATAAAGTATACTTAGCATTGACTTATATTTTGGCAGAAGTGGAGGAAGGTATATCTAATGCAGCTGGAGTAGTTCCAAGCTATTATGTCATTACTGAATTTTAATTTGCTACTATTGATTGCCGTATGCGACCGGTCCCACCATTTCCTGCGGATGTCGTAAAAGATAATTCATAGACTAAGCGAAAATATTTCACATAACAATACGTTCCCAAGACGGGTATACGTACATCGTTTATATACATACATCCTTACATATTATCACGCCTGTTTCCCACATGATATTTGTTCAGTATCGTGGACTGAATCGACCCTTAAAATAGTTTCAGCATATTTTGTTAAACCATGTTTATATGATGTAACTACACCCGTCTTAAGATATTTGTTCAGTATCATGGACTGAATCCACCCTTAAAATAGTTTCAGCATATTTTGTTAAACCCTGTATATACGATGTAACTACAACCGTCATGGGAAATTGGTCCAGTATCTTGGCCTGAATCCACCCGTTAAATAGTTCCAGCATATTTTGTTATATCATATATATACGATGTAACTACAACCATTTTGGGAAATATGTTCAGTATCGTAGACTGAATCCACCCTTAAAATAGTTTCAGCATATTTTGTTATATCATGTTTAAACGATGTAACTACAACCGTCATGGGAAATTTGTTCAGTATCGTGGACTGAATCCGCCCTTAAAATAATGTCAGCATATTTTGTTAAACCCTGTATATACGATGTAACTACAACCATCTTGGGAAATTTGTTCAGTATCGCGGACTGAATCCACCCTTAAAATAGCTGCAGCATATTTTGTTATATCATGTAAATACGATGTAACTACAACCGTCATGGGAAATTTGTTCAGTATCGTGGACTGAATCCACCCTTGAAATAGTGTCAGCATATTTTGTTAAACCATGTATATACGATGTAACTACAACCGTCTTGGGAAATTTGTTCTGTATCGTGGACTGAATCCGCCCTTAAAATAGTGTCAGCATATTTTGTTAAACCATGTATATACGATGTAACTACAACCGTCTTGGGAAATTTGTTCTGTATCGTGGACTGAATCCGCCCTTAAAATAGTGTCAGCATATTTTGTTAAACCATGTATATACGATGTAACTACAACCGTCTTGGGAAATTTGTTCAGTATCGCGGACTGAATCCACCCTTAAAATAGCTGCAGCATATTTTGTTATATCATGTAAATACGATGTAACTACAACCGTCATGGGAAATTTGTTCAGTATCGTGGACTGAATCCAGCCTTAAAATAGTGTCAGCATATTTTGTTAAACCATGTATATACGATGTAACTACAACCGTCTTGGGAAATTTGTTCTGTATCGTGGACTGAATCCACCCTTGAAATAGTGTCAGCATATTTTGTTAAACCATGTATATACGATGTAACTACTACCGTCTTGGGAAATTTGTTCAGTATCGTGAACTGAATCCACCCTTAAAATAGTTTGAATTTAATTCAACTATTTATACAATTTTTTTTCAACCTATTTTTATGGTGGATTCGGTGTTTGATACGGAAATCTTTCCCTAGACGGGTGTACTTATATCGAATACAACGTGGAAGAGATATATCCGTAATAATAAATCCAACCATGGGCTGAAATAGGTCACTATAGCATAATGAAATAAAAATATCAGTCAAAAATTTAAAAAAAAGTTCGACATTTCCATACGAATTGCCCGAGCGGCTGCACACTTTTCTATGGACACTTTTTTTTGCTTTTCGAGTGTTTTTACTTTCATTATACTAAAGTGATCAAATAGCCCGTGGTTCGATTTATTACGTCTTAGGAAAGATTTCCGTATCATGGACTGAATCCAACCTCAAAATAGTTTCAGCATATTTTGTTAAACCCTGTATTTATACAATGTGGAAAGGACATACCGGTAATAAATCGAACTACGGACTATACTACATCACTATAGTATAATAAAATGAAAATAACAGCTGAAACACAAAAACGTTTTTCGACGTTTCCATACAGTGTGCAGCCACTGAACTCACCCTTCTAATAGTAAGTAAAGTAAAAAAGTAGTTTATTATGTCCAACAGTCTACACAAACATGTTACATATAACTTGAGGAGCAATCAGTACAGCTGGTTTTGAAGTGCAGATTGGAGGAGACTGGAGCCTGATGAAGAAGGCAGGGCCTGTATCACAGTACTCCAGTGCTTCCTTCAGTGACTTGATTTATTTATATAAGTTTAAGATAAATACCAAATTTAACTTTACCCTTGTTGTTACAAAGTTTCGATACAAAATAAAACCAACTTGTATTTACAATATAAACCTACGTTCACGTGCGACGTAATACCTTCGGATTAAAAATGTAACATCAAAAGGCCGGTGGAAAAAAAGAACGTAAATCATCTGATTAATTGAAACGCCCTTAATCCGAGCCATGTATCGTTAAAGTTGAGAGATTCTGCGATAATGGGTATTACTTGCTACGGAGAGCAGATTTGGGCGGAGCGATACGCAAAAATATACAATCCGCTTTGCATTATTGCTAGGTGGAGTTAAATCTTTATGTTTATGCAATGTTGTGGCCTGCCTAGTTATGGCACTAGGCAGGCCACAACAAAGAAAGAATGACTTTGTATTCCATAAATGTATGGCTTTGAGTTGTTTTTTTTTTTGTTTCTCGTGTGTATAAGTGGCCAGCACGAGAGTCAGATTTTTAAGCTACCTACAGGCATCTGACAAAGTTTGGTGTCTGTCGTGTGACAGCCGGTTCCAACGGCTTAGCGTGCATTCCGAAGCACGGAACTCGAGATTTTGAAAGTGAAAACTTCTTTGGGGAATTTCATGGGATGGCAAAAACAACTCGCGGTACCGTAACCGTAACCGACACCAAGTTTTCACTTCTGTGGGCACTAAAAAATATTCTGAGCTTGTGAACATAATTTTTCGATTTAGGGATCTGTTTCTGAAATATTTGGTTCTATATTGCCAAATTTTGTTAGGGTCAAGTGTCGCCCTCTATCTATTAAACAGTTAGGTACATACGGACATGTGAAAAAATTCACAGCAGTAGTATGTATAACGAAATTGAAAGGAAAACTATCTGAGCTAAGTAGGGTTTACAAATTAAAAAGTTATAGGCGACCAACTTATAAAATGTACTCGGAAAATAAAAAGTTCATATAAATTCAATAGAAAATTCGTTTTTAGACGTTTTTAGTGGCGTAAACTCAAAGTGGGCATTCACAACTATGGAACCCTACACTGCGCGTGGCCCGACACGCACTTGACCCGTTTTTGGCCACCCAGTAGATCATGCCCGGTCAAATAATTTGTGAAAATAGTGCGTACTCCTGCCGGGCCACTGAATTCCTCGAGACTGATTGCTGGTCAAGGCTTACACTCTTCTGTGAATTCGGCTTTTTAACATAGAGTACAGCTCGACAACTGCCAAAATGCATACATTGGCACATTTGCTTACGTACAAATATCTGACGTCATGACCATAGAGCAATATGGCGTCCACTGCTCCAACGTTTTCGTCAACGTACGCGCGAATTTGAAAATATAAATTTCAATGCATTTTTATGGCATTTATAAATAAAACTTTTGTTTACTTTTAAGTGGTTTATTAGTACCATGGAATCTAATTTAGAAACTTTTCAAAAATAGCTGTAGTACCCTATTAGCTTTTCCTTTAAACGCCAGTTTAATGGACATTCGTAAGATTCTTTTCCTCTCCAACGCCTATGTGTGCTACCGTTTGTACAACGGATATCTGATCGGGGATCCGGGGTATTAAAAAATATCTATCGCCATATTGCAGTCAGCAAGTTAAATAGACTACCACTACTGCTAAGTTCTACAATATGTAACAAAAACCCTGTTTGATCCTTGTAGGAGCAACTCAGACCGTTAACATGAACAACTTTTCCTATGGGACCAAAGCTTGAAAGTCGAAAAAAATCGTCATTTTCATAAACATTGCCGGGCCGGCCGAACACGCCTTTTTTGTATGAAAAGGTAAGTTTTTTTCAAGATGCAAGGTATAAACAACTTTTCTTACGGGATCAATCCCGTAAGAAAAGTTGTTTATATTGACGGTCTGAGTTGCTCCTACAAGGATCATACATTGTTTTTGTTACATATTGTATAGAATTGAAATCAATATTTCTTTTACTATAATATAGTTGAATGGAGGTTTAAGAATAAGTAATTGGTTTTCGCAACTGGCGGACGTGTAATATAAAAGTTTAGTTTAATAGTAAAATATGAAAAATGCTTTTTAAATACCATTTTTATTCACAAGTGTCAGTATGGCATAGGTATAACTGTTTTATGCCAGGAAAACCTATAACTTTTTTGCATCGTTTCCAATCTTATCCTTTTTTGTTCGCTTCTGTTTGTCTTTCTTAAACAAGTATAGGTCATAAGAAAGATAAAAATAACGAAAATCCATCCAGATTTTATACTCGTAATAAAGTAATTTCAATGAACGCATATTTTGCTGTGGCTTGCAAGAAATGGGGTAGGTAATTGTATTCCAGCCCGCCGCTATTTACGTTTTTCGTTTATTTAAAGCTTAAGATCCTTCTTTAAACAGAAATTGCTTATTAATGTTGCTAAAAATATTTGTACAGTAGTCGGAAAAGATATTTTTTCTTCTAATCTTGTCTAATAAATGCCATGCTTTTGTTACTAACAAAGTACCTAAATATAGTATAGATTCTGCATTAGATCTCGAATAAAGACTGCGCTATGTAACAAAAATACGAGTAACATAGAAGTAAGTTTATAGTACAGACATATAAAGGGAAGCAGACTAAACAAACTTTTGTTGTTTTTCTTTATCATAATTGGTAATATTTAAAACAAAAATAGTAAAGTAATAATCTTTATGAATCAGAAAGAGTACTTAGAATACAAATATCCGCAATAACTGATTATTATATAAGCACGGCCGATTCACATGCCTTTAAAAAATTAAGAAATAGCAAAAAAGAAGAAATTATTCTTATGCTGTAATTTATATTTCTGTTTCCATTTGTCATTGAATGGATAAGTAATTAATGAAATAAACATTTGGTAAGTACCGATGGTATTGCAACACAATACGACATTCATTTATAAAATATGTTGTACGTACCTTTATATTTACTTAAGTTTATAACATGTATTTTATTGTTTTAGCGAATAAATAAAAGCAACCAACAGTGGAAAGAAACCGATTCCTCTCATTGTAAAACTCCGCAGAAAGAGGAAGGTTAATGATTTAAGCAGTGTATGTAGGTATGTATATGTGTGTGTGTCAAGGTGTGTATTTATGTATGTATATGTTTGCAGCTTTATAATACATTTATAATAATTATAATAATAAATATTGTAATTATACTACATGTAACAAAAACCCTGTCCGATCCTTGTAGGAGCAACTCAGACCTTCAATATGAACAACTTTTCATATGGGACCAAATGCTTGAAACTCAAAAAAAAAATAACAACTTTTTCATACAAAACTGTTCGGCCGGCCCAGCAGTCTGAGTTGCTCCTACAAGGATCGGAGAGGGTTTTTGTTACATATTGTATATTGTCTTATAATCTTTTTCGTATGTAACAAATATTACATACAAAAAAATTTAGATTAAAAAAACGATTTCAGCGATGGTCCCCGTGTACAAGTTATTCACACTGATTAGTATGTTTACTCCCTTTTGGGTTGATTCCCCCTTTTCGTTACACATTGAATTAATATATGATAGGTACAAAAATGAAGAAGTACATCTTCAGAGTAAAACCCTGCCTTATCTATCGCTAAAAAATATAAAATTATTAAAAGTAACGTCAGATGACATAACAAATATATAAAACTACACTATACTACGTGAGTGAAACCGTTTTTATATATTTAGTTAAAAAAATATAGTTCAAAAATTAATACCCGTCTACGGGATAAACATACTTTTCAGCAAGAATCTTGCTGAAAAGTATGTTTATCCACTGAATACAAACACAGCAGGGAGAAACAGCTACTTATGTATATATTTTCGAAATGTTATAATTACACCCTTTTATTTGATACCAAACACGATACATTTTTTAGTTTGTTACTTATGGCCTTTAGAGGGTGCCATATTTATGTAATGTGATGATACATAGCTTATAACTAGCGTGAAAGCCAAGATACTTTCACGTCACAATAAATTAAACATGGCGCCCTCCAGCCATAAGTAATTAACTAAAATATAAAATAGATCAATTCATAACATGCAGGATATCAAACGAAAGGGGTATATTAAGTACTAGCTGTTTCTCTCTGCTGTGCTTGCATTTACTGGATTAACGTACTTTTCAGTAAGGATCTTCCGTAGTCGGGTTTTAGTTTTTAAAACTATATCTTGTTAAATATCATGGCTGCTGCGACAAGGCTAGTTCCATTGCGGAAACTCTAAACAGCAATATCCGAAATTTACATTGCTGATATATTCTTTTCCTAGCTGATCACGCAATAATGTATATTTCAATAGAAATATGAATCCCTTATGGGGCAGGAAGAGCATTCTGGGTCTTGTTCCTTTAAGAAGACAGCGTAATGGCCCGCGAAAATTAAAAGGCCACTTAATTCACTTTTAGCGTGATGATAGACGCCGTAAAGAAAAAAATCAAAATAATGATAGGTTACTTGGCGCTATTAATATGATTCGTATTTTTCCCCATTTTCTCGATCGACTTTACTTTCTTTGCAGAAAAAAAAAGACAGCTAGTACATTCTATAATTTTCTTTTGCCCTGACCACCACGTAAAATGGAATCACTTGTAAATTGGTTACAAAGTTTCTGTCCAACCAATTTAACGAAATACTATTTAGGTGATTTTGTGGCCAAAAGATTTTTTGTGTGTATTTCATAGAGCAATGCTCAGTCACCCAGGTTCTTAATACGAATAAAAAAAAGTATTTTGTTTCAGATTTGATAAAGCAGAACCCTTTGAGTGATTTTCCCGGAAAATACTACTTTAGATTTTATATAACAATAGATTACAGTATGATTACCTACCTATTATAGGTATATGTTACGTTGTGTACATAAATAAAAATATTTCATTTGTAATCTCGTTGTTTTCTTTGTATAATATAAATATTAGGGTTTAATAAACCTTGCCTTAAAAGGTATTTAAAAAAAAAAACACCCGATTTCCTTTGCTTCGGACAGGTAATGCGACTGAAAAAAAACTAATCAGATTCAATTTAGCCGCCACAGATTATGTATCATTTCTCTATCCATAGAAAAATATGTATGGCAGTCGGTCGTCTGATACTAGTATAGTATCTGCTCCGTAGTCTGTAAAAATAAGCAACGAGTGAAAAATTGCCACGCGTTTGAAGTATGTAATGTTTGGTCTGCTTACCTTTGTATGTCTGTGGTATATAGTTGTCTTTATTTAGACAGACTATTTACTCATATCCAAAATCTGAAAGTGTCCATCTTCTCGTTCTTTCTTCAAGTCAAAAAGTGGGATTATTTTACAAACCTTCGGATTAAGATTTCAAGAAAAAGTCGCCACTTGCCAAATTTGCTGTCATTGAAATGATTATTCTCAAACAAATAATCACACTTGGACTGAATTAGGTATTTATTTAAATATTTAGGTATGTACGTAAGATATATGTATGTAGTTAGTATATGTGTATGTATTGTAGTGATGTAAGTATGATCTTATAGTAAAATTCGTACATCCTTGCTTCTACATTTTAATTGAGTTAATATCCTCTCAATCTTTCACACGTAGACTGGAAGAGATCCCTAAATAGGATAAGTCCGCCTTTTTACCTATATTTGCTCTTTCGTATGTTGTCTTTGTATATCAAACTTTGCTTAAATTATACTTTTACTCTCCCACCCCATATTTTAATATTGACGAACACATAACAGCATACACACTAAACAACACAGAATTTTTTGCATTAATCTTAATAAGGCGCAACGTCAATCAGAAATCGTATTGTCATCTTATCTTATTTATTGAGAGGATTCCATCATCTGTAATCACAGCGAGATGTTTCCCAGTAGAAAGTCACGTCCCCCTTTGTGACAGTGTCTTTCTTTGTTGCTGAGATAAAGGGTCTGGGATTATATTACGCAATCGTGTTTCTAAGGTTATGAACGCAATTATGGTGCTGAAAATAGTTGCTACTTTGTGTTTGATCACAAAGTCCGGAGCTTTCTGTTGATTGGGCTATTAACTTTGTGTTTTTTGCCGGTTATTCAAAATAGAGCAATAGAACTTCCGAAAAATGACATCGAATGGCTAAATACTGCTCAGTGACTCTAGAAATATAAAGAAGCAACTTAAATTGTTCGTAGTACGCCGTTACAGTAATGTATCGTACCTTTAAGTAAAAATCAGACAATTCCTTAGATATTGATATTGATATGAATAGATACGACCAAATAGCAGCTATAAAGCTATGTAAAAACCTACACAAAAACTTAAAATGAGATGCTTTTAACGACGTTTTTAAAAGTAACCATTATAGAGTAAGATCCCAGGCGAGCTCGAGAGCACTATGCGCATGCGTTTCAGAGCGAAGAATTTAAATATTTCAAAAAGTACTTACTGCGTTCGATTAAATATTTTTGCATCTGTATTTAAATAAGATGAATTTCAACATTAAGGTAATAATTAATAATTATTAAAGTAAATTAATTTATTGCATATTTTCAGTAAAAAGATACACAATACACACTTAAATAATTGGCCAAGTGCGTGTCGGGCCACGCGCAGTAGGGTTCCGTAGTTACGAACGCCAACTTTGAGTTCATGCCACTAAAAACGTCTAAAAACGAATTTTCTATTGAATTTGTATAAAATTTTCCTTTTCCGAGTATATTTTATAATTTAATCGCCTATAACTTTTTAATTTGTAAACCATACTTAGCTTTGATAGTTTTCCTTTAAATTTCGTTATATATCCTATTTAGCAGATAGGGGAATAGAAAATGTTTGTTATGTCACAAGCCTATACGAACTGACGGTGACAAGGCTCGATTCTTACCTGTCCTGGGACTCTTTCTAATTTGTGTATAATGTATACTATACGTTGCGCGCATATAAGTGAGTTAAAGAAGGAGAACCGAGTTCCTATGGACGTCTCACTCGCTCTGAAACGCATGCATAATGCTTTCGCGCTCGTACTCACGGCTGAATAATTTTTGTGTTTAGGGGATTTTTTTGTTCATTCCAATTTGTCTGACTGATTGAATATAATTTTGTAATAGTTAAGTACCTCGATAACATATTTAAAAATCCGACATTAAGATATAAGTAAAGTTCATTTATTTTTTGTGGAGCTTTAAAGCGTGTGACAAATGTTTTAGTCCATGGAAAGTGTCTGACACTTTCGATTCTACTAGAGAATGATATTCGATAAAACATATCTAAAAATCAGCCATATAAATTTAAGTTAAGTAACTCCTTATTTTTAGTTACCTTTCAAACCTGGTACCTGCCCAGGTGTCACTGGGCAAGCTTCACAAGTACGCAGGTATACAAAGTACATGAGACGCTACTGAGAACTTAAGGTTTCATCTTTGAGAAAATAAGTTATGTCTTATCTCTCTGGGATCTTGGACTATTATCAAAACAGAATGTCCCTAAAGATTTCGATTAATTGACTGCCGTAAATTCCTACAGACAACAGGGAATTCCGGGAAGAAGTTAAGGAATTTATAATTTTTAATTGCCGTCACTCCCCGATTGTAAAATTCACCGAATAACAGATTTCCTTTTTTGAAGATCTGGTCGTTTCCAATAATATTAAACAATCAAAATGGATCTGTCGGTCGCAAGACTTCTTTGAGATGGAATAATAAACTGTTAATCATGAGGCAGAGATTGATAAGTTTATATTTGGAGTAGGAATTGTCGAATTTTTTGCTGTTATAAAGCTGTGGGAAATGAACGTATTTTCTGTGTCCTAACACTTTGGAAAACTTGGAACATACTCGTAGGTACCCCTTGCTTTTTCCTACCGCGAAGTCGTTGAAATCAAAAACTTAACCCTTAAACTATACAGCTTATTATATTGTATTGGAAAACCTTAATTTTTTTTATTATAAAAGCTCTGTTTTAAAAAATATTAAAAATAGGATTTTATTAAGAAGCACGTTGTAAAAGTGACATAAAATTTACGACAGATTGATTAGTTGAGGTGATGTGTCCTCGCGGTCCTCACGGCTAAGTGCGTCACCCTTTTCAGGTGCATTAACTAGCTGAGCCCACATTTTCTTAATAGCCCTCCGTTGGGTATTAATAGACCGCCCGGAGTGAGATGATGACGAGGTATGGATTTATCGGAAAATACTCGACTATTACTTGTAAGTAGATATATATGTTATCATGTTTAGGCATATAAAGGGTTGTCAAATGTGGACTCAGCTAGTTAAGTTAGCTAGCTTAGAGTTAGCTTTTGCGTCTAACAGCTGTACCGCTACACGCAAAAGCTATGCTTTAGAGTGATAATGTGCCTGTAGGTAGAAAAAGGGAATCAAAACAGTGACGGGTTTTAAGCGTTTTCAATCCGAAAATTTTGATGTCAAAGATGCACGTCGCTCTGGTCGCCCTGTTACGGATAAAATGGATGCTATTTTTGAAAAAGTGGAGCAAGATCGGCATATCCGTAGTAACGACGTAGCTGAAGAACTGGGAATTGAACACAAAACAGTTTTGGCGCATTTGAAAAAAAATGGGTACACAAAAAAGCTGTATATTTGGGTACCTCACGAGCTCTCTGAAAGAAACCTAATGAACCGTCTACTCATTTGTAATTCTTTATTACGACGTAATGAGACCGAACCATTTTTGAAGAAATTGATAAGTGGTGATGAAAAGTGCGAAAAAGGTCATGATCAAAGGCCGGTCAGGCTTCACAGACTGGCGAAACCCGGGTTAACTCGCAACAAGGTGATACTGTGTGTGTGGTGGGATTGGAAGGACATTATTCATTATGAGCTGTTACCACCAGGCAGGACCATCGATTCAGAACTCTACTGCGAACAACTGATAAGATTAAAGCAAGAAGTTGAGAGAAAGCGGCCGGAATTAATCAACAGAAGGGGTGTGGTTTTTCATCATGACAACGCTAGACCTCACACATCTTTAACCACTCAGCAAAAATTAAGAGAGTTTGGCTGGGAGATATTAATGCATCCACCGTATAGTCCTGACCTGGCACCTTCAGACTTCTACCTGTTTCGGTCTCTTCAGAATTCTTTAGGCAGTGTCAGATTAACATCACAAGAGGACTGCCAAAACTACTTGACGCAGTTTTTTGATCAGAAGCCCCAAAATTTATATAGCAATGGGATCATGTCCCTACCTATAAAATGGCAAAAAGTTATCAAACAAAATGGTACCTACATACTTTAGTTAAATGTAAATAAACTATATTAAAATGTTTTGAATTTGTCATATAAAATGCGAAAAGACTTTTTCCCCAACCTATTATATAATTAAAGTAAAAAATAAATGCAAGTCACTATAGATGGTACAAGTACAAGGTGGCCATCAAACGCTATTTTTAACCGATTTCTAAAAAGAAAGAGGTTATGATTCGTCGCAATCTTTTTCATTATGTATGTTCACCAATTGTTCGAAGACGACCGATAGAAAAATTTTTTTTTTGTTTCAAAGGGCATACTTGTCTAGTGACCCCATAGAAATTTTATCAAAATCCGTTGAGAAGGGGTGAAATCGGATTTTAGTTTTGAAAATTATTAATATTCTTTAGGCAGACTTTTTAAATGACACAAAATCAATTTATTGCGCGTAAATTCATACAATTTTATTTATTAATGGGAAATTTCTTGTATGAACAGAAAGGAGAAAGAGATATACTTTTCGTATCGGATTTTTTAATGCTATTGCACTGTTTTCAGTTGTTACTTGTTTACGAAATAAATACTTATATTCCTTTCAGAATCCGTAAGAAAGTAACTAGTACCTTTTAATAAGTCGTTTGTTAATCAATCATTAAGAATAATGATTTTTATTAACTGAAATCATGCTCCATGAAAAGAAGAACATCAGAAAGTACTATTCAAATAAAATAATTTGAGCAGTTAAATCATAATATTTTATAGGACTATCGAGTTCGAGTTCAATGCTTTTTTTTCAATAACAGGTACTCGTTTAATGTCATTCAACATCCATTTAGACAAATAAGATGAATATTTTACTCATCATAGAGTTGAGTAGACATTAAAGAATTAAGTCTTACGTAAAGTAACATATGTATGTATATAGATATGTTTATGTATGTATGTATGTAAATTTTTATATAGTATGTGTAGTAAGTTACATGTTCATCTTTAAGCGCTTATTGCTAATATATTTATTTCTGTTTTTCCTAAAGGCTGAATGGTAGAAAATGCATTAGCATTAGGTCCACTTTTTATAACATTGTTATAAATAAAGATTTAACAAATAAAAAAGATAGATTTAGTCGATCTATCAGTATGAATACCTTCCACAGTGAGACCAAGTCAGAATCAAGGAGAAATCAGCTGTTTTATACGGTGATAGATATTCAATTTTCTGTGAAACAACTCATTTCGTAAGAAAAGCTCAAATAGTAGTCTTTATTATTTTGTATCATATATAAAAATATTTTATATTTTAAGTACTGGATTTACTATACGCCTGGAGTATCAAGCACAGGTGTCAAGTAATTTACCCTATTTAAGTTATTCGTCGTGTTAAATCACCTGAAACGGATGACGGAACGGAGTTAGCCATAACGTATGGTAGATGGTATTCTACTAATCAATCTATAATCTCAATTTTTAAAACGATGCAGAAATCGTCTCATTACATTTTAACTTTCTGAGTGATAGGGACTTAGTCTTACTAAATATCCAAAATATATGAGAACGTCTTCGTTGAACAGTGCTAAATTAAGTAAACACGCAATGTTAACACACCTATAAAATATAAATATCGTTCTAAAGTGTAGTTTATAATTAATCACGTTACATCACAAACACTTGTCTACTATGATACTACTAGTCATGCAGAAGGGGGGTTGCGAACGTGCGTAGCGTGTGTGTTCTGTATGAGCGGACGCATCACTTGACAAACAACAATCCAACCAAATTCTCAATACAGAACCCTTGTAATTATGCGTCTTCTTTAGTAGACTCAAATTACAAAGATAAGGCCAGATTAGACCACTATTTAAAGAAGATTCTGGAATTGATATTTGCCAAATGGATCACCAGAATCTGTCTGCTGTTGTATGTATGTTACAATACTCTCAATGAAGTACCGCATATGGTGGCGGTGAGCAGTCGAGGCGGCCCGGTGACGTTCGCAGCCCCTGGCACTCAGGGTCGGAGTCAGTCGCATGCGAAGCGGGAGGGGCGACGGTGGGGCAACATGAACGGGGCTCACTGAGAGGATGGTGCGGCGGCACGGAGAACGTGTAGTACTTGGTCGTTTGGTTGTGAGCTCGCAGCACATAGCTGTGAGTCAGTGTCACCACCACCACGAGGACCGACGCCAGCGCCAGCGCGAAGAATGACGCGGCGACGGCTGCAACCACGCGCCTTCTCCTCGCTTCCTTGCTGGCATCCTCGGGCGGCACCTCGGGCTCCGGCGGTGGCGGCGGCGGCTCGGGAGACCGGCTGCGAACGCTGGGCCCCCGGCTGTTGGGCAGCTCGAGGGTATGACGGCGGGAGCGGCGAGCGCGCTCGCATTCTGCTGCGGACGAGTGGTGGCGGCGCAGGCGGTGAGGAGCACCCGGTGCTACGCGACACGACGCCGAGCGTAGCGTGCGCACGGGCACCATCAAATCATCGCTGGCAACTCTCGGCACGCGGGCCGAATGCACCGAGCGAAACGAGTGGTCTCGTCCCGTGGAACTGCTCGGAAAAGCTAAGTCGACGGAAGCGCGCGAAGAGTGTCTCGAGAATCGGTCTCGATCCCTGTGGTCTACGCGCACCGACATGGTGCGGGCGGAGCGCGCGGCGGCGGCCGCCCGAGTGCCGGATCCCTCCCCGAGCGCGCGTGGCCACGCCGCCGCCCGCTGCGCGCAACCCGCCTCGTATGTTTACACTCGTCCCCGATCTCACAAAGAACGCTTACAAAATATTCGTCCACATCACAAGGCACGCTAACGGCGTCTCACTCGAATAGATGTTGATTCCGTATTTACCCGATTAAGGGTGTTTGGACTTCCCCTTCAGCACCTAACTTTATGTAAATGTTGATTCTGTCACTAGAATGGCGAATTTACGTCGAGAAACGGGTAATCCACTCATGGAAAATAGTTGTATGTATTTTTAGGACTTTTAACGATAAAACCTTGACCTATTTAGTATTAAGAGAGAAATTGAAAGTTTTCGATATTAGGTGAACTATTTTGTGGTTTAAAAGGCATTTAATATCTACAGTTGTCCCATTGGCAGAGGCTGAGCGCTAAATAGAGCGCGCCGCCTTTGTTGCGAGTCCGCGTTGTCAAGTTAAATTGTCTCGAGGCGGGAAACGAAACAGATAGTAGCGAAGTTGTCGCGAGGCCGCCACATCGACACTATTCAATACAAACAGCTCCCACATACACCCGTGCCTTCTACCAACACATTGTTGGGAGGACTACTCAAACTGATGCGTCGACAATGCTTTACATCTAATATACATTAAACAACCGTATAGTAGTAGTAGCATTTACATGGGTATTCAAACATGTTCATACATTACATAAACACTCAGCCAGGTTTTACAGTAAATCAGTACTTTGCATACGTAATGAATAAAAAAGCGGAATACTTGTGACATGTTATGCAAGATAGCTAGTATAGGATTTCGCTATCACCATAACCATAGGAGAAAAATCTATGTAAATCAGTAACTAACATTAACCGGAGCACTTTATAAAATGCTAGCTTACATTTAATTGTTTGCTGCAGGGGGTATTTATCTGGCCATTTAGGTCCTCACCTCAAGGAATTTCTGAAGAATGGTCGTCAATTCGCAAGATTTTTTCTGTTCCTGGCAACTTAAATAAAACAAAACAGTAAGATACAAATGCTTCATTGAAACGCGTTTCAGTATTGAATGAGAGATAATAAATAGTAACTTTGGATAGTTTACTATAATCTTTCAGGAACTAAGCAAAACTATCCTATTAAGGCTTATTTCAGAATCGGATACAACTAATTAGATTTGGCAAATTCAACAAATTAGATGCTTTATGTATAAAAATTATTTTGTTTTTTTTTTTTAAAGATATTTTGACCTATCAAGATTCGAAGCACGAACTACTCGCGTGAAGAGTTTCACTTCTGAGCGTCCGATGATTGCTACACACAGCTGTATTAAAATGCAGACGTACATAAATATAGGCACTACAAAAACGCAGCGCAAAAGACGACGGCACGCTATCGGACGTCCCTAAATAAGATATTGTTACCTCATTCTGAACCTGTGACGTTTCTTGTAATTTGACTGTAGAAATCTAGAAGCAACAAGAATTGCACTAACTACTTACGTTGAAGAGTTTTACTTCTGAGCGTTCGATGATTGCTACACACAGCTGTATTGAAACGCAGTTGACATACATAAATATAGGCTCTACAATACGCAGAGCAAAACGACGACGGCACGCTATCGGACGTCCCTAAATAAGATATTGTTACCTCATTCTGAACCTGTGATGTTTCTTGTAATTTGACTGTAGAAATCTAGAAGTAACAAGAATTGCACTAACTACTTACGTTGAAGAGTTTCACTTCTGAGCGTTTGATGATTGCTACACACAGCTGTATTAAAACGCAGTTGACGTACATAAATATAGTTCCTACAATACGCAGAGCAAAATGACGACGGCACGCTATCAGACGTCCCTAAATAAGATATTGTTACCTCATTCTGAACCTGTGACATTTCTTGTAATTTGACTGTAGAAATCTAGAAGCAACAAGAATTGCACGAACTACTTGCGTGAAGAGTTTCGCTTCTGAGCGTTCGATGATTGCTACACACAGCTGTATTGAAATGCAGTTGACGTACATAAATATAGGCTCTACAATACGCAGAGCAAAACGACGACGGCACGCTATCGGACGTCCCTAAATAAGATATTGTTACCTCATTCTGAACCTGTCTCGTTCCTTGTTGTTTGACTGTAGAAATCCAGAAGCAACCAGAATTAAACTAACTACTGACGTTGAAGAGTTTCTCTTTTGAGCGTTTG
Organism: Acrobasis suavella; assembly: GCA_943193695.1. Classification (NCBI taxonomy): domain Eukaryota; kingdom Metazoa; phylum Arthropoda; class Insecta; order Lepidoptera; family Pyralidae; genus Acrobasis; species Acrobasis suavella. The sequence goes on from OW971935.1 coordinate 7,309,685, forward strand.
ATGATTACTACACACAGCTGTATTGAAACGTAGTTGACGTACATAAATATAGTTTATACAATACGCAGAGCAAAACGACGACGACATGCTATCGGACGTCTCTAAATAAGATATTGTTACCTCATTCTGCACCTGTGACGTTCCATGTTATTTGACTGTAGAAATTTAGAAGCAACAATATTGCACTAACTACTCGCGTGAAGAGTTGCACTTCTGAGCGTTCGATGATTGCTACACACAGCTGTATTGAAACGCAGTTGACGTACAATACTACAATACGCAGGGCACAATGACGTCGGGACGCTATCGGACGTCCCTAGATAAGATATGATGCCTCACTCCGAACCTCTGACGGGAAAATACAGCGAAACTTGAAGTTTGTGTGGCATTCTTCTTTTCTTCCTTAAGAAAAGAATTACAAGAACTCTTTCGCGTTCCCAGAGGAAAACGTTATAAGCTAAATATATAATCACGAAAATGTGTACCAGTAATCCCATTTTACGATATGTCTGAACAGAATGAAATGTGCCATGACGTAGAATTCTAACATCATGCCTGCGTAACATATATTGTATTTTTTTTTCGGATAGACGAGTATTTTATAAAAAAAATACGCAAAAATTACATTTTTGTCAGATACAGAATTTCTGTAAAAAAATCTATAAAAAGTTTCTGGACACATATATATACGTTCAGAAGCTATAACTTGACCGCTATAAGCTTTTTCACGTCAGTGTTCATTATGTTAAGTACTTGGTCAAATTTAACCCACGCCAAAAAAATATAGTTCACTCTGGAATCCCAGAGGCAAATCGTGTTTGAACTGGGACCTGGAACCGTGATTGAATTTTTTCAACAGCTACTGTTGACCCTACGACACTTATTACAACCCTTAGTCATGAATAATGGATCAGGAGAAACCACTTTTGTCTATAAATTGACTCAAATAATTTGCATTGTCCTGTTGTGGTAGGAAACTGGGATAGCATTAGGTAAAAAAAAATTGTGTGTAAAATGTTTATCAACCGCAAGAATATTTGACCTATTCGCGGTCTAGTATAATACTGGCCACTTTTATTATCTATATATATAAAATTATTATATAAAATTGATTTTTTTAATATATACATACACACACACACAAACACATATATTATAATTTCTTTTAAAAAAAAAGCGATATACAAATTTTACATCACATTATACTTAGTAGTGCGTCCAATTTTTTATATGTTATCACTCGATTAAATATTTGGTTATAAACAAAATATGTTTTGTATGTACGTGCGTCAAATAACAAACTAACCCGTACTGTTTATTTTTTTTAATTTGGAACGTTTTTAGATTTTAATCCTAGATCTCCAGACAGACGCTCATTAATTTTATTATAGAACGTGAATGACCACGAAATATAAATAAAACTAGCATTGTTTATAATAAATACATTTCTATAATAGAACTCGTGGAAATCTGGTCAGAATACCTTCACAGTTTTAAGTTGGCATATATTTATGATTGTAAATAAACCTTTATTTAATGTTGAAGGTTTATTTATATTACATACACACAGTTATTTTTTTTATTTTGTTCTTCGCTTACAGCAAAGACAAGAAGCCTCTATACAACATAAAATGAAACTATTTTAAGAGTGATCTTAATCAATGATATTATTTATATATGTGTTGCAAGTAATAGTATAAAATGTCGATAGAATATCGATACTATCGTTTCCTTGAAAAACAGTCACAATATCATTACTACATTTTCGGGGTCCATTGAAGCCCTCATTTGAAAAATAAATATTTTATAGGAAACGGAGATGTCATTTAAAATTTTGTCTTGATCAATCCAAGATATCCCTTCAAGCTATTTTATGAACTACTGTTTACAGTTTAAAGTGAGAACGCGAAACTTTGCTACGCTCATTAGCCAAAAGTGGCCGTTTTTCACAAATTTGCGTAGAAAAGCTTCACGTTCTCACTTTAAACTGTTTGAAAGGATATCTAGGGCTTGATACAGAAAAAATTTAAATGATATCTCCGCTCCTGTTCAAATAATGTTTCAAATGGGGGCAGCACTGGACCCCGAAAAATTCATGTAACCCTTAAGGAAAGTTCTTTAGTATCAGGAATTTAATCTACTCTTCAAATAGTTTCAGTATATTTTTTAGATGTTAATACTATAGAATGATTCCAGTACGCAAATTGTTTCAGCAGAGACAGAACCTATAACAATTTGTGATGTGCCACCGAGAAATTTTCTGATCTAGGAAATTTGTTTCGTTGAAAATTTTCGTAGATTACAAAAATTTTCAACATTTTTCGAGAATTTTACTTGAAAATTTTCCTGAAGAAATTTCTTACAGGAATTTTTCCAGACCGTTTCGAAAATTTCTGGAAATTTGCAATAACGGCACACCACTAATAACAATGTTTAAATTCCACAAGAAATATATGGTAAAATGCGTTAAAAATTTGTCCCCTATACTAAATATCAGCTGATCAGTCGTTTTTATGGGATGTTGAAAAACAAATATTCCTGTATGACCTAGATCCTAGATATCTCATAAGATATAAGCTCGCTTACATTTGTACTTCACTGAAGGAAAAAAATAGCTTGGTAGTAGGATCATTGGCATCTTTTGGATGTGGAACTCCAAAACTTGAGCCATTTTAAAGCTTTTAACGATAATTGTTCGAACCCGTGTGTTTATCTACGCATTGAAAGAAATTAACAAAATCGCAGAAAAATCTTCACGGATCACTCAAGATTGTTTGACAAAAGCATTGTTTTTACAGATCCCTTCGAACCCAATTATAAAAATTGCGATCTAAAAATATACTCCTGTTCACTGAAGCAGATAAATCTTAAATTCTCAATGGAAGCGCCATAAAAAGTCTGGTAGACGAGCGACGGTGACGTCATAATGCCCGTAAAATATTGGACACTTGTTACTCTTGCGTGCTGTTATGTAACATGTAGAGTGTAATTCTTTAACTTTAAAAATTTGGTCTGGCTAATGCTCATTCCCTTGAATGGATTTTCTCGAAAAGAAGATTATTGTTTCATTCATAATTTTTACCGAAAATAGTTCAGTATCATAGACAGAACTTACTACAAATTCGGCTGGTGGATAAAAACACATTTAACACGGTTTTAGTCACTCACGTAGTGTAGTCGGAAAAGGCCGCCTAGTTTCGATCGGTTTAGACGATCATCATCAGGGCGAGTCTAAAGCAATATAAATAAGATCTAAACCGATCGAAACTAGTCGGCCGTTTCCGACTACACTACAGCAGTAAAACCGTGTAAAAATATTTGGTTATGTCATCTCACGTCAGTTTTATAGTTCATTATAATATAAGTGCGTTAAGGTGGTTATAACACACGAGGCGGAAATTAAGCCCGAGCCGTAGGCGAGGGCGTAATAGAACTGAATGTGTTTAACTAATATACGCACGTATATTGTACGACGTTTTTCAACATCTAATAAACTGAATTCTTTGATTTTAAATAAACTCGAAGAATATAACTTCACTGCTTGAGTTTATAACACACGCGTGTGTGCGTATGAGATGCTTTATATATCTAAAATCGGTGAAATTAGATCCACTTCGATCCACACAAGTATGTTAAAATAATATTTATCTGGTTCATTCAGGTATTTTATTTCTAGTTATCATTTTAAAAACTTAATGAGAAGAAAATTATAACTTTTAACATTAATTTAATTTAATATCGCGTTTATTGCTTCACACATACCAAATTAACCTTCTGCGAAAAACATCTCTGGCAAAATGATGAAGAATACTGTCTTTGTAAGTTTTTATTAGGGTATTCTTAGAAAACCTTATTCGTATTAATGAAAATTACCAGTGAATTTGATTGGGGGCCTGTTGTGGGTATGATAGATCAGCGGCGGTGCAAATTAATCAGATTCTTCTTCTCGAGTCGAAATTAATCAGATGATGACTATTTTCATTTGTACTATGTTTTTGTATTTGTTATAAAACAAGTAATTATTTAAAAGAATATTTTTTAAAACAAGCTTTTATCTTAAGCGCTCCTCAAGACAAATTAAACGAGCCCAAACTCGATGGGGTTGCGTTGTTTACTAAGTTCCTATGGCCACCTTCCAGCTCCATCATCAGATCAGCTCCTTGTCATCGCATGAAATCTTGCACGCATACGAATATAGCGTGACAATCATAATATTGCATTGTCACGCTATATACGTATGCGTGCAAAAATCCAGCTCAATTGGAAACCGGGAAGTGGGTCAAATTTAACTTGCAAGATTTGATTACAGACAGATAGACAGACCGACAGACAACGGGACAGGTAAAACTAAATAAAATCATGTAATAAAGTATCGTTGAGTTAATATCCCATAAAGTCTCGAACTTACTTTGGTGTTAGCTCAATCTGCGTGTTTTGTCCGTATATATTTATATATGTAATACTTTTTGAGGAGGAAATTATTTTTTGTGTTTCATTTATTACTTTTACGAAAATTAGTTCAATTTTATAAACAGAACTTGTTACAAATGTCAATAACACTATCTCTCTTGGTATATTAGCTAGTCTAAATAAATACTTTTCTTTCTTTGGTCTGTTTTTTATACAATATGTAACAAAAATCCTGTCCGATCTTCGTAGGAGCAACTCAGACCGTTAATATGAACAACTTTTCCTATGGAACCAATGCTTGAAACTCAAAAAAACCAATCGACATTTTCATTCAAATTGCCGGGCCGGTCGAACATTTTTGTATGAAAATGCCAATTTTTTTTCGAATGTCAAGCATTGGTCCCATTGGAAAAGTTGTTTATATTGACGGTCTGAGTTGCTCCTACAAGGATCGGACAGAGTTTTTGTTACATATTGTATAATGATAATGGTTTGAACTTTGATGTTGGCGTGGATCACACTTAAATTGATGACTGCAACACTGCAAGTGGTATTAAATATGTCGCAGACGGATGAATAAAAGGGGGCAGAGCGTGGCGTGATCGGCATCTGATATCTCAAGTGACGTAAACTACCCACTTAGTTACTTACAGTACGAGAACCAACTGATGTCAGGATGAAAACTTACTTACAGTCACGTCACCTTACTGATGCCGCCACATGAGAGATCTTACGTGAGCCTTATAAAAATGTGACGGAATTCCAGTGCCTGAATCATGAATCGCAACCACCATGTCTGGATTCCCTGGCCCCACAGAATTGAATACTGTGTATACACCTGGGCTTTCCGTCTTGCTTAAACAAACTGTCATTGTAATAAATCGGTTCACCAATCCACATCTATTACAATAATCACAATTAAATGAGTCATGGCCAAGCCACAGCAAACCACACAAACGAGCTGTGCACGATACGGCCGCCTGAACAAGACTGTCCCTGTCGCTAGGTCAACCGGTCTTATAACTTGTTGCTAACGAGTATTGCCATTTCAAATCCAACCGTTGCATTTTGTAGTAAACAACTTTCTCTTTGCACGTGTAAAAAATAATAAAAAGGGAATTGTACATTGAACTCTCCGACACGGCCATTTTGACAAGTCACACGTCCCAGTGTGACGCATTTGAAAATAATTGAACCTAACTGCAATATCAAATCATCTCTACTCGGCCTATCCTGATCAAACGATTTAAGACAGGGCTTAAAACAAACTCTTTTAATAAACCAAAACCTTTTTCTCTAATAATTAAGCTTACATCATTACTAGGGATAATCACAAACTTTTTACCAACTATGAAATTACCACTGACCATTATTCACTCACTATTCAACCACACTTCAAAAAATTAACCATTCTTAAGACTCTACTTGCTCTGTTAAATTACTCTTGTCGACTCTATCGATCATGGTCATCTCTATCACCTAATTCGAGCGATAAGACTCATGCCACTTTTACAAAGAGACGATATCTCACAAAAACAGTCGTCGCAATTGCCTAATTCGAGCAAAAGGACTCATGCCACCTTCGCAAGGTGACGTAATCTCAGAAGCGGTCGTCCTATCGCCTAATTCAAGCAAAAGAACTCATGCCACCTTCGCAAGGTGACGTAATCTCAGAAGCGGTCGTCCTATCGCCTAATTCGAGCAAAAGGACTCATGCCACCTTCGCAAGGTGACGTAATCTCAGAAGCGGTCGTCCTATCGCCTAATTCGAGCAAAAGGACTCATGCCACCTTCGCAAGGTGACGTAATCTCAGAAGCAGTCGTTCTATCGCCTAATTCGAGCAAAAGGACTCATGCCACCTTCGCAAGGTGACGTAATCTCAGAAGCGGTCGTCCTATCGCCTAATTCGAGCAAAAGGACTCATGCCACCTTCGCAAGGTGACGTAATCTCAGAAGCGGTCGTCCTATCGCCTAATTCGAGCAAAAGGACTCATGCCACCTTCGCAAGGTGACGTAATCTCAGAAGCGGTCGTCCTATCGCCTAATTCGAGCAAAAGGACTCATGCCACCTTCGCAAGGTGACGTAATCACAGAAGCGGTTGTCCTATTGCCTAATTCGAGCAAAAGGACTCATGCCACCTTCGCAAGGTGACGTAATCTCAGAAGCGGTCGTCCTATCGCCTAATTCGAGCAAAAGGACTCATGCCACCTTCGCAAGGTGACGTAATCTCAGAAGCGGGTCGTCCTATCGCCTAATTCGAGCAAAAAGACTCATGCTACCTTCGCAAGGTGACGTAATCTCAGAAGCGGTCGTCCTATCGCCTAATTCGAGCGATAAGACTCATGCCACTTTCGCAAAGTGACGTAACCTTGCCCCCCTCATCGATTGACGATCACCACGTTGCCTCCCCAGAGCAAACAACTACAATTTAGTAACTCGACTAAATAGTGGTCAATGGGCTCACACTTACTCATTCGCTTTTAATTTAGTGCCCGGAAAGTATACTGATCTCTCAAGTACTTGAACAGGTGCAAAATCGTCATAAATGGAAAGCACTCATCACGTCGCTCACCAATCGGCAAATGGCTGAAGGGGAAATACGACAAAATACATCTTAACTGGATAACTAGTAGTCAACAAAAATAAACTTGTACAGAGCCATTTACATTGGTTTTGCACTAAGGCTATCGCAATAAGAATATTGTTAACGCATTTGCAATCTAACCTATTTGGTATAGACTTCCTAAAAATAAAAATGGTATTGCTTATCGGATTATTGTAACGTGTTTGTAAAATCTTTTCTAAAAGTAAATTATCAGAATGATTACTCGTCTTGAACTGTCTAGATTAAAATTGACTCAAGTAACGGGATTTTACTTCAAACAACACAGCAATGAAAGTATAGTTTTAAAATAATATTACGCACATAGTAAACAGTGAAAAGCCCTCTTTAAATCATGTCAACACCATGATCATGACCATTGTAGACTTGCCGACGTAGCCGTTACCACCTTAGCATCATCATTACCCGCTATCAATGATGATATCGTCATCATCATCACCGCCTTTTCATCATCAACAGCGTCAACATTTTCATCATCATCACCTTGTCATTATTGATGATAAAACCATCATCATCACCAACTCTTCATCATCGTCGTTATCATCATCATCATCAGCCACCGTAAGTCCAATATTGAGAAAATGCTGGGAGAGGTTATCTCTACTACTATACAAAGAATGAGTACCTAATATCATCTTTGACCAGTATTCACGCGCCACAGTACTGTGTTGCAAGTTCATAATTCTCAATACTCAAAAATGACTCAATTTTCAATCTGGCGCCACGGTCGGCTCCTTCCGATACCGACTTATGCCACCTCATTGACAATAACTTCGGGCGTCAACCGACAGCGACTCATGCCACCTCCAGTGACGATAACCTCATGTTGCTTCTACTCAACAACTAATATTCCGGCTCCAACCGATCGTTAGCTTACTAAGTTTAGCAAATGTTACACACTCTTCGTAAAACTAGCGTACTCAAAACCAATTTACTGCTTGAATAGTGGTCAAAAAACTAGATTTCATAAAACTTTACACTTAAAAACTAAAGGATTTAAAATTAATTGCACTCTGCTTTAAAGTCGAAAATAAAATGAAAACTCACCAAATTTTATTGGCGATCCAGCAGACAAGCCATGAGCCGCGAGCACAGACACACATACACGAGATCCGCTCACATTTTTTCTTTACTTCACCAGAAATTTCCAGCACCTGCTGCGTACCGCTGCTAGCTCCTATCCGGCCGCAACACGCGGTATCCATCTACTTGGCACATTTTAATCACTTGTTAACACTTTAAAACCTTACAAACCACAAGTAGCATTCAACAGGATCTTCTTCCGATGTGAGCTCCAGATACAAATCTTACCTCAAATGTGAGCTACAAGTCCAGATCTCACTTCTGATGTCGCAGACGGATGAATAAAAGGGGGCAGAGCGTGGCGTGATCGGCATCTGATATCTCAAGTGACGTAAACTACCCACTTAGTTACTTACAGTACGAGAACCAACTGATGTCAGGATGAAAACTTACTTACAGTCACGTCACCTTACTGATGCCGCCACATGAGAGATCTTACGTGAGCCTTATAAAAATGTGACGGAATTCCAGTGCCTGAATCATGAATCGCAACCACCATGTCTGGATTCCCTGGCCCCACAGAATTGAATACTGTGTATACACCTGGGCTTTCCGTCTTGCTTAAACAAACAACTTTCTCTTTGCACGTGTAAAAAATAATAAAAAGGCAATTGTACATTGAACTCTCCGACAAATATATCGAACTCCTCCGTTATCGGAAGGAACAAACCGTTATTCCTCGGGCGGCTGTCATCTTTAAATGCCTGTAAAAAACTAGGCGGCTTATATAATCTAACGCAAATATTGACTACACGAAAGCTATCGATCGATAAGTAGTAATTTTATTAGTTATTACTGTTACATATTGAAGATTACTTAATTTAACATTAAGAAAATATTATCCGTATGGTGTGAAATACCAGCAATAAACAGACAAATATCAATAAACTAAGTTAGTCAAACACGTCAAAAAAGATTACTTATCGTACGTGAAAACAAATGAGCAAATAATCAGGGAAAAGCTGAACGCAATCCAACTATTGACATGCCCAATTATTTGAGCCAATGTTTGCTTCCCTGATTGGATCCTTAGGTCAATCGAGTAGGCACCAATTGATTTATATACTAACAAATAATATCATATCAGATGGAATGAATAGGCTTAAAGTAAGGACTAATAATGATTATTAGATAATAATAATAATTTAGCCGCAGGGCAGCTTGTGACGAGCTGTTGGTGAGTAACGACACCACGGACCCAAATGCTTTAGAGAGCCAGTTAGAGCCCTTGTCCTCGACGTGTCTTTATCGGTCGGGGTGGAGACCCAAGAGGGCTCGCAGGACTCTCAGCTCTGTATTGATTTAATTGGCCGTGCAGAGAGGAGTCGTTAGAGCTGTTGCTCCAGGGGTGGAAGTTTTAAAGGGCATAACAGTACAGTACAGGAGTAGAAAAAATACTTTTTAGGTGCTTACCCTTACTGTCTAACCTATCTGTTTAACCTATAAGATTTAAGATAGGAAGGTAGACTTAATTAATAAAAAAACATATTATTTTTGGCATTGTTGTCGGTTCTTGTTTCTCGGTCAGGTTACGAGTCGCTTCTGTTAACTATATTAAAGGTATATAATTATTATGAATTAAATTTTAACAAATATATATTTTTTTGCGATTATTCGATACTATTTCTTTACTTTACTTATTGAACTACTGTCTTTTTTTTAAAAACCTTTTACTTATTGCTTTTAGCGTCTATTTGTAAAAGATGGCGCAACTAGTTATATATATTTTTCTGTTTACCTTTTATGAATGACATATTATACCTACCTCTCTTTTTTGACAAACCTAATAAAAAAATAAAATAAAATTACTCATAATTTGCTCTTACGTTTAGGTACGTCGGCGAGTCGACCTTCAGCAGCAATTTCGTTTTAATTTCATTGAAAATTATGTTACACCAACCCTTTTTGCAGCTCTCATCCTATCACGTGGTATTTACGCGACAAAGGCGACAGTGTCCTCTTTACTTCCATTTGACCGGTTTTATTTAAAAAAAAACGATATATTAAAATACAGTAAAACCCAATGCTTACTTTCAGAACAACAGCATCAAGTTGAAAGCATATTACGGTTTTGTTTTACAACGAATGACGGCTTTGTGATGTAGTATTTTTATTTCAAAATGTTTTGTACTAATTCTTTCTTACTTCTCATATTAATAGATAAGAGCGTCTGCCTACAATCACCACACTAAAGTCCACGCACATTCTCCTGCCATTCTTTGTTACCTGTATCTCTCTTAGTCGCTTTTACGACACCCGTAGGAGAGTAAACGGGTGGTAACGAATCGTATACTACTTTGCCGTCAATACACGGCGCATTTATGCACATACATACAAACATACCATCATATCTTTATCCCAAACGGGACAGACAGAGCATTTGGGATCTTGCGGCTCTAAGCAAATAGAGCCTAGGGCCGCAAGACTCAAAGTCCTTTTTAGCGTGACGGCGGAAGAAGGCATTAAGTGATAGCCGCTTCGCCTCATACCATGATTCGCAGTTTCGCCCTTTCCCTCGATCGGCTCCTACGATCTGCGCGGGAAGAGAAGTAGCTGTTACATTCTAAGTTTTTTTTCCCAAACCAGCATGGAATTTATACACAATACTCGTTTAGAAGTGAATGTTCCTACCTACGTTTGTGTTTGTTAGCATTCTAAAAGATAAATTCAAAAACATGTACAATACAATAACCGGACATACATATACTAAGACCATAAACCCTCCTTGAGCTCACCGTCATTTGCGTAAAAAAAGCTGTTAGGAACAATATTTTTTTACAATGTAACTCGAAAATCCCTTGCCTAATAAACCTTTTGTACCAACATTTACCTCGTTTTAGAATAATAAAATAATAATTCTAGCTACTGGCTTTTATAATTAGGGGTCTTAAGGACCGCTGAAAACAGGAGGTGCAAAGCCTTGGTGCTGCCTACGTTTTAATAAGGAGTTAATTGGATCTTCACAGAAAAGTCCCAGTAAGGCTGAGGTCTCTCCAATAACTAGGCACAGGTAAAGGATGCTGCAAAAAATCAGTTTAATTTTAAGAAATGATTAAAACTACTATTAAATAGGTAATAATGTAATAAAAAATAAATATCTATAATTTAAAAAACATACCATTACTATTTTTTTTTGGCAATTATTTCCATCTGCAATTTGCTAAGGTAAATTTTATTTGAGGGTGAAGTCGGTTTTAGTTTTGAAAAATGATATTGATTCGATTACATGAACCATTGTAATCGAATCAATATCATTTTTCAAAACTAAAACCGACTTCACCCTCAAATAACTCATCCGATTTTGATAACATTTCTATGGAATCTACCTGACAAGTATACCATTTCAAACAAAAAAATAATTTTCCAAATGCGGTCTAGGAGTATTCGAATAATCGTTGAACATACATTTTAAAAAAAGAATTCAGATGAATTGATACTTTTTGGAAGTCAGTTAAAAAGATTGTGTACCATAAAAAAAATTAGATCAAACGAACTCTGAACTCGTCGCTACACTTCAGTTTTCGCTACGTCTCCGCCCCCGCACCGGGTCAAAGCGCAGCCTTATGCCCACGTAAAGGCACCCGACGTTTAGTGTACATCGCCTGAGGCATATTCCAGACAGTGTATTTCCATTACACGTTTGTAACAACTAAGTAAATGTTTCATCGTGGAAATGGTTGTAGTGGCGTTTTCGAATCAGAACACTAGTAATTTTATCGAGCCTTAATAATGAGCTTTATTGAGCGCAATGGTGTCACCGTTGACACCAAACAATCATAAATCTGTTGTTATCTGCAGTAATGACGTTCAAAGGATCAAGAAATAAATACTATCTTAATTCATGCTGTCCCATTCTTAGTACGTACGGGAAAAGAAAAAAAGAATTATTGGAAAGGATGAATAATTAAAAGAGTAGGTAGTCTTATTGAGATGAAAAGTAAACTGAGTTCGACGTGGTTAAAGAATAAGCTAATGGGTTTTAGGTACCTATCTAAATTATAAGAAAGAACGATTGTGGATAGCTATAGCTATAGATTATATTATTTAACAAACGAGGTATATGTTATACCTCATTTGTGAATCTCCCCAACGAACAGCTGGGGACAAAGTACGTCAATTTCAACACACTCCCGACCAAGAAAATTAAGCAATCTCAAGGCTCTGGGGACAGGAGCGAACTTATTCGTGTGTTTTATAACCTATAGTTTCAGCCGTATAACGTCCACTGTTGGACATAGGCCTCGCCCAAGGATTTCCAAAATTACCGATCCATAGTAGTAAGTACGGGAGAAGATCCATAGTTTATTACTCGTAACTTGTTCATAATTTTCGATTACTTATCTCAGGCTTAGTGGCCAAGTGTGTGCCGTGGGAAATCATCAATACATATAATAAAACAGTAGGAACCGCGTGTCTGTACATTTGATAAAATTAACAAAAAATGAGTGTGGGCGATAAAAAAAGAGTAACAGAACACATAAACGATTTTTTTGTCTGTCTGTCTGTCTGTCTGTCTGTACTCGCTAATCTTTAAAACTACTGAACAGATTTTTACGCGGTTTCCAGTAAAAGATTAAGCTTATCCCTGAGCAACATATAGGCTTTGTTTTATCGAAATCTGATGTCAGATAAAAAAGTTATTGCCATTTAAAGTTTAGAGATAATTTTTCTATGGGCGATTTTATAGTTACATAAAAGAGCAACAGATGGTGCCTCAAGAAATTTTAAAACGCGGAATGGTTGTGAGCAAAGATAAATATTTCACAAAGTCGTACGAAGTGTGAATAATAGTGAGAGAAAACTGTTTTACTAGATGCCCCAGGTAGCACTGGCATCAAGAGACAAAATAAAATTGGTCTGGCAGTAGCTTCGACAGGAATTGCAGCCACATTACTTCCTGACGGTAAAACGGCTCACACAATGTTTAAAATCCCAATCGATTTAGACAGCATTGAAACACCGACATGTTCTGTTACAAGAAACTGTGACAAAACTAAAGTGTTTGAGGATTGCTGTCTAATCGTTTGGGAAGAATGCACAATGGCAAAAAAAGCCGTTGAAGCCGTAGACCGAACACTACGGGATATTCGCCGTGATGAAAGGCCAATGGGGAACATTACATTACTTTTCTCTGGAGATTTCCGGCAAAACCTACCCGTCAAAACTCGAGGAATTAGAGCCGACGAGATCAATGCTTCGCTGAACCGTTCTTATATTTGGCCCCAAATAGAAAAGCTAAGCTTGATCATTAACATGCGAGCACAGCTCGGTGGCCATTCACATGCCCAAGAATTTTCAGATATTTTACTGAAAATTCGAAACGGCAACCTTCCTGAATTAAATGGTCAAGGACTCTTCCAGAGTCCAGTCTATCACAGTTCTACCAGAGTCGCTAGGTAGAATAGTATGGTAGGTTTTCAGAGACGTTTCGAGAAAACGTTTTGGTTTTATGAACGCGCTGAAACTCACTCCCAGAAATTACCAATTGCAATAATTGAAAAAAAAAATGGCTCAAATTGTTGGCGATGAAGTGGTATACTAGTACACATCTTTTAACACTGTTGTTAATCAAGATGATGTCACAAACTATCCAGTTGAGTTTTTAAATTCACTTACTGCAAGCGGTGTTCCTGCACACAAAATCACGCTCAAAGTTGGTGTTCCGATAATGCTACTGAGAAATCTTACTCCACCTAAATTGTGCAATGGAACCCGACTTAGAGTAACTTCTCTACAAAGAAACTTAATCGAAGCTGAGATTTTTACTGGGTGTGGTGCAGGCGAAACTGTGTACATTCCACGAATACCAATTGTCCCCAACAATTTCCCATCCCAATCCAAACGGACACAATTTCCTGTGTCCGTTTGCTTTGCTATGACAGTTAACAAGTGTCAGGGGCAGACGCTTAATGCTGTTGGAGTGGATCTTAGGTCGAATTGTTTTTCACACGGCCAGCTACACGTGGCTTGCTCGCGGGTTAGTAATGCGGATAACCTGTTCATATTAACCCCAGAACGAAACACTGTTAATGTGGTATATAAATATATTTTATAATTTTCTAGCGGCTATCCGTGACTTCATCTGTGTACCTATATATTTATACACAAAGGTTATGATTATTATTGTAAGGGTTCATTATAATCAACAAGTCGCGGGCACCAGCTTCAGATAATAAAGTATGTATTCGTGAGCAAGATATACCTATAATATATAAGCTTTTTGTTTGTATGTCAGTGTCTGTATGCACACTGTACACCCGAATGTCCGAAACTCCTGAACGGATTTTCACGCGGACGAAGTCGCGAGCACAGCTAGTAAACAATAAACAAAGAAACCAAGACGTGATCTTGTTTACGACAATCTTCACTTGAACAAAATAAATTACGCTGACGTAAGTCTTAAGCCGAGGATCTTAAAAGCTTTTTTAGGGTTCCAATTTTAAAAGTGTTTTGACCTTATATTTACGACCAGTGTAACAGCCACATAATTCATAGGATGAAGTTTATGCATATCGTTTAAGTGAGAGCATTAACCTCCGTACAATTTATTAAGACTAAGAAAGCAGACCATACAAACCTATGTACCATACCAATATATGTTGGACCGGCAACTTATCTGTTTTGTAATTGATTAATGTTTACAGGCATGTGAAAATTATAATTCCTCAAGTAATTATTGAACTTTAAGGGGGCTATGTGAATTTTGCGGAGTGCAGTGCTGCCCCTTTTTGAAATAAATAATTTAAAAGGAAACGGAGATATAAAATGTTGTCTTGATCAGACCCTAGACAACTTTTTTAAAGTGAGAAAGTGAAGCTTTTCCCCGCGCATTTGCGAAAAACGGCCACTTTTGGCTCATGTGCATAGAAAAGCTCCGTTTCCTTTCGAATCATTTATTTAAAATGGGGCACTGGACCCCGGAAAATTCAGGTAGCCTGTAAAGTTACTGATATCACTCAACCAAGTACCTACTGCCATTTGTACTTGGTTGAGTGAGTCTACCTTTATACGTGTACGGCGAAGTTACACCACCAACACGACACCCACCTTTTAGAATAGAATTTCAATAACTCTTAGGTTCCTTCCTTTTAGGTTTGTAAAAAATCCTAAAAAAATGTGTTGTCTGTCTTTTTAACCTATGTGCAAAACAATAAACTTCTATTAATCCTGGCAGTCGCCAATATTTTAATAAAGGTTGATTTATTGGTCTCTTAACCATAATCATAAAATGGCATAAAAAATAAATTTCAGACACTATTTACAACTCTTCATATCTCTCTTATATTATTTAATTGGCAGTGTCCTAGTTTCTTCTAAGTTTATTAAATTACATCACTGCACTTTCTATCAACGAAAGGAAAATCGAATAACAGCCTTAAAGTTAACGCAATTTTTACCCGTTTCACGCTAGTAAAAGAACGAAACCCTCAGCTCAGACGCGAGCTCTCGCCACTTTTAACTTAGTTTCCTATAAGGATAAATGTCAGCTCCTTTCTCCATAAACCGGTCACTTTAAAGGTGTTATAAAGAAAAGCCATTTACTCTCATTTGACCCTGTAGGTATAGAACTAAGATATATGACTTGGAGACATTAAAGTTGGCTGGTAAGCCTATAAGTTGCTCGGGTCAGTGGTACTAAGTAATAGATTAATAGATGTTAGTTCTCGTCAAATGTAGACCTTAACATGGAATAAGTTTTTGCGTAGGGACTTCGTAATAAACAAGGTAGGTAGAGTGGACTAGGTATTTATGTTTCAATAGCCGAGCCAATTTGATACTTACCGCTGTTTCCAAACTGAATTGAAGGAAGACCCGAATTAGGACTTGTGCTCTGTACGATAATACCTTGATGCTGATAAGATGATGTTAAATAAAAGATGCTGCTGAGATAAATTATAAGATATATTATACATAAACTGATGCTAAGTGATTCGTGAACTGATTGTACCTAAGTGACGAAATAATTATTAGGGAAAAAATGCTAACTCAGTTATGTGCTGTTGTTGAACCGTACATGCTCTATATGGTGCATTGAAACTTAAGTTTCTCTGTTCAGACGGTAAAAATTTGGCACAATTTTCATCTACTAAAATATACAAAAGACAATAAATTTACAATATATACTTTATTACTAATCTGGTCTCACTGGTCTCTGCATCACCGGTTGGTTGACTAATAAAAACTCCAAGGCTTTAAACCCGCTGTTTGTAATTTTTGTAATAAAGATTATTAAATAAAAAAAAGGTTAGTATTTGGTAAAGTTTTTACCTTGCAACGTTTTTTTTAGAAAGCAGGATTTTATTTTAAATTTAATATTTTTTCTGGCCTTTTTGCACTTTTTTTAAGTGTTGTGTTAATATAAAATAACTTTTAAATACCACTTTGCATTCCAAGAGCCTTTAAAACAAGAAGTATGCGCGCAACACACCAAAGGGATTCTTGAAATCGGCCCAACTTTGGCTAATCTTTGTAATAGACGCACGCAACGCTTTTTGAATTAAACATTAAGTTGGAAACTTCATTACTTTGGCATAAAGACAAAACAAGTTTTTTGAAAATTTTTACTTCTTGTACAATCTTTTATTATAAGGCCAAAGTACTAATTAAGACAAACTCGTTGGAGTTGCGTCGTTTTACTACTGAGTTCCATTGACCACCTTCTGTTTCTGTGATCAGACTCTAGAATCGTCTACCACAAAGTGCTCGTCAAGACATATCAAACGAGTCCTAATTAATGAGGTTATGTTGGTATATAACTGAGCTCTTTCGAATATCTCCCGGCTCCATCATCAGAACAGTTTATTGACTCCATAATATTGTATTTTTATCCGACTGACATAAGTATGCAAAATTTCAGCCCAACCGGTTGAGGATAACTGGTTGGAAATTGAGTTGCAAGATTTATCCCAAAGAAAAATAGGACCGACTCCAGTACTTGATTATACCCACCTGAAACTAAAATCAATCGCGGTCAGTCCCGTAATGTAATAATGATAAGAATTTTTATATCGAACATGAACTAGAGTGGTCAAGATGTTGTCGAAATCGAAATTGTATGCGAAAATATCGTAAAAGGGTTACTCTTATGGTATTAGTGACTACTTAACAAGATTTTAAAAATTACTAGCTGACCCGACAAACTTTACGATATTTTCTCAAACCTACCAAAAACACATAAAAAACATCATAAAAATCGATAGAGCCGTTTCAGGGGAGTACGAACACAAACACCGTGTGACACGTATATATGTATAGATATAGATGCAGAAGCTATTTTCTTTTATAATACAGAAATAATAACGAAAGATACTTATAATTGTATCAGTCAAATACAGCAATCGGAAGTTAAGTCACATTTCAATATACGAGACCGCTCGAGGAAAACTAGAAAGCCATCCGACTGTTCATACACGTATACTTACCAACAAAACAACGTATTCAGACTACAAAACAATCACAGTATAGAAATAGCATTCATTTAGGATTGTCCTTTATAACTCTGAATTATAACGAACTTTTTATCTTTAGTCGTACAAGGTAATAAATAAGTCGGTCACAGAATTTCAAAATAATAAAGAAACATTATTATTTTGAAATTAAGTGACCTACCGGGTACCGAATTACCTTTCTCTGAATTATTACGTACTTTTTATTTTTAATCGTACGAATGTATCCTTTTATTTTGCAATTCGGTGACCTACCGGTTACCGAATTATCTTAATTTTACTAGTTAGATTAGTTCAAAAACGACACGCCATAAATAGCAAAGGCAAGTTGTACTTACAGTATAAACAATAACTTTTTTTATAAAAAACACAGACGATTTAAAAAGTGTTTTTTAATATGCTTGCTTCAATGCTTCAATGCTGCAATAGTAATATAAAATCTGTAATTGGAACCTTGTGTGTTGGACAAGACTGTTATAATAATCAAATGCCAAATCCATGAGGAAAATTGTATCATTTGCATACAATTTTCCTCATGGATTTGGCATCTTCTTTCTGTACTTACCGTATTTTATGAACGGAGTAAGAGCAATAAAAGGTTGCTACAGGTAGCTAGCGAACAATGGAAAGGTATTTCATTAGTTCGATGCTCACTTAAGCTTAAATACCACAAATTGCTTTTACATCGATGAGGGATATGATTTTTCTATGAGTTGTGATTGTGAACTAGATTCTTGACATAGTAGAGACATTTTATGATAAAAGTTGATTGGGTTGTGGTTTATTTAAAGTAAAAAGAGAGTTTTAATATTTTATTTGAAATAATTGACTGAATATTGACATTAAGGCCTTTTTTTTTTGGTTAAAAAAAAGGCATTAATCGCCTCCCTGCAACCTTGCTCAGGTCATCTGACCATCTAGCAGGTGCGTGTCCTATGCTGCGCTTGCTGGTGCGTGGCCGCCATTCGAGAACCTTTCTGCCCCATCGGTTCTTCGCGCTATGTGCCCCGCCCACTACCACTTCAATGAGCTAATCCGCTTAGCTATGTCGGTGACTTTCGTTCTCCTACGAATCTCCTCATTTCTGATACGATAACGTAGAGAAACACCGAGCATAGTCCTCTTCATAGCCCATTGAGCGACCTTGAGCCTTCTTATGAGACCCATAGTAAGGGACCACGGTTCAGAGCCATAAGTCATTACTGGTAACACACATTGATTAAACACTTTCGTCTTGAGGCACTGAGGTATTTTAGACGATAAAACACTGCGTAATTTCCCGAACGCTGCCCAGCCGAGTCGGATTCGCCGGAAGACTTCTTCCTCGAAGCTGGAACTTCCTGCCTAGATCAATTGACCCAGGTAGACATGTAGGAGGTCTACAACTTCGAGGGTGGAGCTCCCAACAGAAACAGGTAAAGGCGCAACGTGCATATTTGACATGACCTTCGTCTTGTCAATCAATATTCATTTTTAGGCTGACCTGTTGAGAGACTCGATTTAGGTCTTCAAGCATCGTACTTAAGTCCTCCATCGATTCTGCCATGACAACGATATCGTCGGCAAATCGAAGGTGTGTAATATACTCGCCATTGATGTTGATGCCCAGTCCTTCCCATTCCAGGAGCTTGAAGGCATCTTCCAGAGCGGCGGTGAACAGTTTTGGAGATATGACATCTCCCTGTCTCACGCCTCTATTCAATGGAATATCCTTCGTAATGTGCTCCTGTACTCGGACCGACATAGTGGCTGTGTTATATAGACACTTCAACACCGATATACCGACAGTCAATGCGGCACCGCTGGAGAGACTAAAGCACGGCCCATGTTTCGATCTAATCGAAGGCTTTTTCGTAGTCCACGAACCCCAAGCACAGCGGCCGGTTATACTCCCTCGTCTTCTCTATAACCTGCTGCAAAGTATGGATGTGGTCCATGGTACTGTAGCCTTTTCGGAATCCGGCTTGTTTGGGAGGTTGGAAGGCTGATTCTGTTAGCGAGACGATTCGTGATGACCCTCGAAAACAACTTATAGACTTGACTCAGAAGCGTGATGGGCCTATAATTCTTTTATAGAGTATTGTCACCCTTTTTAAAGAAAAGGACCACCACGCCTCTGTTCCACGCCTCCGGCGTTACGCCCTCGAGCAGAACGGAATTAAAGAGCCTCTGAAGGACTTTCAGTACTGGCGTTCCGCCCGCTTTCAGAAGTTCTGCTGTGATTCCATCCTCACCCTGCGCCTTGTTGTTTTTGAGCTGTTTGAGGGCCATCCTAATCTCGTACAGACTGATGTCTGGGATATCTTCGGTATAGTGTCGGGTTAGCTTGGCTCTTGGATCTGCAGCCATTTCCACGCTACGCCACGCAAAATTTGATATGAAGTAGGTATTGCTCACTTCGAAATTAGCTGTGAACATTTCATTCTATTTGATGTTCAAGATCTAGGAAAAAACAGAAAAAAATGCTTAGATACTCGTATATCAAAGGTCGTTGTATGGCCAGACTTTACCTTTAGCCAAAAAGCGCACCAGCTTTTAGGTCCTGAGAAGCGTTGATCAGGCATGTGGAGATTACTTAAAAAATTTGACGCGCCTCCACACCCCGAGACCGTAAAAAAAAGATAATTTTTTAATTGTTTATCTGTTTGTATTTACAGGAAACTACTGGACGGATATTTACGCAGTTTTCAACAATAGATAGCTAAGCTTAGAGCATCATTTATGCTTTGTTTCATTAAAATCTTATATCAGTGAAAAAAGTTATCATTACTTTTTATTTTACGCGAACTATTTTTTTAATTTTAGCTATTACTAAAAGTAAAGTTAATTCTTTTATTTCAGATAACTAAGATAAAATAAGAAAGATGATTCGTATTGATGAGCCGCATTAATCAAATTCTCAACTCACCGATTGCCATCTGAAGGTAGCCTTACAAATCCTTTGAACCGATATCTCGAGATATTTGACATATTAATCCGTATTTGATTTCATAATCCGCTTGGAATACTACCCCGATATCGGACACGAAATATGATTGCTTATTGGACATACCTAGGTACCTTGTTTTTCTAAAAAGAAATACCGTATAATACGTTCATTCGGTAGGGACATATAATTTTCAGTCGTCATATGTTTTTTTTGTCAACCACATCTTTGCTTAACAATATTAAATTAAAAGTTGTATACAATAAGAAGAAGTTATACATATTAGGTACATTTATTCTACCTGCACCGTATGAGTAAAAACCACCATTATAGTTCACAAATAACAGTAAAATCTTATTTAAATACGTACCTATTGAAGAAAACTATGAGTTCTAAACCGTACTTAGGTATCATTAACAAAGCTTTACTGCAAGTATATACCCAGATACAACAACCGTCAGGTTATTAAAGGTACTAAGCAAACTTTACACTTTTCAGTGCCACAGAAAGCTAAGTTGGGCTTGTATTGTTAGTACAGTAGTGGAGCGCCAAAGTGTCACCTTAATAAGATTGACGAGGCTAACTTCTAAACAAAATAAGGAATATTTTCGCGGAAGGGTAGCGGCTAGGCAAGTTTAATACACTGTGCCTGTCTGAGGCTTTTGAAGGTATTTTAGAGACAATTTATACCGGCCGTAATCGTAAGGTCAAGACATATTTGAATTCACCACCCAATCGTCACTCAATCTTACTCTCTCTGGACCACTGTGCAGAAAAAGATTTTTTTCTGTCAATCTCGTCCTGGGTCTCTAGATAGACCTGGGATGAGATGGGCAGATGAATTACGGTTGTTGAAAATGTACATAATTAGCGCCTTTTGAAACGCGAGGCGTCAAGAGATCTCCGCTGCATTTATGAGACGAGCGATGCCTTAGGATAGGTTTGGTCGTCATGAAATAAATCTAAAAATAGTAGTCTATAACTTCAATATATTTTCACTAGTTACGGGACATGAATGTGTTCACGTCACCGCAGCTCCGCAGGGATGTTGAAAATCGTGCACATCATCAGCGTCTATAAAAACACGAGGCGTCAAATGATCCCCGCTGCATTTATGTGACGAGCGATGCCTTCGGATATGTTTGGTCGTCGTGGGATAAATCTATAAATAGTAGACGTAGTCTATAAAAATACATTTTCACTAGTTACAGGATATGAATGTGTTCACGTCACCGCAGCTGCACAGGGTTGTTGAAAGTCGTGCACATAATCAGCGCCTATTGAAACGCGAGGCGTCAACAGATCTCCGCTGTATTTTTGAGCACAGTGCTGCCTTAGGATATGTTTTGTCGTCGTGAGATAAATCTATAAATAGTAGACGTTCTCCATAAATCCAATATATTTTCACTAGTTACGGGATATGAATGTTATCAAGACACCGCAGCTCCGCAGGGTGGTTGAAAATCGTGCACATAATCAGCGCCTATTGAAACGCGAGGCGTCAAGAGATCTCCGCTCCCTTTTGAGCCCTGTCAGGACTTACGATATGATATATCGTCGCTAGATAAATCTATAAATAGTAGACGTACTCCATAAATCCAATACATTTTCACTAGTTACGAGATATGAATGTTTTCACGACACCGCAGCTCCGCAGGGTGGTTGAAAATCGTGCACATTATCAGCGCCTATTGAAACGCGAGGCGTCAAGAGATCTCCGCTGCATTTTTGAGACGAGCAATGCCTTAGGATATGTTTGGTCGTCGTGAGACAAATCTATAAAAAGTAGACGAACTCCATTAATTCAATACATGTTCACTAGTTAAGGGATAAGGTGTGTTCACGTCACCGCAGCTCCGCTGGGTTATTGATAATCGTGCACATAATCAGCGCCTATTGAAACGTGAGGCGTCGAGAGATCTTCGCTGCCTTTTGAGCCCTGTGAGGACTTACGATATAATATGTCGTCGTGAGATTAATCTATAAATATAGTAGACGTACGCCATAAATACGATACATTTTCACTATTTAAGGGCTATGATTTTTTTCTCGTCATTGCAGCACCGCAGGGTGGTTGAAAATCGTGCACATAATCACCGCCTATTGAAATGCGAGGCGTCGAGAGATCTCCGCTGCATTTTTAAACTCAGTGATGCTTTAGAATATGTTTTGTCGTTGTAAGATAATTTAGCTATATACCTAAAGTAGATGCACAGACTGAGTGATAATGTGGAACCTTTTTAGTTTATAAATCCAATAAATTTTAACTAGTTTGGGCTATATATATTATATTTAACTAAGTCCAAAAAAAAAACTGAAAAATGAATGATCCTTGCTGTTTATCTTGTTCAGGGTAACCAGGGTGAGCTGGTAGTATTATATGTAAACCTTACAAGTTAAAAGTGAAACGTATAAACCACTTATCTTTCGGAATACACCACTATTAAGAACTACGGACAAGAAGAATATAATAAATATTCCAGCGTTTTTGCGGAGCTTACCATGCTAAAATCCATTATCAAACCAGCCCAGCTACTCTCATATATCTTTATTTTTTATTTGTCTCTCCCATATTTATAATTTCGCCAATCGCGCGATCGCTAATAATCCACCATTTTGTTTCATCCCGTGTTACTTTAACTAACGGCACCTCTCAATCTAAAATCCATCAAGCCGTTTAGGCTGCAGTGTGTGCAAAACATACATAACATACATACGCTCGAAAAATATAACTCATCTTGGCGCAGTTGGATGAAAAGTGTATACTTAATTCCATTATCAAACCAGCGCAGTTACTCTCATATATCTATTTATAATTTGTCTCTCTCATATTTATAATTTCGCGCTAAAAATCCACCATTTTGTTTCAACCCGTGTCACTTTAACTAACGGCACCTCTCATTCTAAAATCCATCAAGCCGTTTAGGCTGCAGTGAATGCCAACCATACATACACTCGAAAAGACTTAACTCGTTTTGGCGCAGTTGGGTGCAAAATATAAACAACTTATCTTTTGGCACACTAAAAGTATTATTATAAACTACAGACAAGAACAAAATAATAAATATTCCAACATTTTTGCAGAGCTAACCATGCTTAAGTCCATTTTCAAACCAGCATAACTACTCCCATATTTCCCCAGTTATACAAAAAATAAACTTTATAATTTGGTGCCACAAATGCGCCACATAGTTTTTTTTAATTTTTGATATATCCAGTGTCACTCTTCCAGCACCTATCAATTTATCCATCAAGCCATTTAGGCTGCAGTGAATGCCAACCATACATACACTCGAAAAAACTTAACTCGTTTTGGCGCAGTTGGGCGAAAAGTATAAAAGACTAATCTTTCGGCACACTAAAATATTATTATAAACTACAGACAAGAACAAAATATTCCAGCATTTTCGCGGAGCTTACCATGCTAAAGTCTATTATCAAACCAGCGCAGCTACTCTCATATTTCCCCGTGCAATATGGCGACGTCCGTTATTACTCCCTTTAATCAGAGGTACTTTATTTCTAAAGAATCGAGGAATCCCCGGAGTAATGCACGGTGAATGGAACATGATTATGTGCCCGTAAACATAAAACGGTACACAACTTACTTATTAATTTTGTGGATATTGTTTGAGGGGCTACAAAAGATCTTCATTTTTAATAAATTTTAATTGTAATCTTTCATGCTTGTTAGACATTTAGTAAGTAGATTTAGATTATTGTAATGCCGCGCCAAAGCTGTACATTATGAATTATTTAGTTTTGACCCACGATACAGGCCTAGCCTAGTGTGGGGTCAATGACACTATTTAACATTGCATGCCACCTATTATGATGAATTAAACATTTATTTAATATTAACGCTGGTCTAGGAGAAAACAACGAACTCAAGAATGTACCAGCTGCTTTTCTTCCCGCTTAAGGAATGGACTAAAATCTTTATAATGTAGTCGATGAGGCTGGCAGCTTATCACTGTTTTGGTTCCCATTTTCCACCTTCACGCTCACCATCACGCAAAAAGCGACGTTTTCGTCTTAAAGACCTAGGCTCTGTTTACCACGTTTTGGATAAAGACGTGATAGTGTTTTTGATAATTTTAATTAAAATACGGTTTTACTCACGTAGGTTGCAGTGCTAGATTATATTATATCTAACGAAATATACTGAAACTATTTTAAGGGCAAATTCAGTCCATGATTTTGAGCAACTTTCTAAAACATACATATATTGTAATATAATAAATATTTTTTTGCTTTCCATACAAACTCGGATCCACTGATCAGTCAATTGATATGTGTTCCTTGGGAAAGTATCATGGACTGAATCTTCCCTTAAAATAGTTTCAGTATATTTTGTTAGACCCTGTATACATGAGAAAAATGTAGCGTGTAGCAGATAAACCTAGGTATCCGTTTCGGCTAGGAATCCTGATTAAAACGAGAATTCTTCATTATCACATTAATTTTTTTTCGGTTACAGTACCCAAAGGGTAAAACTGGGACCCCATTACGAAGATTCCGCTATCCGTCCATCTGTCTGTCTGTCACCAGGCTGTATCTCAAGAACTGTGATAGCTAGACGGTTGAAATTGTATCAGATGATGTAGTTCTGTTGCCGCTACAACAACAAATACTAAAAATATTTTTTTAAGTTGGGCTCCCATACAACAAACGTTACTTTTTATAGATAATGGTACGGAACCCTTCGTTCGCGAACTTAAGCAAAGCTGGAGGCACCACCAAAAATAAAAAATAGCTGTTCAGTATTTGACCTACTTATTTTAAATCCAAAGTTCTCCAGTTTCTGTTGCCACTTTACCAGACTGCTCTGAACCTCAAGTCCCTCTTTACCAACGAGAACTATGTCATCTGCGAACAACATGTACAGTCTGTACTCTACACTAGATTTATATCACAACAAAACATATGTATCACAGTAGCCGGGGTCGATAGTATACTACGTATAAGTATTTACTTTCACGTCTGTTGCTCAAGGCTCTTTTTATTAAAATTTTCTTCAACTAAAGCTAATTTCATAAAATAAACTCCTCAATAAAGTAGAACTGCTTAAAATATAGGTAATAAGGTTGCCTTTCAAGTTGAAGCTTTCAGCTCTAAATATGAAGAGCCTTTTCAACAGATCAATGTAACGAAGGTACATGAGTCGGCCCCGCCCGGCCTTCCAACAGTCTTAGCAGGGATTACTTAATTTTCACATTAAAAGGCCACTTTTATAAATTGCCGGCACTTTACGAAGAATTCCTCTATTGAAAAGAGAGTAAATTCGGGTAATTAAAATGTTCGCAAACAGATGTTTTAAGGTAGATAATTTTATTCGAGGGTACAAGCTCCATGTCAGCCTGCAAGTGCGGCCTGCGGTTGATAACGTCACTCACACTTGATACCACCTTGTTCTACTCTGAGCTTTACGAAAAAGCTATAAAAACATTTTAAAGATGTGTACTTACGCTTTGGCGAGCGAGGTTGCGGCGCGCTTCCAAAGCTATTTTTATTCATAATCTTTTTTAAATTTAAATCTTTAGCTCGAGTTTTGTTATACCTTCGTGATTAGTTTTTTTACTGTATACTCGTATAGTTCTATGTTTTTCTGGAAACAAAACTGTATCTATCATGAGCTGACTAGGTTGCTAACGTGGCGTCTTCTACAATAGGGGTAACGACAGGGTTCGAAAAGTATAATTGTAATAACGGACTTATTATTATCCAAAAATAATGGACCCATATTTTTCAGTTGGCCAAAAAAGTAAAAATTCACAAAGATACGAAGCATCAAAGGTCCGGAGTGGGGATTTGCCACGTCACCTCTATGTAAAAATCGAACGTAGCGGTGACGTCATGCCAAAAGTCAACGCGCTGCATCTTTGTCATTTTGTGTTTCTCAGAAAAAAGATAAAATACAATATTTAGTGTACAATATTTTTTAATAATCGAATAATCCAAATACTTTTTTAAAACCTTTCACTTTCCTTTTTTTGTTTGCTTTAGTTTAAATTTTATATTTTTATAGTTTATCTTATTAAACATGTTAAATTACTATTTGCACCATTTACAAGCTTTATTAACTTCTCAACAGGCATTCTCCGAAATTCCGCTGTAACTTAATGAAGGGTCTTATATCACTATTTCAGTGTGTGCCAGGCGCCTGTTTAAGACGTCTGACATCCCTTGTTTATTACAATCGCGGCTCATTATATCTCGAGATGCCTTTTGTTCAGTGCCGTTAAAACACGTTGCGATACTGGTAAAAGCTAGGGTCCTTGCGCAAAAGGGGGCACCAACCACACCACGACAGACCCGCCCACCTCATCTTCACCGGAGTGGTCGATTCAAATGACTGTACAAAAAGAATCAAAAATTCAAATGTATATTCAGTAATTAGACCTTTTCAGGAACTTTTATACGTCAATAAGTATAATTTACATTAAGTGTAGTATATATTACAATTTAATTTATTTGAAAAAAAGCTACCGAAACCAGCTCTTTGCAATGACCACTGCTGAGAAAAAACGCCGAAAGAAACTCATTTTTACAGTATTGGTCGTCTATTCACCAGAAGGGCTGTGTCATATTTTATTATCATTTCTTTTAATTAATAAATGCCCATGATATAATACAGTACAATAATATAAAAAAAATGAGTCAGAATATACTACAAACTTAGAGGAACAAGTCATGCCTTTCGGTTGAGGGTGGCACTCATATCATACCACAACCGAGTAAGTAGCTAACACTATTGTCAGATTTTTCGAGCTGCCTAAACGCAGGTACTTAGCTTGACGACTGGTATTTAATAATCATAGCCGGGAACGCGTGCTTTCTGAAGCATAGATGAGCTCGACATTTCATGTCATTTATGGCTACCGATTAATTAAAACCGTATTTAATGTCATTTATTGTGCGGATGTGTGGTGGAATACGACACATCCGCAGCAACCCCAGGAGCGGTTTTTTTTTTTTGTATTTCATGTTTTTTATAATGCGACTCCGCATAGAATATGGTATGTTTATTATACAATATGGTATCGTTGAGTTAGTTTACCATAACACAAGTTTAAACTTACTTAGCTAGCTCAATCAGTGTTATTTGTCCGTATATATTTAAAGAAAAAAAAATAGAAGATCAGGGGCCCGTCGATACAATTTGTCAAGAGCCCCGCGCTTGCTTAATCCGGCACTGCTTGTAAGTATTAATAATATAGCACAACTTCCATTCTTCGCGGAAGACATAGTTACAATAGAAAAGGAAGTCTTTGTAAATTGAATTTCAAGAAGCAAAGCCGATTGCATGTCTCGTTAAAAATGATAGGAATGCTTAGACTTTTGTAAAGCTTGGTCATTTATTAGAAATAAAGTTATATTTACGTAGTGCGTTATTTGTAATATGAAAAGGTACTAACAAATACGCTTATAGATCTATCAAGACAGGATGCAACCTGAAAAAAAAATGTGCCAGGCCTTTATAAAAATCTTAACAACCAATCAGTTTCAAAACCCAGCAGATTTTTACACATTGCTTTATGTTTTGCACTTCCTTATAACTTTTATATATCTATATCCATTTTGAAAATTCGTTCAAACAGTGCGTTTAATACTTCGTAGTTTTTCCGGTGGATTAAGCAAAGTCCAAAGTATTTTGGCGAATAGAGCCGCATTCCTGAATCGAATAATATCTCGTGTGATTAAAATCGTGCACAAAATAACAATCTCCTAAAAGTGAAAAGGAAATTATCAATTTAACTGGTTTTCTTTTTTAATATATACATTGCGTGATATCTTCGCAAATCGTAAACCGATTTTGATAATTCTTTTTTTTTGTTTGAACGCTATTTCTAATAAATAAATATATATACACGGACAGATTGAGCTAGCCCCAAAGTAAGATCGAGAATAGTGTTATGGGATACTAACTCAACGGTTCTATATTTCATAACAAACACATATATAGATAAACACCCAAGATATATTATATTTTCATTAATTTGGTCTAATATAAAATTGATAAATTCGAGTATATGGTAAATAATTTTGGAAATATAGAAAAAACTCCTCAACGTCCTATATCATTTCGACGACAAAGACTAAACTTTTTTATAAAAATAGAAAAATCATAATAAATATGATGGCGAATACCGTGCAAGAATGGTGTCTTTATTTAAAATAAATTGTTTAATCGTCAATATGGTGATCACTAACATTTCGCTATGTTAATAGGCATTATATACCCCTTTAAATTGAACGAAGAGCTTGCTTCGCCCGCTCGTTCAATGAAGTTATTCGTTTTATGTAAGAAATTATCTGTTCTGACATAAAAATGTAAGAATAATGTTTTCCGAAGAGGTGTATCACTCTTTCATAATTAGAATACATCCATGCGCTCCTCAGTACTTACCGTTGGTTTACGCCAGTTCGCATTTGCCAAGGAGACCAGCGGCCTTTGTCTCTACTACTACATCACGATATTAATATTATGTGTTCACAGTATTATGTCGAAGGTGTGTTCCGCCGACATAGAGATCCGTCGAACAACGCATATCGAAGAAGGGTTCTGCCGAAGTAGTGTTCTTCGAAGGTGTGTGTTGTTGAAGTATGTTCTGTCGGACTAATACTAATCAAATATATGTTCTGTCGAAACAATGGGCATCAAACTATTGTTTTTTGAAATTGGGACTCTGTCAAAATATTTAACTGTCGAAATACAGAATGACACTCTTTGAAGACATATATTTTCATTCACTTGAAAGGCGTAAGCGAGTAAAAGAGTATGACTGTTGAAGCATAAGCGCAAGGATCGTAGCATGTGGAGATCCATACTCTGCCTACTCCCATGGGAAACAAGCGTAAATATATGTATAAGTCGTAAGCAAAAAGGGTGAGCTATCTACAGCGTGTTAACAGCCGACAGTTGTAACTCATGAATAAAGCAGGCCACATATTAGCGACCTGTTGAGAGCCTCAGGCACGTCTTGGCTCGCCTCCCTAATTTATACGTGCAAGCTTTGAGGGCTAGAGCCCTAAACATTTGAGAAAGTCTATCGTGGTAATTTTAATATATGTACTTTTAAACGGGTTTAACTTAGCTTGACCAGTTTGTGTTATTATCATGTAATACTATTTATCATCATCTGGTCAAAATTCTTCGAAATAGTTGACTGTGAATTTTAACTGTATTATTTAGCTGTATAATTTAATGTATACTGA
The DNA here is from genome assembly GCA_943193695.1 of Acrobasis suavella. NCBI lineage: Eukaryota > Metazoa > Arthropoda > Insecta > Lepidoptera > Pyralidae > Acrobasis > Acrobasis suavella. Next base: position 7,339,394 of record OW971935.1, read on the forward strand.
GCTTAGTGTAAATCTGTATTGTTACTGAAACATAGCCCATCAGGCTGGGTAGGGACGAATACTGAACTGGGTGTCTTTCGGCGTAATCTTCCCAGCAGTGGTCGTTCCGAAACGCTAGTAGTTTTTAGCTTTTGCACTTAAATATTATTAAAAACTAGTGGTTCTGTGAGAACCATCGCGCATAGTAGACCTCGCGAGCCCTTTCAACCACAAAATAACCGATATTTTACCGTTTTCCTGGCTTAGCAAAGCCATTTATGAGTTTTGAAACCAACTTACCAGTGAAAATACTGAATAAACTTAAAATCCTGAAAAAAAAAGATTCGCAGCACCATGCTTTAGTAAAAAAGCCAAAAAATATTTTTAATATTTTGATGTATGTTCCTTGGGTTCAATTTCACTCCCTCTCCAACTTCACATACTTCAACAAAAAAGTCTAATGACATTTTTTGTTTAAATTGCTGTGATATGAAATTTTTTAAGTTTTGTACTTACCCCATATTTATACCCATATTTATGCCATTTTTAAAAATTTCGAAAAACTGGCTCGACTAAAGAAGTCTATATAATTATCGAACCTGCTCACAGAATTTCATGAGAATCGTTTAGAAATGCGACCTGTAGACGAGAACAGACAGACAGACGGACAAAAGAAGTTTTGACCAGTGGAAACTGAGACGCTACGCTCGCTTCGCTTGCTCGGTCAAAAAATTACATTCAATAGGAGATAAATTTATCTTACACTGAATAAAAAAAAGGCCTTTTTGTGTCTTGGGTGAGTAAAAATCTAGTGATGAAATTTTACCCCCTCCTTGATGACTGATTGAAATTTAATTTAGTTAAGTTGGCCGCCGCCACGAAAAGACGGATAATATATTTTTATCAAACTCCCTTACCCTCAATATGGTTAACAAATGAAAGGGTGCTAGTGAAACATAATTCTGTAAAAAAGAACTAAGCTGTGAAATAAAATGACGCGCCCCACGATTTTTAATCTTTTAGTACTGATAAAACCGACTATCTTAAAAATTTATTCATATCTTATTACCGTTTCATTATAAAACGCGAACTTTTAATATTACATAGAACTTGGTTAAAAATAATAATACATAGTACTCGGTTAAAAATAATAATACATAGTACTTGGTTTAAAAGATTATCTTATAACTTTTAATTAAAGCAAAACTTAGATGTGACCCATTTTAGTTCAAAATTTGATTTTTAGAACTAGAAGTCGAAGAAAGTCAGACAAATATTAGTCCAGGTAAAGTTATAAATCACACACTAAATTAACATTGGCGAGAAAAATATTGACAGTTTAACACTGATCAAAACACTACCTGCTGTATAAGGTATATGTAGCTATGGCGTATCTTCTTCGTAGGACATCGTAGTAAAACTCATTCGATAAACATTAGTAAGAAAAATATTGTTGAATACTACCTGAATTTTCCGGGGTCCATTTGAAATAAATCATTTGAAAGAAAACGGAGATATCATTAAAAATTTTGTCTTGAACAGACCCTAAAAAGTGGCCGTTTTTCGCTAATGTGCGTAGAAAAGCTTCACGTTCTCACTTAAAACTGTAAACAGTAGTTCCTAAAATAGTTTGAAGGGTTATCTAGGGTCTGATCAAAACAAAATTTTAAACGATGTTTCCGTTTCCTATCAAATGATTTATTTTAAATGAGAGCAGCACTGGACCCCGGAAAATTCAGGAAGCCCCTTAACATTTTGACATTGATCAAAACACTGCTGCATTATAAGTAGCTACGGCGTAGCTTCTTCGTAGCACATCGTAGTAAATCTCATTCGTGCAAGTTCTCGTAGCAGGTGAGCATATTTTTAAACTTTTTGTCTAGATACAAAAGTCAATGGGCACTGCATCGTTTTATATCATCAATCGTTAGAGAAGCTCGGTGGCCTAGCAGGAGTACGCATTATTAGTGCTCTCGCATGTTAAGCAACTCTAGGGCGTGGTTACCTATTGGATTAGTGAAAATTACGTGCTTCTACGCGATGTTTCGTAGGCTACGAATAATCGTGGAGGAGTCAGTAATTTCGATTTTGTAATTTCGAGAGTGCACCGGGATTTTTCAAGCAAAGTTGTAGAAGAAAGGAATGGTGAGGACTGAAATCACAATCAATCTTGTTTCTGCAACTTTGCCCATCATTAAAAGCTGAAGGCGATAGTATTGCTAATGTTGTAAAATACGACCCAGGTATATTTCACGCCCTTTTACCTTAACGTAAAAAATCGAAGGCGCAAGCCCTCTTATGCATACAGGTGCGCTTTTGGCCAATTCGTCAAAACATAGTTTTAAAATTTTTAGAATTTCTTTCGAAAGGCAAAAAAAAGCCAAGAGAGAATTACTTCCGTCACTAGCGGTCTTTACCTAAGTACGGTTTTAAAGTATTGCCTTGTGACGTCAAATAGCCGACAACCTGTTGGTTCTATTGTTTCAGAATATAGGTCACTGTATTTTGTGCCTTTTGATTCGTGTAACAGATTTTTATCTGTTGCGGGCTTTTAAACTGAGTTTAATTTATTTTTAGGTATTTTGTTAAATTCCACAGTATTTGTTATATTAGATTAACAAACTATTAGTATACTTTTAAGCATCTTCAGAACTATTAAAAAGTATTTCAGCTTAGATAACAAAGAAACCTATTTTCTTGTAAATCTCAGTGGTGTTAGTGGTTTATGAGTTTTTCGTAGAAACAATAACATCGTATTTATTTCCCACCAGCTGCGCCCTGCGCTGCTACCCGCGGTATATATAAAAAGTAGCACACACACACACACACACATTTACAAACTTTCGCATTTATAATATTTGTGATGATGATGATATTAGTAAAAACGATTTTCACGCAGCAAAATATTAATTTCTTAGCAATTTCTCACCTGAAAGATCGCTTTAATCCCGTACGGAATAGCTCAAAGCCGAACACGAGTAAGGAGATTATTATACATCTGCGTTAACGATTAACGAATCATAATTCTGATGCGAGATGCGAAGTAATTAAACTTTTTAATGGCTTTCTCTGGCTCGTTTGTTTTGCAATTTGCATGTATTCGTAAAATGTAAACAGCCTGGTCCGGAACGCAAATTGTAGGGAATACAGAAAGATCACTCTATTGCAATCAACCTTAGAAAAATATGTGGTAAAGAAAAGGGATGAAAAGAGACGATAAGAAACAAAGTTAAAGGATAAAAAAGTTATATACTTACGTGAACAAGTAAAATTAAAATTAGTAAAAGAAAAGGATAAAGCGAGAAGATTAATAGCAAAGTAGTAGCACCTATGTACTATGTTACTGATAGAAGGTTTTATTTGTTAATTTTCAAGTGTACACGAACCAATAAAATTAAATGAAATTAACTTAAATAATAGTAAAATAAAAAAAATTGTACCTATTTCTCAAAATTAAGCATTGATTTACATATCTTCTATCCATTTAGTGCACACTACTGCGATGTTGGTCACCTTTGGATTTGTGTGAACTCAGCTTTTACATATTATGCCGCCGATTTTTGCCGCTGTGGCGTCACGCGCATGTATTTTGTATGCCTTTGTTCTGACTAGGGTTCAGCTCCATCTGGCGTTACAGAATAGCACTCTTGCTTGCTGCTATCCTTTTCTGTTACTTAGAACCGTTATTTGCTAGAGCGAGAAAGAGCGATGGAATACTTCTACATAGCTGATGCTGAAGTGATCCGTCACTCTCTCTCTCTCTCTCGCTCCAGCTAGTGACGGTTCTAAGCAAAAGAAAAGGATAGGAAGGACACACACACATGTAGCCGCCGGGGCACCGCAACTCGTACAAGTACACAGAAAGCCAAAGCACGCGGTGCATCAGCTGAAAAACCGTACCAGCGGTGGCATAATGAGTAAACGCCTCTTGAACATGATGCGACGGGCGGCGAATGGTAGATACAAAGAAAACTAATACAGTGGCACCGCGATGGCTGGCTGGATGGATGGTTTTACTCACGTAGGTTGCAGTGCTAGATTATATTATATCTAACGAAATATACTGAAACTATTTTAAGGGCAAATTCAGTCCATGATTTTGAGCAACTTTCTAAAACATACATATATTGTAATATAATAAATATTTTTTTGCTTTCCATACAAACTCGGATCCACTGATCAGTCAATTGATATGTGTTCCTTGGGAAAGTATCATGGACTGAATCTTCCCTTAAAATAGTTTCAGTATATTTTGTTAGACCCTGTATACATGAGAAAAATGTAGCGTGTAGCAGATAAACCTAGGTATCCGTTTCGGCTAGGAATCCTGATTAAAACGAGAATTCTTCATTATCACATTAATTTTTTTTCGGTTACAGTACCCAAAGGGTAAAACTGGGACCCCATTACGAAGATTCCGCTATCCGTCCATCTGTCTGTCTGTCACCAGGCTGTATCTCAAGAACTGTGATAGCTAGACGGTTGAAATTGTATCAGATGATGTAGTTCTGTTGCCGCTACAACAACAAATACTAAAAATATTTTTTTAAGTTGGGCTCCCATACAACAAACGTTACTTTTTATAGATAATGGTACGGAACCCTTCGTTCGCGAACTTAAGCAAAGCTGGAGGCACCACCAAAAATAAAAAATAGCTGTTCAGTATTTGACCTACTTATTTTAAATCCAAAGTTCTCCAGTTTCTGTTGCCACTTTACCAGACTGCTCTGAACCTCAAGTCCCTCTTTACCAACGAGAACTATGTCATCTGCGAACAACATGTACAGTCTGTACTCTACACTAGATTTATATCACAACAAAACATATGTATCACAGTAGCCGGGGTCGATAGTATACTACGTATAAGTATTTACTTTCACGTCTGTTGCTCAAGGCTCTTTTTATTAAAATTTTCTTCAACTAAAGCTAATTTCATAAAATAAACTCCTCAATAAAGTAGAACTGCTTAAAATATAGGTAATAAGGTTGCCTTTCAAGTTGAAGCTTTCAGCTCTAAATATGAAGAGCCTTTTCAACAGATCAATGTAACGAAGGTACATGAGTCGGCCCCGCCCGGCCTTCCAACAGTCTTAGCAGGGATTACTTAATTTTCACATTAAAAGGCCACTTTTATAAATTGCCGGCACTTTACGAAGAATTCCTCTATTGAAAAGAGAGTAAATTCGGGTAATTAAAATGTTCGCAAACAGATGTTTTAAGGTAGATAATTTTATTCGAGGGTACAAGCTCCATGTCAGCCTGCAAGTGCGGCCTGCGGTTGATAACGTCACTCACACTTGATACCACCTTGTTCTACTCTGAGCTTTACGAAAAAGCTATAAAAACATTTTAAAGATGTGTACTTACGCTTTGGCGAGCGAGGTTGCGGCGCGCTTCCAAAGCTATTTTTATTCATAATCTTTTTTAAATTTAAATCTTTAGCTCGAGTTTTGTTATACCTTCGTGATTAGTTTTTTTACTGTATACTCGTATAGTTCTATGTTTTTCTGGAAACAAAACTGTATCTATCATGAGCTGACTAGGTTGCTAACGTGGCGTCTTCTACAATAGGGGTAACGACAGGGTTCGAAAAGTATAATTGTAATAACGGACTTATTATTATCCAAAAATAATGGACCCATATTTTTCAGTTGGCCAAAAAAGTAAAAATTCACAAAGATACGAAGCATCAAAGGTCCGGAGTGGGGATTTGCCACGTCACCTCTATGTAAAAATCGAACGTAGCGGTGACGTCATGCCAAAAGTCAACGCGCTGCATCTTTGTCATTTTGTGTTTCTCAGAAAAAAGATAAAATACAATATTTAGTGTACAATATTTTTTAATAATCGAATAATCCAAATACTTTTTTAAAACCTTTCACTTTCCTTTTTTTGTTTGCTTTAGTTTAAATTTTATATTTTTATAGTTTATCTTATTAAACATGTTAAATTACTATTTGCACCATTTACAAGCTTTATTAACTTCTCAACAGGCATTCTCCGAAATTCCGCTGTAACTTAATGAAGGGTCTTATATCACTATTTCAGTGTGTGCCAGGCGCCTGTTTAAGACGTCTGACATCCCTTGTTTATTACAATCGCGGCTCATTATATCTCGAGATGCCTTTTGTTCAGTGCCGTTAAAACACGTTGCGATACTGGTAAAAGCTAGGGTCCTTGCGCAAAAGGGGGCACCAACCACACCACGACAGACCCGCCCACCTCATCTTCACCGGAGTGGTCGATTCAAATGACTGTACAAAAAGAATCAAAAATTCAAATGTATATTCAGTAATTAGACCTTTTCAGGAACTTTTATACGTCAATAAGTATAATTTACATTAAGTGTAGTATATATTACAATTTAATTTATTTGAAAAAAAGCTACCGAAACCAGCTCTTTGCAATGACCACTGCTGAGAAAAAACGCCGAAAGAAACTCATTTTTACAGTATTGGTCGTCTATTCACCAGAAGGGCTGTGTCATATTTTATTATCATTTCTTTTAATTAATAAATGCCCATGATATAATACAGTACAATAATATAAAAAAAATGAGTCAGAATATACTACAAACTTAGAGGAACAAGTCATGCCTTTCGGTTGAGGGTGGCACTCATATCATACCACAACCGAGTAAGTAGCTAACACTATTGTCAGATTTTTCGAGCTGCCTAAACGCAGGTACTTAGCTTGACGACTGGTATTTAATAATCATAGCCGGGAACGCGTGCTTTCTGAAGCATAGATGAGCTCGACATTTCATGTCATTTATGGCTACCGATTAATTAAAACCGTATTTAATGTCATTTATTGTGCGGATGTGTGGTGGAATACGACACATCCGCAGCAACCCCAGGAGCGGTTTTTTTTTTTTGTATTTCATGTTTTTTATAATGCGACTCCGCATAGAATATGGTATGTTTATTATACAATATGGTATCGTTGAGTTAGTTTACCATAACACAAGTTTAAACTTACTTAGCTAGCTCAATCAGTGTTATTTGTCCGTATATATTTAAAGAAAAAAAAATAGAAGATCAGGGGCCCGTCGATACAATTTGTCAAGAGCCCCGCGCTTGCTTAATCCGGCACTGCTTGTAAGTATTAATAATATAGCACAACTTCCATTCTTCGCGGAAGACATAGTTACAATAGAAAAGGAAGTCTTTGTAAATTGAATTTCAAGAAGCAAAGCCGATTGCATGTCTCGTTAAAAATGATAGGAATGCTTAGACTTTTGTAAAGCTTGGTCATTTATTAGAAATAAAGTTATATTTACGTAGTGCGTTATTTGTAATATGAAAAGGTACTAACAAATACGCTTATAGATCTATCAAGACAGGATGCAACCTGAAAAAAAAATGTGCCAGGCCTTTATAAAAATCTTAACAACCAATCAGTTTCAAAACCCAGCAGATTTTTACACATTGCTTTATGTTTTGCACTTCCTTATAACTTTTATATATCTATATCCATTTTGAAAATTCGTTCAAACAGTGCGTTTAATACTTCGTAGTTTTTCCGGTGGATTAAGCAAAGTCCAAAGTATTTTGGCGAATAGAGCCGCATTCCTGAATCGAATAATATCTCGTGTGATTGAAATCGTGCACAAAATAACAATCTCCTAAAAGTGAAAAGGAAATTATCAATTTAACTGGTTTTCTTTTTTAATATATACATTGCGTGATATCTTCGCAAATCGTAAACCGATTTTGATAATTCTTTTTTTTTGTTTGAACGCTATTTCTAATAAATAAATATATATACACGGACAGATTGAGCTAGCCCCAAAGTAAGATCGAGAATAGTGTTATGGGATACTAACTCAACGGTTCTATATTTCATAACAAACACATATATAGATAAACACCCAAGATATATTATATTTTCATTAATTTGGTCTAATATAAAATTGATAAATTCGAGTATATGGTAAAGAATTTTGGAAATATAGAAAAAACTCCTCAACGTCCTATATCATTTCGACGACAAAGACTAAACTTTTTTATAAAAATAGAAAAATCATAATAAATATGATGGCGAATACCGTGCAAGAATGGTGTCTTTATTTAAAATAAATTGTTTAATCGTCAATATGGTGATCACTAACATTTCGCTATGTTAATAGGCATTATATACCCCTTTAAATTGAACGAAGAGCTTGCTTCGCCCGCTCGTTCAATGAAGTTATTCGTTTTATGTAAGAAATTATCTGTTCTGACATAAAAATGTAAGAATAATGTTTTCCGAAGAGGTGTATCACTCTTTCATAATTAGAATACATCCATGCGCTCCTCAGTACTTACCGTTGGTTTACGCCAGTTCGCATTTGCCAAGGAGACCAGCGGCCTTTGTCTCTACTACTACATCACGATATTAATATTATGTGTTCACAGTATTATGTCGAAGGTGTGTTCCGCCGACATAGAGATCCGTCGAACAACGCATATCGAAGAAGGGTTCTGCCGAAGTAGTGTTCTTCGAAGGTGTGTGTTGTTGAAGTATGTTCTGTCGGACTAATACTAATCAAATATATGTTCTGTCGAAACAATGGGCATCAAACTATTGTTTTTTGAAATTGGGACTCTGTCAAAATATTTAACTGTCGAAATACAGAATGACACTCTTTGAAGACATATATTTTCATTCACTTGAAAGGCGTAAGCGAGTAAAAGAGTATGACTGTTGAAGCATAAGCGCAAGGATCGTAGCATGTGGAGATCCATACTCTGCCTACTCCCATGGGAAACAAGCGTAAATATATGTATAAGTCGTTAGCAAAAAGGGTGAGCTATCTACAGCGTGTTAACAGCCGACAGTTGTAACTCATGAATAAAGCAGGCCACATATTAGCGACCTGTTGAGAGCCTCAGGCACGTCTTGGCTCGCCTCCCTAATTTATACGTGCAAGCTTTGAGGGCTAGAGCCCTAAACATTTGAGAAAGTCTATCGTGGTAATTTTAATATATGTACTTTTAAACGGGTTTAACTTAGCTTGACCAGTTTGTGTTATTATCATGTAATACTATTTATCATCATCTGGTCAAAATTCTTCGAAATAGTTGACTGTGAATTTTAACTGTATTATTTAGCTGTATAATTTAATGTATACTGAGCTTAGTGTAAATCTGTATTGTTACTGAAACATAGCCCATCAGGCTGGGTAGGGACGAATACTGAACTGGGTGTCTTTCGGCGTAATCTTCCCAGCAGTGGTCGTTCCGAAACGCTAGTAGTTTTTAGCTTTTGCACTTAAATATTATTAAAAACTAGTGGTTCTGTGAGAACCATCGCGCATAGTAGACCTCGCGAGCCCTTTCAACCACAAAATAACCGATATTTTACCGTTTTCCTGGCTTAGCAAAGCCATTTATGAGTTTTGAAACCAACTTACCAGTGAAAATACTGAATAAACTTAAAATCCTGAAAAAAAAAGATTCGCAGCACCATGCTTTAGTAAAAAAGCCAAAAAATATTTTTAATATTTTGATGTATGTTCCTTGGGTTCAATTTCACTCCCTCTCCAACTTCACATACTTCAACAAAAAAGTCTAATGACATTTTTTGTTTAAATTGCTGTGATATGAAATTTTTTAAGTTTTGTACTTACCCCATATTTATACCCATATTTATGCCATTTTTAAAAATTTCGAAAAACTGGCTCGACTAAAGAAGTCTATATAATTATCGAACCTGCTCACAGAATTTCATGAGAATCGTTTAGAAATGCGACCTGTAGACGAGAACAGACAGACAGACGGACAAAAGAAGTTTTGACCAGTGGAAACTGAGACGCTACGCTCGCTTCGCTTGCTCGGTCAAAAAATTACATTCAATAGGAGATAAATTTATCTTACACTGAATAAAAAAAAGGCCTTTTTGTGTCTTGGGTGAGTAAAAATCTAGTGATGAAATTTTACCCCCTCCTTGATGACTGATTGAAATTTAATTTAGTTAAGTTGGCCGCCGCCACGAAAAGACGGATAATATATTTTTATCAAACTCCCTTACCCTCAATATGGTTAACAAATGAAAGGGTGCTAGTGAAACATAATTCTGTAAAAAAGAACTAAGCTGTGAAATAAAATGACGCGCCCCACGATTTTTAATCTTTTAGTACTGATAAAACCGACTATCTTAAAAATTTATTCATATCTTATTACCGTTTCATTATAAAACGCGAACTTTTAATATTACATAGAACTTGGTTAAAAATAATAATACATAGTACTCGGTTAAAAATAATAATACATAGTACTTGGTTTAAAAGATTATCTTATAACTTTTAATTAAAGCAAAACTTAGATGTGACCCATTTTAGTTCAAAATTTGATTTTTAGAACTAGAAGTCGAAGAAAGTCAGACAAATATTAGTCCAGGTAAAGTTATAAATCACACACTAAATTAACATTGGCGAGAAAAATATTGACAGTTTAACACTGATCAAAACACTACCTGCTGTATAAGGTATATGTAGCTATGGCGTATCTTCTTCGTAGGACATCGTAGTAAAACTCATTCGATAAACATTAGTAAGAAAAATATTGTTGAATACTACCTGAATTTTCCGGGGTCCATTTGAAATAAATCATTTGAAAGAAAACGGAGATATCATTAAAAATTTTGTCTTGAACAGACCCTAAAAAGTGGCCGTTTTTCGCTAATGTGCGTAGAAAAGCTTCACGTTCTCACTTAAAACTGTAAACAGTAGTTCCTAAAATAGTTTGAAGGGTTATCTAGGGTCTGATCAAAACAAAATTTTAAACGATGTTTCCGTTTCCTATCAAATGATTTATTTTAAATGAGAGCAGCACTGGACCCCGGAAAATTCAGGAAGCCCCTTAACATTTTGACATTGATCAAAACACTGCTGCATTATAAGTAGCTACGGCGTAGCTTCTTCGTAGCACATCGTAGTAAATCTCATTCGTGCAAGTTCTCGTAGCAGGTGAGCATATTTTTAAACTTTTTGTCTAGATACAAAAGTCAATGGGCACTGCATCGTTTTATATCATCAATCGTTAGAGAAGCTCGGTGGCCTAGCAGGAGTACGCATTATTAGTGCTCTCGCATGTTAAGCAACTCTAGGGCGTGGTTACCTATTGGATTAGTGAAAATTACGTGCTTCTACGCGATGTTTCGTAGGCTACGAATAATCGTGGAGGAGTCAGTAATTTCGATTTTGTAATTTCGAGAGTGCACCGGGATTTTTCAAGCAAAGTTGTAGAAGAAAGGAATGGTGAGGACTGAAATCACAATCAATCTTGTTTCTGCAACTTTGCCCATCATTAAAAGCTGAAGGCGATAGTATTGCTAATGTTGTAAAATACGACCCAGGTATATTTCACGCCCTTTTACCTTAACGTAAAAAATCGAAGGCGCAAGCCCTCTTATGCATACAGGTGCGCTTTTGGCCAATTCGTCAAAACATAGTTTTAAAATTTTTAGAATTTCTTTCGAAAGGCAAAAAAAAGCCAAGAGAGAATTACTTCCGTCACTAGCGGTCTTTACCTAAGTACGGTTTTAAAGTATTGCCTTGTGACGTCAAATAGCCGACAACCTGTTGGTTCTATTGTTTCAGAATATAGGTCACTGTATTTTGTGCCTTTTGATTCGTGTAACAGATTTTTATCTGTTGCGGGCTTTTAAACTGAGTTTAATTTATTTTTAGGTATTTTGTTAAATTCCACAGTATTTGTTATATTAGATTAACAAACTATTAGTATACTTTTAAGCATCTTCAGAACTATTAAAAAGTATTTCAGCTTAGATAACAAAGAAACCTATTTTCTTGTAAATCTCAGTGGTGTTAGTGGTTTATGAGTTTTTCGTAGAAACAATAACATCGTATTTATTTCCCACCAGCTGCGCCCTGCGCTGCTACCCGCGGTATATATAAAAAGTAGCACACACACACACACACACATTTACAAACTTTCGCATTTATAATATTTGTGATGATGATGATATTAGTAAAAACGATTTTCACGCAGCAAAATATTAATTTCTTAGCAATTTCTCACCTGAAAGATCGCTTTAATCCCGTACGGAATAGCTCAAAGCCGAACACGAGTAAGGAGATTATTATACATCTGCGTTAACGATTAACGAATCATAATTCTGATGCGAGATGCGAAGTAATTAAACTTTTTAATGGCTTTCTCTGGCTCGTTTGTTTTGCAATTTGCATGTATTCGTAAAATGTAAACAGCCTGGTCCGGAACGCAAATTGTAGGGAATACAGAAAGATCACTCTATTGCAATCAACCTTAGAAAAATATGTGGTAAAGAAAAGGGATGAAAAGAGACGATAAGAAACAAAGTTAAAGGATAAAAAAGTTATATACTTACGTGAACAAGTAAAATTAAAATTAGTAAAAGAAAAGGATAAAGCGAGAAGATTAATAGCAAAGTAGTAGCACCTATGTACTATGTTACTGATAGAAGGTTTTATTTGTTAATTTTCAAGTGTACACGAACCAATAAAATTAAATGAAATTAACTTAAATAATAGTAAAATAAAAAAAATTGTACCTATTTCTCAAAATTAAGCATTGATTTACATATCTTCTATCCATTTAGTGCACACTACTGCGATGTTGGTCACCTTTGGATTTGTGTGAACTCAGCTTTTACATATTATGCCGCCGATTTTTGCCGCTGTGGCGTCACGCGCATGTATTTTGTATGCCTTTGTTCTGACTAGGGTTCAGCTCCATCTGGCGTTACAGAATAGCACTCTTGCTTGCTGCTATCCTTTTCTGTTACTTAGAACCGTTATTTGCTAGAGCGAGAGAGAGCGATGGAATACTTCTACATAGCTGATGCTGAAGTGATCCGTCACTCTCTCTCTCTCTCTCGCTCCAGCTAGTGACGGTTCTAAGCAAAAGAAAAGGATAGGAAGGACACACACACATGTAGCCGCCGGGGCACCGCAACTCGTACAAGTACACAGAAAGCCAAAGCACGCGGTGCATCAGCTGAAAAACCGTACCAGCGGTGGCATAATGAGTAAACGCCTCTTGAACATGATGCGACGGGCGGCGAATGGTAGATACAAAGAAAACTAATACAGTGGCACCGCGATGGCGGTTGTACCGATGCCGCTATGCTATACATTGCATGCATACTATTACATCATATATTTTTCTTTTCTGTACTCTCGCTATGTTGAACCCGGGTCGTGGCACTAAACGGAGTCAGCACATTTTAATGGCGGCCGGCGCGATGGGACTAACTTAACGAGTATTGGAGAAACGTCAATTTTCATATCAATAACACCGGATAGACTTAAATTCATATTTATGTTCACAGTTTAGACATGCAGCAATATGCTGAGTGTACTGGCATTTTGTAGAGTTTATGTCCTTAGGTTATATTATCGAAAGTGAAAAGTATCCGCTTATAGTTTGATGACAAGATATTTCAAAAGGCATGTTTCAAATTCTACTACCATATACTACTTACTTTGCAATTTATGGCCACATAGACAATTAATATAACCACTAAATACATGAATCGCCCATTAATTTTACCCCTATTTGTCAACATATTATGAGCAGGTATTAAACTTCAAAACAGCAATAAAGTAAATCGGAATCTTTCCTATATCGATAAAATAATAAAAACAACATCGCAATGCCACATTGAACGCAGTACGCTGCCAGATTTTACGTTACGGAAATCAATCAAAATTTATTTGTTTACGTTTCCTGTGTTTTTTTATGTTTTGTTTGATTTACCTATTGCCTTACTGAATTGTACATATTGTTTTAGATAGTGATCGAAATGATATACGTTTTTCTTTTATGAATTGTTTGTTAGTAGGTATATAATAATTATTATGTTTTGATTTAGTTATTGCATCATATCGGTAATTTTTTATAAATCGAGTTAAATTTTGGATTGAAATCTGCTGAACAGAAAATTAACTATGGGCACAGACTATACATAATTATGATGTCACTGTTCTAATAGATAAATCATCTAATAATATTGCATCGTCTAATCACAACTTTTAAGCTGAAGCGTAACGTGAACTTGCGAACCTTGATTCTCTGTAATCCCTTAAACAAGCTGGTTCACTTTCTTTTTTTTTTATTCTAATAGTTATTTTGTATTTAAAAAAACTCTGTCACTCAAGTGGAACTTAAAAATTCAATAATAACCATTATTGAATTTTTAAGTTCCACTATCGAGCCTATATTATTTTTTAAAATTATAAGGTAGAAGCCATTTTAAAATTTTAAAGAACACAGTCCACAATCTGCCGGGTTGCGGCGATACTTAGCGTCTTAACAATTAAGAGCGCACACTCAGAGGCGCTCTGTTGCAAAAGAAATGCCTATAGAAAGCCCTCTCCAATTAAACGGAGTGTCAGCAACATATAACTCGCTGTCACGCGGAATTGTCTGACAAAACTGTTTGTTTTACTGGGGCGGAGATTTGAGGTGGCGATCCGATTTAAGTAAACCAGAGGTTTTGTATGAAAAACGAACAGTTGACTTTAAATACCTTTAGAGGAAGTAGATATAATATTAAAAGCGCATTATTTCACAGTTTTTTTTTTTAAAGTTTGTTGTCTTGACAAAAAAACCTAATAAGCTAGAGATTGACAGACCAAACTGTAATCTTGCATGAGTACCTATAAATCTATAGTATGATAAAGTGATAAAATAAAATGTAGAAAAAGAAACCTTCTTTTAAGAGTATAATTGTTTCTTTGTTGGTTTAAATACGACACATAGAATGAAGAAATATTTTTTTCTCTCTCGTCTATTCCAAAGTGTAGAATATTGTTAGAGAAGTCTTACAAAAACATTAAATTTTGATTCTTGGAAGGTTTTTCAAGTATAAACTTCAAAAACCTTCCTTGTTGTTTGAATAATCAAACATGAAACTTTGATAAAACAATAAAGGTAAGCAAGCATTTTATTTGTACAATATCCTAAGGCATCGCTCGGCTCAGAAATGCGGCGGAGATCTCTCGACGCCTCGCGTTTCAATAGGCGCTGATTATGTGCACGATTTTCAACAACCCTGCGGTGCTGCGGTGACGTGAAAACATTGCCATTTGCATTACAATTTTTCTTATATTTATTAGAATATGTGTCAAGTTAACTACAGGTACCTTATGTATATAAAAACTGCTTATTTTTAAATGTTTTTATAATTTTTTTAAACATACTTGCTCGTAAAGTTGATCTAATTTTACAGGTTTTAGATATATAAAGCAGCCCATACAACGCGTATGTAATAAACGCAAATAGTGAAGTTATATTGTATAACCGGACTATTTGCTAAAAGTGTTTTCTTTTTTTTTTGAATTTTTTTCTGGATCGCTCGCCGCCTTGCGACAACAGCCAAAAAGTAAAACGACGGAAAAGCGACAGTGTGCATTACAGTGGTCGAGTTTATTTAAAATCAAAGAATCTAGTTTATAAGGTATTTTTTACTCGCAAGTGTGTTGAAAAAATCGTATATATGTGTATATGGGTTCTGTTACACCTTCGCCTGCGGCTCGGGCTGAAATTCCGCCTCGTGTGTTATAAACCACCATACTTATTATTTTTGCATTGAAAAATGCAACCGCCTTCCCTCAAAATTTACTCTAATCACTATTTATATTCAAGAGTGGACTTGAAGAAATCGCGTTGGTGGCCTCCTTATATTTTAAGTTATATATTATTGTTGTTATAATTGGTGCAAAAAAGAAGTTTCGTATTATCATACCTGAAGCATCACTGTCTATCATGCAGCGAAGATCCCTTGTCTCAACGCTTAGCGATTCCATGCGGTGTGCACACTTGACATTTCTTGGTAGTGAAACTCGCATACTAATGATAATTAAAGGTTAATAACAAAGCTAACAGACCTCACTAAATTGTGGAAAGAATCTGATACTGAATTCATTGTGGTGGCATAGTATATTGAGTATCAGGTTTATTCCATAACACAGCTTTTGTGGTGTTATATAATATTCGGTGGCGCTTTCTAATAAGGTTTACCTATTTAGTTAATTTTATTAATTTGCGTCTCATTATTATTCTAAAAAAAATTAAATATACTAACTTAAATTAAATACATAACGAATATATAGATAAACAACCAAGACCCACGTCAATCTGAAAAAGATCATTTTTCATCTTGACCTGACCGGAGATCGAACCGGGACCTCTGGCGTGGCATGATGGCCACAGAGGTCGTCAGACGTCGTAAACACCGCCTTTGTTTTTTATATTACGTTGAATTTGTACCTTTTACATGTAATCACGAAAAACAAGAAATATGTGTCATAGAAAACAATACATATTATATCTTCCGACGTAGCATCGTTCAGAAATGCAGCCAAGACATTGTGACCACTCAAAACTGAATGTCGGCGACATGAAACTTGCATCCTCTTACATCCTGCATACTAATTAAATCTTTTGTATACATCTGTCTGCGTTAATTTTCACCTCTCACCCAAGTTCCCAATTGCGTTCTTGTCTGTTCGTTTGCAAAAAAACAGTAATAGAGTTAACTTTTTCAATAGAGACCCTTTTCTTAAAATATAAAATAATGTTAATACTTTAAAACCGGAATGCCGAATATCGTTATTATCATATGAAATAGCACAAATTGTTTCTTATTACAGTTATTATTTAAGTAAAGACCCTTAAAATTTATATCTATCAAAAATTGATTTGAATTTTAGTAAATTAGGAATCCTATGGAACTCTTAGGAACACGACTCTAAGTAACAAAGTTACGAGTAAGTCGACACTTTGCGTTTCACGAAGCCCATTCGTGAACTCTCAACATTGCACGGTAACGACATAAAACTGAAGCTCACTTCGTCTTGCATTTTAATAATTACTTACAAGATACATTGTGCGAATTAATTTGATAGTATACCGAACACATTGTAAACGGGAGATTAGACCGCAACACCTTGATAGACCGACTAAATTGTAAATACGAGTATCATAATGACTAATATGTACAACATAAGCATGACACATACTTGACGTACATTTTATTGTATATATGTATGAGTGGTCAATGCGATTCGCGCGGCTTATAATGTGAGCCGAGGGCGAACATCATAAAAGACGCCTCCAGCGTTTTTTGACGTTACTTATACAACATTGCATAGTTGCATACAATTTTCTATGACTATCATTAAATGGTGTATTTCACCAAAAAAAGCTGAGAGATATACAGGAGTAGAAAATAAACTATATATCACTGGAAAAACTTTACTTACGAGACAGTATACATTCATATCTAGATTTGTAATGCTAATGAGGTAAAATAAGGAACATGATGGCGATAGTTAACAAAGCTGCAGTGTTGCATGTAGGTACTATTGTACGAAGAATATCAACAACAAAGAAAGTTATTTATTTCGTTTTTGTAAAGCTATTGTACCATAAACTTTGTCTGAATTAAGCAGAAATTCACAGCTTAATCCTGTTATTACTTAAAAGCTTACGTCTTATATAAAATTTAATAAACTGCTACTACTATCCACAGTAGAGAATTGCAAGTAACTGACGAAGTGAGTAAAAGTGCGATTAAATAACTTTATACAAATATCTAGCTAATATACCGTAGCAGCGGTAAGTTTAGATACTGTTTTATAAAAAGCTAATAATTTAAAACGGTCTCGCCACATATGCAGTGGATTTCTTTCGGCAGAAAACAGGATAGAGACCGGAATGACAGATATACTTATTTAAACATAAATTAATAATGGAAATAAGTTATTAAACTAAAAACTAACTAAAACTAAACGAATTATAAGTACAAATAAAAAAGCTCTGGCAAACCGCTGCCGTGGTAACGTGCCCAGAAGACTAGCAGCATTGCCACGTTGTATGACAATGCTAATCTTTTGATTCAGATAACGTCCAGCCCTCTGGTCACACGTGATTTCAGTAAGATGTTAGGATATTTGTTAGTTTTTCGGGTACCTATGTAAGTGGCCAACACTGTTGTCGTATTATTCAAGCTGCCTCTGACTTAGCTTGACTACTGTCATACAATGATAAGGGCCGGGACCAATTGCTTAATGTGCCGTCCAAAGCAAGGAGGAATTCGAGAATTATTTGTGCCACTTGTGGTCATCCTAGATCCAAATGCGGACCAGGCCCGGGTTGCTTCAAGATTCAAATTCAAAGATTCAAGATTCAAATTCAAAGATTCAAATGTTTATTCAGTAATTAGACCTTTACAGGCACTTTTACACGTCAATAAGTATAATTTATGTTACGTGTAAAGTATATTAAAATTTAATTTATTTTTAAAGAAAAGCTACCGATACCAGCGCTTCGTAACGACCACTGCTGAGAAGAAACGCCGAAAGAAACTCATTTTCACAGTATTGGTCGCCTACTTGCCAGAAGGGCTTTGTCATATTATTATAATTGTCTTTTAATTAATAAATACTTATAATATAATACAATGTTGACACATTATAACATGTAATGCTTGCGAACAAGTAAACAAACATAAATTGCGTAATAAAAAATATTAAGTAGTCAAAAAAAGCGAAGCCGAGCTGACCAGTCCCTCCCGGCAGCACCCGTTCACGAGTTGACTTAACTTGCGAAAGCACTAGCAATGCGTACTTCCTCCGGGCCACACGAGCTCCTCATGCTAGAATGAGCCAATGTTCAATCTAGCATAAAACATGTTAGAGAAATTTTACCTAAGTTATAGTGCTACCACTTACCCCTAAATTATTGTTTACTCATTTCCGCTAGGACTAAACTTACATGTGAAATCTAATAGTGGTATGGTTATAACATAGGTCAGCTGGTAACCTAATTAAATGAATTGAGAAAGAATAGACCAATTTAAAAAAGGTATCATATCCTGTGGATTTAGTATATTTATATCATACTTTACCAATTACTTATCGCAAGTTATTTTCAAAAGAAGTCCTTCTATAGGAACGTCGAACCTAGCTAAGGAAAAATTATATAACTTGTATTTGTTCGTCCATGCAAAAAGTCATCCGCCATAAAATATACACTCGCACACATCTGGGATTCCCAAATCAGTCGTCATGTTGGTACTGTGTCGCTCCTCTGTCATTGTTTAGTTCGGTACTCTCAACAAAGCAAAATTTCCTTTTCTCCGCATCTGACTGTACTATAAATAGTATACAGGTAAAACCTGTACGGAAATAGGGAATTGATTTTCCTCTCTTTTGAATAAATGCGTAGATACTAAATAAGAAATGAGGATTTACTAAGAAAGCTATCAGTAGATGTCGATAACGTGTGATGTCGACCGCAAGTTTGTTGTTTGTTTGTTTGAACTATATAAACAAAATACAAATAATATGCATTACAAAATTAATGCACATATCTGAGGAGATCCCTATCTGGAATAAGTCCGCCTCTGTACTGTGATTATTCTCTAAATTTGTATTTTTGTATTAATGTGTGTAAAATAAAGCTTTTACAAACAAACAAACACAACAGCGGGCTGATCTCAGTTAGGGACTTTTTAACCAATCAAGTGCCTGAAAAGCAGAAAAAGAAACAAAATCCTAACATCAATATTCACTGCTTATAATGTAAGTAGTAAGCTTTTGCTCCATTTTCTAGTTTTAAGATTATGTCGTGTATTTATTTTTTTGTGCAATGGAGAGTATTGTATTGTATTTTATTAGAAGTAGGCATTGTCAATTGTCAACAGATATTTTATTATTGATTATAACAGTTTATCGAATCTGGACTCAATAACCCTTTTAAAAGTGCAAAAAAATTATATTACGTATTTTGAGTATCTACTTATAATACGTAATAATAAATATATTTTTATGTAAGTAGGTCCCTACCTACAAATATGAAAACAATACTTATCAGTGTTAATTATGCTAAAAATAGGTTACTACAATGACACAGAAAAGCAAAATAATCATTGAAAGGCATGTTCATTTCTTGATGTGAACGAATAACTCGGAAATGCAAAAAAATACCATTTGCAATGACTATTATTTGATGGAGTTTCTATGAAAAAGTTATTTTTTGTACTTCGAAAATTTATATCAATTGTAGGTACTCGCACTTACCTTGAAAATCTTTAGAACTTGCGTCCTGTTGATAAGTCAAACATGACTTAGCTCTTCATCACTTCACTTCGAAATCATTGGTTAATGTTGATAAATGACAAAGGTAGCATATATTCTCATATCTTTGTCATTTATCAACATTTAACCAATGATAGGTTATTTTCATAGAGAAATTACCATTTCTAAGTTAGTAACCACATATTTCAGTCAGAATTTTCATATTAATTTGTCACCAGACTTTCCCGAATAAGTATACGTCTAAAACTACCGGGTATCCATAAATATACAGTCAACAATATTTCAAGCATTGCTCTTGTACGAAAAGTTGTTCATATCGACGGTATGTAGCACCCAGTATATCAGATTTTACACTAGTCAGCGAAAATGATGTCATTTTCGAGATATGAGTATCAGCAATCAATCAATCCACTTAGTAGATGAACTTAGCTGGAAACAAGACAATCCTAGATAGCTAGAATTTTTTTTACTCCGTAAAAACAGCATTTCAGCCAAGTGCGACAAACAATACGATAACGGTCGCCCCCACAAGAGTAAAAGAGATGGCGATCAACAATGTCACAAGTTTGGTACAAAACATAGCAGCCTCGCACGAACATCGACACACGAAAATCATATAACGGATTTTTCAAATTATAAACTATGTTAATTTATGAAAAAAATATTTTATTTAAATTTTTAGAACATAAAATTCAATATATATATATATATATATATATATATATATATATATCTGATAAATGTTTTTAAATTAAAAAATATATAAGTTATCTTACTCTGTAAAGATGGTATCTTGATGCTTTACCGAAGCTCGTGTAGTAAGTTCAAATACAACCCTTTTAAGACACACAAACATTTCAAGTCACATTTACATTACGTTATGTGGTACTTGTACCTTTAGATATATGGCTACGAGTATCTTGAAGTAGGTTACTTACCCATATCGTCGATCAGCGGGGCCATACGTAGGGTGACCCCCACGAGCAGAAGACATAGGAAGAGCAGCAGACAGGCTGTCACCATGATCGTGTAGCGGGCTCGCCGTGGTAGCTCGTCGGGATCTAACACCTGTACAACCAAAACAGAAATTGATCAAGTTGGAAGCAGGGTTTCGTTCTATACCTTTATTATAAGTAGGTATGTTTCTGATTGGGTAGTGTCTTGGTTCATTACTACAATTGAAGTCATACAAATCATCAACATCGGCTTAATAAGCAGCTAGTGTGTTCTACAATATATAATAATAAAAAGATATTAAATAATAATAGATAACTAATTGTTAATTGTGTCTGTATTTTTTATTGTTGTATATAGGTATACGCCAAATAAAGATATTTCTATTTCAAAAAAGGTATGTACTAAAAGGCCTCTTCATGTTGGCTTTGGCCCCATGAACGCCTCATGGACCCGTGGTTGAAAAAGCGTACCAATAATACGTTTGAGGGGCCCGTCTAGTGGGCGGCAAGCCACCACCTGCCTACAATAGTCAGTAATCATGATTATGGCAGGTGAAGTATCTATTGCAATATCCCAGCATCAGTCCATCCCACTCTCATTCCATAACCCATAGACCTTTCCCTTTTTCTTGCAATAGATCTTTTTCCTGCCGAAACCTATTCAAGGTTACACCTTTCATAGGTTTATTCAGGAATTGGTTTTGGTGGGAGCGCCACATTACATCAACTTCTCCAGAGGGCTTCTACGTGTTGGATCTTTATCCCCACGCAAGCCTCTCAAAGGACCGGGGTGAAAAGACCCGTGAATCTAAAGGAGATACATAATAATAAATGCAATAGAACGTTTTTGTTGATTTATTTTGTTGGACACAGCATCGTGGTTTTCTAATTCTTGAAAGCAACTGACCTGGGTCTTGAATGTTTATCTATAAATGTATTTGTTATTAAATAAAGTTTTGATGAGGTAGTATCACATAACACAAGTCTCGAACTTCATTTGGCGCTAGCTCAATCTGTGTGAATTGTCCGTAAAAAGAAAATCAACTACAGCATGGCAGATGTAGACAATGCGTCTCTACTTTCACAGATGGCGTTAGATGGAAGCATCTAAACATTTTTCCACGGGTCACCGGGAAATAGCTCCATCTTTTGGGTGGAGCTAGAACTATATACAAAATTAATTAAAATAATATTCCTTTACCTCTTCATAGATGATGCTGCAAGTCACAAACGTTATTTTCACCTGACTTTAAATGATAGATTTGCAGATTATGATTTATTATATGGACATTCAGACACAATTGCTCATTTCTTTTAAATATTAGTAACATTTACATATAAAAATTAACCACGTACTTGTTTGTATGTTTCTTTGACTCAACAAGCGGCATGTGCTGAAGCAAAGCAGTATTTGGGAAGGTTATTTGACATTTCTTCTTTACAATTACAACCCGTATCAGTTCACAACTGGACAAACGGACAAACTACACGAATACTTATTTTCGAGTTATCAAACCGTCGAATCATTATGGGATACTAACTTTACGATACTATATTTTATAACATAACAAATACATATATAGATAAACATCCAAGACCCAGGTCAATTTAGAAAAGATCATTCTCCATCTTGACCTGATCGGGGATCGAAGCCAGGACCTCCGGTTTTACTGCCTGGTATGATGACTACCAGGCCACAGAGATCATAGTGGATTTAGATTCTTACGTGTATAACTTTAGCCTGTTCATCTATAGCGGAGACGAGTAAGGTGCGGTGCTTCCTGGGTTTCTGTGCTTGTTGCTGATGCCGCCGGCGACGACGTCTCCGCCGCTCCAGCTCCATTTGCTCAGGACTACCAATTTCTCTGAAAATAATAAAAATACATAATCTTTAAAACTAAGAACCGACTTCACCCCCAAACTCCACAACCGCTTTTGCTAAAATTTCTATGAGACCACCGGATATCTCCTTTCCAACAAAAAATCATCAAAATCGGTTCATAAATTATGAACCATAAATCAATACATATAATAAAACAGTAGGAACCGCGTGTCTGTACATTTGATAAAATTAACAAAAAATGGGTGTGGGCGATAAAAAAAGAGTAACAGAACACAAAAATGTTTTTTTTTATTTTTGACGTGACAACGTCTTATAAATTGGTTTGCCGGGTGACACTTCAAGAAACTGCGTTACGCTCCGCTCACGTTATGCGCTCACAATGAGAGCGAGTGAGAGGCACGCGTCCCTTCCACTCGGGCATTCAAAGTCGTTGTCACGTAAAACTTTCGCCCGTATACCGACTTTACAGGCAACCAATTTTTTTTGTCTATCTGTCTGTCTGTATGTACTCGCTAATCTTAAAAACTACTGAACAGATTTTTACGCAGTTTTCAGTAAAAGATTAAGCTTATCCCTGAGCAACATATATGCTTTGTTTCATCGAAATCTGATGTCAGGTAAAAAAGTTATAGCCATTTAAAATTTAAAGATAATTTCTCTATGGGCGATTTTATAGTTACATAAAATAGCAACAGATGGTGCCTCAAGAAATTTTAAAACGCGGAATGATTGTGAGCAACGATAAATATTTCACAAAGTCGTACAAAGTGTGGATAATAGTGAGAGAAAACTGTTTTACTAGATGCCCCAAGTAGCACTGGCATCAAGAGACAAAATAAAATTGCTCTGGCAGTAGCTTCATCAGGAATTGCAGCCACATTACTTCCTGGCGGTAAAACGGCTTACACAATGTTTAAAATCCCAATCGATTTAGACTACATTAAAACACCGACATGTTCTGTTACAAGAAACTGTGATAAAGTTAAAGTGTTTAAGGATAGCTGTCTAATCGTTTGGGAAGAATGCACAATGGCAAAAAAAGCCGTTGAGACCGTGGACCGAACACTACGGGATATTCGCCGTGATGAAAGGCCAATGGGGAACATTACATTACTTTTCTCTGGAGAGTTCCGGCAAACCCTACCCATTAAAACTCGAGGAATTGAGGAATTCGAGCCGACGAGATCAATGCTTCGCTGAACCGTTCTTATATTTGGCCCCAAAAAGAAAAGCTAAGCTTGACCATTAACATGCGAGCACAGCTCGGTGGCCATTCACATGCCCAAGAATTTTCAGATATTTTACTGAAAATTCGAAACGGCAACCTTCGTGACTCTTCCAGTCTATCAGAGTTCTACCAGAGTCGCTAGTTAGAATAGAATTGTGAGAAAATGGTTTTCAGAGAAGTTTCGAGAAAACCACATCAAGAAAATTCTTGGTTTTATGAACGCGCTGTACCTACTCACTCCCAGAAATGACCAAGCAACTGCAATAAATGAGAAAAAAAAATTGGCTCAAATAGTTGGGGATTGGTATACACATCTTTTAACACTGTTGTTAACCAAGATGATGTCACAAACTATCCAATTGATTTTTTAAATTCACTTACTGCAAGCGATGTTCCTGCACACAAAATCACGTTCAAAGTTGGTGTTCCGATAACGCTACTGAGAAATCTTACTACACCTAAATTGTGCAATGGAACCCGACTTAGAGTAACATCTTTATAAAGAAATTTAATCGAAGCTGAGATTTTTAATGGGTGTGGTGCAGGCGAAACTGTGTACATTCCACGAATACCAATTGTCCCCAACAATTTCCCATCCCAATCCAAACGGACACAATTTCCTGTGTCCGTTTGCTTTGCTATGACAGTTAACAAGTCTCAGGGGCAGACGCTTAATGCTGTTGGAGTGGATCTTAGGTCGAATTGTTTTTCACACGGCCAGCTATACGTGGCTTGCTTGCGGGTTAGTAATGCGGATAACCTGTTCATACCCCAGAACGAAACACTGTTAATGTGTTATATAAAGATATTTTATAATTTTCTAGCGGCTATCCGTGACTTCGTCTGCGTACCTATATATTTATACACAAAGGTTATGATTATTATTGTAAGGGTTCATTATAATCCATTCATAAGTTGTTGTATGAATGAGTAACTGATATCAATACATCTATAGATCCTTATAAACTTTCACATTTGCAATATTAAAAGTATACCGCATCACAATAAAAATATCGAACTGTAAATATACAGACTAATCTAACAAAATTTTTAATTTATCATGTCATCAACAAGGGTGTGTAAGAAAACTGAATTTCACACGGGTGAAGTCGTGGGCACCAGCTACAGATAATGCATCTGTATGCACACTGTACACCCGAATGTCCGAAACTGCTGAACGGATTTTCACGCGGACGAAGTCGCGGGCACAGCTAGTATATATATATATAAGGTCGAATCGAGAAACCATATTGTAAAATTCTTTTAAAGTCTAACAAAAAACGGGCAGCAGTTTCGTCTTTGCAAAGACTAATTTGACTTTGTTTAAGGAGAAAATTAAGTTATTTTTGGTTTCTTATCTGATAAAATATAAATTGGCTTTGTTTCATGGTAAATTGTAAAAGGTTTATAGATTAAGTATATTTTTATAGTATTATGATAGCTGATAGCTTTTCTGACATTTGCACATCGGTGATCTACCTACTCCATCATCGAGGTCAGAGGTGCACTTCTACCGCACCTACCTACATAGCACGTAGCTGACGAAAAATCTACATTGAGGAGCTGGGCGTTGCCAATACCTACTCAGTGGGACAACTACCGGTTGCATGGTTGTGCGCACATTCTACCTGCAAGGGCCCTTCTCGAGGAGCTGAAGAAGTCGGCGGTTGTGCAGTTACCAGAGTGTTCTTAGTACTAATCACAGTGTACTATCTCGTGGGACGTAAGGTGGCAGACACAATTTGAAAGGCAATAGATGGCTAACCATTTATACGTACATGTACACTGTGATTAGTAGAGATTCTAAAATCTCTAAGGTCTTTCCATTTATGACCCATTCTATCCTGCCTATCTGAAGCAGGTGACCTACCTAAGCATTACGCTGCAATATGTATATACGTACATAGTGGCGAAACAAATAACCCTCCTTTTGGCTTCAGCGTAAATAAAGCATAAATAAACGATCAACCGATCAGATTTCGCAAGAAACGGTAAAAGATTTATATACTTTAGTGTTTCGGCTAAAATTTGTAAGAATGGATGTCTGTTCCGCTTTCAATCCACAACAAGTGGCATTTGGCATGAAGATTCCTAGATTAATATAATTAAGATATTTTTTATCTCGAAATAATGCGATGTTTCCATGGTTAAAATAACGTAATACCCTTTAATCATAAGGATACTTGGGACTTGAGCTTTTCGGGGTTCAGTGACTCTGCCCCCATTATTTTTTTAGTTTTATTCCGTCGCATAAACATAGTTTTTGATATTATTATCTTGACCGAGTGTAGACTAGACTCTGCTTCAGTAATCGGACAAATACCTGGTTATAATAGCTTTGCTTCAACTCAAAACATAAATCAAAATGGAGGAGTGGTGGCGGATGTGAGGGACATATGGAGTGCCAATGTGACTGAACCACAAATCTCGGAAGCTTGTGGCTTGTTGATCAAAATTCCTGACAGTGTTACTGTTTTAGGTATTTATCGCTCACTTTCTTTCCTCAATCCATATAATCAGTAATCAAAAAAAAAACTTTAATGTTATTTCTTTAATAGGACAAAAAACTGATGTAGGTATCATGGTCTTGTCGCGTCAGTGCTTAGGTACGGCATTATTTTTTGGGGTAACTGCGTTGACAGAGAAATTATATTCAAAGCACAGAAACGGTGTATTCGATCTATGTGCGGCCTGAGCACAACAGACAGTTGCGAACCTATATTTAAACAATTTAAAATATTTACATTTCCTGCAATGTACATATTTGAAATGGCTTTATTTGTAAAAATGAATTCAGAATTGTTTGCAAAGTTATCTGAAGTAAAAAAGAATCCCACAAGATCACAGGATAGGCATACTCTATGGCATAGAGTCTATGTACACAAAAATATAGGCTTGCTCTAGTCAGAAAAAACATTCTTGGTATGGCTATAAAAATTTACAATAAACTACCTAATGACTTAAAAGATTTAAATTTTAAAATGTTTAAAAAACGACTCTTTGGACTACTTGTAGATAAATCGTACTATTCTGTTCAAGAATTTTTCAGAGACGACAAGCTTTAATTTTGCCATTATTCAATGATTTCATAGACATAATTATAGACTACCCTTTTATTATTTGACATTACTATTATTATACCAATTTTCTTGACATTTAAGTAAAGTTAATACCTTTTTTTATATTTTTTAGTTCCTAAATATTTGTATGCTAAAAACGGCAAAACATAGCGAACTATTTTATATTACATTGTAACATCTTATCTATTTGTACCTATGTTTGACAAATAAATTATTGATTGATTGATTTAAGTGTTAACAATACTCATTTACTCTAAAAATGCATGGTTGTTTTACAAACTTGTTACTTTGTTACTTTACTTCAATTTTCGGTTTCACTCACAAAAAAAATATTGTTGTAGTATGTATGCACTCTTTGAACAAATAAACGTTATTTTATTATTATTATTAGAAATAAATTATTTGAACGGAAACGGAGATATCATTTTAAAATTTTGTTTTGACCAAGCCCTAGATAACTCTTTAAACTTTTTTATGAACTACTGTTTAAAGTTTTAAGTGAGAACATGAAGTTTTGTGAAAAGTGTCTGGTTTTCGCAAATGTGCTTAGAAAAGCATAAAATAATTTAAAGTATCTAGGGCTTGGTCAAGACAAAATTGTAAATAATATCACCGTTTCCATTCAAAAAATTTATTTCAAATGGGGGCAACACTGGTCCCCGAAAAATTCATATATTAACCTTAACCGTACCTGTGATGTGGGTGCAGTTTGAGTTTCTTGTGTCTATGCTTCGAGACCTCATGCTCACACCAGTGTGCCGGCAGCTCCTCGCCTGGACTGCCCATTATCGACGTCTCCTCTGAAATTATCGAAATATAACGTTAGGTCTACTATCTGTACCATAAAAACTAATTGATAATAAGTAAAGGACATGCTGTCCAAACCTAACCCCACGTAGAGTGGGATTAAGAGAGGAAGAAGAAAAATAATTGAAGTGATGGACCAACTATTGAACCCTGAGGCACGCCTAGGCGTACATTCGCAACTAATCAATCACATAAACTACATCGTGGTGTATATAGCCAACACCAGTATTGACACTTATCCACACGAAAAACAATGAACTATATCAGCCATGTATGACTAAAACCGCAAATTACTATAAAATAATGTGGTTTATTTTATCAAATGCTTATCTATAACGTTATTGACGTATCCATACTCGTCCGAATAGTTACTAAAATATTGAAGTGAGTTTAAAGACACAAAACGACACGAGAATCGTGGTATGTTATAAAAAGTTAAACAACCAATTTTATACCTTATGACCACTCTTGGGTTGGTTCAACTTAAATGGAAATAAGTTAATAGACCTCCGAAACAGGACAGCTAAGGATGCTACTAAAAACGTCAGCAAAGCTCACCGTCGGGCAGGTGGTCGCGCAGTAGCAGCAGCAAGGGGTGCGTGCGCGCGCGCCGCCTCGCCTGCTCGGCGTGCAGCGCGCGCGCCTTCCGCTCCACCAGCGCGACCAGCACCGCCTCCAGCCGCGCCGCGCCACTCTCCTCCGTGCATACTGCTTTGTCGACCGTCTGGAATTTGTATATAAACAATTATCAGTAAATATATTCTACATCTTATTTGTCAGTAATTTGATGACCTCCGTGGCGTAGTGGTCACCATGCTAGTCCGCCACCCAGAGGTCCCGGGTTCGATCCCCGGTCAGGGCAAGTTGGAAAATGGCCTTTTTCAAATTGTCCTGGGTCTTGGATGTTTATCTATATATGTATTTATTATATAATATAGTATCGTTGAGTTAGTATCCCTTAACACAAGTCTCGAACTTACTTTGGGGCTAGCTCAATTAGTGTTATTTGTATATATTTATTTATATCTTATGCTTCATTTACTAAAAACCAAAAGCTCAAACTGATGCAACTAGAGATATGGTCAGGGTAGGCTACCACGCCGTAACGCTGCTTTGAGTTTGTGAGATCAAAAAGCTAGGGTTATCAGCCATTTAGTTCAAATCTTTAAGATGTAACAGAACGCTGTAAAATTATAACATACAGACTGTACCCGGAACTATACTACGCTTCATCAAAAAGGGGAGCGGCGTCAGGTTTTCCAAATGGTTAGAGATTTTGTTAGAAACATATGCAAATTGCATATATTTCCAACAAAATCTCTTATATTTATATGGTTTCAGGTAGCCACCGTAAATAACGTATAGGTTCACTATTTTGAAACTATGGCGCGGTGCTATGTGGTGATGTATGCGGCCTCAATATATTTAAGTAACCTATCCAATCTTTCTCTTTTCATGTCTATATTTTGATGTTCAGAATCGGGTCACCTCTATTGCATTTTCGAAAGTGAAATATAAGTTATTTAAGCAGCATATAGCAGCAGATGTTTGGACACCTCGGACATGATAAAGTGGGGACATTGTTTGTGGAGAGAAGCCGCACTCGCACTGTTTGTCATGCGAGCTACTTAGTATTTTTCCACCTTACCAAATTGTCTTTGTTGCGCCACACCTGGATTTGCGAACCTAGGTGGGGTGCAGCATAGATAATTTGGTAGTCTGCTGAGCGCTTTCCAAGTAGGCCATGGCAAATCATGAATAGAGGAAGTTCCTCGCGTGATGGTAAAAAAACTAGGCACAGTGTGGTTTCTCCCACAGATATAGCAGGATGTTTTTAATGTTGCACTCTTGATCCTATCCAATTTTTTAAGCATACTGCAATCTTTATTATATCCGTTCTATGAATCAAAGAAAATATAACTTTTGCAACACGTTGTCAAATGTAGTTTTATTTATGGTCGCCGAAAGGGCTTTGGGCAAAAACTGTCAAACTTATTCCATTATTTTCTCTAAAACTAGCTAATATGCTACTCACGTCGGTCGACGGCTGACGCATGCTGAGCGCGCGGCCGGCCCATGTGGCCGATCATCGCCTCGCACCGGACGCTACCGAGCGCCACGCCACACCTGCAAAAAATATATATAATAATTTTAAAAATGTATGTTCTTTTTTTGCATAAGCCGCTTCCTACATCGGTTTTCGCCCAATGTCTGTTTTAACATACATTGCGTATTTTCTTACAAAATAACTTTACTTACCCAGCTGCGCCAGAAGGAGGGTTATTTATTTCGAGAGTATGTATTATAATTGTTTGGCACGCTCTGCAGCCTGAACGGCTCTATGGATTTTAACTTGAGAGGTGTCATTAGATTCGTATTTACTGTGAGAGTGACACGGGTATATCAATATCTATACTATAATAAAAGAGTAAAAAAAATGTGTCTGTACATTGAAAATTTTTCAAAAAAAAATATTTGGGGCGATGGAGATATAGTAATAGAGTAAGAAAATAAAAAAAATGTCTGTCTGTTTGTCTGTTTGTCTGTTTGTCTGTTTGTCTGTTTGTACACGCTAATCTCCGGAAATACTGGACGGATTCGAATGAAACTTTTTTTGTTATAAAGCTGTGAAGCCTGGGCAACATATAGGCTATAATTGATTTTGGAAAATGGATCACATGATGCAGAACTATAATGGTCCAGCTAAACTATAAGAAATATTAAAATGCCGCCTTAGCAAAAGTTGTTAAGTCTGATGAGAACTTTTTGTTGAGTTATAATATAACTGGCCAAGCGCGAGTCGGACGCGCGCGAAGGGTTCCGTACAATAATCTATGAAAAATCACGTTTGTAGTATGAGAGCCCCCCATCAATACTTATTTTATTCGATTTTTAGGGTTCCATAGGGTAGGGTAGAAACGGGACCCTATTACTTAGACCGTCCGACTGTTTGTCTGTCTGTCTGTCACCAGGCTGTATCTCATGAACCATTATAGCTAGACAGTTGAAATTTTTATAGATGATGGTTTTTGTTGCCGCTGAACAAAAACATACTAAATGTATACTGTAATAAAAGAGTAAAAAAAATGTGTCTGTACATTGAAATTTTTTCAAAAAAGAAGTTGTTTCGTCCGAAGTAGAACTTATAAGTTCAGTATTTACGGACCTTCAGAGCATAACACACCAGAAAATTCTTGGTTATGTGAACGCGCCATATTGACACCAAAAAATTAAAAATCAATTAATAAAGAACTTATGACGCAAATTATTGTTAACTAGCTTGTGCCCGCGGCTTCGCTCGCGTAGGGGTGTAATTTATCAAAATTCTTTCTTAGGGGATGCCTACGTCATAGTAGCTTTATGCATGCAAAGTCTCAGCCCGATCGGTTTAAAATTGACAAAGTTTCATACAAACTTTCATCCCCTATTTTATCCCCTTGGGGGTAGAATTGATCAAAATCCTTTCTTAGCGGATGCCTACGTCATAACATCTACCTGCATGCCAAATTTCAGCCCGATCCGTCCAGTGGTTTGGGCTGTGCGTTGATAGATCATTATGTCAGTCAGTCAGTCACCTTTGAGTTATATATATTTAGATATAGATATATATTTAGATTTCTTGGATAGTGTTGTTGACGACGCCACCAATTATCCAGTTGAGTTTCTTAATTCACTTGCAGCAAATGGACTCACGGCTCACAAAATAAGTCTTAATGTCGGAGGGCCAATAATGCTGATGCGAAATTTGACTCCGCCGAAACTGTGTAACGGAACCCAACTTAATGTCTCAGCACTGTATGCCGAAGTTCAGCGGCTGAATTTCAGCCAATGCATGCCTGCAATGTTATTTGCATTACTAGCAACACATAACGCCGTACCCGTACCCGTACCCGTACCCGTACCCGTACCCGTACCCGTTCCGCTCCCGCTCCCACTTCCGCTCCCACTCCTGCTCCCGCTCCCGCTCCCTCTCCCGCCCCCGCCACCGCCGCCGCCGCCGACGCCGCCGCCACCGCTTCCGTCGACGCCGCCGCCGCCGCTTCCGCCGCCACCGCCGCTGCCGCCGCCGCCGCCGCCGCCGTCGCCGCCGCCGCCGCCGCCGCCGCCGCCGCCGCCGCCGCCGCCGCCCCCGCCGCCGCCGCCGCCCCCGCCCCCGCCGCCGCCGCCGCCGCCGCCGCTGTCGCCGCCGCCGCCGCCGCCTCCTCCGCCGCCGCTGCCGACGCCTCCGCCACCGCCGCCGCCGCCGCCGCCGCCGCCACCGCCCCCGCCGCCGCCGCCGCCGCCACCGCTGCCGCCGCCGCCGCCGCCGACTCCTCCGCCGCCGCTGGCGACGCCTCCGCCACCGCCGACGCCGCCGCCGCCGCCGCCGCCGCCGCCGCCGCTTCCGCTCCCGCTCCCGCTCCCGCTTCCGCTCCCGTTCCCGTTCCCGTTCCCTTTTCCACTTCCGTTCCCTCTTCCGCTCCCGTTTCCGTTCGCCGCAGACGCGCCAAAGACGGAATATAAAATTCTCATATCGGCACATCACTACTGTCCGGCGTTTCCACCGAACTTCAGCAGCTGAACTTCAGCTTATTTAGTGTGTCATCCCCACCGAACTTTAGACACTGAACTTTAGCCACTAAACTTCGGCATAGTCTGCTGAGACACTTAAAGCTCACAGTAAGTGAGTGATGCCAGTGAAACTGTATTTATTCCGCATATGCCACTCATCCCCAACAATTTTCCTTTTGAAAATACACAGTTCCATATGTTAACTTGCTTTGCTATGAAAATAAGTCACAGTTTTAGAGGCTTAAAGCTGCTGATGTCGATCTAAGGACTGGTTTTTCGCAATGGCCTTCTTATTGTGGCTTTCTCCAGGGTTAGTAACACTTCAGCTCTTTTCATATTGGCTCCCGAAAGAAAGAATTAAAATAATATTGACTTTTAACTCCTAACACTGTTACAAGTACTTTCTCCCTCTGTCTCTCTCTCTCTCTCTCTCTCTCTCTCATTAGTTTTTATTTATATTTATACGCCGGAGTCATAAAGTCCACGCGAACGAAGTCGCGGGCATCAGCTAGTAAAAAATAAATTTAAAAAAAATCAGTCGGGTTTTTTGTTTTTGAAATATTTACTTGTTTATTATTTTATTTTTGATCTTATGATTACTTTTTTATAATTTTACATTGACTTAGAGTCGGCACTTATGGTATTTTTTTTTACATTTTGTTGTTGTTGTTGAATATCACTATTGTATATTGAGTATAGTTTTTCTTCTTTCCTAGTAATATTTTCACTAAACATCCAGCTACCTTCTTATACATCAGTTTTTAATATTTCTATGCACCGTTTTCAACGGTACACATTGATCTCTACAAGCTTGTATAATAGGTCCGATGCCCCCATCACTTTGTTATCAACTTATTTTTATGTTTCCAGAAATAAATATTCATGTTTCCAAAAAGTTTTTCAATACGTGTAACTCCGAAAAGAGGCTCGGGTAACTGGTAGTGGGCGTTCATTTAATTTGCCTCGGAACTTTGGTTTGGTTGTACTAGCAAGTAATTTCCTGAGTTGATACGTACATTTTACTTATAGGTATTCATTTTGATTAGCCGAAAAGGTCGATAGCTCAACTAGAAAAATAAATGTCGTATTATTTTCTACAAAAGATATGTAAAGGGTATATGGGTTTAAGCTAGACTTGTACAAGTGCATCTGCTTTCTCTTGAGCGCTTCCGTGTTTCGGCAAGTAGCCGTAGACGCTGAAGTAGAAATAATTAAATAAGTAGGTAAGTATTTATCGACTTTTCACCAACTATGTACTACCTACCTTATGTAATAGATAGAATCAAAGTACTAAAGGACGTGTAAATATGACTTTATTTATTTATCTATCAAATTTTGACAACTTCAGCTATCTTGAAAATACCGTCAAGCGAAATCGCTTTCATTTTTTCCACAAATTTTTCTATGAAAAATGCTGCGACAGGATTTGTTGACTCTGCTTGTCGTGATAAAATATACGTTGAAAAATTATAACGATCTTGTTAAGGAGCGGTCTCAAATGTTATTGTATTATTAACCACATGTACAATTAAGTAACTATATACATTCTTTTTTATTTTTAAGTAAAAGTTATTCAAGTAAAAGAAAAACTAGTAAGTAAATCTTGCTTATTTTTAGTATAAGTAGGTGGGTCCCTAATTCAATAAAAATAGACTTGACAAGTAGTTTTCAAACATTAGTTAAATTTTGTGTCATATTAGGTAATATTAATAATAGTATAATAAAAAAGAAATGAAACCAAGTATATCAATCGTTCCGTCCCTGATCAATCTACCTAAAGCTACAAAAAAAGTTTAACATTCAAAACTTTAATAAATTTATAGGCTTTAAACTCAAAAAAAAATATTAAATTTAATATGGCTTTGAAACTCAGGACACCTCTACGAGTAACCATTTTATGAAATTATTGATAAATACGATGCATTAATGTAATGGAAAGCTCATAAATAATTATCCTCTAACCCCCTTCGAGCCGTACCTTTGTCAAGTATTTCCGCAAAGCCCTCTGAGGGCATATCGCTAAAAGTACGTCCAATTTCCGAGTTACTTGACCGGACCCATATGTCCTTGACCGCCGGCCATAGATTTTACACCGTTTTAGATTAAATATTTATGTATGTATACCGAAAATAACTGGAATATCTTTGATAGATTCCTAAGAATTCGTAGGAGAGTAGACGGATTTTTTTTAATTTGAACATGAGCCAAATCTGCCAAGATGTAGGTAAATAAGTCGCAAGTTCACAGTTTGGGTATAGAATATATAATAGTACTGATTTAGGACGCACAGTAAGTAATAATAACAAAACTATAAGCAAAAATATACATGGACAGTACGGAGTTTAGAGTCATCATCATCATCCGAGCGTATTCCCGGTTGCATCCTCAGCAGTAACGCTTCAGAGCCCGGGGTCCGCTACCTAACCAAGGAGATTTGACGAGGTTACTGGTTTTTACACAGAGCGACTGCCGTCTGACCTCCACAACCCAAAGGGCAAACCAGGAACCAATCCTTGGATAGTTTGATGATCAAACGCTAGGTGGCGTTCAGGACCCACAGTTTTACGTGCCTTCCGAAACACGGAATCATCTTTCTTTTCGGATAATCAGGTGATTCAAGCCTGCAATATCCTTTCCAGACTGAAAACAACTTTGCACAAAGTATGTTTCCCAGTGGGAATCGAACCCATGACCTCCGGGTCGCAAGGCGAACGCCTTGACCACTGGACCACGGAGGCAGTCAGCACGGAGTTTAGAGTCTACTTGAACAATCCAACATTTGTTTTCTGGGATTTTTCCTTCGCCTGGTGGTTTATAAAAGCTACTTTGAATTTGTCAGACTTATCCTGTGCAGCATGGTTTAAAATATAATGAAGGCAAAAGTGAGTTCATGTTGTTTAAAGGCAATATTAAAGAAGAATCTAATATTTCACCACTGATGTTGAATAAAGCACCTTAGAAACGTGTTGCGCAGTTTAAGTATTTCGGGCACATCTTATCAGAAGATATGAAAGGTGAGGTGGACCTACAAAAAGAACGCAACGCTCTGTCGGTGAGGAGGAATTAGTGATGTAACAAACCTCGAGGCGTCGAGTTCTACTTTTGAAGTCTCGAGGCAGACTGGCAGGACTCGGTGAGCTCGCTAGGCGTCTAGCCGAGACGTGAGCTCTACGCCTCGATGCTTCAAAAGAGATCGAGCCTTCAAAAGCGCTCGAACCTATCAAAAGAGGTCGAGCCATCAAAAAAGCTCGAGTCTTAAAATGAACGCGAGCCTTCAATGAAATCTTGAGTTCTCTGAGTCCTTTTACTCAGAGAGTTCGCAAGCCGAGCCTATTATTTAATATTTAATTTAATTTTTTATATTAAAATTTAACAAAAGTAGGTAGCCGCGCGAAAATGATCAAACACCAATAAATAAATAAATATATAAATATATAGAGACAAATTACACATTATTGAGCTCACAGAGCTCATAGAAAAAGTCTCAAGCCGTGATGAAGCCTCCAAATCAATCGCGCTCTCGAAAGGCTCAAGCTCTTAAAAAGGCTCGAGCTCTGAAAAAGACTCAAGCCCTGAAAAAGCCTCCAGATCGATCAAGCTCTCGAAAAGGCTCGAGCTCTGAAAAAGACTTCCAAGTCGTCGAGATTCACACAAACGAGGCGAGCCCTGTAAACGACTTCGAGCTCTAGACAAAAAGACTCGGAGGCCTCGAGCCTTGTACATCACTAGGAGGAATATACTGGCTCATAAGTTTATTCGTTGCAACGCGCATGTTAAAAAAACAATTATCCAAGCATATTCTTAAAGCTTTTACACGTGTGCGCTATAGATCAACTATATTGCCAAGGCCTACAGTGCTCTGAGGATTCAGTACAATAACACCTACAGGGCTCTGTTGGGGCTCCCACGATACTGTAGTGCATCGGGTATGTTTGCGGTCGCTAGCATAGATGATTTTTATGCCATCAAGTCTGCTTCATTTGTACGAAGAATTCGTGGGAGCACCCACAGAATCTTATGGGTGGTAGATGAAAGAATGGATGCAGATATGTATAGGAATTACAATAAGCTACGCATAGAATATACTAGCATAGTGCGATGAGACAGATGTAAATAAACCTACTAGTACTCGTAAGATATGGGCTTCATTATTCGAAATAAATGATTTTTATTTTTTTATTTATTTTTAAGTATATTATTGATGTTTCTTCGACTTGCCACTGAGCGCCGCGCGCATTTATTTTGCCAGGCTTGGACGCTATAAAAACCACTACCGCGGCGGTGTAATAACGTACACGCTCTAGGTTAATCAAATAGTAGAGTAAACGAACATCAAAAAAATATACATATATTAATATTCACACCATCATAGCTATTCAACCATCCAATCAGCCAGCAACAGCTGGTTGTCTGGATGGTGTCCACAGATCCCACTAAAAGATGAGTTTGCACACTGAATTACGTATCGAAAATAAATGCGTACTTTCGAGGGTCAAAAATTAATTATTTGTTTAGGAAATAAAATGTCACGAAATAATATCTATTTGTCATGGGTATGGTCATGACAAATAGATATTATTACATTTCCGACGTGATTTTAAATTTATCATTGCAGAAAAACTTATAATTTGACTCCTTGTAACTTAGTTAATCTATATTTAATACAAACCCCGTAGAAAATATTTGTTTTGAGGTTTAGAAAAAATGATCTGATTTGAATTGTTGAAAAGTAGCGAATTTATTCAGAAAAGAAGTTTTGAAAAAAATAAATTTGTACAAGCTTTTATTGTAAGGCCATAGTACTTATTAGAATATTAAATGAAACAAGCCCAAACTCGATGGAGTTGGGTCGTATTATTTCTGAGTTCCATCGATTATCTTCCAGCTCCGTGATCAGACCCTAGGCATCTTTTACCATAAAGTGCTTGTCAAATCAAACGTGTCCTACTTAATGAGGATATGTTGTTTTATAACCGAGTTCCATCGAATATCTCCCGGTTCCATCATCAACTGAAACAGCTCATTGATAGGGACAAATAACACTTATTGAGCTAGCCCCAGAGTAAGTTCGAAACTTGTGTTATGGGATACTAACTCAACGATACTATATTTTATAATAAATACATGTATAGATAAACATCCAAGACCCAGGATAATTTGAAAAAGGCCATTTTTCAACTTGCCCTGACCGGGGATTAAACCCGGGACCTCTGGGTGGCGGACTAGCATGGTGACCACTACGCCACAGAGATCGCCTATATATTGTATTGTCATCCGACTTACACAAGTATGCTCAATTCCGGCTCAATCGGTTGAGCATTTGCCACTCAATTTTCAACCAGTTGAAAATTGAGTGGCAAGATTTGACCTAAACAAACATACATACAAGATACATTGCAAGTTAAATAAAAACTTGTAAAAACTTTCTACACAAAATATACTTTCACAAATAAATGGGTTTAATTTAGAGAATAACAAGACTTGTTTTGATATTTATCTAATAACATTTATAATAACGCACGCAATTTATTATAGTCATTATTTTGCGGTGTAAAATGAAATTCCAAATAAACATCAAATGAAATGCTGTCTGTTAGAAACGAGAGCCTTGGAACTTTACAACAAAATTTGCTGTAAAGTACCCACTATTTATTAGTGGGTATTCATGATTTCAAAAGGAATAGCGCATATTTGTGGCTAAACAATTTATATGGACCGAGAGCGTTCATCGAACTTTTCCCGGTGTGGATCAAAATTGATGTATTTACTGCCATGCATGAAATACACGATTATAAAATGGCAAATAATACATACAACTGGGTAGTCAACTAAACAATATGACAATGTTGCAGGTGCCTGTAATCGAAAATATAGACAATTTTAAGAAGCCTATTGAATAAAAAAAATCTGCGTGATATCAGGATTTTTTATTTAATTTTAAACACTTCACCGGAAGTGACGACACACAGCAATCGATGTGAACATGATTTCTTTGCCTACACTAAAAAAACAACGACGTCTGCCAACTGTCAATGTCATGAGGGAAAATAAGTAAGATGTCGATGTAGGAAACCTATTTTTGAACACGAGATTGAACAAACGAAACAGTCATCATTTAATGTAAAAAAACTAAGAGATTTTTTAAAGTTTTCTGTGTGGAAGAATATTATTTTTTTCTAATGCGGTGGTTTCAAATATACTTAATAATAACAAATAGAAGGTATAATGTTGTTTCGTGACTTACCTACTACTGCTCTGCCACGAAGTCGGTCTTATTGCGAGTCTTAAGAGTGTCGCTAAAGGAACGTTTGTGTTTTTCTGACTCCCGCATTCAAAAACAGGTATCCGGTAAACTAAAGAAGACAGTAACAAAACGTTAGTGACAGACTGACAGTACCGCCAACAAAAGTAAAGCCAACTTTACTCAAAAAGATCTTTATCGTGACGTCGCAATCTCAAATAAGTCATTGGGATTTTCGCAAATCTATACTATAATAAAAGAGTAAAAAAAATGTGCCTGTACATTGAAAATTTTTCAAAAAAAAATATTTGGAGCGATGGAGATATAGTAATAGAGTAAGAAAATAAAAAAAAAATGTCTGTCTGTTTGTCTGTTTGTCTGTTTGTACACGCTAATCTCCGGAAATACTGGACGGATTCAAATGAAACTTTTTTTGTTATATAGCTGTGAAGCCTGGGCAACATATAGGCTATAATTGATTTTGGAAAATGGAACACATGATGCAGAACTATAATGGTCCAGCTAAACTATAAGAAATATTAAAATGCCGCCTTAGCAAAAGTTGTTAAGTCTGATGAGAACTTTTTGTTGAGTTATAATACAACTGGCCAAGCGCGAGTCGGACGCGCGCGAAGGGTTCCGTACCATAATCTATGAAAAATCACGTTTGTAGTATGGGAGCCCCCCATAAATACTTATTTTATTCGATTTTTAGGGTTCCATAGGAAACGTGACCCTATTACTTAGACCTTCCGACTGTTTGTCTGTCTGTTTGTCACCAGGCTGTATCTCATGAATCATTATAGCTAGACAGTTGAAATTTTTATAGATGATGTTTTTTTGTTGCCGCTGAACAAAAACATACTAAATCTATCTATCTATACTATAATAAAAGAGTAAAAAAAATGTGTCTGTACGTTGAAAATTTTTCCAAAAAAAAGATTTTTCGTCCGAAGAAAAACTTATAAGTTCAGTATTTGCGGACCTTCAGAGCAAAACACACCAGAAAAATTCTTGGTTACGTGAACGCGCCATTTTGACAACAAAAAATTAAAAATCAATTAATAAAGAACTTATGACGCAAATTATTGTTGATTTCTTGGATAGTTTTGTTGACGACGCCACCAATTATTCAGTTGAGTTTCGTAATTCACTTGCAGCAAATGGACTCTAGGCTCACAAAATAAGTCTTAATGTCAAAGAGCCAATAATGCTGATGCGAAATTTGACTCCGCCGAAACTGTGTAACGGAACCCAACTTAGTGTCTCAGCACTGTATGCCGAAGTTCAGCGGCTGAATTTCAGCCAATGCATGCCTGCAATGTTATTTGCATTACTAGCAACACATAATGCCGAACTTCCGATGCTTTTGCCTGAATCGGACCCGTACCCGCCGACGCCTCACCCGCCGCCGCCGCCGCCGCCGCTTCCGTTCCCGCTCCCGCTTCCGCTCCCGTACCCGCTCCCGCTCCCGCTCCCGCTTCCGCTTCCGCTCCTGCTCCCGCCACCGCTCCCGCCGCCGCCGCCACCGCCGCTTCCGCCGCCGCCGCCTCTTCCGCCGACGCCTCCGCCTCCGCCGCCGCCGCCGCCGCCGCCGCCGCCGCCACCGCCGCCGCTCCCGCTCCTGCTCCCGCTCCCGCTCCCGCTCCTGCCGCCACTACCGCCATCGCTCCCGCCGCCGTCGCAGCCGCCGCTGCCGCCGCCGCCGCCGCCGCCGCCGCCGCCACTGCCGCCGCCGCTACCGCCGACGCCGCCGCCGCCGCCGCCGCCGCTGCCACCGCCGCCGAAGCCTTTGCCGCCGCCGCCACTGCCGACGCCTCCGCCGCCGCCGCCGCCGCCGCCGCTGCCACTCCCGCTGCCGCTACCGCTCCCGCTCGCGCTTACGCTCCCGTTTCCGCTTTCGCTCCCGTTCCCTCTTCCACTTCCATTCCCTCTTCCGCTCCCGTTTCCGTTCGTCGCAGACGCGCCAAAGACGGAAGATTAAATTCTCATATCGGCACATCACTACTGTCCGGCGTTTCCACCGAACTTCAACGGCTGAACTTCAGCTTATTTAGTGTGTCATCCCCACCGAACTTTAAACACTGAACTTTAGCCGCTAAACTTCGGCATAGTCTGCTGAGACACTTAAAGTTTACTGTGAGTGGTGTCAGTGAAACTGTATTTATTCCGCGTATGCCACTCATCCCTAACAATTTTCCTTTTGAAAATACACAGTTCCATGTGTTTACTTGCTTTGCTATGAAAATAAGTCACAGTTTTAGAGGCTTAAAGCTGCTGATGTCGATCTAAGGACTGGTTTTTCGCATGGCCAACTTAATGTGGCTTTCTCCAGGGTTAGTAATACTTCAGCTCTTTTCATATTGGCTCCCGAAGGAAAGAATTAAAATAATATTGACTTTTAACTGCTAACACTGTAACAAGTACTTTCTTATCTCTCTCTTTCTTTCTCTCTCTCTCTCTCTCATTAGTTTTTATTTATATTAATACGCCGGAGTCATAAAGTCCACGCGAACGAAGTCGCGGGCATCAGCTAGTATTATATAATTTTATTAATATATTATAATAACTAGGACCTTATTTCAACATCTGATTAGAGAAAGCTTCTCCTTAAGGCTATATCCGCCATGGTATGCAAATCAGATTTTTTTAAATTAGTTGACAAGCGAATTGTACCTACATATTTGTAAAACATGAACCATTTAAAAATGAGAAACAAAGAAACTCGTCATCTCGCAAAAGCTTTTTATCTATCAGAAGTCGTGAAGGATCCCGGAATAATGGGAGAGATTGCAGGATAACCATAAGAAAGAAAAAGACGACAAATGATGGCGATTTACATATTTTTTATACACGCATCTCGTTTATACTATCTCATGGGAAGGGAACAACGTTTGGAAGAAAACTAATGCTCTTCAGAATCCACCGGAAACATAACGTTGAATTTCATTTTAAGCAGAGTGGAATAAGTAATATAACGCAACTTTTTTCTCAAGTTACTTTTCCATGCAAGAAATACTTAGGTAATAAGTTTTAGAAGTTAGTATAACACAATTCACGAATATGAGTTGCATATTAATTTTTGTATTGAAAATGGCTTGACTAATTCAACTTCACATATCTTTGAAAAAAAAAAAGTAGGAACATGAATCCAATTTTGTTTTGAAAACAAACGTGGAACTTGATTTTGCAATCTGAAATTTGACTCTTCACAATTTATTTTTTTATAAACATCACTTCTTCAAAATATGTAAAATAACTGTAATTTGTGTTGACTTGTGAGTCATAAGTATTTATAAATTGTTG
Organism: Acrobasis suavella; assembly: GCA_943193695.1. Classification (NCBI taxonomy): domain Eukaryota; kingdom Metazoa; phylum Arthropoda; class Insecta; order Lepidoptera; family Pyralidae; genus Acrobasis; species Acrobasis suavella. Next base: position 7,381,477 of record OW971935.1, read on the forward strand.
TTATCGTATACCACCGTTGACCAGAAACCAATTAGCCAATATGCCAACTTTTTTACTGCACTGTGTCCATCGGATTCAGGTTCCGCAATTCTGCGGTTTTGTCCATTATGCAAACACACCGGGCCATCCACTGAACAATTATCTCGCGAGATTCATTTGCATACAAATTAACTGCCTACCTATGCACTGTCGCTAAAGAACATTTGACAGAAGGCCCATTCCATTTACAAATGCGATTTCCCCAATACTGTCTACGCCCAAGCGCGAATCCAGCAGGATAGTCTTCTTCATCTTAGCACGTTCTGTCAATGATCTTTAGGGGGTGGGAGTTATGGGGCTTATGAAACCCTATGGGCAATGAGTGGGGAAGGTTTGAAGAAACCTCTCTTCCTTCTCCATCTGCTTGTTTGGATCTGCTCTGCTCGTGTGCTTATTTATGACTCTCCTCCCCCAGATTTGAAAGCTGAATCCACCCTTGCTCACACTAAGTGAACGTAGTAGAAAGAAATTAAATAAAGAACACAGTATTAAAAAATCCAAAAAGCATGTGAAAAGAATTCGATGGGCGATTGTAAACATCGTACATAAAGGCAGATTGAACGGTGGTTCTAAAGATATTTAGAAGGTTTTGAAAAAATTGTATAGCAAAAATATCGTTACTTGAACGAACGGTGGTTCAAAAGATATTTAGAAGGTTTTGAAAAAAATGGTACTTATAGCAAAAATATCGTTACTCGTTTTATTACAGGGTTCCTGTGATCACTCAACTTCAAGTCCAAACATTTCAAAGTATTATTCAAAAGCTGCAAATAGGTAAATTTTTAAAAAATAATAAGGTAGTACTTTAATGCTACCAAAAAAAGAGAAAAAAGCCTTGAATTTCCATTTTACATTACGAAACTATAGCATTCTGGATATCAATAGTTAGCATAGTAGAAGCGAAGAATATTGGGTGATAAATAATGGCTCGCCTTGCCTAAGGCCAATCGATACCACCGCGAATGACTATCGAGCCTTCTTTATGGCTACTTACTCGATATGATACTATGATATCACCTTACTCGGCATTTACTTTTTCCCAATTATTTTAGTAAAGCTTCTTTTATTTTATTCTGATACGTGTAGAGTAGATTGAGGGAACGGCGCAAAAATCATGACTTTAAGTTGTCTTACAAGATATTGAAAATTATCTCTTACATCGTTATTCTCATAAATAAAAATTAATAAATATATAGGGACAAATAACACTGATTCAGCTAGCCCCAAAGTAAGTTCGAGACTTGTGTTATGGATATTAACTCAACGATACTATATTTTATAACAGATACTTAAATAGATAAACACCTAAGACCCAGGACAATTTGAAAAAGGATATTTTCCAACTTGCCCTGACCGGAGATCGAACCCGGGACCTCTGGGTGGCGGACTAGCATGGTGACCACTACACCACGGAGGTCGTCAAGTCAAGTCTTATACAGAAGTAATCACCAAAAAAAGAGTAAATGTCAAACTTTTCTTTGGATTAGTAACACTTTTAGAACCAACTGCCTACGCTACCACGTACGATATCACGCTCATACATATATAAAAGATATGTAAGTGATATCAATAAGGTCGAAAAGTAAGCTTTTTAAAGTTTTTTGGACGCCTTCCAGCAAGTACATGCTACAAGACTTTAATGTGGTAAAAAATATTGTGACAAATGCAATCATTCCTGATATTATCTTTTAAGAAATAGGTAGTTTTATAATTCCGTACTGAAATCTTTTCAAAAATTCATTTTGACGTAATGTTATTTTTATATCATTATCATTTTACTATACTTTTATTATTATCTAAGATGTGTTTAACTCCTCTGTCAACGAATACTCGTAACTATTAAAATAATTACGGAACACTCCTTTGATAGTTTCTAAAGATCTTAATTACTTACCTACTTAGTTAACTTAATTTAAATTGTATTGTACCTTTTGAATAAAAATAAATAAAAATTATAAGTACTTACTTACCTTAAAATATTTAGTTTTTACTTAGCGGCATGAATAATGAGAGACCTACATGTTGTTTTTTCATATTTTAAATAGAAATTAAGATTTTTCTTACTACGAATAAGCCGGTAAAGATTATTTCGGCCGTAAAATATACAATTTTATCCTAATATAGTTAATTTTCCAAAGACTTCAAGTAGATGGAATCCCAAATTAGGTTCTGCAAAGAAAAAGATCTGTCAAAATATATCAAAATCGATACGACACGGACTGATAAGTTAAACCTACTTGGAACCAACTGCGGCTTATAGCGCCCTAATAAATTCCATTAAGGCACACAAAGGGCTGTAATTATAACTAAAGGCCGTTCGGTAGCCGCTTTCAGGCTATTGGCAGACTACTGGGTAATTTGTTTCATACGTCATGCTTCGAAGTTAGGCTTTTGTCATTTCTGAACAGGCATAATTTACGTAGAAGGACTATTTCTAATTATCCTACTGAGATGAAAAAACCCGATTAGTTTAAAATGTGTATGGGTAGGAAGTAAATAAGGATTTAACCAGCTTTTATTTAACTGTCAATATTTGTATGTAACTTTTATTTTATAAACAAAGTCGTGTTTGACCCTTTAACCGAAAAGGAGGAGATTCACCGATTATTCGAAAACGCCAGGACCGATTTGAAAAAAAAATCAGTTCTAAATCGGTTGTATAGTTTAGAGGCGAAGTCAGTATTTTATAAATAAAAATATTAATCGCCTTGATAGGTACATTATAATAAAATCTTATTTTAAAATGTTGACAATTATGATAGAAAACTTTTCTTTCATATAAGAGGTATTTATTTACATTCTTATGTCATACAACTGTAACACAAAGTTGCAATAATCCAACTTTTGTCTAAATCACTGATGAAAATCACGAGAAATTACATGTCAAGTCTTCACAGTCACTTCCAGACGTACAAGAAACGACATCATGTAATTTTCGAACTTTTTTAATTTCAATAATCCCATCGGCCAAGTTGGGTGCTCCTTTGAAATCCAACTCTTGAAACTTTGATAAAAATTGTATAGATGTAGCACCAACGCACAAACAATGTCTAAATGAACAAGTTTTTAATTAACACTTTATTGCACCAAAAACACATATAAATATAATACAAATTTATGTACAGTAAAGGTAAGATATTTTTCATACGTTTAACTCATTGAAATATAATCTTAAACTTTTTTTATTTGTATATTTTATCAAACTTTATTGTTCCAAAGTACGAATATACTTTTAACAAATGGTGGACTTAATGTTAAAAGCATTTTCTATTTTAACAAAAGGTTTAGTTGAAATTGCACTTATTATGTAATTAAGTCGAAGTTATAGGTATAAGATTCATTATTCAATTACAGACCATAGAGGTCTTAGATCTAGAGAGTACTGATCATTAAATCAGCGTGGCTAGTATGGTGATTGCGGCAAAATTTTTATTCTTGTTATTTATCGCATTTCGCGTAATTCATCACAGATAAACATCTACTTGAAGAGGAGCTTGAAGGTAGCGATGGTAAGTGATACCTAAGGTTAGGAATAATCGATTGGCTTGGTGAGAACATAAGCAAATTTGTAAATTTCTGTGTTAGTTAAAAACATAATATAACTTATAAAATAAAACTAGTAAAGCTACTAGCAAGGGAGTGACGAAAACCAATTAATAGAAAAATGTAAACTGAATAGTTTTAAAAAACGGAGCCGAGCTAGTCACCTATTGACGAGTAGACCAGCCATCTCTGAACCCATATTACAAAGAATTCAGCGAAAATCGATTTATAATGAAATAATCGGCGAGTTTAAAAATTTAAAATTTCTGTGGAATGCAGCATCTTGAAAAAATATAACATCAATATCTTGGAAACAATAAATCCGACAACGACGAGCCGCGGGCGGATAAAAGTAAGGTTACGAGCAGTTTGGAAGTACTTACTGAGGATAAATTCGTAATTATAATAAAAGTTTATTTGTTTCATGTTCCTTAGTAACTCTTGTAGAGAGCTTGTAAATTTGTTATTAAGACGTAACGTCTATTTAGATGCCATTTGAAATGATTTAGCATTTATAAAATAAAACCAAAGAAAGTTAGCCGATTGACTGTAGACTAGCTTCATAGCGACATGATGCATATTCTCGACCATTCCCTCGAACGGCTTTTACGATCTGAGTGGTAAGAGAAGTAGCTAGTACATTTATTTTTACGTACGAGGTGTAAATATTGAAATTTACTTTTTTTACCCTAGGTCATAAAATTTGTATTCTTGTAACAATTTACTCACCAACATTTTTTCTTACGAAATATTATCCACGTTGTAAAAAGTATTCACATCCACTTAATTCTTACCAGTATAGACTGTGGTAGACTTATACCTATTCTATAGACAATTCTACAGCTTACAAGGCATATAACATTTTATTAAACACACAAAAATATATACATTATAAGAAAAAAAATAACTTAATAAAAACTAAACAAACTAAAATACTACCTACTACAATTAAAACTAAATAAATTAAAAATAATTAAATAATAAAAACTTATATTAAATTATATAAAAAATGGAGGCCAAATCGCTGCCGTCACAGGGCAAAGTACCCAAGAGACTGGCGGCATTTCCGCATTGAATAGCAATACTTAGACGCTGTCCGAAATGCGCGCCGGCCCTTGGGTCCCCCGAAACGTCGATCAGGCGTGCGGATATTTCCTTAAAAATTTGACGAGCTTCCGCACCCCAAGGCCCTAAGGTCTCCACTGCAAAAGGCACAAATATATACGGCTCCCCTAAAGCCGAATATTTGCGCCTCTTGATGGCTTCCGCTGCTGTCGCTGCCGCGCCCGCTTTTCGAGCAGTCGCTCGTACATCGGATGGAGCTACAGTGTCTACACATGTAGCATCCCACACAAGCGACCGCCCGTTCTTCCAAGGGATGAGCGTCATGCCGTCGGGCCTCTTGCCATCGTCCCGCGTGATACCATTCGGTTCTAAAATTGCTGGCACACCGGCACTGGCAAGAGCCCGACGGATGACGTCATTCAAGGTGGCGTGACGTAAAATACGCCCTGCGCTGCGACGACAAGCCAGGCCGTGGTGACCCAGGGGATCGACATCCCCACCACAACGACAGTGATGTGGCTCATTCGTTCTAGCCCCTAATCGTAGACTGACCGCTAAACAGCTTACAATATATATATGTCGTAGCCATATCGTAAATTTAATCTCTTCATTAAATGATCGAGAATTTCATGAAATGGTCGCATTTCATGAAATGTTGCACTGGCTACTGGCCACATCGTGATGTGGATTGGGCGGATCAATGATAAGAAATGGTTTCTCGATATGATCAAATAATTTCGACCATTTCATGAATTTACCGCGTCACTTCATGAAATGGTTGATAATATCGTAATTTGTTATATTTTTAGTTTACACTATGCATTCATGTTGTGCGGCTTGGGGTGGCCCAAGGGCCACCCCGCCGCAACCTTAATCTACTTATAGCGCTCTGTCACAAGTTTTTGTTTTTGATTGCTTTTTTTCAGCCTGTTTATACGATCCGGCCAAACGTGGATGACAAAATCGTGAAACGTTGACGATTTCATGATCTGGTCAAATTAAGTTGGCCGTTTCATGAAATGCGACCATTTAATGAAATGTTCGATCATTTCATAAAGTGATCAAATCTACGATATGGCCACAACACATACAGCTACGATACGAACTGACCAGTTTATGTCGTAGACAGTGGTCTACGCCGTAGGCCCTCTGGCTACGCCGTAGAACCAGGCCTTCGATGTACCATTAGAAATGTTACGACTATGGCGCAAAACCTTGTAGCTTATAAAATACGAAATAACCAGCCAAGTGCGAGTCGATTTAGCGCACGAAGGATACCGTACCGTATCAAAAAAAATAACGTTTGTTGTATGGGAGCCCCACTTAAATATTTATTTTATTCTGTTTTTAGTGTTTATTGTTATAGCGGACTCCATGACGGTCACCTGGTGCCCGACAAACAATTAAAACCTACTATAAGTTTCCGGAATGAATATGAAAAAATACTATTAAAGGTACAAAATTAATTTATTGTTTTTCAAAATAATCTCCCTTGGCGTCTATGCACTTTTTCATTCGATGAAACCAGTTTTGAAAACTTTTGTGCCACTCCTCTGTGGTGACCTCTGAAACGTGTTTTTCATACTCCTCGACAGCCTCTTCTGGTGATGAAAATCGTTGACCGCGTAATTGGTTCTTAATTTTTGGGAACAGAAAAAAGTCACAAGGTGCCAGGTCGGGACTGTATGCAGGATGACTCATGAGTTCTACATTTTTCGCCTTCAAAAAGTCGTTTGTCTGTCTGGCCGTGTGAGAACTAGCATTGTCGTGGTGCAGGATGATACGGCGTTTACGGTTATTTTTACGGAGTTCGTCAATAACTTCCGGCAAACAAATGGTCGTGTACCAGTCACTATTCACTGTACGACGATTCTCTAAAGCAACAGTAGCCACGTGTCCAGTTTTATTAAAAAAAGAAGCAATCATCCGCTTAGATGCACTTTTCACGCGCGCCACTTTGGTTGGTTTCGGCTCATCTTGAAAGACCCATACGCTCGATTGCTGCTTTGTTTTGGGATCGTAGCAATAAATCCATGTTTCGTCACCTGTTACTATGTCCCACACCAAATTTGACGCACCTTCGTTGAATCTGGTAAGCATGGCACTGCACCAAGTGACGCGGTCCGTTTTTTGAGCCTCGGTCAAGTTGTGTGGGATCCACCGCGAGCACAGCTTTCTCACACCCAAATGTTTGTGTAGGATTAATTGTATTTGACTCATGCCTATTTCTAAGGATGCGCGAATTTCATGGTAGGTCACATGCCTGTCTGTTTCAATCATACGGCGCACAGCATCGATGTTTTTGTTGGTCACAGCGGTGGACGGCCGACCATCGCGAGATTCGTCACTGAGATTGATACGACCACGCTTGAATTCTGCAAACCAGCTATAAACAGTTGTCTTGCATGGTGCTTCATTGCCAAAAGCTGTTTCAAGCCGAGCGATGCTCTGTTGAGCTGTCAAATTACACTTAAAATCGTAGAAAATCATACTACGAAAATTTTCCCGAGTTAAATCCATGTTGATGCAGACACACAATTTTTTAAATGGCGCCACAAGGTAAAAACAAAAGACAGTCAGATGAAACAAACTGCATTCTACAGCCAAAGAGTTGTATTTTCAAATGTTGCAATAAATTTTTAAAAATTGTTTATGTAAGTGGCCAGTTCCGGAAACTTATAGTGCGCCCTATGTATTGTATCTGCAATGCTAGCAGACAACGTGATAAGAATTCAAATTTTTTGAAAAGACATGTACATACATGTCTTATTATAAAAAAAGAAGTTATTTTTAAGATAATTATGTCCTGATTTATTTATTTTGTGCAATGAAGGCTATTTTATTGTATTGTATTATTATAACATAATAAATATATATTGGAACGAAGTTCCTTATCGCGCGTTGCGAAAGGGAGCTAGACGGAAAAAATTAAGACAAAAAGTTGTAACGACACTTTTTGTTCATTCAAATTTATGAAGATAATAAAAACTTGATTTTAGAACGCAGAAAAGAGTTTGAATGTAATTTAGACCCTATTATATTTTACTTTGTTCCATCCGGGTGTCCCTTGACACCTCTCAAGTTTTTTTTATAATAACGAGCTGTATTGAGAAATAAAAATTAAAAATGTCAAATTCTGGTACCTCATCGACGATCTGGAATTACGAGCCATCTGTGCTATACATGTCACCTTTGTTCAGGAGTTGGTGTTGGGATCACGTCGTGTTTATTTAGGTCACTTCTGGCGGGCACAGTAGAGAAACAATGAGTGTGTAATATAGATATGGTACATGTTGCTTATATGGTCTAAGAATATATCAAGACAAAAATGTATTTGCAGACTCTTTAAAAATACGTACACAGTGAGACAGGCCTGCCTTTATCAGGCTCCAGTCTGCGAAAGTATGTACAATGACAACAAAAATGTCGTCGGCGCATTATTGATACCTGCGCCGACAACCGCCAATATGGTTCAATTTACGTGTCGGGAATTCGTACAAAAATGCTTTGAAGTCCGCCATTTTTGTTCAACTTATTTGTGTCGCATTTTATACTTTTAATAGAACGTTTCAATTGAACTATTAATTACTATAAATATTATCTCTCTGAGCGATGACATAGTTAGATTTGAAACTATAATGTTAGGATATCATCTACATACTAAAATAATTTCAGTGGTCAATATTAACATATTGTTGGCCACTAACGCGTTTAAGAGAGAGACTGACATTTGGAGGTCGTTCGGCATATGTATGTATGTACTCGTAATTACGACCTACTAGGCCTTAAACGGATTTTTAAACCTGATCGAAGCTACGAGTGTAAAAATACCACTTCTGGTCAGGGAAAGACCTAAAACTGTGAACACACCTCAGGCGGTGTAGAAAGACTCAGCTATTTTTAAATAAGCGATAGGCTTGTAATCTTGCAGCGTGGGTTTTGGGTTTATGCTATCCACAGGTCTGTTTATGTGACAGAAGCGTATAAATTTCAAAACAAGTGCTTTCCTATACATTGAGTAGTTGGATATAAGCCGGAATGGTTTTGTTAATACAAAAACATTGGCCAAGTGTGTTCCGTAGTTACGAATGCCAACTTTGAGTTCATGCTACTAAAAACGTCTAAAAACTAATTTTGATCGCCTATAACTTTTTAATTTGTAAACCTTTGATAGTTTTCATTTAAATAACGTTATATTTACTATTGCTTTGAATTTTTTCACGTGTCCATTTATTATCCTTATATTATATTATCCATATATTAAAGGACACTTGACTCGTATAAAAAAATTCACTTTAAAACCAATTATTTTAGAAACTTATCCCTAAATCGAAAAACGGTGTTTACATGCCCACTGCACAATATTTTTGAAAGATCTTTTCAACGATATCCTACATGGTTGGTTAATCGAGAATAAAAATGACCTTTCACTTTACTCGTATGGGAGCAACCCTAAAAGATTTTTTTTTTTCAATGTTTTATTTTACCAATTTTTCCGCATAATTAATATACACACCCATGCCAAATCACAGCTTTGAAGTACTTATAGTCGCAGAGTAAAACCGCGGACGGACAGATAGATAAACATGGCGAATCTATAAGAGTTCCTTGTTTACTAGGAACCCTAAAAACTAATTAATACAATGCAAACTATAAGAAGTGGCAAAAGTGAAAGTATAAAATATGAGATATTTTTGAGCTTTTGACACGAGAACTTGGTTATAATAATATATTCTAAGCATAAATGTAACAATATTTTATTAGCTCTAATAACATGATGCCACAAACTTTTGTCGATCCATATTTGTTATCAACTCCGCCCAATCTCTGCAGCGGCGAATCCATAAAGATTAATGATGTGGGCTGATGTATCGGGCTTTGGGATTGAAACAGACAGATCACAAGCACATGAATAATAAAGAAACTATCATAGATATTATGATCCCAATACATTGTAATAGATGTATTATTTCAAAAGTAACTAATCTTTATTTTTAATTTGGCCACGTTATGAAAAAAGAATCCTGAGACTATGGCACTTGCAACTTGTTGCAATATCAGACTTAACTTAAAACTATATACTTTCTTTATCCCTAATGGGGCGGACTGAACCCAGTACTGCAAGGCTGAGAAAAATACAAAATAGTGACGGGTGCTAGCCAACTCAAAATACGCAGTAAATCACTATCGCTAAGGCTAGGGATAGGATTCAATCACGCAGAAAAAAAAAGGGGGCTTATGCCCAGCAGTGGGTCGTTGAGAGCTGACTATAAAGATGATGAAATCAGTATAATATAGACATTGTGACCGATAAAACCCATAAAAAAAGATAAGACCCATGTAGCAAAAAAGCAGATGAACACATGATAATGAATGGATAAAGGGAAAACAATGGCAAAAATGTATTAGTAATTATGTAATAGTCTTCAAATTCGACCACAGCATTATAACTTGTAATAAGGACACTTGGAGGGGAAAAAACATTTTGCACACTTCCGCTCGTAAGTAAAATAGGGAAGAGGACAGAAAAACAAGGAATTCACAACATAAAACCAAGACTTTGTTTACACGTACGAAATCATTCGCACTGTTTACAGAGAAAGTGATTCACCCAAGAGTTCTGGTGATAAATATCATACAATCGATCGAGCGAAACTTGATAAATTGCGAGAAAAGTGTTGTTATTGAATGGTAATGGTTTGAGCGGTGACTCGCCTTTTCTTTGCCGTCGACACACGAGATCATTTTTCTTGCTGCCTTTAGTAATGTTATCCCAATTATAATGTTATTCAGAAATAGATGTCGCATATATTTTTCACAATATTCTCAGTAGAAAAATAGGATTGAATAGCGAGAGAAAATCATTTCCTAAGAAGCTGCAGCTTGGAATATCAAAGTAAATGCATTTTAATGACAAATATGTATGGTTTAAGTATATTTATTACATATACGTACATATTGTAAAGGTTGAACTAATTTTGGAGTTCGTTGTATTACTTCTGGTAAGTATAGTAGTGCATCACTTTATTTATTTTGAATCTTAAGTTGGGTTGTCTATAATATATCTATAAAAAGAAAAATATACTACGAAATATACTCATATTATAAAAAAAACCTAACCTTACCTTATTATTGTTGTTATAATAATAAAAAACAAAACGTAATGTTCCAACTGATTCCCGGCAGACCGTATATAATAACCATTGAGTAACTTCGCTCGTTCACGTACCTACATATTTACTACCATATTGGTGTGGACATAAAATTATACGTTTAGTTTTAAGCACGGAGTTTTCAACTCATAACCACATTTACATTGTAACAATTCAAATACACAAAGAGCATTATTATAGTCAGTGGACTATTATATTGACAATATAAATCAGGCGATATCTTTAATAAATGAGAATTTAAATAATAATCTGGAGTGGTCTAAAAAATTTGGAGTACTAGTAAATGCAAGAAAGTGTCAGGCTGTTATAGTAGGAAGCTCTTATAAGCTTAATATCCTAGACTTAGATACTGTCCAACCTGTTACTTATGATAATACTTTGATTCCATTTAGCCCCGTAGTTAAGGACTTAGGTATCCTGGTAGACGGTAATCTTAAATGGAACGCACATATTGTCGAAGTGTGTCGAAAGGTATACACACTACACTATCTCTAGCGCTTGAAAAATTTCTTACCCATTAAAACTAAGATCATGCTGGCTCAAGCTCTTGTCTTGCCCTTGATTGATTATGGTAATGTGTGCAATCTGGATTTATCTGAAGACCAGCTGAAAAAACTAGACAGACTTCTTAACGATTGTATAAAATTTATTTTTTGTCTTCGTAAATATGATCATGTTTCCGAATACCGTTCTGAGCTTAAATGGCTCCCTATCCGTCAACGCAAGAATCTTCATATTTTATGTCAGCTTTATAATGTGAATACCTCAAGTCAAGTTTTCAACTTCTATCTTCCACTCACGAAAGAATCCTGCGTTCTTCTAGTGGTTTGACCCTTGCTATTCCTTCTCACTGTACTAGTTTTCTTTCCAACTCTTTCGCCATAATGGCAGTAAGATTCTGGAAATTGCTATATATATATATATATAACAATTTTTAATCTAGTTTTCTTTCCAACTCTTTCGCCATTATGGCAGTAAGATTCTGGAACGCGCTTCCCGAGCCCATTCGAACTCCTAGTCGCGCTAGTTTTAAGACGCTTCCTGGCCGATCTATAAGAGAAGATTAAAAATTGCTATATATATATATATATATATATATATATAGTTATATATGTATCGCATATGTCTATATCTTAAATATATATAACTCAAAGGTGACTGACTGACTGACATAGTGATCTATCAACGCACAGCCCAAACCACTGGACGGATCGGGCTGAAATTTGGCATGCAGGTAGATGTTATGACGTAGGCATCCGCTAAGAAAGGATTTTGATCAATTCTACCCCCAAAGGGATAAAATAGGGGATGAAAGTTTGTATGAAACTTTGTCAATTTTAAACTGATCGGGCTGAGACTTTGCATGCATAAAACTACTATGACGTAGGCATTCCCTAAGAAAAGATTTTGATAAATTACACCCCTACGCGAGCAAAGCCGCGGGCAAAAGCAACTAGCTTTTGCTCGCGTATATTATATCGCGTAATCTGTATATACTTATATTTACATTGTTTTTTTTAAGTGCTTTACTTTAACCTGCACGTCTTGCAACCCACATTTAGACTATCTGTATAACCCAAAGGTTGACTGGTAGACAACGCTTTTAGCGTTAAATTCGCCTATTGTTCTGTACAATTTGTATTTGATGAACAATAAAGATTAAATAAATATATTGGACTATAATGTTATGATGGATGGGTAATTCATAGGAGCCTTTAGCCTTTTCAGGAACATAAATCTCGTCCATGTCATTGCTTTTTTGTCTCTCACTTGCCAACCAAGTACTGGGTGACCTCTAATCTTCGTCTTGGCCCATTATAGCCGCCACCATGTCCCATCTAATTTAGACCACAGTCGCGCGACGTCTAGCTATACTACTGTACAGCACATAAAAAAAAAATAACCATAATTTTCCTATCGTCATATGGAATTTTCAACGTTTAACAACCGCTGCCTTGAAGTATAATTTATTAGGGTCCGTTTCCTTTCGGCATAATCATGGGGCAATGAGATTTTTTATAATTTCCGCAACTGAATTAGGCAGGCGTTTACAAATTCTTATCGCTTTATTTGATGGATTAATGTTCCAAAAGAAAATTACCATAAATGTTTACGAAATATAAGGTAAGTTAATCGAAAATGTTAGAAACACGGAAGGTAAATCACCTTTTAAAATATAGTACTTTAATACATTCTTACGAACTTTTATTTTAAATATGTTTAATGTTGCACTTTCAGTCATTTTTAAGTAACTTCAAAAAGTAGGAGGTTATCAATTCGTCGCGATCTTTGATTTTTATGTATGTTCACCGATTATTCGAAAACACGTGGACCAATTTTGGAAAATTATTTTTTTGCTTGAAAGGAATTCTCAGTCTCGTAGAATTTTTATGTTAATCGATTGTGAAGGCTGGGGATGAAGTCGGTTTTCAGTTTAGAAAAATTATACAAACTTTGATTTACTCGTAGTTTCAATCGGATGCATTCTGTTCATATGTATATCTCGGTGCTGAGGATGCAACTGGAAATACGCTTAGATAAGAAAGCGATATCAATCACAGATCTGTATATCTCTTCGTCTGAGACATCGATGATCAGTTGACAATACACTGTAATAATGTCATAAGTTTATTATTTATAAAATATAGCCTTAAATTACACCTCAGTATTTAAAAGGTTTGATCACTGGCTGAATAAACAAATAGTTTAGTTCAAGTGTTAATTTAGCCAAGTAAACTCCGACCCAGCCGGATCCACGGTGGCAGGTGCGCGGAAACGCGACATCTTTGATAAACCCCGCCGATAATTGGCTCGGGTCGTCGTTCAGGCTTCTCTAATCGATGAATTTTGTACTTTTAAATTATCGATATTGTCATGTCAATGAAAAAAACCCGTTCAAATGTGAGTCAGACTCACGCACGACGGATTTCGTACCATTAACAATAAAAATAACGTTTATTGTATGGGAGCCCCATTTAAATATTTATTTTATTCTGTTTTTAATATTTTTTGTTATAGCGGCAAAAGAAATACCTTCTAATAAATATCTTCTGGGAAAATTTTAACTGTCTAGTTCGGTTTATTGGTAGTAGTATTTTAACGGTTCATAAGTTCGGTTCAGATAGACGGACAGATTGACAGTGCAGTCTTAGTAATAGGGTCCCGTTTTTACCCGTATTTCAGTTCAAAGATAAAGAAGTATTAAGTAACAGAAAATTATACTAGTACAGTGAAGGTGGTGATAATAAAGAATTTCACAGATCCCACGAATTAGCGACCCAGGCTGAAGACAAAGTTAAACATGTGTTTTGAAGCTTCCTTAATATTTTACTACTACTCTGGTTATGACTTTTCCCACGCAAAGCAACTGCTACTGTTCGGTTGAGAGGACGTCATACAATAATCAGTAAATTCACCAAGTATTTTAATATTTAATAGAGCCACAAGTATCTATATTTTTTTTATAATAATCTAGCGGAAAATAAGTAAAAGAGCTTATAAAGTATATGAATACATTACAGCAGAAAAAAATATACGAACGAAAAGTAAAAACACTTTACGTCTAAAGAGACTTCGAATTGTTCATTTTCACCTCACAATTTATGTTTCTACCCGACTTTATTATTTAAAAGTGGGCATGCAATGCAGGCTTCGAACAAGGCTACGAGTCATCTCGCACTCAAATATAAAACGTGTTCCTTTCAGGTAACGGCACAAGACAGAACTTTGCTGCTACGTATTTCATTGTTAAGTGTTTCTCTTTTGACCCGATTGCGTTAGAAGGAGAATTAGGTTTTTCGATCGTATGTATGTATATTTCTATAGGACGCTCTGCAGCCTAAATGGCTTGAAGAATTTTAACTTTAGAGGTGTTAGATTCGTCTTAATTCTGAGAGTGACACTGGGTATATAAAAAGGCAGTCGGGTTTTTTGTTATTTTAATAATATTTACTTGCTATTTTCAAGGTTTTGTTTAACTATCAATGTTTACTTGTATTTTTTTTTATTTCTTTGGGACAAATCTTGCAACTAAATTTGCAAAGTAGTCCTTAATCGATTGAGATGAAATTTTTATACAAATAGCTTATCATTATCCAAGTAAACTCGGAGAACATCGCTCTCTTCGCTCATTCAATATTAAAAAAAAAACTAGTTGTTTAGCCAATGATCGAAGTTTTCGTTGACTGAGGTTTAACTTTGGACTTTATTGTTCCAGAAGTCACTTTAACTAGAAACTTTGGTATCATTTAATTATGAAATACTTGTAACGGAATTGATCAAAGATTCCACATTTCCGCGCACCTGCGGATTCTGAGTGCGAAGCCGGAGTTTACTCGTCTAAATTAACCGTATTCAGAACGAAACTATTTGACTTTACTCAATCTTCAAGTAAATGGTGAAACTTCTCTGCGCAGAAGCTACAATATTCAGAAAGTCTGTTTTAGCTATCGAAAGGTGTTCATTTATTGCGTTTATAATTATTTATTTATAGCACAAAATACAATTTGTACAGAATATACACACTTATAATATAAGTACAGAAAATTTTAAAAAACGTAAGACCGACGTGCTTTTATGTACTTAATGTCGATGCATAAGATATACCTTATTACCGTTTCTTATTTCTAACAAATTTCATAATTCAATAATCTCTAGGTATCGTATACTTTTTTCGTCACAACGTCTTTCAAAGCGCCATTTTCTATGGGATTTGTATAAAATACAGGCTAATGACGTCATCGTTTTTGGAGTCAAATAGCTCTCTTAATTTCAATTTGTCGGCAATAAGAAATCTAAAATCACGTTGAAAATGGATATGATCAATGACAAGTGACATTATTTTGTGACGTTAAATTATCTTAACAAATAATTTCTTTTTGACCCAGAAAAATACCAAATTCCGATATTTTTATATGGGTTATTCTTATCACGTACAAACTTTCAGGTTCGCCTTGATACGGCATCAAATCATATTTCATTAAAATCTAAATGGCGAAGAGCAAATACAGGCGCGGGCGGTTCTTGAGCTCTAGTTTGTTAAATAATCCGCCAATGCTTAAATATTCACTTCTCCCTCTACCCAAAGGTTGACTGGAAGAGATTGCTATGCGATAAGTCCGCCTTTGTATCATAATTCTGTCTTCTTTTTTCTGTTTGTCCCGTTGCCTGTCGGTCTGTCTGTAATCAAATCTTGCAAGTTAAATTTGACCGACTTCCCGGTTTACGATTGAGCTGAAATTTTGCACCCATACGTATATCGCGTGACAATGCAATATTACGATGACATGCAGCTGACTTGATGAATCAATCATCAGCTTTCTGTAATACATATATTACTTAAAAGCGACCAACCCGACTTACTTTTCATACAAACGCTCGTACTTGATTATGGTATTAAAACTGCTAGGTATCTTGAATGCCTAGAAATAGCATTCAAGATACCTAGCAGTTTCTATCATATAACAAATTAAAATTTGGAAAAATAAAGTCTATATAAGCCTTCAAAAATCTACTTTTTGCACAAATTATAGCTGAACTTCGACCGTTCATAATAAATTGTAAAGGTAAACAAAATATTTCAATATTTCTCATCCTCCTCCTCCACAACTCATCCTCGAAAATGTAATGAAAATTTAAATAAAATACAAATTTCCTTTTTAGAGTCCCGTAGTAAACAATTATTAGACCCTTATAGTTTTGCCATGTCTGTCTGTCTGTTTGTCCGCCTGCGGTTTTACTCAGAGACTTTAAGTATTAGAAAGCTGTCATTTGACGTGGGTATGTATATTTATCACGCCGACAAAGTAGTAAAATGAAAAAATAGAAAAACAAACTGTAAAATACATGTAAAAGTGGGAATCATTTTTTTCTCGACTAACCTATGGTGTGGGGCGTCGTTGATCCCTGAATTAAAAAATATATTTTTTAATTCAGGGATCCGTGTGTAAAATATTTGGTTTTCAAGTGCACATATAATTCATCTTTAAGGTGTTTTTAGTAGTTGTAAGGCGTGAACTCAAAGTCGGGATTACACTGCGCGTGGCCCAACGTGCACTGGGCCAGTTAATCCACCTTTACACCCACCATCACTCCAAAAGTGACCTCTTGCGGTCCTATAGATTCTGTATACCCCGAGGTAGAGAAAAAATATAGCCTACGCGTGCACTACTTACTATGAACGTCTGATAATCATTTAGTTCCATTTATAATTAATTATATTTATTTATTTCACAAATCTTAAGAGTATAGTAAAAAATGGTCTACCAGTTCAACTTTGGGACGTAGCAGAAAAGATGGTAGATCAGGTAGCAAATTTAATTAGATAAGTATATAAAAAGAAATAAATTAGGGTATACATTATAAAACAAACTCCTACTAGATATATAGGTACCTAGGTCTTACTATATAAAACATGAATTTAAATGAACGAAAATAAATCTGAATTACACGTGTTTAATTACTCTTTTGTAAGGGTAGAGGACAAAGAATATTGAACTTAAAATTATACACTTTACAGAATCTGTAATAATAAGAAAGCCATAATTAACTGTCTGAAGAACCCAATAGAAATACGAAACGTTACATTAAATTAAATAGCAGCGTCCTACTTATTTAGGTTGTTACAAAGAAATAAAAGCTTTCATGACTGTTTTTCATGAAATTCTAATTAGAAGAGTTTGAGATTTTTCATTTTGAAACATAATATTCATTTCAATTGAACAGTTTTAGACAAAGACTATTATTAAATGAAATTCCTTTTGACCAACTTGCTACAAAAGAGTAACATTGTTCCAAATTGAAACTAACGTGGAATAGGTTTTGAAATTGGTGTAAAATTAAAAAAACACATAAGGGTTTGTTAGCACGGAACGGAACTTTTGCATGCTGCTATGCTTTTCTGTCGTTCAGAACCGTCATTTGCTGGAGCAAGAAAGTAAAGAGCGACGGAACGCCACGGAACTGACCAAGCTGTTGCGCTCTGTCGCTCTCTCTCGCTCTAGAAAATTACGGTTCTAAACGATTGAAAAGGATTGCTGCGTAGGAAAGTGCTGTTTCGTGATGTCAGATAAGTGCCCAACCCTAAAACAAAAATGTTTGATACTTATCAGAATTAATATAACATTCGTCATATTAATGTTACGGATACCAAATAATTACTTATTTCTTTTTTTAACGTATTATGCTGTAATTATATTTTTTGTTAACAAATCGAATAAATAGTTGAGATGCTATTGTGGAACAAACAAACATGTGGAACATACTTGTTCAGTTTTTACCCTCACCTGTCGATCGAAAAATAAAACAATACTTAGCAAAAATTGACTTAGTTAATTTATGCTCTCGTTGACAGGTCAAGGATTGGCAGACTTCCACCACCAGTTAAACATGTCCATATTTGTAGATTTCTAAAATCATAGATAGGTAAACTTTTTTACGTCGCCGTAGTAGGATAAAACATTTTAAGACAAAGTGGTAGCTAAAGTGGCGCCCTCATTTGAAATAAATTGTTTAAAACTAAATATGGTGATAATTAAAAATTTGATTTGTATCAATGTCTAGAAAAACCTTTAAACTATTTTATGAATAACCTTTGAAATTATTACTAATAGTTCGTCTAGTTCTAAAACTGTTTTTCGCCGAAAGTAGCCACTTTTAGCAAAAAACAGTTTTAAAACTCGACGGACTACCAATATTACTTTCAAAAGTTATTCATAAAATATTTTAAAGGTCTTTCTAGACATTGATATAAATCGAATTTTTAATTATCACCATATTTAGTTTTAAACAATTTATTTCAAATGAGGGCGCCACTTTAGCTACCACTTCGTCTTAAATAGCATACCATACACTAAGCTATTCAATAAAACTTCTTTAGCGTTTATTTTAAATTTTGCCATTGGTAGATTTACGACCGCTTCGGGAAGTTTATTAAATAATGATTAATGTTACACCAAGAGCTAAGAGTGACTTTCTGGTTTTAGCAAGTCGAAATTTGGGCGTATGAAGCAGATTTTTTGAGAGTGTTACAACTGTGAACATTTTTTGAAAATTTTCAGAATTTTTTGAAAATATTTAACCTAGATTTACCAAACAAATTTAAATAACTCTCTTAGGGAATTGCGTGGTTTTAGTCCGTAGATCGACCAAATTGCTCTATTTTGTCCCCAAATATAATAAGCATGACAATAGACATCCAAAGATGCCGACGTGACATCTAGTAGAAGTAGCCAGAACATTATAAACGTCAAGCTTCTTAGGGAGTATATAGCATACACTGGTACATGCAAATTAATATCTTATTTCGAAATCAAAGAAAACCATTAAATTCCATATACATTTTAAAAACGTAAAATGTTGACCGCAGCAGTGAAATGCGCTCCCTTTTGGGTCGAGTATCCATACGCGGCGCTTGTAAATTTGTAATAAGTGGCTTCTACTCAGCTCCGCACATACGTACGTCAGAAAATTAATTGCCGCTACTGAACCTAAAAATTTTTTTTTTTGCTCTTTGGCCGCTGTGAAGCGCGTGACCTGTCATACTGTACTCGTATAACACGGCGCTATTGATAAAAATATGTAGTCTTTTTATATATTTTTTTATATTTAGCTGTTCATGTGCCATTACAGGAAAATATCTGCTCTTTTCCTCTACAATATTAAAAAAAAAACATTACTTATAAAAGGTTATTCATTTTTACAGTTTTGTCACACATTTTTATAAAAATATCTTTCATTTTCTCAAAAATTAGTTTAAATATAAGTATCAAATACTATAGAATTATTGTCTGTCCTTCTCTACATTTTACTGTAAATATGCTACGCAAGCTTCCGGGGTGAAAAGACCTGTGAATCCAAAGGAGATACACGTATAAAAGTATAGTAATAATAGTCAGTAAAAGTAAACTTTTACTAACTAATATGCACAAAATTCATAACAGTTCGATACTGATTTAAACAAACTTCTTCAACTTCATTATTAGAATCTATTGAGGTAATGGACTGAATATTTTGAAAATAATGAGGTAATAAACCTGTCCCCTTAAGTAATATTGATTAGCTGAAAAAGCTGGATTCGTTTTAATATGAAATATTAAACAATAATCCATTCGAACAACATTACAACGTGATTGAGAATTCTTAAGTAAGTAGGTATATATTCGTATCGAGCCTTCACATCGTCCGTTATATTCGATATTACCATTGTGATGGTCGTTATATGGAGCAACAATAACATTGATTGCTTTTGTGAATGTGATATGACATTAAATGAACTAAGAACATTAATAACTACCCCTTTTGTTGTCATCATATTGGTCTAGTCTAAGCCAAATATAGATTGTTTTTATTGAAATTTATATTTTAGGGTCAGATTGAAACATCATTAAAAGGTCGGGTAAGAAATGACGTAGTACGAAAACGGTGTGGAATGAAAGAGGATGTAATGACAAAAATAGTGGCTTGAACATGTAGAAAAAGATTAACTAAAAATAATTAGGTATTGTGCGGATGTGGCTAGGATAACAGGCCCAGGTCGACCTAATGAAACGTTCTGCGACCAAATTTAAGACAAGTAAGGAGTACCCAAAAGCGGCGACACTATATGTTAAGAATAACAAGTGCTGCCAAAGCGAAAGAGGTTCACAAGGATCATAGCAAATAGTCTTTGCCAATATGGGAAACAGGCGTGATATTATGTATATTAATTAGTAATTTTATTAATCGCACAAACAATCTGCATCCAACAGTTTATCGTATCTGCGATATTTCGCTCACGTTTCTATCTCGACGTTCAGTTACGCATGGCATTGAAAGTATGTAAATATGACGTTATATATAACATTGAGAGGTCAATGCAAAAAAATATATCAGTGTATTGAATCCATAGAATTCTAACCCATAGAGATTGAATCAGACCCAAGCATGTCAAACCGTTCTACTGCATTCGGGAATGATGCCGATATTTTGCCAAAACATAGTTTCAATTCCAAATGCACATTATCGCTTTATGCGCAAAAACAAAATAAGAGCGACTAATAAGCTTTAGATGAAAAGGCTTCGGTATTGAACTGTATTGTGAAGCTGAAATGAAAAGCAATTTATACCGCAAATGCTCGCACTAGTTTTGCGTATAAACAATTCGCGGGACGCATTTTGTGTCAATAGAACTTCTTTCTGTAGTGAAGGACATTATGAATAATCAAAAATAGAAGCAATAGTACCTATTTGTATTCAGCATTTGCAAATTTGGGAAGTTTTACAGTTAAAAAATATGTATGTTTATGGTCCCGGATTCGATCCCCATTCAGGTCACGATGGAAAATTATGTTTTTCAGATTGACCTGGGTCTTGGATGTTTATCTACATATGTATAAGTTAAAAACTATAGTATCGTTGAATTAGTATTCGATAACACAATTCTCAAACTTACTTTGGGGCTAGCTCAATCTGTGTGATTTGTCCGTGTTTATTTATGTTTAGCTGACTACCGAAAAAAAGTGTTAGTAATCTAATAGTAGATTGTGCTACAAGGAACAAAGGTAATATTTAAAAGGCGAGGGCACTACTTTGAATCCAAAGCGAAACGAAGGATTTTACAGTCGAACCACGAGCGTAGCGAATGATTCTACGGTAAAATCCTGAATGAAGCGAGGGATTCATGTATATCGCCCGGGATAAAAATATAAACGTACCCGAGTAGAACATTCTACTTTTCATCACCATCTAGGTATGAGAAAAAATTGCAAATAAAAAACAAAATTAAAAGAAAAGTAGAACACCTACAATACATAATCAGAGTTCAATCGACAAATACTTACCTTTGTTTGGTGTCATTTTCATTTAATAAATTCTTATAGATAATTTTTTGAAGACCACCAACTTCTGATAAAATGTTAACTCATAACTTTGTTTGCGTGGCACTTCATATCTTTTTATTTTTATAAGTTAACTTAATATTCACTATCGGCTTGCTTAAACTTACGAAAAAGTATTCAAATTTAAATAATGATAAGTCAGTACAATATAACCTAAAACTTCTGTAATTACTTTTAATTTAAGACAAAAACTGCGATTTTTTTTAACTGTATTGGTATTTTTTTCCGAAGCGAAAAAGTTTACCTACATTCATCTATGTTGACGATGACATGTATTCCAAGTCTTAAGTTATTATTATTTTTAGCTGGGCATTATTTTTGATTCTACACAGATATTACACTTATGTAAAACGAATCGTTTTCAATCCCTAGAGATTTTCTTTTTCACTTTTGAGTCCCGTCCCAGAGGATCAGCTGTAACTTTAGCTCCAAATGTTGTGGGATGAAAACATAGTTTTCGAATATAGATGAGATGAAAATAAACTTTGGAGAGGGGGATAGAAAAAAGTTTAAAAAAAAAATGAATGAAATTATGCTAAAAACAACTAATGTGCTACGAAAGCTACGACTCGTAGCACATTCTACACTTCGTAGCATGTCTACAATATTTCTTTTTATTTTTTCATTTATGAGGGGCTGGATTGCCTGAGACACGAATATTCTCTACATCAGGTTTCCTACATTTTCACACTTTTTAACCGACTTCAAAAAGGAAGAAGTTGTCAATGCACGTAACGCGATATCATCGCCAATAGAGAATTAATTTTGATGATTCTGTTCTCATTCAAAAGCTTTTACCATTTAGTTGGTCCCAAAACAATTCGTTAAATATATGATGAAGAACTTTTGAAATATGGAAGAAACTCCTTAACGAAATTGAACAATTTTTTTTTTTGTAAAAGAAAAAATATTCCAGAAAACTATATCATCCTATCAAATCACGTAACATTAATATGCACATACTCTTTATTGCTTTTGTTTAAGCTTTCATATAGGTATTCACTTCGTAGTTATAAAATCATAACAAGATAGAGATCGATACCACAAGCAAGATCAACTCATTCCGCAGCCCTTCATTCCGAAACCAATTAAAAATAATGACATCGTCAAAGTAATCGCCTAAAAGCTAAAAGCCTTCTTCCGTTTTTCACCTCTATAAATATTTGATAACATAATTGTACTTCGGTTTATATTTAATCTCATCTTTGATATTGAGTCAACAAATTAATGCTAAGTAGAACATGAGAGGTGAAAAAATCTATAAAAGCATTCTGGTTAAATTTTCAGCTTGTTTTGTTTTTCGTGTATGTAAGTGGCCAACACTGGTGTCAGATTTTTCAGGCTGTCTAAAGGCATCTGACATAGCTTGATGACTGCCATAAAATGATGAAAACCTGGACCAACTGCTTATACGTGTCTTCCGAAGCACGGAGGAACTCGAGAAATGTTTAAGCCACTTGTGGTCACCCATCCAAGTGCGGACCACGCCCGGTATCGCTTAACTTGCAAAAGCGCTAGTAATGCGCACTCCCGTCGGGCCACCTAGCTCCTCTAATTTTCAGCTAAATACATACTAAGGATGGAAGTGTAGCAACACTAAATGCCTTAAATATTTTTTATTATATACAAGGTGGAAGGGACATATCCGTAGTAAATCGAACCACGGGCTACTATATCACTTTAGTAGCCCGTGGTTCGATAATATGAAATAAAAATAACAGTCAAAAACACAAAAAATTGCATTTCCATACAAAAATATTTTTTTTTAATTGCCTTATATTTTTATTTTGTTTTACTATAGTGATCTGTATAGCTCGTGGTTTGATTCATTACTGGTTACGTGGTTTGATGTTCCTTCCACGTCGTATATTTTAAAATGATATGTTTTTTATCACACTTAAATTATGATCAAAATAAAGCTAACGGAAACGGGGGTCCAATGTTTGTATGGAGATAAAAGTTTAGTTTGACCATTTTATTCGAAACTTCGCAAAAGTATTTTCGGGCTCTAAGTAAGTAATTCAAATTTCAGGATTTTTCAAAATTCATCCCCTAAGGGGGTGAAAGGTCCAAAGTTTTTATAGACAAATAAGATTAGTTTTACCAAGGTTTGACCATTTCTAAACGTTCCGTCGCTCTCTTTCGGTCTAGCAAATGACAGGAACGGGGAATGGGGAACGGGGAACGGGGAACGGGGAACGGGGAACGGGGAACGGGGAACGGGGAACGGGGAACGGGGAACGAGGAACGGGGAACGGGGAACGGGGAACGGGGAACGAGGAACGGGGAACGGGGAACGGGGAACGGGGAACGGGCAGCGGGCAACGGGCAACGGGCAACGGGCAACGGGAAACGGGCAACGGGCAACGGGCAACGGGCAACAGGGAACAGGGAACAGGGAACAGGGAACAGGGAACAGGGAACAGGGAACAGGGAACAGGGAACAGGGAACAGGGAACGGGAACCGGGAACAGGGAACAGGGAACAGGGGACAGGGAGAGGGAGAGCCCTAAAAGAACCATTTTCGACATAGACAAACATGGCTGACATAGATAGATAAAGACTGATCGATTAAGGCGCAGCTGAAACCGCAGAGTCTAGAGACTCCAAATTTGGCACATAGGTTTTTTATGAGGTCTAGGAGTACACTAAGAAAGGATTTTTCAAAACTTACCCCCCAAAGGGGGTCAAACGGGGGTCCAAAAGTTTGCATAGAGTGACAAGATTAGTTAGACTATTTTATTCGAAACTGCGCAGGAGTACTCCTGACGGTAAATGAGTAAGATTGTATTTTTCTAAATTCAACCTCTAATGTGGTGAAATGGGGGTCCGATGTTTGTATGGAGAAACAAGATTAGTACCATTTTGAAGCGTTCCGCCGCTCTCTCTCGGTCTAGCAAATGACGGGCACGGGAACGGGAAGAAAACGGGAGAGGGAGGTTCGCCGGGTCTGCTAGGCCTTTAAATCCCTACGTTATATTTCATAAAAAAATGTTATATTTTATAAGTATTCAAACATTTTAACATATTAATAATATTAATAATTCTTATGTTTTCACAACATCAATAACGTAAAAAACTAATTAAGAATCCTATTGGAAACATTTTCGACTTCTACGCAGACGAAGTCGCGGGTTAAAGCTAGTAAAAATATATTTTCAAAGTACAAAGTTACATAGTGATACAAAGATATATATTAAGTAGATTCCTAACTACGAAATCTCAAGTATGTTAAGTGTAAAAGAAAATAGTTTGAGGCACAGTTCGAGCACATTGCGTGAGCTTTATCAAAAGCCATTTTGTCATACAAAGGGTACAAGTTAAAAAAGAAACAAATGTGCGAACATATCGACGGCTTATCCTTAAATGCTCGGGTCGGAGTGCCAATGAGGCGTTTGGTGAATGTTTAATGTCACACAGTGCAGGCTTTGAGGCTGCCTGACCCTTACCGTCGAAATATTTTAATCATGCACGTAATTTTAATACATTAATGGCTAAATAGGGTCGCTAAGGAGGAACATTTTGATTATGTCAAATTCAAAACTGGAAATTCAGGCTCTTGTAATGAGGGTCAGGCTCCACCGAAGCCGAGAGGTGTTGAGCGGCCTTATAATATTTCATTTACTGAGCAGGTCTCTCTTTCGTATAAATTAATATCATTTCCTGATAAAAGACCGGCCTGTCGCATAGAGCTGCTATATACTAAAGTAATAGAGAAGACGCCACATTGCACTCTAAGAAAATTAAATATGGGTGACGAAATTCTCGCCGCCATATTTAGTGATATTTCGATTCTCCCAGCAAATCTAGCGCTGCGGTTTTGAAGGATGGCTTAAAAGCGAATTAACACTGCAAGTCCATAGTTGCTCTTGTCGGTGGAGATGCCTTCATTCCTCTCTTCTCTGTACCATCTTTCATTTACAATAGGTATAAATTACCAACAGCAAAACACGGAGATTATTCCAGAAAGCTTATCTAGATACATAGCATATCACAATAAAAATAAGTATAGCAACAATTACGAAATCTAAAGAAAAATCAAGTGATACAAATATCTAAACACTAGCTGTAACCCGCGACTTCGTCTGCGTAGAAATCGAAAATGGTTCTAAAAGGATCTTTAATTGGTTTTTTACGTTATAAATTGTGTTATAATATCCCGTTCCCGTTCCTGTACCCGTTCCCGCTTCCGTTCCTGTTTCCATTCCCGTTCCCGTTACCGTCATTTGTTAGAGTAAAAGAGAACAAATGATCTATTTGTCTCAATTATTGTGTCCCTCAAAAAATGACGAAGTTTCACAATAATATAAATTCGCAACCCCTAATGCACCCCAGGGAATGCAATTTTTTTAATCGAATTTCTGTATTATTATTTTTTATTGACCACTAATTCAAAAATGTCATGTGTCTCGCTTCAAAAATGATGAAGATTCATATAAACTTGCAACCCCTATTTCACCGCTATAGGGATGTAATTTTCAAAATCTAATAGATGCATTCTTATTTTCTACGAACTAATAAAATACATTAAAAATTTCATGTGTCTTACTTTAAAAATTACGAAGTTCCATACAAACTGGCAACCCATATTTCACCCCTAGTGTAAATAGCCATAAAGTTATAGAGGTCTTACATTTATATTTTCTGAGTTTATGGATATTTAAAAGTTCATTTAGTTTATTGTATATTAGTGCTGACATTACGTAGAATTGTCTTTTAGCTAGTATTGTTTTGATGAACAGGAGCGACCTTGCGCCTCCTCCTTCCCATTTGCTCATTCGAACTAAACGGTATTGTTTTATGTAGTCTCAATGTTGCTAATAGAATAAATAGTTTCCTAACTGATAAAAGTTTACTGAGTTCATAAAGGTCCTTAGTAGGATATCTTAGTAGGATATATTATATAAACATCCAATGTACATGATGGTATAATACGGCTAATATACCTATGCCACGCGGTACTCGTGGAAACAAGACAAATACATTCCATTCTTTTATCTCTTGGGAACGCTTTTCAGGCGATGCGGCTAGCAACCCATCACTATTTTGATTATTTTTCCATTTTAGACGCATATTATTACACTAAGCGTGACCTTTGGCCTTGGCTCTATGTGCCCCGTCAGGGATAAAGACGTTATAAAGTACTTGAATCTGAAATGCTTTTCAGCAAATGTAGAAATTACTATAGTTTCGAAATAGTTATACTGATAAACTTGACAACCTGCCTGAATTTACAAATGAATTAAATAAAACGGAAATGTTAAAGAAACTTGTTATGTTAAATAATTGTAATACTAACTTGTATCCTAACAGCGAAGACTATTTTAAATTATTTACGATCTATACGGTGAGATTATATTAGAATATTACAATTGGGTGCTATTAGTATTATTATGTTTTATATTATTTAAGTTATTATATTATTATTATTTTATATAATTTAACTTAGACTGTACTAACTCTATACATAGGCATAAATTAACCATTGGTTATGAAGGGACTTGTAATACCAGCTCACAACTCTCAACTAGTGGTGGAAGGGCATATGAAAAAAAAAAAAAAAAGAGCATTTGTGTAAGTATATAGTTAACTTGCTGAATATAGAGAGGCGTTTACATCTTGCCTGGAGAGGTCCATAAACGGCGGCGGTCGTTAGACATAATAGGCGCTAAGTTTGGGCGTACAAACACTTAGGTTAACAACTAACTGGAGAACATCCTTCCTAAACTAGCCTAAACCGCAACTTATTTGTTTGAAGATACCTGTATCTATTCAACAGCTTTTGCAACAGTATTAAACGAACGATTGAGAAAAATTCTTTAAAAGTATGCTAGTATGTTTGCTTGACGAGAATTTTAAGTATCTCATCTATCTATCTAATAAATTTAAAATCATATACCCTGGTGGCAGGTAGTATTTATCCTTCGCAAGATCTAGAAAATTAAAAAATAAAATAAACAGAAGACTAGACAAGCCAAAGCAATATTACTTTTTTACTAACCTACTTCGCTACAGACCAGACGTAAACAAAATCATTATACATTCACTTTCATTATAACGAAAAATTAGTTTAATATATTTTCTTATGTAATTTTTGAATAGGCACATTTATGATGTCCGAAGGTTGGCAAATATTATTCTAAACTATCGCTCAATCTTCTTTGTACACTAAAGGTTGACATGCATATTATCTCGAACTATTCCGATCAATACCCATAATGGACGCTAAGTTTGAATATACGGGCCCTTAGACTTACCTCTCAAAGAAACTCTTCCTAAACTACAGAAATAATACTCGTTAGGGGTTGCATAAGCCTTACATTTGGGGGCACGGTAGTGCCGCCGATATTTTATATGGTGGAATCTTAGAGCACTAGCACCACATTCTTCTCACTAATGGGTTTATGGTATAAGAATCTTTTTTTCCTAGCCTGTAGGTATTGTGTTAAAAATAAAATTATGAACCTTAGGGAACTAAATTTTCGTCAATTTAACAGAAAACTCAAATCCAGCCAAAACATCAGCTAGGCCCGCAAATAAAGGGTTCCGCTTCGGAACCATTGTAAAAGATCATGGAGGCAAAACACAAAAGTTTATTCAGATCTTTATTTTTGATTATTATTATTCCTGTGAAAATTTCAAATAATTTAATATAATTATTTTGACAGACGGACAGACGCACAGGGGAAGGTCCCGTTGGTAGCTTTTGGCAATTTTATTTTTAACTTGACTTTTATTATATTTTTTACGGAACCTAAAAATCAAGTGCTATAATTATTAAAAGTCGCAAAGCAGTACCAAATGATCGCAATAAAAACTTTTATATCGCTATCTCGTTTTGATTGAATCGAGATGGGATATAAGTATTTAAAATATTATTGTTTCCATTTTCCGTGAACAGACTATTTTATTATAGGTGCTTTGATAAATACCTTATTCTCTTTCATTTCAAATTATTTTATTTAATGTTTACTTTTTTTAGCTTCTTGCTGAGTTAGTGATGTAATTAGGTACTTAAGCCTATTATTTCGAGTGTTTACATTTCTATAGAATCATTATATATACCTAGGCACGCTACCAATAAGCTTTATTTGCGTTATGACCAGTTGAGCTTAAATTATGTAGTTGAAAGTAAGGTCACAACTCCCAGACACCACGTTTAGCTTAAAAGTGAGAATGTCAATGGAGCAGAGATTAAAATAATGATGGGTTGCTGGCCACATCGCCTATTGAATATATTATATATTCTAATGCACGCTCGCTCGATCGGCTCTTCCGTTGTGTGTGAGAAGATCAGCACCTGGCGCATATGTTTTCTATTTTCTCACTACGTGGAAGTTTCGTTAGAACACTAATTTAGAGCTTCTAATAAAATATTAACAGCATAATGTGTTGCAGAGCTAAAATCGGGTTAAGTTGCGCGTCAAACTCCTAAGTTACCAACTTAGTCCTCCGCGGACTCTTATGAATCTTGAATCAAGTTGCAAACTCTTTACAAACTATTTAATAACTTCACAACGGTGTTTTTTCGCTTACAATGACTTTTGTACTTTTATGAAGCCGAGAAAGTTACATGTATTTTAGGAAAGAAACTTTAAATTAAGTAATTTTTTGAAGGCAAACGTGCATTATGTGTGTCGATAAAACCATAGGAAAATTACGATAGCTATCAATTAAAGACACCAGTTCGTTTTCATGTGTGTTAGTACCCAAAACCGGTGTAAAAATTTTTAAGCTATAAACTTTAAACGTTCTTTAAAAGTAACACCGGTAAAAAAAATTGAGAAATCATTTTAAACTTGTCATGATTAGTACAAAGTATGTCCTATATACTTCATAGGATACTGTACCCAACGGGTAAAAACGGGACCCTATTACTAAGACTCCACTGTGCGACCGTCCGAATTTCACAGATGATGTATTTCTGTTGCCGCTATAACAACAAATACCAAAAACAGAATAAAATAAATATTTAAGTCGGGCTCCCATACAAAAAACGTGATTTTTTATAGATAATAGTACGGAAACCCACGTGCGCGTTCCGACCCGCACCAGGCCGGTTATTCTTTAACCACGAATCTGCATTTTTTTCTGAGATATGCAATAATATTAAAATGCAATTATTTAATTAAAATAAAGCAAGAACAATCCACATCGTATTTTTCTTATATTTTGGTTAGCTCTCTCTCGAGTTAGTCTCTAGAGTTAGAAATAGTTTCGAGAGTTTTGCCGAAGTTACTGTACGTAACACTAGTTAATTTACTTAGTGTAATTATCTTCGCACTATCTCGAGTTGACAGTAAGGTAAACTTATTTACCGGAATGGATAATATAATACAAGGCAAATAGCAGATATCTTGAAATTAATGTGTAAACTTTGGAAATTACAGGTACATTTGATATTGTAAGAAGTTTTTAAGTAAGGGGTGTAGTTAAAGCTACACTTAACCTGATGTTATAAGGTATAAAACGAAAGGATTTTCTCATTTATTCTCTTTTGGGTTCCGTATCCAAAGGGTAAAAACGGGACCCTATAACTAAGACTCCGCTTTCCGTCCGTCCGTCCGTCCGTCCATCTTTCTGTCTGTCACCAGGCTGTATCTCATGAATTTTGATAGCTAGACAGTTGAAATTTCACAGATGATGTATTTCTATTGCTGCTGTAACAGCAAATAAAAAACAGTAAAAAGCAACATAAAAACAGTATAAAATAAATATTTAAGGGGAGCTCCCATACAACAAACGTGTTTTTTTATAGATAATGGTACGGAACCCTGCGCGAGTCCGACTCGCACTTGGCCGGTTTTATTTATTTATTTAAATGAAAGTAAAGATATTTTTAAATATTCACTTCTCCCTCTACCCAAAGGTTGACTAGAAGAGATTGCTATGCGATAAGTCCGCCTTTGTATCATAATTCTATGTTCTTTTTTTCTGTAAATTTGTTTTCCTTTTGTTTATGGTGCAATGAAGAGTATTTTTATTGTATTGTGTTGTATAACCAAACCTATAATGCGCAAAAATAAAAAATCCGTTCTACGGAGGGATATAAAGCAATAAATTAAACAAGAAAACACACACGTGTGTCACCAGCCACTAGTTGTTAGGTCATTCACGTGCAATATGCATGTATCTACAAAATACGCAGTATTCAAATGAAATATGTACGAAGTCGCCGTCAAACCTCGCGTACATTTTTCAGGCAAAGGAAAAGTTGCCCATTCAACATTTTAGCGCCACATTCCACACGATCTTGTTTCTGAATATAAAAAGAGATTTCTTATGTAAAACGACACAAAAGTGGAAAAGATTTAAACATAGTGTTCATCTATGGATCGAGAGCGGCTTCGCTTTTTTGACTACTTAATATTTTTTATTTTTTATAACGCAATATATGTTTGTTTACTTATTCTCAAGCATTACATGTTATAATGTGTCAACATTGTATTATATTATAAGTATTTTTTTAATTAAAAGACAATAATAATAATATAACAAAGCTCTTCTCGCGAGTAGGCGACCAATACTGTGAAAATGCGTTTCTTTCGGCGTTTCTTCTCAGCAGTGGTCGTTACGAAGCGCTGGTATCGGTAGCTTTTCTTAAAAAGTAAATTAAATTTTAATATACTTTACACGTAACATAAACTATACTTATTAACGTGTAAAAGTGCCTGTAAAGGTCTAATTACTGAATAAACATTTGAATCTTTGAATCAATCAAACATTTAATAGATGGCGCTACGGATATCCATGTAGTGATGAGTAGCGGAACTATCGATACGACTTCGGTAGTTCCGCTATTCATCACTGGATGGTGTTTTTTTTTAATTTGCCTATAGCTAATAAACATTTGTTATTGTTTAAACGCACCGGTGCGTGCTCGCTCTCAATCCATAGAAGAACACAATGTTTAAATCTTTTCCACTTCTGTATCGTTTACATAAGAAATCTCTTTTTATATTCAGAAACAAGATTGTGTGGAATGTGGCGCTATAATGTTGACTGGGCAACTTTTCCTTTGCCTGAAAAATGTACGCGAGGTTTGACGGCGACTCCGTACATATTTCATTTGAACACTGCGTATTTTGTACATGCATATTGCACGGGAATGACCTAACAACTAGTGGCTGGCGACATCCATGTGTGTTTTCTGGTTTTATTTACCTATTGCTTTATTTCTCACCGTTTGTTTATCTTTCTTTTTCATTAGATAAATAAAAAGAATAAATAAAATAATCCATTAGTCTGATAGCTAATAACGTCAGGTTATAATATACCTGATTTTTCCGGGGTCCAGTGCAGCCACACAAATAAATCATTTGATAGGAAACTGAGAAATTATTTAAAATTTTGTCATGACCAGGCGCTATAGATAACCCTTCAAACTATTTTATCAACTACTGTTTACAGTTTAAAGTGAGAACGTGAAGCTTTTCTACGCAAATACGCCAAGAGTGGCCGTTTTTCGCAATTGTGCGTAGAAATGCTTCACGTTCTCACTGTAAGCTGTAAATAATAGTTAATAAAATTTATTTTTTTATTGTTTACTAGCTGATGCCCGCGACTTCGTTCGCGTGGACTTTATGACTCCGGCGTATAAATATAAATAAAAACTAATGAGAGAGAGAGACAGAGGGAGAAAGTACTTGTAACAGTGTTAGGAGTTAAAAGTCAATATTATTTTAATTCTTTCTTTCGGGAGCCAATATGAAAAGAGCTGAAGTGTTACTAACCCTGGAGAAAGCCACAATAAGAAGGCCATGCGAAAAACCAGTCCTTAGATCGACATCAGCAGCTTTAAGCCTCTAAAACTGTGACTTATTTTCATAGCAAAGCAAGTTAACATATGGAACTGTGTATTTTCAAAAGGAAAATTGTTGGGGATGAGTGGCATAAGCGGAATAAATACAGTTTCACTGGCATCACTCACTTACTGTGAGCTTTAAGTGTCTCAGCAGACTATGTAGACTATAAGTCTACGCATACGTATATGTAGACTATAAGTCTACGTATACGTATGTATGACTATAAGTTCGGTGGGGATGACACACTAAATAAGCTGAAGTTCAGCTGCTGAAGTTCGGTGGAAACGCCGGACAGTAGTGATGTGCCGATATGAGAATTTAATCTTCCGTCTTTGGCGCGTCTGCGGCGAACGGAAACGGGAGCGGAAGAGGGAACGGAAGTGGAAGAGGGAACGGGAACGGGAACGGGAGCGGAAGCGGGAGCGGGAGCGGGAGCGGAAGCGGCAGCGGAAGCGGCAGCGGTGGCGGCAGCGGCGGCGGCGGCGGCGGCGGCGGCGGCGGCGGCGGCGGCGGCGTCGGCGGTGGCAGAGGCGTCGGCAGCGGCGGCGGAGGTGTCGGCGGCGGCGGCGGCGGCAGCGGTGGCGGCGGCGGCGGCGGCGGGGGCGGCGGCGGCGGCGGGGGCGGCGGCGGCGGCGGGGGCGGCGGCGGCGGCGGCGGCGGCGGCGGCGGCGGCGGGAGCGGGAGAGGGAGCGGGAGCGGGAGCAGGAGTGGGAGCGGAAGTGGGAGCGGGAGCGGAACGGGTACGGGTACGGGTACGGGTACGGGTACGGGTACGGGTACGGGTCCGATTCAGGCAGCATCGGAAGTTCGGCGTTATGTGTTGCTAGTAATGCAAATAACATTGCAGGCATGCATTGGCTGAAATTCAGCCGCTGAACTTCGGCATACAGTGCTGAGACATTAAGTTGGGTTCCGTTACACAGTTTCGGCGGAGTCAAATTTCGCATCAGCATTATTGGCCCTCCGACATTAAGACTTATTTTGTGAGCCGTGAGTCCATTTGCTGCAAGTGAATTAAGAAACTCAACTGGATAATTGGTGGCGTCGTCAACAACACTATCCAAGAAATCTAAATATATATCTATATATCTAAATATATATAACTCAAAGGTGACTGACTGACTGACATAGTGATCTATCAACGCACAGCCCAAACCACTGAACGGATCGGGCTGGAATTTGGCATGCAGGTAGATGTTATGACGTAGGCATCCGCTAAGAAAGGATTTTGATCAATTCTACCCCCAAGGGGATAAAATAGGGGATGAAACTTTGTATGAAACTTTGTCAATTTTAAACCGCTCGGGCTGAGACTTTGCATGCATAAAGCTACTATGACGTAGGCATCCCCTAAGAAAGGATTTTGATAAATTACACCCCTACGCGAGCGAAGCCGCGGGCACAAGCTAGTTAACAATAATTTGCGTCATAAGTTCTTTATTAATTGATTTTTAATTTTTTGGTGTCAATATGGCGCGTTCACATAAACAAAAATTTTCTGGTGTGTTATGCTCTGAAGGTCCGCAAATACTGAACTTATAAGTTCTACTTCGGACGAAACAACTTCTTTTTTGAAAAAATTTCAATGTACAGACACATTTTTTTTACTCTTTTATTACAGTATACATTTAGTATGTTTTTGTTCAGCGGCAACAAAAAACATCATCTATAAAAATTTCAACTGTCTAGCTATAATGGTTCATGAGATACAGCCTGGTGACAGACAGACAGACAAACAGTCGGACGGTCTAAGTAATAGGGTCCCGTTTCTACCCTACCCTATGGAACCCTAAAAATCGAATAAAATAAGTATTGATGGGGGGCTCCCATACTACAAACGTGATTTTTCATAGATTATTGTACGGAACCCTTCGCGCGCGTCCGACTCGCGCTTGGCCAGTTATATTATAACTCAACAAAAAGTTCTCATCAGACTTAACAACTTTTGCTAAGGCGGCATTTTAATATTTCTTATAGTTTAGCTGGACCATTATAGTTCTGCATCATGTGTTCCATTTTCCAAAATCAATTATAGCCTATATGTTGCCCAGGCTTCACAGCTATATAACAAAAAAAGTTTCATTCGAATCCGTCCAGTATTTCCGGAGATTAGCGTGTACAAACAGACAAACAGACAAACAGACAGACATTTTTTTTATTTTCTTACTCTATTACTATATCTCCATCGCCCCAAATATTTTTTTTTGAAAAATTATCAATTTACAGACACATTTTTTTTACTCTTTTATTATAGTATATAGATGTGTGTGTATCGAGAATAAGGTCATCAAAAATTTAATTTTGATGACCTTATTTACGAGATTTTTTTTTCTATGCCAATCTAAGGTCTGCCGTGCCGAGGGATGCGTGGCTAGGGGCGAGCCTAGTCTCGAGCGTGCCCCTTTTGCCCTGGGGTCGGGCGCCCCCAGAACAAGGCTAGCCTTCACCTAACAAGGGGCTCTGTCAGGTGTGACCGGATAAATCCCCATCACTCGTGGGAACGCAATGGATCAAAAGCAAAGAAGAAATCCGAATGGCGGCGACGCGGTTCGCAACTCGTCACGTCACGTTTCCCGCAGGTGCGAAAAGCGGTCTTTGGACAGCCGCTTGGCTACTTTAAATGTTCGAGGGGGAATGAATGAAAAGGTAGATGAGGTGTATCAGATGATGAGTGAAAGAAAGATTGATGTCCTGTGTGTGAATGAGACGAAAAGGAAAGGATGCGGAACCACTAAATGTGGTTCGTTCACGGCGTATTGGTCAGGAGTACCAGAAACCGCCAAAGGCTGTCAAGGAGTTGGCCTCATCCTTTCTAAAAGAATGGCAGAGTGTGTGAATGAGTATGAATTTGTAAGTTCAAGACTTGTTTGGATTAGAATGAAAGTTGGGTTGAATCGTATATTTGTATTGGGAGTATATGCGCCTACAGAAGGTACATCTAAAAGAAATAGAGAAGAAAGAAAGGAATTTTGGGAAAGTGTAAATGATGTTTTGAGTGGTTGCAAAGACAATGAGAAGATAGTCATGTTAGGTGATTTTAATGGATGGGTTGGTATTAAGCGAGATGGTTTTGAAAAAGTATTGGGTTTGTTTGGCGATGAAAGGGAGAACGAAAATGGAAAAAGTTTACTTGAAGTATGTCTGGAGAAGAGTCTTTGTGTGACAAACACTTTGTTTTGTCACAAAAAGATTCATATGTATACAAGGGAGCAGAATGAAATGAAAAGTATGATAGATTTTGTAATAGTGGATGAAAGAATGAAAAAGGATGTTATTGATACAAGATCGTATCGTGGTGTGGGGATATTTACCGATCATCATTTAGTGATTTCCAAGATTAAAAATCTTTTTAGAAATTGGCGTCACCATAAAGTGAAATCCCCCAATAGGTTGGAGAGAGTTAAGGTTGAAAATTTGCAAGGAGAAGAATCGAAAGAGAAGTATAAAAAATGTTTAGGAGAAGAGTTAAAAGATATAGATAATGAATGCGACATTGAAAATTTATGGAAGGTTTTAAAGGAAGGAATTATCAGTGCCGCTACCAAAGTATGTGGGATAGCCAAAAGAAGAAAGTGTAAAGATACGACGAAAGTATGGTGGGATTCGGAGGTTCAGGCTGCAGTTGTAAGAAAGAAGAAAGCATGGAAGGATTGGTTAGCCTTACGGGCTGACGGAAACAAAAATAGTATAACAAGTGAAGTTGTTTCTGCTGCAAGAAAAGAATACAAGAAGATGAATGTAATCGTTAAAGAAATAGTTAAAAAGAAGAAAGAGGAACAAAAAGATGATTTTGATAGAAGATTGTCTCAAAACTTTAAAAGTAATATCAAATACTTCTGGAAAGCTGTCAAAACTGCTAGAGGAAAGTCAGCGACCTCAGAGCTAACCAAGATCCGAGACAAGAATGGAAGATTGTTAATCGAGGAAAAGTGTGTCTTAGAGGTATGGAAGGAGTATTTTGAAGGATTGTTTGAAAAAGACGAAAGAAAAGTAAATAAGATGAATGAAGACATGCATGAGATTGAGTTGCGAGTTTGTGGTGATGAAAAAATAAAAATGGAGGAAGTCGTGAAAGCATTAAATGGAATGAAAATGGGAAAGGCTGGGGGATATGATAGAATTAATATTGAAATGCTGAAGGCCGGACAGGGCATCGTGGCAAGTCAGCTGTGTCGCCTTTTTAATATGTGCTTTGAAAAAGGCATGGTACCGAAGGATTGGTGTAAGGCGGTCATTGTGCCCCTCTATAAAGGCAAAGGCTCACAGCAAGACTGCAAGAACTACCGAGGCATTAGCCTTCTCAGCATTGTCGGTAAGTTGTATGCTAAGGTTTTGATTGAAAGAGTGATAAAAGATACTGATGGAAAGATATGGGATGTTCAAGCAGGATTCAGAAAGGGAATGGGTTGCGCGGATCAGGTCTTTTCCTTAAGATGCATTCTAGAAAAACTTTTGGCTAAAGGTCGAAAAGGCTATTGCGTCTTCATAGATCTGGAAAAGGCCTATGACAGAGTGGTGAGGAATGAGTTGTGGTCGACACTGTCTGAGTATGGGCTGAACGGTCAGCTGGTACGAGCACTGAAATCACTTTATAGCGATTCCAGTGCTTGTGTCAGACTTGGTGGCGAATACACAGACTGGTTTAATATTGAAAGGGGTGTTAGACAGGGATGTGTAGCGTCACCTTGGCTGTTTAACCTATTCATGGACAGTTGTTTGACAAATCTGAAAGATGTTGAATGTGGTATTAGAATGGATGAGTTACTTATAAAGTGCCTCCTTTATGCTGATGACCAAGTATTACTTGCAGACTCAGAGGAGGAATTACAGAAAATGGTAACCGTTTTGAATGAAGCTTTGGAGAAAAAGGGAATGAAAATGAATGTGAGTAAAACGAAAGTAATGGTATTCGAGAGGGATGAATGTATAACAGAATGCAATATTGTGGTAAATGGGTGTACAGTGGAGAAAGTGAAAGAGTTTGTTTATTTGGGATGTAAGTTTACAAGAGATGGAAAGCACGAGAGTGATATAGAAAGAAGAGTGAATGCGGGAAATCAAGTGAATGGGGCACTACACTCCTTTATGAACAGCACGAAAGTGTCAAACACAGCACGTTTGGCTGTTCATAATGGAGTGCTGATACCGTCGCTGGTGTATGGAAGTGAGAGTTGGGTATGGCAGAAAAGGCACGAAAGTAGAATAAATGCAGTTGAAATGAGAGCGCTGAGGAGTATGTGTGGTGTTACTTTGAAAGATCGGATTAGAAATGATGTCATAAGGGAGCAGTGTGGACTGAAAGAAGATGTAGTAACAAAAATTGAGAAAGGAATGTTGACATGGTTCGGACATGTAGAAAGGATGGATGAAAGGAGATTCACTAAAAGAGTCTACAAAGCAAACTTGAGTGGAAGAGCGGGTCAGGGTCGTCCTCGACGAACGTACCGCGATCAAATTGCAGACGTTCTTAAAAAAGGAGAGGTTAGAAGTACCCGTAACCGGCGGGCATGCATGAAGAGAGTGATGAGTGTAGATGAAGCGAAAGAGGTCTGTCAGGATCGTAGCAAGTGGAGGTCCTTAGTCTCTGCCTACCCCTGTGGGAAACAGGCGTGATAATATGTATGTATGTATGTATTTACGAGATTTATAATATATTAAAAAGTATTTCATAAACTTTTTTAATATATTATATGTTAGATATTGTAGACATGTTTTTTTATTGTTTATGTGTGTGTGTATCGAGAATAAGGTCATAATTTTGATGATCTTATTCTCGATACACAGACACATAAAAATAAAAAAAGAATGTCTACAATATCTAACATATAATATATTAAAAAGTTTATGAAACACTTTTCTTCAAATGAGTCACATTTTTTAATAATTTTTAAAAATGTTTGATTGTGCGAGCGAGACAGGTGAAAAGGCTCTTAACATCAAAAACTTTCAAATGGCTCAACCAATTTTCATCAAACATGGCTAAGAACCACCGCAAGAGAACTTGCTTTTATGTAAAAAAACCGCCTCGAAATCGGTCCAACTGTACGAGCGCTACGATGACACAGACAGACACACCGACGGACAAACGTTGGCGTCAAACTTACAACACCCCTCTTTTTGTCGTCGATTAATAAAAATCGGCACTGAACGTGTAAAGCTCGATTCCTAAAAGATGCCGACAATAGACATAAAAGAGAACAACAAGGATAAAAGCACGGTTTTAAGATTAAAGTAGAAAGTATCTAACTTTTTTCATTATATGTAAATATTTAAGTTATTGTATCTTTCTTATCTAAACAAACCTTTTTCCAGCCCTTACAAGCATTAAATAAATACGTGTCTATTTTTGTAAAGATATTTATCTCGATTCAAATCAATAAAAAAATATTTTTTTAAACACACTCAATCAACAAAATCTACAACGAAAACCACTTTCTAATCAGTCATTACCTGCACGAAAGGAATCAACTTTAAATAATGGGAAAGTATTCTAAAATAGGTAGGCCTGATTGGAAAATACTCGTAGCACAGGAAAATAGCCAAAATGACGGTCATTATATATTAAGCTACGGACAAATTGGGCGTAATTGGCGTCATGTATATTTAAATAAATTAAATATTCAGCCATTTAAGGTCCTTTTTTTTATAAATATGACTTACATACACATGTTTGTTTGAATAAGTTGCATCATTCAGAGATATACATGCGACACAAATAAGTTGAAAAAAATGGCGGCCTTCAAAGCATTTTTGTACAAATTCCTGGCACGTAGGTTGAACCAAAAGAGCAGTAATCGGCGTAGGTACAAATAATGTCCCGACGACCGCCATTTTGGTAAAGTTCAATTTACGTGTCGGGAATTTGTACAAAAATGCTTTGAAGTCCGCCATTTTTGTTTAACTTATTTGTGTCGCATTGTACAGTGATTGTACTAGTACCAAAATTCTCACTTTCGGGCTAGTACAATATTGAATGTAGTTAATTCTAAGAATTTAATAACTACACGTAGATGTTAGGTGTTTGTAGTACCGAAGTACTTTATAGAATTGTAAACTCACAGGCTGACTGAACCCAACACATGAATTTTAATGAAATTGTTTTGACGTAGTTCAAAGGGTAATTTGCCGTTTGGAATTTGTTTAAAGAGGGTAAGGTAATATAAAAAACACAGTTGTAAATAATTATATGTATGTTATTACTTTGTTCCTCCTTGAAATTATATTGACAGAGTAAGTACCTTGATGAAGTAACGTTGGTTCGTTAGATATTAGGTACCGACTTTTGAACAACCAGAAAAATTTTTAAAGCACGTCCTGCCTATGATACTGAACTACTGTCCATAAAGTCACGGAAAAATTATCACTATTTATTCGCCGTTCACCTTTTTAAAAATGCGTAGAAAAATATCACTAGAAGTGCTGACGACGTCATAGCATAGGGAATCGTTTGAAATAATTTAGTAATACCTAATATAGAAAACGTGGATATTTAATCGCGCTACGATTAACTTAGGTACTTATACTGTCTGCACTACACTGATATCTTAAAATACAAAATATAATTTTTGAAAAAATATAGTAATACTTACAATGCGATATAAATAAGTTGAACAAAAATGGTGGACTTCAAAGCATTTTTGTACAAAGTCCCGGCACGTAGGTTGAACCAAAATGGTGGTTATTGGCACAGGTTCAAATAATGCGCCAACGACCGCCATTTTATTTAAATTTACGTATCGGGAATTTGTAAGAAAATACTTTGACGTCCGCCATTTTTGTTCAACTTATTTGTGTCGCACTGTACCTATAGAAAACGTGGATATTATATCGTGCTTCGATTTATGTAGGTGTCTACATTACACTACTTTTTCAAACAAAATATAATTTTATACAAGAATATTTCTTTAATAAGTTCAATTCACAGAACAGAAAAGTTCAGTTCATATGTTTAGCAACAATAGAATGAACGAAGGCAATCACTGCGAATCTCTCCGAAAGTAGGTACTTACAGTTGCCATTAGAAAAAAAAGAACTCAATAGAAAGCTACGCTGCCATTTATTCTCACAGAGCGCAAACAAGCGATATTGGGGTGATACAAAATGCAAACAAACAAATAAATGTTCGAAATAATAATCATATTTGTCACGATTCTGCACAAATAACAAAAAGGTCGATATTGAGTTGATAAAACTATTTGGCTGAAGGTTGGAAACTGTTTTATTGAAATGTCGCTATTTTTACGCGTAGCTATGAATAATAAACGTTTGTATAAAAAGAAAGTAAAATCTGAGACGTTTTTATACAATTTTAATGTTTATTGCGACTTAAATGAAATATTTTGAACGATAAATTCAAGCAATGTGGCTTAGAAAAATAGAGTGATAAACGCTGTGAATTATGATTTTTGCGAGAATTCATTTATTATTTTCAGGAGATTTATATTTATATTTTTTCCTAATGGCACCGAATCAGAAACTATACTTCAATAATTAATTTCATTAAAATATACCTGCACTGTTTCATTCGACTAATATAAAACTTTAATCATTGATCTCTATACTGTCTTTTTAACCAACATCCAAAAAGGAGGAGTTTATCAATTCGTCTCTATATTTTTAAGGTTCTGTACGCAAAAAGGGTCCCTATTAATAAGACACCGCTGTCCATCCGTTTGTTCGTCTGTCTGTCTGTCACCAGGCTATATCTTATGAACCGTGAAAGCTAGACAGCTGAAATTTTTTACAGATGGTGTATTTCTTTTGCTATACAACAAATACTAAAAACAGAATAAAATATATATTTGAGTGGGGCTCCCAAACAACCAACGTGATTTTTAAGCTATTGCATAGCTTTTATCGCGGGCTTTGAGCGCGGCGACCAAATCAAGAAATTCCGTAACGAAAGTAAAACCTAACACACCCCACTCCGCCTTAACGTTTCTCGGCAACCGCGCGGCAGCGGCGCGGAGTTAAAAGCCGTGCATCGTCTAACGTTGTTTCAGTTCAGCAGACTTCGGCACGGTGTTTATGTGCGTGTAAACTAGCTGCTAACTGCTCATAATAAAAATTCCTGAATAACCTACATGTATTGTAAGATAATAATAATATTTTAAACGATATTAACTTATCATTTATTCAATAAAAGAAAAAAAATATTTTCTTATCGGTCATCACGCTCAAAAAGTGTAACTTGAATTTATATCAAAGAAAAAAATACTGCATAAATAAAAAATAAATAAATAATTATAATTGCATAAGTTGATATAAAATGCTATGTAATAGCTTACCGCGGCAGTCCCCGAGTGCCACACTTTTTTTTTATAAATATTGGCATAGTACCGTCGTGCGCGAGTCCAACTCGCTCTTGGCCGGTTATTTTTTTATAAGACGCGTGGACCCATTTAGAAAATTCTGTTTAGAAAATACTTGTCAGGTGGTCTCATAGAAATTTTATCAAAATCGGTTTTATATTTTGGGGATGAAGTCGGTTTTTAGTTATGAATTTTTAGTAATGAGTATGCATCTGCAATTATCTAGTTAATATTTACTGGATGATTGCAGATGCATACTCATTAAGCAGCAAGAGTTATTTGTCATCTTCGTAATTTTTAATGATAGGTATAGCTTACTAAGTGTTACTACGTGTACACGCAGCGTTCTCTCACAGTATCCAGTATATTTTCCTCCAACAATCCAAAGTGGAACAAACATCCATACATACATCCATCCATACAAACATTTACAATATTAATATTCTCTCGATAGTGAAAAAACGCAACTACGTCTTTAGTGTCATCAACATCATTTTAGCCCAATTAAAATCATTAAGATTAAGCAAGAGCGGCCTGCATCCAATGCTTTCCTTGGTCAGGTCGTCTGACCAACTTGTGGGTTTGTCCTACGCTTGCCATTCGAGAACCTTTTTTGCCCCATCGGCCATCGGTTCGTCGCGCTATGTGTCCCGCCCACTTAAACGAGCTAATCCGCTGGGCTATGTCAGTGACTTTTGTTCTCCTACGAATTTCCTAATTCTGATTCCTCAATTCAGATTCCCATTATTCCTCATTTTCAACCGACTTCCAAAAAGAAGGAGGTTATCAATTCGTCGCGATCTTTTGTTTTTTTAATGTATTTTCAAAGATTATTCAAAGACGATAGGACAGATTTGAAAAAAAAAATTTTGTGTGTTTTGTGGAAAAATGTTTGAAAGGGTATACTTGTTAAGTGGTCCCATAGAAGTTTTTCAAAATCGGTTGTGAAGTTTGGAGGTGAGGTCGGTATTTAGTTTCGAAAAAATATTTAGTGTAAAAAATTTAAACTACAACAAAGTTATCAGAATAAAGTGCTTAGTACATTAAGTTATAAGCACCAATAGCAGTGGCCACGACACAATAGTCTCGGTTCCCGGTAAATCTCATCCGCTGAAAGTCGGCCACACTCGCCGGAAGTGCACCGGCCGGCGCCGTGATACGTGTCCGCGCGGTTGCACTACGTCACGACATCATTCAGGTCAAACACTTATCTGTACAGCTTCACTTGTGCGGTTTTAGAAACTGTGGCCGTTCCAGTTGACCGATTTAAAGTACCTTAATATTTATTTTATAAAACTTGTATGATTTGTTCTGCTTTATTGTTTTTCGTGTGTGTAAGTGGTGACACTGATGTCAAATTTTTCACGCTGCGTAAAGGCATCTGACATAGCTTGACGATTGCCATACAATGATGACAGCCGGGACCAACGGCTTATACGTGCCTTCCGAAGCACGGAGGAGCTTGAGAAATTTTTATGCCACTTGTGGTCGGTCATCCATCTAAGTGCCAACCACGCCCGGTGTCACGTTACATGCAAAAGCGCTAGTAATACGCACTCCCGCCGAACCACCGAGCTTTTCTGCTTTAGAGTGAACTACTTCTGTCACGCATTCTTGTTTATTATATACAATCGGTTTTGAAAACCAGTGGGCTGGTACGGATTTGTCGTCAGAAACTGCCTTGAATCAATCAACGGAGCAGGTCCTTTTATCGATACCAACTTAGTAAGAAAATAAATATTAAAGATGCTCTAAAGAACTCGTATCGAGGGCCGAAAACGATTCTTAAAAATAAACAGATCTGGCGATTTATTGACTAAAAGAATGACTAATGATAGATGGACAAAAATTTTATTCACAGTGATGAAAGAAAATTAAGTATTGAGCGAAACCGAGGAGTACGGCGAGCACTTTTAAATTAGGTTAGACGATCTATAGTTTGCTGTAAACTTACGATCCTTTTACAGCCCCATTTCTCGAACCCCTGGAACAAGAGCCAAAACGCTCTTGTTCCTACATAAAAATGTTATTGGTCTCATCTCACAAATACATAATGTTTCGATCAACGAGATCAAAGCAAAGAAACAGTCAAGTAAAATTCTCACGACATGATTATGGCATCTAAGTCTGACTGAATTCAAAATTTTATCTGTAATGATCACAGGATTAATAAAACAAAATTATATAAAGGTACTACATAATATTTACTTATAAATCCACCATTACAGTTAACAAAACGCAAAAATATTGTTCCCTCTCAGTAGAAATTGGGTTTAAACAAGCCGTCATGTTTGTAACTTGAGAAAACATTTAATTAGACCACCGAACAATAAGCCAACCAATTTAATATTTGAGCAAGCAATGTTAAACAACAAACATTTCTTTATGAATGTTTATCCTAACTGTTAATCGAGCGAAGTTCATCGTATCGGAGTATTGACTTGTCGAAATCAGGTCGTATTGGAATGGCCCGAAAGCATCCAGTGACGCAACTAGGATGAAGAGAGATTTTTTTTTTTTCTTTTAATCGGTGGCGCTATGTAGCCCCGGCGTTGCAACTGATAACGGAAACAACTCTGAAAGTTTTATTTTTGCCTGCCAGATTTTTGAATTAAAAGGGTGTTTTATAAAAGACCTAAAAGATTTCCATGAGATATTTTGTATTTAATTATGTAGAAAGATTCTATTTAGAGGTTTCTTCTGCTTATACTTTAAAATATTGAGCCTTTTCCTCAGTTGA
This sequence comes from Acrobasis suavella, assembly GCA_943193695.1. Taxonomy (NCBI): domain Eukaryota; kingdom Metazoa; phylum Arthropoda; class Insecta; order Lepidoptera; family Pyralidae; genus Acrobasis; species Acrobasis suavella. The sequence goes on from OW971935.1 coordinate 7,426,027, forward strand.
CCTTTATTGTTAGAACGGTTAAAAAGCCAGTTTTCAAAAGATGCAAAGAAAAATATTTAAGTGAAAACAAACCATACTATCTATTCTAAAAAAATCTAAAACAACATGTGAAGTATTATATATAGACACAAAGAATCATCTTTTACCAGTTTTTAATAGGGATTTTAATTTATACACAAGTTCTCTCACGTTCTTACTATAAAAATATCACAAAAAGTAAATTTTGCCAAGTTCTGTACGTGCTGCTTATAAGGTCTGGCATTAAATGACATCCTGAAGTATAACCTGGCTTTTCGTAATACGCGTCTCAAGAAACTATTGTGTCCTCCTTCCACAGAATGGATACTCCATTGTCATATACTTGGTAGGATTTATACTTGATTTCAGTCTCTCATGATAAAGTGGCTTTTGTACACTTTGTGGCTTCTCAATAGATGGAATAATGCAAAATACCAATTTCGAGGCAGAATGTAAATCGTGATACATTGCTTTTATATATAATAGTAGCGATATTAGACTCTAGAGTTGCAGCGTAAAAATAGATTTAGAGCTTATACCAAATATTTTACGAATATTTCTAGACTCTATTATCACGGTTATTATAAATAAAAGCAATGTATCCCTATTTACATTCTGCCTCAAAGTTGGTACGTTGCATTATTTGATTTTAGGAAATTTAAAGTACTCATAATAAATTGTATAGTGTCCTGATTGGTACATACAAAAGACAATGCGCTCCATTTGGGTATGATGATATGCAAAACTTTTGTATTAAATTTTGTAATAGGTATCTCTGACGAATAAGTAACTTAGTCCCTGTACAATTATTCCTTGCATAGGTTTTTGATTGCGCGTAAATTATTTGACGCGTAAATTAGTAGATGGCTGGAAGGGTGGAGTTAAAATCGGAGGTCATAAGATCACCAATCTTCGATACGCGGACGACACCACACTCTTAGCTAGCAGTGAAGCTGAGATGGACTCTTTTTTGGACAGGATGGAATCCATAAGCAAGGAACATGGTCTAGCTATAAACCGGAGCAAAACCAAAATCATGGTGGTAGATCGCAAAGGCGAAATGGAACTAACCGGAGCCCTTAAGTTGGACACTGTTAAGAATTTTATTTACCTGGGTGCACAAATCTCAAACACTGGATCGTGTGAGGACGACGTGCGTAGGCGAATAGGTATGGCCAAGAATGCCATGTCACAACTGGATCGGATCTGGACCAATAGAATCATCTCTATCAAACTGAAAAAGAAACTAGTCACTACCTTGATATTCTCAATATTTCTGTATGGCGCTGAGACTTGGACCTTAAAGAAATTAGACCGCTCCAGGATCGACGCTTTTGAGATGTGGTGCTGGAGGAAAATGCTTCGGATTCCATGGACAGCGCGTCGGACGAACGTATCTATTCTCAAACAACTGGAAATAAAGACCAGACTCTCCACATTATGTCTACGCAGAATACTTGAGTTTTTCGGACACATCTCCAGGAAACGTGGAGACAATCTTGAAAAACTTCTGTTAACAGGCAAAATAGAGGGAAAAAGATCCAGAGGACGAAGTCCCATGCGTTGGTCCGACCAGATTCGCTCGACACTCGAGACCAAAGTCAGCGACGCCATCCGAGCTGCAGAGCACAGAACTAAATGGCGGGACATAGTACACAAGAAGGTGTTCCATAGAGATCACGACCCTCAGCAATGAGGATTACGACGCAAGGAGGAGGAGGAAATTATTTATACATAAAGAGAAAAAATCACACAGATTGAGTCAGCCCCAAAGTAAGGTTATGGGATACTAACCCCAACGATACTATATTGCATGATAAATACATATATAGATAAACACCCAAGAGTCAGAACAATTTGAAAAAAGCCATTTTCCAACTTGCCCTGGCTGGGGGGTCGTACCCAAAGCCACCGGATTGGCGGACTAGCTTGTTGACTATAACGCCACGGAGGTCGTTATTAACATGTTACATAGCTAACATAGTTTAATACCGCAAGTTATTATAACTATATAACTATATAAGTTATTATAAGTTCAGATATTTTACAACTTTCATGCAGTTTCCGCAAAAGTTCGTACGCTCATAGCCATATCGTATCTCGAATATAACGAATCCTATTTTCATAAAGTTCGTGTTTCGTTATGAAACTTCGATATCAACGAAATATGAATAAAAAGCGTACCTAACCGGGTTTTAGTTGGAAAAACATTTAATTAAAAAATTCTTTGCTGTAGCACAGATGTAAAAGCGGGGGATTGCAAATGGAAATGCATGCGAGGTGACCAAATGTCCTCCCACCGGTGGGACAGCTGCAGTGACCCGTGTTGCGGATGCAAAGTTGCAGTGCGACTGCGACACATTTTCATGTTTTGCCTTTTTTCTAGTCAGACTTCTTCGTTGCACGTACCATAATCCGAGTGCATTTAATAAAGTTTAAGTAAACTTTATGTACCTACTTATTAAAACAACCCACGATAACGTCATGTAGGCAAGTCAATACATTTTTATTTAGTTTTAGTGCTTTTGATGTTCACTTACAGGCAGAATACGACCATTTTTTCGGTTCCGAACCCAAATAGTAAAAATGGGACCCTAATAATCCGCTGTCCATCTGTCTGTCACCAGGCTGTATCTCATTAATTGTTTTTCGTTTCATTTTTCGTGTGTGTAAGTGGCCAACACTGGTCTCAGATTTTTCAGGCTGCCTAAAGGCATCTGACATAGCTTGACGACTGCCAAACAATGATGACAGCCGGGACCAACGGCTTTTACGTGCCTTCCAAAGCACGGAGGAGCTCGAGATTTTTTTATGCCACTTGTGGTCACCCATCCAAATGCGGACCACGCCCGGTGTCGCTTTACTTGCGAAAGCGCTACCAATGCGCACTCCCGCCGGGCCACCGAGCTCCTCATTAATATTAATTGTGATAGCTACACAGATGAAATTTTTACAGATGATGTATTTCTGTTGCTGCTTTAACAAAAAATACTAAAAACAGAATAAAATAAATATTTAACGAGTGCCTCCCATACAACAAACGTGCCGTGTTTTACTTGAACAGGAGGACGCTTGAAATATTCACAGAATATTTAATTGTATATTCACTTTAAAAATAAATAATTAAATAAATATTTTCCCATATAACGGTACGAATCGCACTTAGCCGGTTTTTAGCAAGTTGTAATCATAGCTACGAGTTACGTGCTACAACTCGGCGAGTCCTATTAAAATATAGGATGTTACAAAAACTTTGACTTATGGCTCTGAAACGTAGTCCCTTACTATGGGTCTCTTATGAAGGCTCAAAGTGGCTCAGCGCGCTATGGAGAGAGCAATGTTCAGTGTTTCTCTACGTGATCGAATCTGAAATGAGGAAATTCGTAGGAGAACAAAAGTCACTGACATAGCCTAGCGGATTAGCTCGTTGAAAAGGCAGTGGGCGGGACATATAGCGCGAAGAACCGATGGCCGATGGGCCAAAAAGGTTCTCGAATGGCGACCGTGTACTGGCAAGCGAAGCGTAGGACAAACACCCACAAGTTAGACGACCTGACCAAGGTCGCTGTACAGCGCTGGATGCAAGCCGCTCTTGATCGTTCATTTTGAAAATCCTTGGGGGAGGCCTATGTCCAGCAGTGGACGTTATGCGGCTGAAATGATGATGTCTGTCTTTTACACAGAATGACTTAACTCGGAAAGAAATCTTGAAATACGAAAAAAGATATTAATTAAAATAACAATTGTATTCAAACTTTGTTTTCCGGTCAATGTGTTCCAAATTGCCTATCTGTAAAGGCTAAATAAATTAGTAGGCCATATTGTGGAAAAAATTGGAACTAAATTTAACATGGCACTATCCATAACACATTAAAAACAACCGGTTGCGCCATCATTTCAGGTTCATTTATTTAATTTGTAACATAAACTCATTGATATACCAACACCTATTGTATTTATACAATATGTAACAAAAACTCTGTCCGATCCTTGTAGGAGCAACTCAGACCGTCAATATGAACAACTTTTCCTATGGGACCAATGCTTGAAACATGAAAACAACATCGACATTTTCATACAAATTGCCGGGCCGGCCGAACACTTTTGTATAAATAAGGTCGGTTTTTTTCGAGTTTCAAGCATTGGTCCATATGGTTCCGTAGGAAAAGTTGTTCATATTGCTCTTACAGGTTGGGAGTTGCTCCTACTAGGATTGGACAGGGTTTTTGTTACATTTTGTATATGATTCAATTTATATAAAATTCATGCAAACAATATATTTCAAATTAAATTTTGTTGACTTCTCGAGCATTTATACAACATGCGAAAACTTTACCAGTGAAATCTGTGTATATGTCAGATAATTTTTCAAAACTAAAAACCTACTTCGACACCTAATTTCACAATAAATTTTAATAACATTTCTATGGGGCCACCTTTGTAATTTAAAAAAAAATCCTAAAATTGGTCCAGGCACCTTCGCGTAATCGGGAAAATACATTAAAAAACTGGCCAAGTGCGAGTTGAACTCGCGTGGAGAGGGTTTCGTACAATGCCATAGTTTTCAAATTAATACAAAATATCACATTTAAAATTCTCGCAGTAAGACGCGAATTATCTACTACTAGCGCTATCTAGTGGTCCTTTAGTAAACTTCTTCCCTAAGTGAACGAATTATATTGCGTTTAACACTTTATATTTAGTTGATAGAACTCTTATAGGTTTTCCTGTTATCTTCAAGGAACTACAGGATTTTTTTTAATTTTAGGCACAATAGTTTTGGACATCAGGGGTCAATTTTCATTTTTTTTCATGAATAAAATCAAAACTGTTTATTTTACAATACTAACAAAAATATATTTGAAATCCTTATAACGAGCCCTTTTCTTAAGTATAATTATGAAACAATAAAGTTTGCAAAACTTTTTTTTTGTTTCCTAATTTGTCCCCCGAAAATGAAAATTATTTAAAAAAATAATATTTACTTTGCACATTTGTTTGGGTCATAGGATTACACCATCCTAACAAATTTCATTTGATTTGGTCCAGTACAATCGGAGCAAATTGGCAGTAACAGACGGACGGACAGACAGACAGACACACGAGTGATCCTATAAGGGTTCCGTTTTTTTATTTTTTATACGGAACCCTAAGAAAACAAATATACATTCGAATTGGTAACCTCCTCCTTTTTGAAGTCGGTTAAAAAGTGGTTACTGTGTATGATCACAAAAAAATATTGTTCTATGACAAATAACTATTGGACCCAAAAGTATGGAACACCTAATTTTAAGTGTTAGATCTATACCAAAATTTTTTGTTTGTTGGTAATAACTTTATTGTACTTATCGGCGGACTTATCCCATAACGGAATCTCTTCCAGTCAACCGGCGAATAGCAAAATAGAACAATTACTCACAAGAAAGGTAATAGAAGTTCGTACTTACATATGATAAATGAAACTAACATTAAATCTAAATAAAAATTTGTTCGAATTGACAAACTTCCAGGTCTATTACTATACAAAGGACCCAACAGATGTAAAGGATATACTCGTAGGTTGTAGGGTAGAATTACCTCCATTTATCAGCAGCGGTGACACTGATCGTAGATAGGGCAGAGCCCATTTCAGCCCTCTTGACGGCTAAGAGCCACTTTCTGAGACGTTATACTGAGATGTTTCATTTTAAGTAAATGATGAGCAGAGGAAAAATATACATAATTTCTTTTTTTAATCAAAACCAGGCTGGTCATAAATATACGGTTTACTTAAGGAATGCGATTTGAATGAATATCTCGTACATACAAATACAGTATTACGCGTCTTTATATCTAACGAGGTAGACAAATACCAGGACCTCAGTGCCATACTAACCTGAAACCATTACACTTCTTTTTTTGGGGCAATAAAATATATAAGTAGGTTAGGTAATTCAAAATATTAAAAAAACTTTATTGCAAAAAAGCTTTTCATTTTATCTGCATTAATTACTTAACAGGCACACTAATATTATGACTTGGCGAAAATACAATGATTAAGATAAGCCGCCTCAAAGCTAAAGCCAATGGACAAAGAAATTACCAATAAGTATCCATTGAACCGGAAATGCAGACAAAAGATGTTAGAACACAAACGAAAAGCTGCAAACGGATCTTCCTGTGACGGCGGGTTCACTGAAAAAGCATATAGTTGCAGATACGACTTTATTGCAGAAGCAATATTAAGATTAAATACTTATTAGTATTAACTTAAAAATATTTAAAAACTTTTGTGTCAAAAGAAAGCATAATAAAGATTACAAGTAAAAAAAAATATTTCACTTGCGATCATTAATTAGACTCGTTAAAGGTACAAAGTAACCCTTATCCTATGACTGGGTAAAAAACATAATCACTGGGATATGCTGCCTCTTCGCTAATAGTAAATGGTCGAGGAAACGACCAGTAAATACCCAGTGATCCGGAAACTGTGACAAAAGATGTAGAGAACTCAAACAAAAAGTTGCGAGCGGAACTTCCTGTAACGGCGGGTTCACTGACGAAAGATAGCGGTAGATACGACTTTATGGCACAAGTTATAGTTAGATAGTTGCGTCTTGAATGTGGACCAAGAAATTATTTTTAAGATATGAGATCTTTTAGTATCTTTCTTTCTCTGAATGTTATCTACATTTAAGTTTATAATCGAATAAAGGCGAGGGTCTGAACATGCATCACTATCCTAATTTAAAAATAATATGATCCTAATTGGCCAAAATGCTTAGAGTTCGCCAATTTTTGGAATCGAATTATAGACTTAGATATCTAAAAAAACCTAATTGAAAGAAATATTTAGCCAAATGAATAAAACAAATCTACATTTACATTTCTTTTTCATTAACTTAATTGGTCCAATTGTTGGGCAGACGTCTCTCCCATCTTCTTCCACTTTTCTCTTTCTTGTGTTAGGCTCGACCATCCTTTTTGGAATAAGTCGAGATCGTCTCGCCAGCGCTTTCTTGGCCTACCCGCGCCACGGTAACCTCTTTAGGCAACCACTCTCTTGTGACTTTGGCCTATCTCTTGCGGTGCATTCTACTGATATGCAAAGATTCAAAGATTCAAAGATTCAAATGTTTATTCAGTAATTAGACCTTTACAGGCACTTTTACACGTCAATAAGTATAATTTATGTTACGTGTAAAGTTATTAAAATTTAATTTATTTTTAAAGAAAAGCTACCGATACCAGCGCTTCGTAACGACCAACTGCTGAGAAGAAACGCCGAAAGAAACTCATTTTCACAGTATTGGTCGCCTACTCGCCAGAAGGGCTTTGTCATATTATTATAATTGTCTTTTAATTAATAAATACTTATAATATAATACAATGTTGACACATTATAACATGTAATGCTTGCGAACCAGTAAACAAACATAAATTGCGTAATACAAAATATTAAGTAGTCAAAAAAGCGAAGCCGAGCTGACCAGTCCCTCCCGGCAGCACCCGTTCACGAGTTGACGCACGGATCAGCCATCGTTAAACTCAACCATATTAGAGGGAATCCAACGACCCGACCAGCGACGCCACCACCGGATTGGACATTTTAGTGAGCATGAAAAACCCGAACTCGCAGACCTTGTCAAGAGAAAATATTAATTATATGTTGGTCACTTATTGATCGCAGAGCATTTACATGTTTTTACAGTAGGCTTATTATGGTAACAGAAAATGCAGCTATTTATGTTTTATGTGTGGAGTGTAATGGAAAATGTTTAGGAAGTATCCACGCGTTTTTATCTCTTAAATAATCATTGATAGTATAGTACGCATTGTTCAATAAAACTTTTTTAACATGTGTTTTAAATTTTGCCATTGGTAGGTTAACGATCGCTTCGGGAAGTTTATTAAATAATGTTATACCTAGACCTAAGAGTGACTTTCTAGTTTTAGCAAGTCGAAATTTAGGCGTATGAAGCTGATTTTTGTTGCGAGTATTATAACTGTGAACATCACTATTTTTCTTGAAATTATTTAACCTAGATTTAACAAATAGAAGATTGTCGTAAATAAATTGAGATGTCACAGTAAGAATATTTATAGATTTAAATAACTCTCCTAAGGAATCGCGTGATTTTAGTCCGTAGATCGACCGAATTGCTCTCTTTTGTAGCACAGAGATAGCATGTATGTTAGCCGCTTTACCCCATAAGAGCAAGCCATATGACATTATGCTGTGAAAATAACTAAAGTATACTAGCCTAGCAGTTTCAACGTTAGTACACCGTCTGACCCTCCTCACAGCATATGCTGCTGAGCTAAGTTTCTTGGCAGTGGCCTCAATATGTTTATCCCATTTTAAGTTCCAGTCTACAGTTATGCCTAAAAATTTGGTGTTGGGTACCCATTCTAGAACTTGACCATTAAGACTCAAAGGTATGTGAGTATTAGGTTTATTCAATAGTGAAAAATTAACGCACTTAGTCTTTTGTGTGTTTAAGGCCAGATTATTAGTCGTAAACCAACTAAGTACTTGTGACATAGTATTGCTTACATCGTCATAGTTTGTGCATTTTCTGTCAACCTTAAAAAGTAAAGATGTATCATCAGCAAACAATACTACTTCACACAACTTTTCTGCAAGACAGAGGAGGTCATTAATATAAATCAAAAACAAAAATGGACCAATTATTGAACCCTGAGGCACACCCATGCTCACAGGAGCACTATTTGAGGATACTCTGTTAATTTCAACTCTTTGAGTTCTATTATCAAGATAAGATGAAATAACAGAGAGTGCAGTATCAGTGCCCTGCTCAATTCCATTTTAGCATGGCGGTTTTATGTCCCACGTCAACGGTTCCTGTTTTTGAGCGAATTGTGGCGTTTGGTATTTTATCTACCCTTTAACTCCTAGCACACTTCGCTACATTGCTCTCTGACAAACCTTGACTTTGGACATTTACATATCAAACAAAAACCTAAAAAGTACCAAATGCGGGATGCGTGACGTCACATGATTATATTATTACAGAATCAAGATCCAAGTCACTTCATTAGTTATGACCATAGGCCTAAAAGTTTTTCTAAATCTGACAGACAGAAAAATAAAAGAAGGTATCACAGAGCCATTTAGATAAGAAGAGAAATAATAATATCCTTTATTTCATAAAAATATACGGAAGAAATGTTTGAAATAAAACACGAGACAATAAGCCATCGTGACAGGAACAATGCTTGTTGCATTGTTTGTAACATCACGCTGCGGGCACAAACTAACAGACAGTGCAGAAGACGTTCATGCAATGTTTATAATTCAACAAAAGCCCTTTTAAACTTGTATTTTAATTTATTTTCGAGTTACAAACGTGCCGTGTATGCATGTTCAGTTCATTTCCTTATTTTAGTTTTAAAAAATTATCACCGTTTAAAAAAAAACATATTTCAAATGAGGTTATCACTTTGGCCTACGCCGAGACTTAAATCGATAAAGGCTTTAATAAACATTACGTGAACATCTCTAGTAAGGCTCTTCATGAACTATTGTTATTCTGTACTCACTTTATTGGCATCTGCGCTGCAAACATGGACTCACTCGAGTGAGAACTGAACAGCCGACAATTGCGACGCGACGCGGCCACGGCAGTCTTGATATATATTTTTAGGGTCCCAGAAATAAATGGTAAAATGGAGCAATGTAAAACATAGCTGAAGTACTACTTGTTATATACATGGTCCACCTGTGCAAGTTGATCAAAATCGAAATGATCATTTAAAATTTCAAGGTAGAGCCTTATAATGTAAGGCTTCAAGAACGCACTTATTAGTATTGTGATCTAACGGGAAAATGTGGCCAGCGTTCCTTGGCACTATGTCACATGGGCCTGATTTTTTAGATTAAATTTGTAGCAGGTATTTCACTTTTTCTTTTTATTTGTTAATAAATATGTAAATGATTGTATCTTAATTATTTAAATAAACTATTTGTTTTGATTTCGTACGTATTTAGTTCTTGGTATTTATAAATAAAGTGATTGGGTGAATACCTCGTGATTTTATTGACACGATACAGACTAATATCTTATTTCTAAGAAAAGCGTTTTATATAGGTGGACCCTCACAGGAACGATAACAGACCAACAAAGATATCTATAAATTGAAAAAATCGTCGCAAGAATCTTAGCAACATTATAAAGCAGCTATCTTTTACCGGCGCCCTCAAATATTTCGCGAAAAACCTGGTGAAATCTGAAGGGCTTTTACTCGGCAGTAAAACAAACGTGGATCCTCGCTCCCTAGGGAGGAATTCATGCGCAATGTGCGTTATACCCGCCACTGCAGTATAATTACATTAGCCTTTCTACGAGAATATTTTTACTTTTATTTAAGTATTTACCTGCTCGCTCAATTCGTTTTAAAATAGGTGAGCGCGTAAGTATCCACATAAAATTGTTATAATGTAGATATAATGAAACCCTGGTAAAATATTGGAATCAGCTATCGTTGCAATAGCCTTCCTACATGATTTTAAAATTACTAAATAATGAATATTAATTACCAATACATATGATTTTTAGTAAAACTGTTTTCATACCAATGAAAATACGTACTTGAGTATACTTATCGAAAACATAATTAATTAGGTGGGAATATATAAATATAATTAAATATATAAGGACAAATCTTATGGGATACTTCCTCAACGATATTATATTTTATAAGAAATACATATATAGATAAACATCCAAGACCCAGGTCAATTTTGAAAAAATAATTTTCCATCTTGACCTGACCGGGGATCGAACCCGGGACCTTTGGTATGATAGCGTGGTATGTACTTTACTTTTGACTTTATAAATTACTTTAATAATATTAAACTTAAAAAAAAAATACTTCTACTGAATCTTATACGACTGTCATCCCAGTTAGTAACCAAAACACATGACCCAATCTAAACGTCTGGCGCGAAAAACTTCTGTTTAAATTTCAAACTTCACTGGTTGTTACAAATAAATGTTCTAACGCAGTAAGTTCCCGAGTAAATGAATTTGTCTTAATTATAAGCCCAAGCACTCCGTTGTGAGCCTGCTGAGGCCTTAGGCTAATTAGCACGTTTAGCGGCAATTCGGGGGTAATGAGTAATTCGAGATGCCGAACATAAACAGGGAAGCAATCACCAACATTGTTACTCCTCCATTGTGCCTCTTTTGTACAATGGTTTGCTAGTTCTGCTAATAATGGAATATTTTTCGCTAAACGTGGCCTTTTGATCTTATAGCCCTAGACTATGTCTGCCCCGTCAGAGATAAAGACGTGATAATGAATGTATGTCGAGCAAAACTTATTAAAGGTAGTTCCATGATACATTTTTTGATAGAACTAGTGAAACTAAACGAGTAGGTATTCTGGTCTGCCATGGAGTTTTAGTTTAAAAACAGTAAATAGGTATTTTCTAAATATGTAGAAATATCTAAATCTCTAGGGATAAATAGGTACGTTTTGATTGGTCTTTAAGAGTTATGAAGAAACTGAGGAGGATCAGTTACAGTGTTACAGGTTGACTGAGGTAGAAATTTAAAAAGATCTAAGGTACTCTTATGTATAAATTTAAGAGTATATAAAATAAAAAAGAACTAAAAAAACGTTTTAGGAAGTATTTCTAAAAAGAAATCTCTATAAATCACCTGCCACAAAATTTATTCGAGATAAACGCACGTACGATAAGTGTTGTTTACTATTGATAGTAAAGAACACTAAACTTGTCATAGTGCGTGGAGACGCACATGCTCACAACACGAAAGAGGAACCCAGCGTCAAACATTCCGTACAAACCAGGCTCAGAAGGCGACGGCAATTTAATAAGCAGTAAAGGGTCCTGAAACAAACTTCAATTTTCTTTTACTTTTATCTATTTCCACGGTGGAGATTCTCTGGCTTTAGATAAGACGAAACGACGTCATTTTGCTCTCGCTCAGATCCCTTGTAGATTCCTAACGATTGCTACCTGATCCGGAAAATATAGTTTTCCTTTCGGAAGCGGTCACTTGGGTGCTGGGATCGCGTTAACTTATTCCTAACTAAATGGTATCAAGCCTTATAAAGTTGATTCGATTGGGTTTTGTTACTCTAGTGTATAAATGTGATGGCATTTTGTTGGTTCATATTTTTACTCGATTGTCGCAGATGGAGAGTAATATGATTCTGATATATTAGAATCACATCACCACCATCACACATATCAAAATCTACATATATGTAGATTTTATTGTGAGTCGACTGAAGCAAAGGTTTTTTACTTACGAAGTACAACTGATTACTGCAGTAGACAAGTTATACGATGTTGGATAGCGTAAAAAGAGAATGATAAACAAAAATACCAAATAAGAGTTTTTCTAAAATAATATTCTTGTACAGTAGTATTTATAATTAGGATGATAACAATAAAGAGGTAGGTAGAGCAGGAATAAATTCTAGATAAAATGAAGAACATAATTTCACAAAAGAATTCTTTTCGACAGTTGATAAGAAAATGTGATCAATAGAAGTTAAACACACAAAAAAGGGACCCTCAATCTTTTTGATATCGGCAAATCTTAATTTTCTTAGTTCTCAAAGAGAAAAGTTTTTTTTCCATTCGCCCACAATGATTGATTGTGCAACCGATTTGTTGACTAAATCGTTTCTTTTGAATTTTCTTGTTACATATTCATTTTCGAACATTACATTTAGATAGGTACCCTTAGTTAGAACCCATTCAACTATGTGTCAACCCTAAATTTTCACTCGGTATACAACATAAAACAGAAACCGCTCGGAAAACAGACTTTTCAAAATTCCAATCAGTCACGCGTGGATTATACACCGTCACTGGGTAAACAATGGAACAGCATATATAGCAGCTAGTCCTTAGAGGGGCTATTGTATAATTTTGGCCTGTGTATGTTACGAAATACATAAATTTGGGTGTGTTTGTGCGCTTTGTAAACATACCTTACGTATTAGGGTCTGTGCATACATAAAGGTTGAGAATACTCACTTGATTAGGCGCTATTTAAGAGTGGTAAAATTAAATTCTGATTGCAAAATAATTTATTTATGATATCCATATAAAAATCATGTTAACAAAGAATGCTTCGTTATTCTAGAAAAATATGTTTTTCATGTAAAACTGAAATTTTTGACTACGAAATGAAATTTTTTCATCTTTGGTTGATTCTTATATAGAATCTGTACATACGATCGGCTATCTCCTTTAGATATTATATAAGAGCACGAAAATCCAGCTATAGATAGGCTTCTCGAGACTACATATTATGACAAAAACGCTAGCTGTTGCTCAATAAATATAAAAAAGTATTTGTACAAGTAATAGGTCACTCCTACGCACAATAGGTAATTTTAAATGAACTTATGAGGTAAGGTTTAAATAAATAAAAGTAAATCATCAGCAACCTACTTCTCAAAATGAAATAAAAAAATATATCTGCAACATGCCGTGTCACATCAACAGAAAATATGTAATGTTATTTTAATATCCGATGCTTTTTTTACAGTGTGCTATTGTGTATGAACCTGCCCTTAGATTTTAGTGGCGCACAATCTCTCAATACAATCTGCAAATGTCTGAATTCTGTAATCGGATTGTACGAGTGCCTTGGGACTTTACGATTCGGATGTTTATCATATTAACACACAGCTCGGTTCTCAACAAAGACTTCCCATTTATTCCTAAGAAATCTTGGCTGATATTTTAACTTCATTAAACAAAGACTATTATTTTTTATTTCCACTGTTAAAAACACTATAAAAGTTATGTTTAGCTAGCTAGCTTTGTTTTTATTGCATGTTGAAACTGGAACATGAGTGTAAACAAGAGCAAAATTAATAAAAATAGATTTGTAATCTACCGTATACCGAACTATGAAAATTAATCCAACTTATATTAGGACATATATTATGTATAAGAAGGTGTCACAAGGAAAATCTTTGTTTACAATAGTCACGCCCACAAAGTGGTACAATAAAATGCAGGTATTTTTTTAGGTACCTACCACTATCGATAATTTGGGTATGATATTTTTCTCATCTATAACATGTAGAATATCGTAAGGTAGGGGTCTTCGAAGAAGATTGAGGGGATTTAAACAGTTAAAGACTATTTTACGATTCAGTGACCCGTTTGCGAAACAATATTAAACCAATTGTTGGAGTTAGGTGTCTATTTATTTCTTATTGTGTCAAATAATTTCCGAAAACTAAAAACCGACTTCAACACCAAACTACACGACCGATTTTAATGAAATTTCTATGGGACACGTGAAAAGTATGTCCTTTCAAATAAAAATCCAATAGTTTATTAACAAAAAATTAAATTTAAAAGATTCCGATGAATTGAGAATATCCTCCTTTTTGAAGTTGGTAATGAAATTACAACAAGATTAATTCGATCATTTAAACCAGCCAAAAGCCATCATCGAAAGCAATGATTAAAATTAAGTAATTTTCAATGAATTTTATTTCAGGAAATTATTAAATTTACTGTAGTCTAAAAGCGGACATTAACAACCTTCATCATCCTTAGTTACACAAAGGGACCAGTTAGTTAGGGATAAGATCATTGCGATATTCCGGACATTCTCAATTAGATTTCCCTTTACAATATCGACGTCACTTGAAACCAAAATCTATTTCAATCTGAATTTACAACCTACGTAGGTACTTAAAAGAAACTGAAATAAGTTAGTATTCGTATCTAGTGGCAAGTGACCACCATGCAACTTTCGTTAACCCTAGGGTAGATATACCATACACAAAGAACATCAAAGGTACCTACACTTAGCCGTAGGAGAGAGAATCATTTTGATAATAATCTTGTATTTAGAATACCTAAGTTCTCTGAAGACTAAAATAATTGAGTACTCTTTTAGAAATATATCAATCCAAAAGTACAAAAATAGGGGAAATGAAATACCATTCGTTCACTTATCATCATCATTGGTAGACTACTTATTAAAACTTTACACAATAATAAACAAATTAATTGGACCTTCGTCAAGCCTACAAAGTCAGTATGTAATATGGAAAAACGATCGTTATGCCGTATTAGTTACGTTAATTTAGGTATGTAATAACAATCAAATACATAATTTAAAAAAATATTGGCTTTTTTTTGCAGTTGCTTGCTGTGATTTTAATAGTCGGCAGTAGAATGAGTAGATATATTTTACGCTTCGGATTAAGTATCTAACAGTTTATTTTACAATAAATCAAGATATCTTTTGTTTAACATCTTCAATTTTGTACTAACCTATTGAAGGAAAAGGAAAATTACAATTACAAATTTTGCTTAAGGGACTATCTGAATTTTCCGGGATCTAGTGCTGCCCCCATTTGAAATAAACCATTTGATAATAAACGGAGACATCATTCAGAAATTACCTAGTGATATACCTAGTAATCGAAATACTTATAGTTAATATACTCGTAAAGATATGCCTACAATCTAGATTTTAGCTACTAAATCTAATAGCAACGCAACATCTCGTGTGTCCATATAAAAAACGTTAAAATCGCGTTGTAAATTTTACAAATTTTGCAAATGAACTGCCAAACCGTAACTACATTTTTTTTATGTGGACCCCAATAAAGGAACCAGTGAGATGAACTTAAGGTCGTTTTGACCACTCAATCAGATTCCCTTAACACATTATTGGCTTTTTCTTCACTTGTTTTGTCAAAGAAAATTTAATGAAGAACTTACACAATAAAATCTATGCTCATGAGTGAATGCAAAAGGCTTAACTGAAGAAATCACTTATATTTTTTATTTTATGAGACTATGGTCTACTTTGGTGGACTATAGGTAGAAACATCGCACTGTCACGTCGTCATAAACTCAATAAAGGAACCAGTGATGAAATGATCATAAGGTCGTTACGATATACCGGCCACTCAATCATATTTTCTTTACACAT
Organism: Acrobasis suavella; assembly: GCA_943193695.1. Classification (NCBI taxonomy): domain Eukaryota; kingdom Metazoa; phylum Arthropoda; class Insecta; order Lepidoptera; family Pyralidae; genus Acrobasis; species Acrobasis suavella. The sequence continues at coordinate 7,442,001 of OW971935.1, forward strand.
AATTGACTTTTTCCTGCAGCCGCTCTCTGCTCATGTGAGTCCGATAATCCGATTTTGCTTTTGGCAGTACGAGTATTTTATGGCATTTGTTACTAAATAAACTCAAGCTGGAATAATTACCCCAGATATGATGAACCCATGATGCAAAAGAGGAGTTTCATTTATGTGGTGTAAAAACAATGATTTTTTTGTTGTTCCTAATGTGACTTGTAGATTGCCTATTCCAGCAATAATTTTAAAAACAGGGATCGTAAAAAAATTGAAATTCAGGTTCGTTAAAGAAATTTTTCGAATGCAGTTAGGTACTTATTCAGCAGAGAATGTGTTTAGTACGATCGTTATCTTAACGTCTATTCTCTCTCCGACTTCACATATGGTCTACCTATCTCTCTTTATGCATATTCCCTAATGCCCGGCCATCATGGAACTGTTAATAGTACTAGCGGCAACGAACGTTCTTGATTCATGTTTCTTCGTCCGTAGGCAAATCCTCCCTTTATTGGGGGAGGCCTTTAGTCCAACTGTAAACCGATAATGGCCTAGGCGAAGAAACTAAAATGTTTTTGCTCTTTGGGCTAGATAATATTAAGATCTAACGATCTGACATCCAATAATGCCGTACAAAACTTTGGCAATAGGTACACCAAAGAGTTTTTTATTCGGTGCAGCGAACACGCAAGTGTCTTTTTGTTTTGTACAGAAGTCTAAGCAGACCTTGCCTAGTACGCACTTAATTATTAATATACTTACTTAGTAATATAAACACTTAAAAAAATTTAAGAAGCGCAACTTATTCTTAAACTAAATACTTACCAGTGCCTCTATATTCAACAGTCACAAAAAACTAGAAGATTTTCTGTCGACCTTCTTCCCTTCGTCACTATGAAAATTACTTTTTTCACAGTTTACAAAGAACTGTGGTTTATACATTCAGCCCTTTTGAGCTTTCATTTCAACTCTGCTATTGTTGCTAATGAAAGCATGGTCAGCCCCGGCTAGGTGAAATATCCGACGTTTGTAATATTGTTATTTCGTAGTCTGACTATTAAAATTCATCAACAGATATTAAGAGCTTTCATTCACATTACTATTCATAGTAAAAATAAAAATATTCAAAAGTAAATTTAGTTCGTTCCGTACAGTGACCGCGTAAATAAATAATGAAAACAGAAGCGGAATCATCACTGAAAAGTTCGTTCGGAGCGTTCGAATTGTACGTGAGCGAGTTTGTGATTTTTGGATTTCGAAAATTGGAGGCAGTTGGGGGTTATGGTATTTGTTGGTGCTTACCATGGGTCATGATAACGCGGCGGAGTGTGGCCGAATTGCGAGGCACGGCTCACGCGAGCAGACTGTTGCTCGTGGCCGGGCCGAGGATGCGCGCGCACAGGCCCCTTGCCCCGCGAGCTGCCGCCCCCGCGGATGACGCCGCCAACTGCCTCCAGTGACATCCTCCCCTTTGTCTCTGTTTATTGTCTACTAATCATCTTTTGATACCCTTAAGACGTCTACAACCGAAGGGCATAATTTTGAGCCCCTTCTGATGAAAATCACAAGTGGTGTAAAATCATGTTACTATACATATTATTATGTTCCTATGGACGATATCTTTTTTAAATTTATCTGTTAAATTGTAGATAATCGCTAATAAATCAAAAGGTAACAATTTTGCAGAAATGGCCTAAAATTAGAAACAGTACCTACTAACCAACAAGTTTACGTATCGTCAATATCTTTATCGTAAAAGCCAATCGCGGGAAATTATTAGACCTGTCCTTTTATATGGGAGTGAAGCGTGGCCTTTGCTTGAGCGGCACAAGCAAGAGTTGCGTGTCACGGAGATACAAATGCTGCGTTGGATATGCGGAGTGTCACAGAGAGATCGTGTTAGAAACACCCGCATCCGCGGCAGCCTTCTTGTCCGTGACATAGCGGACAAACTGCAGGAAAGTCACCTACGCTGGTACGGTCACGTCCTACGAAAGCCGGCTAGTTACGTGGGAAACAATCAGGGTAGTCCAGCAAATCACCAGCAACACCTAATTCAGTAACTCTAGCTAAGAGTATTATGATAAGATTAAAAAGACTTCCAATATTCATCTCATTTTTGTTCCGCAAGGCATTGGTCATTCAGCATTGTCAACTGAGGTTTCAAACTTCATTTTGTTTTCTTTTCACTTTTTTTGGCTCCAAAGAAGCACAAATTCTACATAAATATCTTATACCGGTTTTTTCAGCAGTGGTGTTGAAAGGCTGAACTTCTATGGAGTTAGTGTATTTCGCTATATAACATAACCACTAATTTTAATAATTAAGGAGACTCCATAGTCAAATGTCCATACACAAAGTTTTTTCAAAAGTTTGACAACTGGTAGCGACCTCTAAATTTGATTTAAAAGTTAAAATAAAAAAACACTGATTCATATTTTACAGCAGAAATTCAAATCACAACGTGTTCGGGTACCATTTCAAAGGTCGAAAAATAAGAAGCACCATAATCGCTACGTAGTTTGTGGAAGCACCCTACTTCCCGTACAAATCAGCGCTCGGCCCACCGGATTTTTAAATGGGAGTTCGAAAACATTTCATCGATTTTTAATAACTGTTTTTATAGAAAGTAGTTCAGTATCATAAAGTGAGTGAACTTGCTCTAAAAATTGGGTTGGTGGGTAAAAATTCACCCTGTACTTATAACAAAGGTTTAGATGAATCCTATAAGAAAACCGGCCAACAGCGGTGGAGGTTGAACTCGCGTGGAGAGGGTTCCATACAATGCCGAAGATTTTCCGTAAGTGAACATATTATACACTTTATTTTCAATTCATAGAATTCTTATATGTTTTCCTGTAATCTACAAGCAATGAACTAAATATTGAATTTTTTTTTTCAAAATTTTTGTCTCAATAGTTTCGGAGATCAAGGGAATTGTAAATTTTCATATTTTTTCATGAATAAAATCGTAACTATTTATTTTACAATAATAACAAAAATATATAGATACTCGTAATAAGCCCTTTCATTTGAATTATGACACAATTTAAAAAATCTTTTGAAAAAATCTTTTGAAAGACGTTTTTTTTTTTATCTCCTTATTTGTTTACCAAAAATGACCCTTATTTAAAAAAAATATATTTATTTACTCTGCAAATCTGTGTTTGGGTCATGAGATTACACCATCCTACCAAATTTCACCTGATTTGGTCCAGTGGATTCGGAGCAAATTGGCTGTGACAGACGGACGGACAGACAGACGAACGAGTGATCCTATAAGAGTTCCCTTTTTCATTTATTGTACGGAACCCTAAAATCCAAAAAAGCGGATAAAATAATTCACTGACTATTTGATACCAATACTTTTTTTGGGTGTCGGCAATACCTAGCCGCTGTAAAACTTACGGTGTCAACGCTTTTACCGCTTTTGCCAGGCCCATGTGCTACTCCCGCTTCACAGACCTGGCATGGTGGCCGCTTAATTTTTAAAAACGCTTCAAAACCACGAATTTGTAAATATTTTGCATTTCGTACCCAAAGGGTAAAAACGGACCCTATTACTAAGACTCTACTGTCCGTCTGTCTGTCACCAGGCTGTATCTCATAAACTGTGATAGCTAGACAATTAAGTTTTCACAGATGATGTATTTCTATTACTGTCCGTCTGTCTGTCACCAGGCTTTATCTCATAAACTGTGATAGCTAGACAGTTAAATTTTCACAGATGATGTATTTCTATTGTCGCTATACATAACATCACATACTAAAACCGAATAAAACAGTATTTAAGTAGGTAGGTATTCCCATACAACAAACATGATTTTTATAGATAATGGCACGGAACCCTTTGTGCGCGAGTCAATCAATCATCATTTTATATAACGATTAACAAAAGTTTTAGCCAATCGGTTGCATTGGTAACTTTAAAATCAATTTTTCGAACAAAAATGTATTCCGTAATTCTTTAAATTGATACAACTTCTTTATTTATGAACGGATTTAAATGAAACCAACACTATATGTTAAGTGAAGCGTATCAAAATACATTAGTGAAAACCACAACCGAATCGTTTCAGCCGTTTCCGAGATTAGCGTGCACAAACGCACAAACAAACAGACAAAAATCCTAAAAATCATTGTTTTGTGTTCTATTGCGTTGATAAAAGCCCTCAACAATATTTTTTCTCATTTATCTTCCATGTACAGACAGCGATTTAGTTTAAGTACTAAAAGGAACTGCACTTATCCCGGGCGGCGAAATCAGAAGGGCGGCAAAATCGTCATCTATCGGTGACCAAAAAACAATTTTGTAAGAATGCTCCAAATTTACCGAAATTTTTAATTTTTAGGGTTCCGTATCCAAAGGGTAAAAACGGGGTCCTATTAATAAGACTTAACTATCCTTTTGTCCTTCTGTCTGTCACCGAGCTGTATCTCATGAAGCGTAATAGATAGACAGTCAAAATTTTCAGTGATGATGTATTTTTGTTGCTGCTATAGCACCAAATACCAAAAACTAAATAAAATGAATATTTAAGAGGGGCTTCCATACAACAAAAGTGATTTTTTATACATAATAGTACGGAACCCTTCGTACGCGAGTCCGACTCGCACTTGGCAGGTTTTATTTACTTTATATTAACTTTCAATCATCATTTTATAACACAAGTTTTAGCCAATGTAACGGAACAGTTATTTCATAGCAATTTTTCAAACAAAAATCGATGACCTGATTCTTTTAATTGATATAACTTTATTATTAATGAACGGATTTAGATGAAACAACACTAAGTGTTAAGTGAGGCTTATCAAAATACATTAGTGGAAACCACAACTGAATTGGTGCAGCCGTTTCTGAGATTAGCGTGCACAAACGCACAGACAAACAGACAAAAATTCTAAAAATCATAGTTTTGTGTTCTATTGCGTTGATGAAAGCCCCCAACAATATTTTTCTCATTTATCTTCCATGTACAGACAGCGATCGGTTACGATTTTATTATATGTATAGACTACGTATATTTTTCTCATGGTCGGGTTATAGGCACACTTAAAATATATGCAATTTGAAGTGTGCCTATAACCCGACCATGAAAAAATTTTCGGTGGTGATAACTAGTGATAAGAGACAAAACACAGCACTCTTTTCATTTTCTTCTTTTAGAAATCGCAATAAGACTATCTCGCTTTATCAAAGGCCCTTGCGGGGCTGTGAATTTTCAGTTATATGGAATTTTCACAATAAAACCTACAGTAGAGACTTTTTTCGAAATTTCTTAGAATGTGCTATTACAATACAACCGTAAAAAACAGGTTTTCTGTCAAAAATTATTACAGCTTTTGAAAAATGGCATTCTTATGCTCATATTGTTATATCTTTCGAAAATTAATTTCTACACGGGAGATTTTGCATCATATGTTTACTCATAAATAATAAAAGCTTGATTTAAGAAATCTCTCCAAAATAACAAGAGATATATGTTTATCTGTACAATAAGTAATAAAATCCCTGTCCGATCCGAAAAAATCGTCATTTTCATACTAAAGTGTTCGGCCGGCCCGGCATTTTTATATACAAATATAAAAATGACAACTTTTTCTTCGAGTTTCAAGCATTGGTCCCATAGGAAAAGTTGTTCATATTGACGGTCTGAGTTGCTCCTACAAGGATCGGACAGGGTTTTTGTTAGATATTGTATATTTATTTATTACATAGTATCGTTGATTTAGTATCGCATAACACAAGTCTCGCTATATATTTATATTTTTCGTATACCGAAATTTTTACTATTCTGACTTGAATCTCTTATTAAAACTGGAGAACTTTTATTTACAGGATAGTGATGTTTTATTCATTGATAGTGTATAGTCAGGCTTTAAAAATGGAGTCATAATTTCTCATACTGGTTGTATGAGAAATAATAACTCCATTTTTGAAGGGTACCGTACATTAACCTCTATTGTAGAGTTTTTTTTGTACGAGCAAGGCCGTTTAGTATGTTTCCGCCCCTATATGATAATACTTCTGCAGGAATAAGAAATAAGAAATAACAAGGCTATCTAAAAACATCACAATAACATTTAGAATAAGAAATCGCGAGTGTAAGAATTTGTCGATATTTTTTTGTTTAGTGACTGGACTAATGATGACATTGGGGACCACGTGCATTCCGTAGCGTAAAAAAATTGATTTAGACATCAATGTCTCAACGCTCAAGCGTTTTAAACGAGTTGCTACATAGACTTTTTGCGTTGACCATTCGAATCTAACTTTATATCTGTGTATGTATGTACATTAAGGAGTTTTTGATAACTGTTGCCACTTGCGTTAACCAATTGCTATTGAATGTAATCAGGTAATATGGACTGAACTGACTCTTTGGCTCATTGGAAAACGTCTTCCTGTATACCTATAACACTTAATGTTAATAAGGTTTATCTATGAAATAGTATTTTATGCAACAGTTGTATAAGAAGGTTCATAAAATGCGAGTGGCGCAAGTTACGATGCGAGCCTTGGCGAGCATCGTAAGGAGACGCCATCGAGCATTTTTTGACATACTTATACAACGTTGCAAACAATACTTTTTCTACGACTACATTTACTAAAATAAATACAAAAATAAACAAAGAAAAGTACGAAATACTACCATATGTTTTATAAGATACTAGGTATCTATGGAAGACTTAATTTTTTTTTATTGACGTCTTCCTAGTGACCAAAAGTGCCATTTTTAAAACATGGAGTCACTTAAACGAATGTTTTTCATACAAAAAACCGTTTGTTCAGTGACTCCACGTTTGAAAAATGGCACCATATGTTAAAATAACGATTTTATTATGTTGGCAGTATGGTAAATCTAAAGAAAAAAGTTATAGGTCTATGGCTAGGAGTATTGTTTTGGCTAAATAACGACACATGTGCTATTATATTAGGAATAGACTATAGACTTTTCTGAAATCATATAATCTATGTTCTTATATTAGTGTTCGGGACCATTTAAAAGACAAATAACAGTACAGGAGTAGAAAAAGAATTTTATTTTCACCCATGCTATAAATCCTTTATAAAAGTTTCTGAAACAGTTAGCTTATTGCCAACATTAAAACACCCAGTGTCATAATAACCATTATATCACCCAAACGAGTGTTATAATGTTGTACTAAATTTCACTATGCAACGAAAACTGGATCCCTTCCTTACTCTTTAAAGAGCCACATTCTTTATGAATTTCAAAAAAGGAACATTTTCATGTACGCGCCGCGCGCCTTTCACTACCACAAGTGCCACAGCTCCGTCATTTAAAAAAGTAACTTATTGGTCCATCCACGTTGTACCACGCCATTTTTGTTAGATATTTACTAATATCAAACAAAAATAATTTGCATTCTAATAATTGTACGATGCAAATTTAAATAATTATTATAATAAATAATGTAATTATTACCTAACATACATAGTTAGTTTGTATTAGATACTTAGCAATAAACTTACCGGGAATTTACATAGAGTTCTTACAACACTGTACAACACTATATGGATTTAGAACCTTTTATAGAGGATTCATATCATGGGTGTAGATAAAGTTTTGTATACAACTATAATAATTAGGTATTAAAACACTCATGTGATACTATAATCACACTCAGCTTCGCCTCGTGTGATAAACCCACACTCGTGTTTAATACCCCTTTTTATACTACAGTTGCATAAATAACTATTAAAAAAAAAAACATTTTCATCTCATCTACTCAAAAAAAGTTTTCATCCCAAAACATTTGGAGCTAAAGTTACTGGTTATTCTCACGGGACTAAAACGTGAAAAAGAAGATCTCTAGGGATTAAAACCAATTTGAGAACAGAACACGAGTGTAATCTATGTAGAATCAAAAATAATGTTGGCAGTCCAGAAAAAAAAGGAGAATTTGGTTTTAATTGGCACAGACGTCGTAATTTTTTAAATTTGGAATAAAAAATAATTGGCACAGACGTCGTAATTTTTTAAATTTGGAATACATATCGTCTTCAACTTGGATCACAGACCACATATCCTAAAGACCACGCTTTCATGGACTTTACTACTAAAACGAAATCGCCAAAAATTGGCGGGGTGCGGGGCAAGGTCCAATGGTTTTTATTGGCTCGCTCAAGGTCACGCCTAGATTGACGAAAGCAGATACATATCACCAGTAACTCCATAGTGATGTATACTTTGTCTTGATATCGATAAAAGCCGTTGAGTTTATGATAAAATGGAAAAATAAAAATAAATGTTTATTTTTATTATATTGTAACATCATCAGCAAAAAAATAAGGTCGATGCACAAACACTAATTCTTGTTATAATATAATTAAACACACATGAAACAAAGTTATTGCAATCTTCTAAACGCAGTTTTATTATACATTATTACGAAATTATGACGGACTAAATAAACTCACATTATATTTATCGGCAAGCGCAACGTAAGAGTCCCTAGGAGGGTGTCGTTAGGTGGATGGACGACCTGAGCAAAGTTGCAGGAAAATTATGGATTCAGGCCGCTTCCAATCAATCGTTTTGAAAATACTTTGGGGAAACCTATGTCCAGCAGTGGACTTCCAATGGCTGATGAAATGATAATGATATATATAGGTACATGAATACAAACATACATAACTACATTACATAAACCCTGTAATCATTACACTTCTTTAATACGGAGCAGCAAGGTTGCAGGAAAATTATGGATGCAGGCCGCTTTCAATCGATCGTTTTGAAAATCCTTTGGGGAGACTTATGTCCAGCAGTGGACTTCCTATGGCTGATGTGATGATGATGATACATACAATGCATAAAAATATACAAAACTACATACATGAACCCTGTAATCATTACACAGGGCAGTGTTATATACAAACCAGATTTAAATATCAAGCAATCTGAAATACATAATACTTTCTGTTTATCTATATAATAAAATAGTTAAAATGTTGTCGATAATTAATTCCTTTTATTTACGTTATGTCTCGTCACTATCAAATAGACAGAGCGAGACAACCTTATGCTAATCACATGAAGAGAGAAAGAGACTTTTTAAAAAAACATCAATGGGTACCCTTTAAAATATGGGAACATGTTTTTTCTGGAAATTATATTTCCCAAATTTTATCACAGTTTTTCTATCTTATTATTACTTCCCGGTGAAATGTAAAACCGTCCTTCATGAGACTGGAAGTTGCACTTCACGTTCGACACAGTTTCACAGTACAATACGGCATTTTAAATACTGAATTTTATTTTTCTTTAAGAGCACACACACTGTTGACACATCGAATGTTAATCGCAGAATAAAGAGCAAAAAGGGAGTGGGACCGCTCATAGGTTATGATATAACCTAGACATGGCGAGCGCCGGGCCTCGGCAAAGCGTGGTCTTGTAGGTTGAGTAGTCTGTGGCTTGGATGAATGTAGGTTAAAATTTTTATGTTCTTTGCTTCGGAAAAAGAAAGAAGTATAATTAAAAAGCGCAATTTTTCCCTTTGATTCAAGTAATTACAGAAGTTTTAGGTTATTTGTATTGAAATCTAATTATATATGTAAATGTGATTACTTTTCGAGAGTTTAAGTCAATAGTGAATAGTTATCAAGTTAAAAATAAAAATATATGAAGGACCACGCAAACAAAGTTGTGAGTAAACATTTTATCGTAAGTAGTTGGATTTCGAAAAAAATAATCTTAGTATTTATTGTTTGAAAACGACACCAAACAAAGGTTAGTACTTATTAAATTGTCGGTTGAAGTCTGTTAGGTATTGCAGGTGTTCTACTGTTCTTTATATACCTACTTTTCTTTATATTCTGTTTTGTATTTGCTAGTTTTTCTCATAGATGGAGATGAAAAGTAGAGTGTGCTACTCGGGTACGGTATAATCTCGGCCGATATACATGAATCCTTCGTTTTGCTCTGGATTCAAAGTAGCGCCCTCGCCGTCAAAATATTACCTTATCCCCTTGTAGCACAATCTACTATATAACGCTGGTTCCAACGAGCATGACTCTATCAGTGCACAATTTATTTTCCCTAGAGAACATTTAGCGTATAGGTGTAAAAGAGAAAATTTAAGCTTTGTTCGTAATACTGTCTCCATTCATACAAACATAGAAATAAAATAAAAAATAAAACAATTTTTTTTTAAATGTATTTCCCGTAGTGAATTTGTATGAGACTTTGTTTTCACATATTCATCCTAAAGGAGTATTGTTTTATCTGTATCATGGACTGAAACTTGTCCCTATCACCGTTCGTATACAGTACCTACTATACAATATGTAAAAAAATCCCTGTCCGATCCTTGTAGGAGCAACTCAGACCATCAATATGAACAACTTTTCCTATGGGACCAATGCTCAAACATTTGTTCCATGGGAAAAGTTGTCCATATTGACCTCAAAGTCCAAACTCCTACAAAGGTCGGACAGGGTTTTTGTTTCTTATTGTATACAACGTGGATGGGACATACCTGTAATAAATCAAACCATTGGCTCTAACAACATCACTATAGTATAATAAAATTTAAATAACAGACAAAAAGCAAAAAAGAAATTGACTTTCCCATACAAACCGCCCGAGCGGCTGCACACTTTTGTATGGAAATGCCAAATTTTTTTGCTCTTGCTCTTTGACTGTTATTTTAATTTCACTAAAGTATAGTGAACTAGTACAGCCTGTGGTTGGATTTATTACGGCTATGTCCCTTCCACGTTGTATATGAAGCCGCTATTCACGTTTGTTTGTTTGATATCTGCTAACTAGTTACTTACAACACTGAACAGCAGTTGCACCGATGCGGTTTTCACTATCGTGTGAAGAACAGCACCTAAATGTATCATCGTAGGTGACTCTTCGTGTACGTACTTACACCAACTCCATAAATTCCTTTCAAATCCTAAAGGAAGAGTATCTGCCCTCTATTTTTTTAAAGTTCGGGAAAATAATGCCTATGCCCAGTTAGACTGTTAGTGGGGAAAAGTATTTCCTTAGTTGTAAGAGTCATATCTAGGTAGATAGAGCAACATTTTTTTACCCCACTGCGCCAGAAGGAGGGCTATGTTTTTCGAGAGTATGTATGTATAATTGTTTGGCACGCACTGCGGCCTGAACGGCACGATAGATTAATGCTTGAGAGGTGTCATTGGATTCGTCTTAATTCTGAGAGTGACAATGGGTATATAAAAAGGCAGTCGGGATTTTTGTTTCTTTTTTAAATAATGACCTGTTTATACACTAACCTGTAAGGGCTATGTTATGTTCTACAGTTGGGCAAAGGCAGTACCATTGACCAAATGATTTTACTTAAAAAAAAAAACTATATTGACTAGTCACTGTTTACTCGTAAAGAATTTAGACGTAACTAGTTGAGTATACCTATAATCTTCTATATAAACAAGGATATTTGTAATTTACATATAACCTAGTTCGTCTAGAGTTAGAGTAGGTACATCATGTACATAGGTACTTTCATAATATATGTACCAGATGGTGGTTGAATGATAAAAAGGTCTCATTTAACATTCGCATACATCAGGCACTCGAAACAAGGTCCTTCGTCGATTTCGTCGAGATCAACACTTTACTATCTACCTAGGAAGGATTTCATTCATTCATGCTTTGCCGGCTTCAAATCACAATAAAAACCTCGCAATGTTTTCATAAATCCCGCCAACCGACAAACAGGCATGCAACAGCAGTAATGCCGCCAACCTAACAAAAGAAATGGAATAACTTATTTATATCAACTTTGATTTTAAACAGTTTTTGAAGTATAATACAAACATAAAAGCCTAAAAAGATTATTCAAAATATATATTTGTAAATACTATACTATGATTTTAGGAAAATATACCAATTTTATTATCAAAGTTATTCAACGACTACGTATCCGGTTGCCCCGTTTGGTCGACAGACAGCGCCACTGGCGATGTCACTCGTGTATCTATAGTTTCCTTCTGTTTTGAAACCCAAGCTTTGGTGATATAGTTCCTTGAGAAATATTGTAAAGGCGTTTTGAAAAGTGTAATAAAGTGCAAATCTACAGATTCAGTAAGATGGAAAAGAGGGTCGCCTTAGAATCCAGAGGGAGGAATCCTTCACAGGTAAACTACGTTTATTTTTCGTTGTATTGGAATGTTTTGTCGATACGTATTTCGTGAGGTACTTCGGTGTAATAAATAAAAAAATATCCGTAAATTGTGAATAATTCGATCGAATTTTAAGCTTTCAGTTCAATTCTATGTACCGCAAATATAAATCCACTCCTAATTGGAGATGTGGCTATATTGTATACAGAAAATTAGCCATTACCGACTGTTACGTTTCATTCATGTGCACTAAGTTATTATTACTTTCTACGTTAATTATAGACACCAGTAGTCAATAAAATTATTATACATGGTTTCCTAAATGGTATACAAGTTATATTTCGTTCCTAAATGTATGTTTAACAGAATTATTGGAAATGTTCTCATATTGAGGTTAAGTGTCGAAACTTGCGATTTTACGTGGATTTCATCAATAAAAAGACGTGCATGTCTTGATACATTATACATCCATATGTGCTCATTTCATAAACATTTTTTTGCACAGTATTATTGTGTAATCATCTGTAAACCCTTTGCATTTCAAAAAATAGGGCTCATTGATTATAGCCTGTCAATGTCAATAGAAATAATATGTTACCAAAGTGTTTATTGCTAAAAGGACTAGTCGACCGTAAATAATAAGATACGGAGCGCGATTTACCCAAAATAAATATATGTAAATTCTTTTATTAGAGCGCTCATAATGCGTTCTACAAATTGGTAGTAACAGAATATAATTTCGCGCCCTTTCACCTAAGTACAACTTTTTATCGGAAATATTCCAATTTCGGCTCGTGTTTTGTTTGTCTGTAAACGTTTATACCTAATGGCGTGTAATTAGTATTTGATTACGGTTTTATTTCTTTCACACATAACATCTGCAGCAGGATATTGACGCACGCCTTCCTTACCAATAAGTACAGCGGCCATTTTTATTGCGTCGCGATGATTCGTGTCATCCGCCATTGCAAAATAAAAGATATCTCATTAGAATCCGCAATTACAACACGGCAACTTCTAAGCGTGATACAAAATTCAATACGAACACATGCCTTTCATGTTTCAATGAATATTTCCGCTTAATTATCACTAATTTCTTGGATTTATCAAACTACGCCTGTCTTTGACAACTCACACCATTTTGACGTTTTGGTAAAGTCGACTTTAGATAAATACTTTACATGCCAGTTACAATACCATTATTCTCGAATGAATTTATCTGCGTCCACGATAATTTCATTGAATTAATAAATTCTTATAATGATTTTACAATCATACATGGCCATAGAAAACGACAACACATGGTGTTTGTTACCTAACACGAAATGTACGTGCATGCCTATTCTATACACAGTTCCTGTTCCTGTTTTAAGTACTTGCATATATAGTTATATCGTAAAGAAAGAAGTATCTTATTGGGTTGCACGAAGGATTGATAGCGCCGTATTTATCAAAACGACAGATAGAGCTTGCCTTAGCCTCATTAGCCTTAACGCTGGGAACAATTGACATATTTGTTGGTGACAATACGTTTTCTAGCCACCAGAAAATTCCTATCAAAATTAATAGTTACTCATAGTGTTAGCTCTCGGATATCTGAGCTGCTTCTATCAAAACTTATAAAAGAAATATGCTAAAAAGCGCAGACGCCGACTAGTCATTCTAAATCGTAGTACTGCTATTAGACTGCCTTAAATCGGAGACATTTTGGAAGAAGAGTGGTCAAAACCTCTGATTCAATCTAAAGCAGATTCAATCTTCAATCTTATGAATGTACCTTTTATGCAGATATAAACAAAGAGCATAGAATAAATACCTATACAAAGTAAACCTATACAAAGTAAATACCTATGTAGAATATAAAGGTAAAATTGCTACAAGATCTACCTACCCAAATGTAATAAAAAAAATCCACTTCAAACCTTGAAATCAGTTAATTATTAAAACAAGCGAAAAACAATGAGTAAGATACCTATACTTAATTAAAAACTGGCACCTAATACAAGTTGTACTTCCTAACTACCTACTTTGTAGTACTACCTTGCTCTTTTATGCTCACAATAAATAGGTTGTCCTCATGGTGAGACATAGATGGCGTTTTTGTATTATTTTTTGGATCTGTAATTTTATCTAAAATAAAAATGTACTTGTCTACCTTAGAAAAAAAAAATCAGCAATGTTTTTGCTTTTAGCTACCAGTCTTTATTACTTGCCCCATGTCGTCACAGTTTAGGTTTAGAAAACCTAATAGTACCTTGTATAAAATATTATATTTACCTTAACCACAAGCCCTCTATTAACTAGCTAAGAAATATTATTTAATTTTAACTTACTGATTGATTGTTATTAATTTACAGGTGAAAGAGCTAAACCTGGACAACTGTCGCAGCACCAACATAGTCGGTCTTACAAACGACTACAACAACTTGGAAATCCTCAGTCTCAACAATGTGGGTCTTACTACACTCAAAGGTTTCCCCGCACTGCCGAAGCTGAGGAAACTGGAACTATCCGACAACAGAATATCTACAGGCCTCAACTTCCTACATGGATGCCCTAAGCTGACACACCTGAATCTATCAGGGAATAAAATTAAGGACCTAGAAACCCTGAAGCCATTGGAAGAGTTTAAAAATTTAAAGAACCTCGATTTATTCAATAATGAAGTTACTTCTTTAGATGATTACAGGAGTAAGGTGTTTGCAATGCACCCATCACTAAAGTTTTTGGATGGGTACGTATTCTTTGGTTGTTTTGGCATATCTGTCTATCAACAAACCAGTGTAGGAGATGCATGGTGCTATACAAAGTTGAAAATAAATACCTCTTCAAAACCAAAATCCTAATTTAGAATTGTTTTATAATACAAATATGACTGAGTTGCAAAATTATTACAAATTTGAATACCTAAAAACTTTCAAAAAGAACTTTAACCTTTCGTTATTATATTTACTGTGTGTTGTTTGAAGTGATCAAGCATTGTTTTTTTTTTCAGTTTTGACAAAGATGACAGAGAAGCTGATGACAGTGATGAAGAGGAAAGGGAGGAGGACGAGATGAATGGAAATAATGATAGTGAAGAAGGTAAGCAAAAAACAAAACCACTCATCTAAACATATGAACATCAAATAAGAGAGATGGGCGATTAAGTATTCTGAAAAAAATTACTTTGAAAGTAATAGGGACAGTGACTGGGTAAAAATATATTATTTTATTTAGTCCGTCAATTAGATTATCCAAAAATGATTGACCCATATTTTATCATTCAAAAAGATACAGCTCTTCGAAGTTTCAGAGTGGGGGTGATTTACGTCACCTTTGGTTAAAAATCTTAGCTGATCGTGACGTCACGCGAAATTTAAATGCGCTGTATCTTCGTCATTATTTACTAATAAAAGAAAATATAAAATGCGTATACCAATCGAATAGGCTAACAATTTTTTTTTACTCCACAGCCCTATTCTATAGTTAATTTATTCTAAATGGGTATATATATATATAAATATACTTAATATATTTATACTAATTTTTTAAAACTATTTTTACTGCTCATGGGTGCTCTTAAAGATATTTAGGAACCTTGGGGGAGCAAATACTTAGTATTCCCTAGCGTTGCATAACTATCGATACTTACATATACTATAGATAGACCTCGAAAAACCGTCACAATATCGATAGTATCTAAATTCAATACTTGTGACTTTTTCAAGGTCGCGATAGTATCAATAATCTATCGATATTTTATATTATTGCTTGCAACACTATTATACATATTGTTATTGCTCTGGTGAACTAGAATGTGATTACATTTAAATTTCCAGTGAGGTACTAATTGAAGTTGATGTGTTGTGTTGTAAGCCAACACTACACAGTTAAAAAAAAACATTAGCTATTTACATTCATAAACTTTTGACCATACTGGATTACCATATGCCTGCTTTGCTAAAATTTAAATTATCATCATGGTTTATATTCTTATTTCTTAGAACTTTTAAGCATCAATATCTTTATTAAAACTGGCTAATAGCTTTTTTCATCTCACCAATGGGTTCTGTATTGTTTAAAACTGGCTTCCAGATTTGGACATTGATTTGGGTCCGTTGGTGATAGATGATAGTGTGTCCGAAAGACCACTTGAAAGCAGGACTACTTTCCCCGTATTACTGTATGCAGTTTATGGTCTGCTTTTCCACATGGGCTATCTGTTGAAAAGTAAGCATCATTTAATTACTGTGATGATGCTAATTTCTTGTATTGTGAATAAAGTGTAAACGGATGTGAGTTTTATCGAGGGTGAGTTACTAGAATGTGATTTGATGCATTCGTCATCATCGCCCGAAGTGTGTATATGTTATAGACCAAGTAATAAATTGAGACATTTTTCATAATGCCCGGGCATTATGAAAAATTCTTTTAGGCAAAGTAATTATAACTTTATTGCCCAAAAACAGCATTACATCAAAAGAATACAGTCCCTGTCTCCTAAACTAGGCAAAACCTGTATGTTCGGAGAAATCCTTCCTTTCCAATCAGGGGATTTAATCTTAACATTAGACTAAATTATTAGACACAATTACAAAAAAAAATGGAATTTAAATTAAGTTTAGTGTCAAATTCCTATAGTAAAAACAGTTTAGAAAATAAAATAAAACAACAATGATGAAACTGGTTTGTGTAGAGTGTGTTTGTATAGTGGTAGAGTGTGTTTTTATGTGTGTATATATGTGAGGTTGTGTATGTCTTAGGATGTGTGAGGGTGAGTATGTGTTTACGCGTTTGCGAATGTAAGGGGGGGGGTATATAAATTGACATTTAAATAACCTTTTTGAAATATTTTTCTATATTCTCGTATTCGAATTATAATTTGAACTTCCTTATTTATCACATTGCCTAGACATAATGATTATTGTCATGTGGTTATCGGGCAATCTGATAATACACAGGTACAATGTTACGTTTTTCCCTGGGCCAGAAGTGGGGCATGCATGCCAGGTGTAAGATATAAGTTTTTAAGTAATACTTTTCTCTAATTAATTTGACTATACTCTTACCTTTCAACTTTCAGTGTAAATGGGAATAAATATTATATACATTTTATGATACTGATTTTCTTACAGTTTTTTTTTTGTTTCTTCGTAGGTTCTGAAGAAGAGGATGATGATGATGAAGATATTTCCCTCAGTGCAGTCTACAAAGATGATCTCGGTAAGTACAACACTTTGTTTACACCTATGGGTGGTTTTGAACGCTATTTTCCATTAAGAATCCCCTTACCCTAAACTTTTCCATAAAAATGTAGTCTAGCTTTTATTAACTTGTTATGATATGTGAGATTTTGGCAGTATTTTGTAATGTTAAAGATATTGCATACATTAGGCATACTAGTTTTCGACAGTCAAATATGAACTTGAAAGGAAATATGAGAGTGTAAAAGATTTCCTTACTGATGTTCAAATATGATATAATACACTATATTCTCTTTTAAGTTTATATTTTGACTGTGAAACTAGATAAATGCCTTGATATATGCAATTTCTTTGATATTCCATAATTTCTCCAATATCTGACATGCCGTTTCAAAATAAAAGCTAGACTATGTTTGTATGGGAAAGTCTGATTCTGTCTAGGGTAAGGCTCTTAAGTTAATAAAATAAGGTTTTATGAACTTTCTGGGCATGACAATTTTTTATTGACTGGGTGACCTTTATTTGGTGCATTGATTTATTTAATTTC
Source organism: Acrobasis suavella (assembly GCA_943193695.1). Taxonomy (NCBI): domain Eukaryota; kingdom Metazoa; phylum Arthropoda; class Insecta; order Lepidoptera; family Pyralidae; genus Acrobasis; species Acrobasis suavella. The sequence continues at coordinate 7,459,846 of OW971935.1, forward strand.
TGCTTTCCATACAAATTCGCATTGGGGCCTATTTTTCTTATTAATAATGAAAATCATTTATTTATCTTTGGATATTTTTATCACTTGATAATTGTCAATTTATCCTTTCGATTTCATAAAAGGTGTCGTTAGATCAATTACTAACAGCTAAAATTGCCGCTTCCTAAGCACGAGTGCAGAAGAAGCGTTAACAAACTGTACTGCAGCATTTTCTCCAAAAACGTCAACTTACAATTATACTGATATTGAAATTAGATATGTGGACTGAGAATACATTGTATTTCAATATGTGTTCCTTAGGGAAAGTTGTTCAGTATAGTGTCCTGAATTCACCATTGAAATAGTTATATTTTGTTTGTTTTTCGTGTGTGTAAGTGGCCAACATTGGTGTCAGATTTTTCAGGCTGCCTAAGGCATTTGACATAGCTTTACAACTGCCATACAATGATGACAGCCGAGACCAACGGCTTATATGAATTCCGAAGCACGGAGGTGTTCTAGACATTTTTATGCCACTTGTGGTCACCCACCCAAGTGCGGACCATTCTCGTCGTCGCTTTACTTGCAAAAGCGCTAGTAATGCGCACTCCCGCCGGGCCACCGAGCTCCTATATTTTGTTAGACCGCTAGAGAGAGCGACGGTACGCTATTGCACGGCCGGGGCTTTAGCGTACTGTCGCTCTCTCTCGCTCTGGCAAATGACGATTCTGAGCAACAAAAAAGGATAGCAGTATAGAAAAGTGCTGCTCCGTGCTGACAAATGAGATCCAACCCTAACGATGTAAACTTTGATTGCAGAGGAAGAGAGCTCCGCCGGCTCGTTGTACGAGGACGGCTCCGACGTGTCTGAGGAGGAGGACATCGACGAGGACGGTGAGGGCGAGAACGACGCCGAAGGAGACCACAACAACAAGGCGCAAGGTATTAACCTCCCCCCCCCCCCCCCCAGTCCTTTTAGCGCTTGCCCGGTTGCATTCTTATCCGCCAAAGATAACCCTTCAAACTATTTTATAAACTACTGTTCATAGTTTAAAGTGAGAACCTGAAGCTTTTTTAATAATTTTTGCCAAAAGTGGCCGATTTTCGCAAAAATGCAAAACATCTGTCGAAATTCAGAATGACACTCAAAAAATGTTTCACATTCTCACTTTAAAATGTAATCAGTAGTTCATAAAATAGTTTGAAGGGCTATCTAGGGCTTGATCAAGGCAAAATTTTAAATGATATCTCCGTTTCTTTTCTTATACTTCAATGTTTCTAACTATGTTTATGTTAAGGCAGTAGGGGTCAAAACTATTTTGACCACATCTAACATCTCGCAACGGATGTAGGTCGAATTACCAGAAATCCTGTAAGAAATAGGAGAATATAACAAAGCTTCCTTACAGCTATCAAAAAACCTTCAAATAGCAGTACCATTAATCCAGTTTGGTGGATTGTCTGATGGTGTGTATGCAATTTTTTTAACACAGATATATTTTTTCCACAGATGGTGACGAGATCGCAGACGGTGAGCCCGAGGAGAGTACTCGGGGTAAAAAACGGAAACACGAGGACGACGACGAGAATTGAGTGTTGCCTTAAGCGGAGTTATCTTACTAGTTCGTAAGTGTACAGCGCTCCGATGCATCGGACAATAAACCCGGGCCAGCCACTGCGAGACCACCCGACACTAGTTCTTACATTCCATCGACATACAGTTGTACCATTTTGGAAACGCGGAGTCTTTACGAACGGCTTTTTGTATGGCAAGAACATTCGTTTCGATGACTTCGCGTTTCAAAAATGCCACTTCTGGCCACACGGCCGCCATGCGATTATGCACTTTCGGCGCACGATACAAAGTTCAAAAGATCTTTGACACCTTTACTCACATAGGTTTTGGTAAAATTATGTTTAAGAAGATAAATACGTATCAATTCGGCAAAACACTGATCTATACGTCTTCTCTGTCTCATCATTTTAGTATCTTACATATCTCCGAATTTACGGAGACGCTACTAGTAATATAAAATAAATCGTCTGGCGTTGTACATGAAATGGTTGACTCGTGTCATAAAGACTTGTCACCAAAACTATGTATCATTTGTTTGAAATCTAGCCAGTTTCAACCGTTCCACTTTACATAGTACATGTACTCGTATATGTAAATTTTAGCACAAAATTAACTTATTTAAAAATTGCATTTGACAAAATTGGAATTATCCGTCAATCTACTACTATGTTTAGTGAATACGATTGAAATGCGCTCAGCGGTCACTATTTCTTCAGCTATCTTATTTGAAGCAACTGATCACTGAAGTTAGCAAGGACGAATTATTGAAATAGTCTTTTTTTATTATCCCTTCATGTCCCATTGCTAGGCAAAGGCCTCTTGTCCTTCAAATTAGTCCTACTATTTTGAAATTTATATTCATGTTCATGCAATGTAAGAACTAGCAAGCTAAATGCAACAATACTCGCATTCAGCCTTGCCGCTTGGCCACGAGTTAGCGCAACGAAGGGCAGCGGAAAGCGTTTCGCGATGGATTCAGTCTATCTCAGTCACACACCATATGTGCGATAGAGACGGTATCGTGTGTGCATGATTTATATCCCAGATGGCTTAATTCTCGTGATGCAGCGCACGTCTCCGTCTTCATAATTTGCATGTAACAGTTAAAAATTTTGGTATTTGTACTGACAATGTCTTTCGAAACTCGTGGCAGGCGGTGGGTCAGTGGTGACGTGGTTCCCGCAGATCACAAACACGTCGCATCCATCGCTAGTTGTCATTTGTGAGATTGACCGTCACCGTCACGAGGCTAGGCTCAGCTTTCACTCAAATGTTTCGCGGAAGCCGAGCGGTTTTAAAATGTTTTCTATCATTGATTCATGTTGATGTCTATTGTGTGAAATCTGTAGTTTGTTGTCCGACAAGTTAATGTTTCAATTAAATTGTTTATGTAATAATCATTTTTTATTCTATTGACATGCTTAATTTTAGTCTAATCATTGAAATGGAAGTGCATGATTTTAGGATTAAATAGCTCTCATTCTAATCTACGATTTCAATGAATTATATTAATTAGCTATAAGTAAATGGAAGATTCATGCCCAGATAATAAGATGACATAAATTAGAAGTGGGTTCCGCCTGTTATTTGAAGACCAAATTAGACTGATAAAGACATAATACAAGATATAAACACAATGACAAAGAAGTCAATTCCTTTGGATATTTCAAAATTAACAAAAAATAAAATTGGGTGTATAATTTAGTAAAAAGTACAAGTGATAAGTAATGAAAGCTTCTATTTCGTAATTTGATGAATGAGTAATATTTTAGCAAAACGGCGATTTCTACTCATTTATAAGCTACTGTACCTTGTGTCAGGTCAATAAATTGTCTTAATAAAATAGTTAAGCTCCAAATATGCAAGACAATCCTTTCTCTGAAAAGATGCAATTTGTACCAGTGCTTCGATCTCATCGAATCAGTAGAGATCTTTTCGTAATCTCACTAATGATAACTGATATACATCAGTATTTCTTACAAGAAATTCCAATGGGCGTAGAATAACATAATCCGATTTATTAGAAATCTTTGACGCCTGATGAGTTCAGAGAGTATTTTTCTACAATCTTTTAAAACTAAAAGAGCGATTTATGCACTTAATATCAATGAAATGTTTGGTTGATGCGTCATGGTGATCGTGCCAGATATGTTGAGAAGAATTTTAGTTAATAATTTTATTATATTATGTAAGTCATTAAGTTTAAGTAATTTACAACTTGGCCTGTTGATATATATTATATAATCCTATTAAAACTTTATTTCTGGGATTGTAAAATAAAAGCTAAATATAATTCTTAGTTTCATTCCTATAAGGCCGCCACATTAACTAATTTACAATACCTATTTTATTTATAATAACCTACGTACGAATAATAATTACTATAAGACATCCCACAAGGATATCTAAAAAAAAGATGTATCAAACATCTCAAAAAAATAATAATTTATTACCAGCAAAACAATTTATGAACAAAAGGAGTAAACTAGTATCAGCTGTCTTGTTGTTCCAGAAATTGTGCAAGCAGAGTATTTTCGATAGGTATTACGAGATTTTCGCTGCCATCGTACGTTCGCTTCATCTTAACCAGTTTGTGGTCCAGAAACTCAGTGAGTTGTGCGCGTAAAGCCAAGTCTGAAGACACTAGGAACTGCTCGCGGCACTTGGAATAAAGATCCTTGAAGGGCAATCCTGCAAAGAAAACAGATGGTAGGTTGGCAAAAATATCCAATCCGCAAATGTACTCTTAAAATGATTTCGCCTTGCATACAAATAAGACCTTGATTGAAGCTTTGTATTCATTCAGGGCTTGGCTCCATCGAAGCTGAACGGATTTATGCGACGATTTTAAAGAGATATATGTTTGTTACCCAGCTACGGCGAAATCAAAGGAGGGTTAAGTGAAGTTATGTCATTGTATGCTCAATATATGTACCTCTATATTATAAATATGGAAAGGCTAATAAATAAGATTTCGCTGTACTGCGGAAAAAATTAACTAAATCATGGTCCATAACACAGATTAGAAAACGACCGGAGGCGCAATCATTTCGAGTTCACTAATTTATATGTTGACCTATAAATATATGTTCATCTGTTCTCTCTTGTCTACCATAATATCCTTGGTATACAGAAAAGGGGTATTGTTGAAAGCATCTCTGTCCGCTTCGCTCGCTGTAAACGTTTCACTCCTTTTTTGCGTGAGTCGTGAACAGTGGGCCAACGAGATAGCTTAGATCGGCCCTTGAACTATATCTTAATTTTCTCAAAATAATTTTAACATGAAAATGAATATTTAGAAAGACTTCATTTAAATCTTTCTGAATATACATTTTCATGTTAATATTATTTGAGATTAAGAGAAAATTTAAGATATTCATATAGGTAAAGGGCCGGTCCAAGTATCTCATTAACCCACTGTAATAATTTAATAAAACCTCGTCCTCATACACACTTTACAAGTATCGCGCAGGGATTTCAAACATTCAGGCAAACTGCAAAAACGACAAGATGGTTACCTTGATAATGGGCCTGCTTCTGATTCTCCAGCTGGTATTCAATGATGATGTTGAATATCCCCTTGGCATTGGTGGTGAGCGACTGGTACACGCTCCGCAAGGAAGACAGCTGTAGCGCCCCGCTCCTGTGCGTCATCAGGGAGTTCTCGTACGAAGTTTCTTCGCTGTACGGCAAGAAGGTGGTCACGTCCCACCAGGTGAACTTGAACTTGCTAAGCTTTGAGTGGTCCCATACTGAAACAATAGGCATGACGAATGGGAAAATATATTTATCCCGTCGGTTAGATTATTAAAAAATATTGTACACGTATTTTTCCTTTTCTCTGAGAAACTAAAAATAACAAGGATACAGCGAATTGAAATTTCGCATGACGTCACGTCTACGTACGATTTTTACATAGAGGTGACGTTGCAAGCCCCCACTCCGGATCTTTGATGCTTCGTATCTTTGTGAATTTTTACTTTTTTGGCAAACTGAAAAATATGGGTCCATTATTTTTGGATACATTTCTAACCCTGTCGTTACCCCTATTTTAAGGCTGGTTATACAGTCACGACGAGCTTTGAGCGTCTTGGATCGTTACATAGCTACTCAACCACGTACAATGCGACACAAATAAGTTGAAAAAATATGGCGGACTTCAAAGCATTTTTGTACAAATTCCCGACACGTAAATTAAACCAAACTGGCGATCGTCGGCGCATTATTTGTACCTACGCCGATAACCACCAATTTGGTTCGACCTATGGGCCGGGAATTTGTACAAAAATGCTTTGAAGTCCGCCATTTTTGTTCAACTTATTTGTGGTGAAGCCTACAGGCTTCGTATGGCGAATCGGGCCGCGTTTAATTAACGGCGCGTGCGAAAGCGTGACTATAAAACCATCCTTACACCATTCATTCTTACTAATATTATTGTTTTCTTTGTTTTTTTGTGTATAAGTGGCCAACTAGCAAATTATAAAATAACGGCCCTAAATATCTTGTTACGTCCGCCTTTGCATCAAAACGAAGAAAAGGATCGACATAATTAGAGTTTTCAAAAAATGGGAAAAAGTCAGGTCCAATAAGCTGCTGTTATTGGATACGTACATTTGACGGAGCAAAGGAACCTGTCAAATGATGGTCCAGTAACAACAGTCGATTGGACCTGACGTCATATTTTTGATACACGAGACACATAAGAATAACAGGCTGCGTTTTAACCTGGCAGAATGTTACCGAGAAATGCGGCAAAATAGCGCTAGTTAATTGCTGTTTTTCTTGCCAAGTTATCGCTTTGTAGTATTTTACACTGTGTGGTCTTCGTGAATTTAGCAAAATCTGCCATCATATCATAGCGGCATGATGTACTCGTAAAGGCACATCATTGCCATATGCTTAATGGCGCCATTTTGGTTTAAAACTAGAAGTAATGTAACTCATGTTTTGCACCAAAAATATTTTTCTTATCGGTCAGCAATAGTGATGTGCCGTTCCCGGAAAATATTCAAAACTTTGGGCAACATTCCCGGCAATATTCCTAAGTGTAGAGGAATATTTACGGTAATATTGGGAATATTCCCGTAACAGTACTATGGGAATATACCCGTAAATTTAGAATATTTCCAGTGGCACATGACTAGTCTGCCACAAAAATAAAAAAATAATACACTCACGTAACGGCGCGTTGATATGATCAATCGTTGCAATCGTATGCACATTACTGATCTGCGAAATACTCGATATAATATTTTGAGCTTTAGCATTCCGCAGCATAGTTCCATCGATATTATGTATTATCAAAAACAGTTCTGTCTCATTTTCTCTCAACTGAGTATCAATTAAACTGACAATGTCACCGATATTCGAAGGCACATGGGTATTTTCTAAGAGATCAATTACTATAGTTTCTAAAATACTTTTGATAGTGAGACTGGGGAAAAATCCATTAACAACTATACATGGGAAGTCTTGTAGTTTTTGCATTTGAAATTGGTGAAGCACTGAACGCTTAGATCCGATCCCATATAATATTATGTTGAAGTTTTCACTCAAAATGAATAGCCATCTGTTGAAAAGCTGCTCATACGACTGATTTAGTTCGAGTATTTTCTTCTTGTGTTCTGCAGATATTTGCGTGTCTTCCTCATTCAAATTGTCTGTGAGGTTGAGGTTTTTTATTCTTGCTAATGTGTGATCTGATGTTGTTATCTGAAAAATTAGACAATTTCTTTTATGCTATGAATTTTATTATTAAAAGCTAGTCAGTTTAGCCATAGATTACGTAAGTTATGGCTTAGTATTTTTTTTTCAATTTCCCGCAACTCTCTTTGGAGCCATTCACTTTGTAACATGATTCAAATTTCGCCCATTCCCTCGATCGGCTTTTACGATCTGCGCGGGTTTCTCCCAGACCAGCATGGAAGGATAAATAGGATTCCAGTAGAAATAGTTTTTGCTTTTTAATTAGTCTGTAATTGTGTCTCACTGCTGGGCAAAGTTCTCCCCTTTCTTTTACCATTTATCCCTGGCCGTTGCAGCAATGGAGTGAAACAAAAAACAATTCAGTGATAATGATAAAGCAAGAAAACGTAAAGTCTATTAGACAATGTCAGGGGTGGGAACTGATTCCAAGGTCAAAACTACTAAAAATTCTGACTATTTACAGATCAAATCTCTCGTTATCATATCAGTCAGTCAGTTTTTTTTTTATGTAAAAACGTGTAAAGTGAGAATCAATATTTTTTTTGATATTGTATCAAATCGGCCTTTTTTAAACAAATTGCCGGGCCAGCCGAACACTTTTGTATGAAAAGGTCGATTTTTTTCTACTTTCAAGTGCTGGTCCCATCGGAAAAGTTGTTTATAATGACTGTCTGAGTTGCTCCTACAAGGATCGGACAGGGCTTTTGTTACATACATATTGTATATGTATATATAACGGAGTCAAAAGGAAAACTATCAGAGCTAAGTATGGTTTACAAGTTAAAGAGTTACAGTAGACTGCTGGTAGACCAACAAATAAAATGTACTCGATAAATGAAAATTACATAAAGTTATTTTCTAAGGCTTTTTTAGTCATTAAACGTGAGGCGTGAATTCAAAGTCTGCTTTCAAGACCGATAAACACTTGGCTTGGTTATGAAGATTTGGCATGGTTTTTATTACAAAAAAATAATAATTAATTAAATATAAAAATTTAAAAATTATAAAAATACTGACTACTGACATTTTCGAAAAAAACTGACTTTTACTGACCTTAAACAAAAATACTGACATTTACTGACTTTATTGACCATGTTCCACCCTTGCAATCTCGACCATAAAATAGCTGAGTCCAAATTACTGACGACACTTTCATATTTTCAAAATCTTGATCAACGTTTAGAAAACTAATGGGGTACTCTTACTTAATATTATAGACAATTTTTTTAACCGACTTCAATAAAGGAGGAGGTTATCAATTCTTTAGAATCTTTTGTTTTTTTTTAAGTATGTTCACCGATTATTCGTAGATGGCTGGGCCAATTTGGAAAATTCTTGTTGTGTTTCACAGAGCATACTTGCCAGGTGGTCCCATATAGAAGTTTTATCAATATTGGTTGTGTAGTTGGGAGTTGAAGTCGTTTTTTAATTTTAAAACATTATCTTCAAGTTGGCTGTCCAAATAAACATCAGAGGGTTTACTCCAAAAACGGTACGCAAGACGGACGTTACTGCGTGTCTGCATTTCAATATCAAGCAACATTGAGCATTAAGATATGATGATAAAGTCTAATTTGGTTTGACATATAAACAGGACGTCACTATCGTATGACTAACGTATTATTCTATGGAGTAACCCCCCTGTTTTACCTTTTTACTTGAGTTCATCATAAAATAGTTGTCCGGCGTAACGAAATACTCAGAATCTTTCGCTCTCGCCCTGCCGCCCCTGCTCTTGACAAATTGTAGTTTTTTCACGGGCTGCTGTTCCTCTTCTTCTGACACACTTTGTTCAGACGCTTCAGAATCCTGCAAAAATAATAAAAGTACATACATACATATTATCACGCCTGTTTCCCACAGGGGTAGGCAGAGACTATGGACCTCTACTTGCTACGATCCTGACAGACCCCTTTCGCTTCATCTACACTCATCACTCTTCTTGCATAACAGTGATCTCTGAAAAACATGAATCTTAGAATTCGTCCGGTTGTAAAACTTCACACAAATGAATTCCCAAGGAGGGTGGACATCAGGCTGGCTGGTTGTAAAACTACTTGTATAGCCAAGTCGTTTGTTTGTAATAACTTTATTGTACAGTGGGCCACATAGAAAAGTATACTACCTCTATACTTTTCTAAGTGGCCCACTGTACAATCAGCCAACGAGATACCTGAACCTGCCGTCTACCTATATCTAGAATTTTCTCTTAAACTCAAAATAATTTTAAAATGAAAATGAATATTCAGAAAGATTTCAATTAAGTCTTGCTAAATATACATTTTCATGTTAACATTTTGCACTATGAAAATATACAATAACAACATAAAGAATAAATTGGCAACAGGACTTGTGCCATAATAGAATCTTTCTAGGACAATAAATTACAAGATTGTTATTTTAAAAGTTCTGACTGTTTCTTCACTACATGAACTACACATTGCAGTTATGTAATACTTTTATGGATTCTGTGGTGCGGTTTTTACCTTGGGTGGATCATTGGTATTATCAGTATTAAAGTCTGTTCATGAAGAGTTGATAAATTCAGGACTCCTTAACTCATTACCAATTGCGGCCCGCTCATTAAACTTATACAACTTTATTTTTGCAATTATAAACAATAACAACAAAACGCCAACACCCAAATTACTCATTCGAAGCAGTTCAGGCCTGGGTTGACATCATTTGCAGTTCATCAGATAGCGGGAGACAAGCGCCATACAGTTATCAACATATTTATCAACTTTCGGCCATAAGATTTTATGTAAAAGCCGCAAAGTGAGTCCCACTATTAAGTAAAATTACCTCATGATCACTTTCCTCCTCTGGTACGAAGTCACTGCTGCTTCCAGAGAAATCACTGTCAGCACTGTCACTTTCCACCTCCCGAATTATTCCTGAAAATAAATAAGTGTGACAATAGCTCACAGAATGCGGGTTAAAAATAAATTATTTCATTTAGTTTATCAACTAGATTGTCCAAAAAGAATGGACCCATATTTTTGCATTTCATCATCATCATCATTTCAGCTGCATAACTTCCACTGCTAGACAAAGGCCGCTCCCAAGGATTTCCAAAATGACCGATCAAGAGCGGCCTGCATCCGCGCTTTCCAGCAACCTTGGTCCACCACCACCACCTTGTGGGTGGGTGTCCTACGCTTCGCTTGCCAGTACGCGGTCGCCATTCGAGAACCTTTTTGCCCTATCGGCCATCGGTTCTTCGCGCTATGTGTCCCGCCCACTGCCACTTCAGCGAGCTTATCCGCTGGGCTATGTCAGTGACTTTTGTTCTTTTGCGTGGACTATGAAAATGCTTTTTCATAGTCCACGAACCCTGAGCATAACGGCCGGTTATATTTCCTCGCGTTTTTTTTGCATTTAGCAAAGTAGTAAAAACCTACAAAGATATAGCGCATCATAGTTTCAGAGTGGGGCGATTTACGTCACCTTCTGGTAGAAATCGCACCTGATCATGCCGTCTCGCGAAATTTAAATGTGTTGTTTCTTTCTCATTATAAGCTTATTAGACAAAAGAAAAAATATGTACACCCTACTTTTTAATAGCCTACCTAAAGGACCAAAATAATCTGTTTAGTACACATTCCTCAGGTCTCCTTCACTCGCTGGTGGTGGCGCGAAAAGTACCTACCACTAGCCGTTCCGCCGTAACAAGTGCTGAGTCAAAGCCATAAAGTTCATTTATCCTCGTTTATTCTGTTTGTTTAAATAAAGTGCAGGCCTTTTTTGGTTTTGGACAAAAGTAATGGTTCTGTTATGTAGAAACTTATAAGTAATCTGTGGAACCGTGTAGTAATTTTTTTAGACATATGTCACCTATTACTAAACTACTAAGCATAGGCTTCTTACAAGGATTTCTAGCATTATTATACGATATAGCATAGTTTTCAGCATTATTCTGCTTTTAGTGAAATTTCTCACCATAACATAAAACTAATGTGTTTTAATATCAAGAGAAATAAATCATAATGTTACTTACTCTTCTTTATAATATCCTTTACTTGCTTCGGCGTAGCCTCACTGACTTTCAACAAATTGTGCTTTGGTGTCTTCAATGGAGAATCAACCTTGGGTGAACTGATGATAGCTGATTTTACTTTGTTTTGTAAATCGTGTTTAGTATGTCGGGATTTAAACTTAAACATGTCCTGGCCCTCCACATCGTCACTGCTGAATAAAGCTGAAAAAATCAAAATTTCCATATGCTTATGTACTTTTTTAACTACTCCTTTCTTCTTTCATAGATTCAAGTCCTTTCATCTTCCCCTCAAATGCAGCCTTTCAATAATAATTCAGGATCATGTTTAAGTATGACTGAGGCAAACAATTTGGTTAGTCAATTTGATAATATGATCGAAAAGAAAAAATTAGGGCTCTAGTACAAAAATTGTAGGAATGCTGCAAATAATAGAATTATGTGTGTAAAAAAAGTAAAAAACCTGTAGGTCTCTGTAAATCTTGTTCTTCCTCAAAATCCTCATCTTCATTATCAGAACTAATATGTTCTGAAGGAAGCTTACGCTTTGTTGGGGATAGTTGTATGAAATCTCCGTATTTCTTTGGTTTAGTTCTGCTTCTGAGGCCTCTTCTGCTTGGGGAGTCAGTCATGTCTTCAAGTTTCGCTGTTACAAGAGGAACAGGTTATGTTCATTCATATTGTTTTTTATAGGTTCATGTTAATATAATTGAAAAATAACACTTGCACTGTTTTGTACATAAGTATCAAATTATTTACAAACAAGCAAGTTAGAAATTTAACTATATTTACTATACCTTCTTTGACTTCGGCGGGAAAACGAAGCCGGATACTCTTAGCCATTGCAGAAGTTTTCCGCGCTTCGACTAGCTTAAAATACAAGACGTTTATCTCGTTTATTTCTTAATAGTTAAAATTATTTCAAAAACCTATGTACTAACTAAGTTTTTAAATAAATTGAAATTGAGATGGAAAACGGAAGAAACCGTATTTACTTTTATTTGAACTGTGGCTTGTCCTGTCTATGGCTTCGTTTGAATAAAGACAATAAATTGGCTTAGTGGTTTGTCATGTCAGTGGCGTTGTATGAATGAAGACAATCACTGTCCAACTGGATTCCACTAAGACAATTAACTGTTTAAGAAGGCTGTCCTATCAATGGCTTTGTCAGAATGAAGACAATCATTGTCTAAGTGGCTTATCCTTTCAATGGCTTCATATGAATGTAAACAATGAAGTATCTTAGTGAATTGTTCTTCAATTCACTAAGATACTTCGTCTTAAGGAAGACAATGAATTGACTCAGTATATTGTCCTGTCAACGGCGTCGTATGAATGAAGATAATATTGTCTTGTAGATTATCCTGTCAATGGCTTTGTCTGAATAAAGGCAATCATTGTCCAAATGGATTGTCCTGTTAATGGCTTCATCAGAATAAATACAATGAATAGGCATGACGAATAAAAAAATATATTTTGCCTGTATAATAAATATATTAAAAATATTGTACACTTATTTTTTTCTTTTCTCTGAGAAACAAAAACTTAAAAAGATACAGCGCATTAAAATTTCGTATGACATCATGGCGAGGTACGATTTTTACTTAACGGTGACGTCGCAAGCCCCCACTCCGAAAATTTGATGCTCCGTGTCTTTAAGAATTTTTACTTTTTTGGTAAACTGAAAATATGGATCCATTATTTTTAGATAATCTAAAAGACGGATTATAATCATGGTACGTTATTTACTTTTTGTTATTTTATTTCAACAAACTTATATTTACATATCTTTTATCTATATATCTTTGCAGGTAATCATACTTTTCTCACCCTGTCGTCACCCCTATTATCTCAATATATTTTTCTGTCAATGGCGTCGCATAAATAAATACGACTATACCTAATTTATTAATAAAAACTAAAATATAACATAGTAGGTAGGTAAAAGTACAAAATATAAACACAAATAAGATATATATCTAAACATAAGTAAGTAAGTTATAAATACCTTACCTAGATGGCTGATAAGTACCTACCTAATCATTACTAAAAAGTGGTTCAGACAATAAAGTTGCGTTCTAATAAGGGTAAAAAGAAATGTGGTGTCGTGGGACACCAGGTAGGAACGAAGTTCAAAAGTTCTTGTGTATACGACTGTCGCGCCTGCGCACGTCTCATTTAACGAGGTCATCCTTACGGTTTTACTATCACATTTTTTTCAGTTCGGTCGCGCAGCAGAATCCCTATCTCCTCCAACTTCGTTCCAATAACAAAAAAAAGTATAATTAGTTTTTTTTAAATTCCAAATGGCAGAAATATGCTATTTTATTAAATGAAATATTAATAAGATTTGCCCGCTTTTTACTATTTAGAAAAATTTGAAAACATTGAATTTTCCCGAAAGTTCTACATAATTTTTAAAACTTCTTACATTTCACAAGAATCGGTTGAGAAATGCGATCTTTAGGCGAGAACAGTCGGACAAAAACATTTAAGGCCAATCTCGAAACTGAGACGATTCGCTCATTTTGCTCGCTCGATCAATTATTTATACCTACCTCTTCCTACTTCCTAACTGTGGGAGTTACGGGTTTGGTCATCCCGGTCCTTTGAAAAGCTTGCGGGGGGTGAAAAAGATTGAGGCCCTTAGACCTTCGACCATAACCTTAGACCATACTCGAAGACTATAACCATAAACACATGATAATGAAATATGCTTACATTACTTTCATTACCTAGTGAGGTGCCTACCTACTAAGTATGTAATAATATGAACTAGGTAGGTATAAACATAACTGCCTGGACTTTATCTACCAAAAAATTATAATAAATATTCAAACATTCGAAACTCTTCAAACATTTGCCAAAAATTAAACTTTCACACTGCACATACATATCAGAGGGACCTACCTATTTTTAATAACGTTCATTGCCGGTTGATTTCCTATCAGAAATCGGCAATAAGCGGCAAAAGGATACCTATGTACCTAATACAGCGAGATGAAAAATTAAACTCTGAACGAGCCGTAACGTAACCATAGTAACACATACGGCGCCGCGGCGACACCAGACACACAGCCAGGCAAGAGCGAAATAGAAAACTGTCTATCGCGTGTCGGTGTTTGCACAAAGAGTTCAAAAGTACCGCTTTCGTTCTCGACTGTCGCGGACGGCTATTAGAAAAGCCGACAAAGAAGCTATACCGCGGACAAAGAGTACACACAGAATAGATGCGGCAATTGGGTATTTTCCTAGGTCGATAATACATTATTAGGTACTGTTCAGAAAATAAAACGTTACGAAATAATGTTACTTGTCATTGATCATATAAACTTTCCATGTGTTTTTTTTATGTATTTATTATTGCAGAAAAAAATATATTAAGAGCGCTATTTGACTCTAAGAAACTATGACGTTACCTGCCTTTATTTCATACAAATCCTGTCGAAAATGTTTATTTTGACGTTTATATATATGCATGCGTCCAAGTGCGAGATGGACTCGAGCACAAAGAGTTCCGTACCATTAATCTATAAAATATCACCTTGATTGTATGGGAGCCCACTGAAATATTTATTTTATTCTGTTTTTAGTTTGTAGTCATAGCGGCAATAGAAATACATTATCTGTGAAAATTTTAACTGTCTATCTATCACCATCACGCACGGTTAATAAGACCCTGCCTGGTGAAAGATAGACAGACGGATGGACAGACGGACAGCGAAGTCTTAGTAATAGGGATCCTAATACTAAGACTCCGCTGCCCGTATTTTGACCCGTACCTTTTATTGAATTTGTATAAACTTTTCTGAGTACATTTTATAAGTTGGTCGCTTATAACTTTTTAATTTGTAAACCCTACTTAGCTCTGATATTTTTTCCTTCAAACTTCGTTATAATTATATACAACTGCTGTTAATTTTTTCACATGTCCATTTATAAACGTTTAATAGATAGAGGGCAAAATTTGCAAATTTTTATTAGAGTCAAGTGTCCCCCACACTTGACTCCAATAAAAAATTGCATAATAAAACCAAATATTTCAAAAACGGATTCCGTAATCAAAAAATGATATTGACAAGCTCACAATATTTTTAAAATCCCTTTTCAACAATAACCCACACGATGGGTTAGTCGAGAAAAAAAAGAGTCTTACTTTACTTGTATGGGAGCTAACCAATTTTTTTTGTTTCCAATATTTTATTTTACCACAAATCTCGCAGATCGCCTTGCACCTCAGCCGCCTCGAGTTTACGAAAACCTCACCTTAAGAAGAAATTAATTTTAGTACTTTCAATCACGCCATTTAAGCTGAAGGGGATGCTTAAAAAATATATAATTACACTCGAAACACATAACCCTTCTTTTGGTGCACTTGGATAAAAATGTTTTGCTGTGTAAATGTACTCATTGCAATTTTCTATGTCTACTGTCGCATTTGTACTGTATGAATCTGTCTGTATCTAATCTATGCCGGCGGCGGCTTTGACCTCTTCTAGTATTCGACGGCGGCAATCGGAAAAAGAAGGCGGTGCTTCTTTGATTCTTTTGAGTTGCACAAGCCGACACGCAGCCAACGACATGAACATACTTAAGGTGTTTTTACACTATCCGATTTTAAGGAACTCTACTTAGCATCCTAACTAGGTAGGATGGTACGATGCGACACAAAAAAGTGGAACAAAAATGGCGGACTTCAAAGCATTTTTGTACAAATTCTCGGCACGTAGTTTGAACCAAATTGGTTGTTATCGACGCAAGTACAAATAATGCGTCGACGACGACCGTTTTAGTTCAATTTACGTGTCGAGAATTTGTACAAAAATACTTTGAAAACCGCCATTTTTGTTCAACTTATTTGTGTCGCATTGTAAGTAGAGTTAGAATCGCTGGTGATTACACAATCTTTACTCGCATCCTAAATTGTACGCCATTTTTGAAAAGCGGAGTTGCCTAAACAATTTCCATACAAATAACTTATCGTTTAGCGACTCCACGTTTGAAAAATGGCACCAAAGATGCCTGATTGATTGATGATGATGATGATGATTTGCGTAAAAATATGCAAAAGTAACGAATACTTGATGGTTCATAACTTTTTAATGGCTTTTATAATTATTTTACTATTCTGTATCTGTATAGATAAAATGTATAAGAAGATTAATGAGACAAAACGATATCATGTTAAACTTTGCATGTACTGTATGTGTCAAACATTAAGCAAATCCCCTCCGAAATTTGTATAGAAAAAGTATCGACTAGTTTACTCTTACAATTGGATAGTGTGAAAACCGCTTTACTTCTTTCTCGCTTTTACCTCGTGTTATGCCCCACAGTGGTTTGGAAATCGGATTGCGTACACATAGAAATGAAATTTTGGTTTTTGTTTGGATTCTTTACTGATTCAACTGATGTATTCCACTAAGGCTACCTATCTGAATGGCACCTAGACCATTCCACATAGGACACCTAATATTCGCCGGTGCTTTTCATGGACTTTTTATTTTTACATTTTTGTCCAAGAAGAGCACAGCAGATGCAAAATTGCCAATTTTTTTACTCGATTTGAATAAAATATAGGTACTAATATATTTTTAACTTTTTCTTTAAATGACACCTAGTCACAATTCTTTTGTACTAAGTACATATGCGTAATTCGTATGGCCTTTGTTCTGACGGCCTCGGGCTCTGTTTATTCCGAATGTTATAAAGACGTGTTAATATGTCTGAATGTATGCGTAATTAATTAACGTTTTAGTGAATTATATTGCTTTTATTCATAACTAGCTGTTACCCGCGACTTCGTTCGCGTAGATGTCGAAAATGGTTCTAACAGGATCTTTAATTGGTTTTTTACGTCCTGTTCCCGTTCCCGTCATTTGCTAGAGCAAAAGAGAACATATGATCTATTTGTCTCAATTTTTTTGTCTATCACTCAAAAAATGAAGTTTAATAATAATATAAATTCGCAACCCCTAATGCACCCCAGGGAATGCAATTTTAAAAATGTAATTTCTGTATTGTTATTTTTTATTGACCACTAATTAAAAAATGTCATGTCTCGCTTCAAACATGACGAAGATTCATATAAGTTACAACCCCTATTTCACCCCTTTAGGGATGTTATTTTCAAAATCTAATAAATGCATTATTATTTTCTACTAACTACTAAAATAAATTAAAAATTTCGTGTGTCTCACTTTAAAAATTACGAAGTTCCATACAAACTGGCAACCCCTATTTCACCCCCTTAGGGATAGAATTTTAGAATTTTAAAAAAATTCTTGCTTAGTGGGCGTCTCCTAGTTACACTCTACCTTCCTGCCAAATTTCATCTTCATTGAGTGAGTGAGTAATTTTCGCTTTTATATATATAGATAAAAATTAAAATATTTAAATCCCAGCACTAGGCTGCTGATGTATAGGCACACTTCGTGGTCAAAAATAGGTGCCCTTCGTGGAATAGACTAGGTTTCATTCGCGCAGATGCCATTCAGACGGGTGCCCTAAGTGGAATACCTCATTCAACTTTTATACAAGTTAAACTTCCATGGTGCTTATTATAAATTACGAGAAAAAGAATAATGAAATGAGTAAGCAATACTTTATTGAAGACCAAAAAATAAATATAGTTAAAATGTAGCATGGGTGGTCAGATCGCTAAGAGCAAATTTCTTCCAGACAACCGATGTATGGAGAGAATATAGTGAAATGCCATTATTTTTTAAAGACAAGTACCATAGACAAGGTCGGTTTTGTATTTCAAAAATAAGTTTTACAAAACATTTTTATCCCGCTTTCTAACACTACGCGATCTCTGTGCAGGCGCGTGCGAGCACGCGTAACGCAGCGCAAGTTGCGTTGAGACGCAACTTGCGCGTCTTGTGAACGATTGGTAGAAATTGTATGAAATGCTATGTAAGCGCGTAACGCGACGCAAGTTGCGCGACGCAACTTGCGTCCCGTCTGGTCCGGCACTTAACGATACCCCACAAGATGATATAGACGAGACAAAAAAATGTCTCCCACTCATATAGCAGGGACAGGAATACCGATATTTTGTATCGATACCCGATACCAGTATTTTATCAATATTTTGTATCGATATATCGGTAGAAAATATCAATAGAAAATACTGAAAAAGGGAAACAAGATAAGTGCAAGAGTTTGATTTTAGTGCCCTCGTTCTAGAGGAAGGGGCTCCTCCGTACCTGACGAGTGCTGGAAAAAAATAATAATTTTGCAAATAAACGTTCAGACAATTCAGAGCCTGGCTTGTAACCCAGAGGTCCCGTACATTTTTTTTCTATGGTGTCCTACCATCGAAACGGCTTTTACTGCGGTAGCCTTGAATCCAGCTCCTGCTTAAACCGAGGTTTAGGCAGGAGTTTAGGTTAATTTTGTCAACTTACAAGACTTGGCACCGAAAAAGTTTGCGATAATCACATTTATATTGTCGTCTGGGATTCTTTAAGTCGCATCAGATGTGGAATGTGTGGATAAGTAATACCAGGCTTGTGTCACTCCACGTTTAATTTTCGAAAATATAAGGTAGGTAGTACCATATTACGTAAGTGTACGGAATTCCGTAAGTTTTCGGTCGATTCAAAAATAAGAAAACTACTAATTGTTTTAAAAATGTATGTAATTATCTAACAAGTTTATACAATAAAGCTTCAATTACATGAGGTTACAAAGAACTGTAAACGTTGTCGACTCAGTTGTAACTTCTCCGGGGTAAGTCAGCGTTAATCCGCCATTACTGTAGTGCGTGTGTTGCGTAGCCGCAAGATTCCGCATGGATTTTCATAAGGGTTTTGATAACAAAGTGTCGTTATTATATTTAAGGATTTTAAAATTAACTGATTGATTACCATTTTAATTTACTTTAGTTAGTTTTTAGTACCTAAGTTAATTTTTAAATTACTGATTGGCCCAATTACCTACACCATAAACCAACCATGTCCATTATTACGTAACTATTACAGAATTGATGAAAATAAGGTGATTTATTTTTTGTTATTTGCCAGGAACTGAGATGAGACAAGCTTGGAAAGACAAGAATGCCTTAATACTCCGAAATTACGTACATTTACCTTACCAACATTATTACTATGCGCGTGGTGGCCACTCCTCAATGGATAATTCGGTTATATGAATCGTTTGTTCAGAATAATAAGAATGATATTGCCTTGCAAAGGATTTCTAGTTATCTAAACGAAAAGGTGCTGATGTTCTGAACTTCTAACGCGAGCTAGATTAAACCATATCGCTAACCACATTGAATAGATATCACTTTGAATTTCCTTGCTGAGTGCGACTTCTGTCCGTAAGTACTTATTCTGTCCGTAATACTTAATTAGTACTGTTGTGCCCTGTATAATATCTACACGCTGACTTTTCATTGGTTTTGGAAAAAAGAATGTCATGTAGTAAATAAATTCCTCTATCTATATACGTAACCAAATTTGTTTATGACACAATAATAGGTTGGGGAAAAAGTCTTTTCGCATTATATATGAAAATTCAAAACATTTTTTAATATAGTTTATTTACATTTAACTAAAGTATGTAGGTACCATTATGTTCGATAACTTTTTGCCATCTTATAGGTAGGGACATGATCGCATTGCTATAGAAATTTTGGGGCTCCTGATCAAAAAACTGCGTCAAGTAGTTTTGGCAGTCCTCTCGTGATGTTAACCTGACACTGCCTAAAGAATTCTGAAGAGACCGAAACAGGTGGAAATCTGAAAGTGCCAGGTCAGGACTATACGGCGGATGCATTATCACCTCCCAGCCAAACTCTTTTAATTTTTGGCTGAGTGGTTAAAGATGTGTGAGGTCTAGCGTTATCATGATGAAAAACCACACCCCTTCTGTTGATTAATTCCGGCCGCTTTCTCTCAACTTCTTGCTTTAATCTTATCAGTTGTTCGCAGTAGAGTTCTGAATCGATGGTCATGCCTGGTGGTAACAGCTCATAATGAATAATGCCCTTCCAATCCCACCACACACACAGCATCACCTTGTTGCGAGTTAACCCGGGTTTCGCCACAGTCTGTGAAGCCTGACCGTCCTTTGACCATGACGTTTTTCGCAAGTTCTTGTCGTACGTGATCCACTATTCATCACCAGTTATCAATTTCTTCAAAAATGGTTCGGTCTCATTACGTCGTAATAAAGAATCACAAATGAGTACACGGTTCATTAGGTTTCTTTCAGAGAGCTCGTGAGGTACCTCAATATCGAGCTTTTTTGTGTACCCATTTTTTTTCAAATGCGCCAAAACTGTTTTGTGCTCAATTCCCAGTTCTTCAGCTACGTCGTAACTACTGTCGATATGCCGATCATGCTCCACTTTTTCAAAAATAGCATCGTTTTATCCGTAACAGGGCGACCAGAGCGACGTGCATCTTTGACATCAAAATTTCCGGATTGAAAACGCTTAAACCAAATTTGTGCTACTCTCACAGACACTGCATAGGTCCACAAACATCGCAAATTTTTTTCGCGGCTTGCGTTGCATTTTTACCTTTTTGGTAGTAAAATTTTAAAATGTATCTAATTTCTTCATTAGATTCACTCATCTTGACGGTAAGAAAAACAAATGAAAATCACGCATTTTCCTAATTTGAATTTGGAATTATCTTCTTTAAAATTTAAACTTTTAAATGATACCAAAACCAATAAAAAATCACCGTGTCTACGAATCACGACTTGTCTTCCGAAGTAAATGATTTGATATTGCTGCCTGTTGTTTAGCTTATTCAGAATACATCGTGAAACCGTTCAGAGGGAGTGCACCGGTACTTTTATTTAGGTTTCATCTATTGAAAAGTTATTCTGTCAAAAGTTAACTTTGAGTCAGAAAGATAGGCGACAGAGCAGGAAGATCGTTAAATTTATTTAAATACGACCCTACCTAAGTAAAGTATACATATTATGGTTTATATAAGAAATAAAGGAAAATTAAAAATATTTTTACATCATTTATTTGCTCAACTTACTGACAATTTGAAAATCACAGTTATTTTGACAATTGTTTTGTAACTATATTACACAAAAACATCTGTCTGCTATGTAAATGGGAAGTGGGTATAAAATGGTATTAAATATTATTATTATTATTGGCCACAGTACATTAATTCAATATTGGGTATTTTACACACCCCATAAAAGAATAGGTACTTCTTCACTCACAAACATGAAAAAATATAAGAATATATTAAGTGAAATCAATAAGTAAAAAGTAAGAAGTGAAAAAAAATAAGTCTAAAGAATTAAATTAGATGATAGATGTAGAATTTCGAATTAAATACAATTTTCAAGTGAGCAATAATGAAGAGCGATTTGCCAATGCCTCGACAACGCGCATCGAGCGGCAGCGTTCAGCGTGTTAGGCATTCACTGCTCATTTGTCACTGTCAACTAAGAAATGTTGAGTAGTGTGGCGGCAATGGTATTTAGAAAACGCTGTTTGCGCCCGCAAGCCGCGCGGTGTCGTGGCCTGGCCACGTGACACGCAATATACAATCGATGAAGCGAAACTAACAACAATACATTTAAATTTCAAATCATTCCCGTTATCTACATATGAAAACAAAACAAAAGCACGTGTGTTTTAAACCTATGGAAATTTGAAGGAAAAAAATCACAATATGCCATTGGAATAACGTCCTATAGATACCATAAAAAATTGAATGGTGTCACCTGTGATACCACTTATGATTTAGTACTTAGAAATATTTTAATGGTGGGATCGTAGCTCATCTATATACAATACCAACAAGTTCTATACTTATTACAATCACTCGAGTCACCTACATCTTCTAAATGTAACATAGTTTTACATGCACTGTACTCTACTCGCACGTAAAATGCCAGATACGTTCCATGAGGGTAAATTAAATATGGAACATTTTCATCAACTTTATACCCACCCTCTGGTTTTATCTTATTCTACTAAAAATGTTTGAAAAGGTAAATTAAGGGAAGAAAATATAAGTGTTACGATTTACGTAATTCAGAAACAGTGCACATAAAACTGCGATACAATACTTTACACAGATTTATTGCATTCGCTTACCGTAACTACTTCGAAATGTTCAAAAGTGCTACCTTTTAACTTCTAATAAGAATCATTCGAATGTATCCGATCAATTTCTATGGGAACGTGAAACACCAAGATTATTTCAATGAAAAAATTGTACTCGGACGTACAATAGAGTTCAAATAATTGAGAATTTAATTACATTATACTGTATGGCATTATATTTTACGAGTTACGCCATATGTTAGCCAATGAATGACAATCATATAATTTAATGACATGGATAACTTTTACATGAGCTTCATATTTAATACATAGTAATAATTTACAATAACATAACTGCAAGAATGTTCACAGAAACGACATACATAAAATATACTCCAAGCCTACATCCAAAACTACAAACGCGCAAAAAGCGTCCAGCAATTCTTCCGTAAAATACACTATTAAAGCGGTACACTAAACGACCGCGAGAGAAATAAAACATTAGGATCGAATATCGTCTTGAGATCAATCATAGTAAACGAAAGGTGAATCGTTAGATCCACAACTAATTAACACATCCACGGCCACTCTCACTCCGAATCTCACTGTATATGGTACACTGTGTAAATTCTAACAATAATATTACAGTTTGCAGCCTTGTCGTAGAATAAAAATAACAAGCGATGTGAGGGAGTTCCACCGGCATGCCGAGCGAGCGACGACTGGTGTCGACGAGGATGCTAAATTGCTAAACTTGGTTATATATTTGGGATAAAATCCGATTTATTTTACAAAAAACGGTATATTTTTGTCTAAAACGCGTATTAAATTAAAAAAAAAGTATATTTTTGTCTAAAACACGTATTAATGAGCAGCAAAGAATCGTCGACAGAGTTGTTCAAACAATTAAATTAGCATGAAAATGTTGCATACTTCATTATATGCAAGCCATAGAGAAGAGACATGCATAGTTTTTGGTCCAAATATAACCGGATTTATCATCTTAGCACCTCTTTGTTCGCTAATCGGTGTGGACTGGAATATCAGTGCCTCGTGGCGTGTCTTTGGTATCGTGGCGGGTGTGGGGCTCGCCTAGGCAGGGACTGTATTTCGATACTCTACAAATACCGACACTTTACAGTACCGATAGCGGTGTCGATATCTAGTGGTAGATACCAAAATTTTTAATACTGTAAAAATACAGGCCGACTTTGTAAACATTAATCAAACTCTTGCATTAATTTTAGAACACGATACTTGACAACTTTTAAAAATATTGCGAATGACGAAACAAACCTTGATTTTTCATACCAAATCCGTTTAGCTGATACTAGTGATGGCATTAACGGCTATTTCAAAATAATGAATAACACTGCCACATTATTTGCCAATAACTGTTATTGTTAACCTGTTATTTTTATAGTCAAATAGTTCATTCATTTTTTTTTTTAAATAACTGCTAATATTGAAATAACTATGTAGGTACACGATTGCGACGCGGAACGCCTGACTAATACTGACTATAACGATAGCGCATGCACGGCACGACAACAGGGCGTAAGATCCATAGCAATAACAGGCAATAATGAAAGCTCATTATTTAAATATCCAATAACAGTGTTATTCATTAATTGAAAATAATGCATTATATATAATAACTGCTATTGTAATAATGATCACCACTAGCTAATACGTGATTTTATTGATAATATGAAATTTTTCGTAATTCGCAATAAGTTTCAATTTAAAAAAAACTGTATCACAAACAAAATTTTAAATTAAAGAGCAAGTTAGATACCAGTCAGCCTGTACACCAGTAACCATAAAGCATACAATAAAGTATCGGTATATTTATCGATAAAGAGACTCCAATATACCGGTATAGGGCTTCAACATACCTTACTCCTTTAGGACTTCGAGAACACACTAAGTTAATCATGTCCGGACACTGAAAACTGACGCAAAATCGAATCAATTACTTCACTGGACTGTATAGTGTCAACTCGAAGAGCACAAAGGTAAGTCGGTACAAGTATCGATACCTGTGGGGTACCTCCATAAAACAATACGTAAGTCGTACGATAGTGACGTTCTATTTTTATGTCAAACCAAATTAGACTTTATTGACACTGAAATGCGGATACGTAGTAACGTCCGTCTCGCGTACCGCTTTTGGAGTAGCCCACCTGTATACTAGTGTTGCAAGCAATAGTATAAAATATCGATACCATCGTGACCTTGAAATACAGTAATAATATCGATAGGACTATCGATAGTATCGAATAACCGATAGTATCGAATAACCGATACTATCGATAGTATCGATTGTTAATAGTTTGCAATACTATTGATAAAATGTGAAATTAGCGATATTATCGATACTATTGAATTTAGATACTATCGATAGTACCGATAATATCTAAATTCATTAGTAACGATTCTATCGATAGTTTTAACTTTCATCAATAGTATTGTAAACTATTGACAATCCGCTATTTTCCAACGAGTCAAATCAACTACTTTTTTCTAAACGTCAAAATAAACATTTTCTATGGGATTTGTATGAAATACAGGCAGATGACGTCATAGTTTCTTGAAATCAAATAGCGCTCTTATTGTCAGTTTCTCTGCAATAATAAATCTAAAATCACGTTAAAATGGATATGTTCAAAGACAACTGACATTATTTTGCGTCGTATTATTTTCTTATTAGTACAAACTAATTTATTTTTGACCCAGGAAAATACCCCATTGATACTCTCGATAGTATCGGTTATTCATCCATCGTATATCGATACTAAGACTGTTTTTCGAGGTCAACTATCGATGGCAATGCAACGCTACTGTATACCGGCATTAGAGCGGCTGGGCCTAGGCTTGCTTAACGCGCTTGCGCGGCGGACCGATGGGCGGGATCTGCTGCTGCTGCGTGGCGAGCGCGCGGAACGCCTCCGCGATGAGGTGCGGGTGCGACTGGATCATGTTCTTCCAGCCCGCCGTGTCCATCACGTCCGTCGCGTGGCTCCTGCGACACAACACAATACTATACAAATACCCGCCGTATTCAAATAACATCATCTTCATCCGAGAGTATGTCCCAGTTGCATTTATTGAAACGAAGTTCCTTATCGCGCGTTGCGAAAGGGAGCTAGGCGGAAAAAATTAAGACCATAAGTTGTAACGACACTTTTTGTTCATTCAAATTTGTGAAGATAATAAAAACATGATTTTAGAACGCAGAAAAGAGTTTATATGTAATTTAGACCTATTTATATTTATATTTTACTTCGTTCCATCCGGGTATCCCTTGACACCTCTCAAGTTTTTTACTAAAACTTTATTGTTTCACAATAAAATTGGCGAACTTAACGCTCAAAGCATTCTCTCCCAGTCAACCATAATAAACAGAACATTTATATCAATCATCATCAAAATTATATCAACATATCACACCAAATACTATATACAATATGTAACAAAAACCCTGTCCTATCCTTGTAGGAGCAACTCAAACAGTCAATATGAACAACTATTCCTATGGGACCAATGCTTGAAACTCGAGAAAAAAATCGATCCTCGATCCTCCTCCTACAAGAATCGGACAGGATTTTTGTTATATATTGTACGTACAAATTACTTATAAGTACTTATTATAAATACATGGGCACTCATACACAACACCTAGAATAATGATGATGAGGAACAAAAAGTAAAATAAAGACTAATTTAGGACATTGTACTCCTGTTGAAAGAACATTTTGTAGAAGTGTGTTTTATGTCAACGGGCAAAGCATTCAGTCGTGAAGTCTAACGCGTGACAACTTTTAAGCGTTTCTGCTGCATTCCTCAGCGGTAACGCTTCCGGGCTGGGGTCCGCTACCTAACCAAGGTGATTTGACGAGGTTACTGGTTTTTACACAGCGCGAATGCCGTCTGGACTCCGCAACCCAAAATAGACCAGAACCAATCCTTGGACAGGTTTGAGAGCAAACGCTAGATGGCGCTCGGGACCCACAGTTTATACGTGCCTTCCGTAACACGGAATCCTCTTTCTTTTCGGATAATCAGGAGATTCAAGCCTGCAATATCCTAACTAGACTGGAAACAACTTTTCACAAAGAATGCTTCCCAGTTGGGTTCGAACCCACAAGACACAAGGCGAACATCTTGACCACTGGACCAAGGAGGCATTATTTTATTCTGTTTTTAGTAAGTTTGTTGTTATAGCGGTCACAAGAATAAATCATCTGTGAAAATTTCAACTATCTAGCTATCACGGTTCATGAGATTACAGCCTGGTGACACAGACGTCTTAGTAATAGATCCCGTTTTTATCCTTTTGGGTACGGAACCCTAAAAAGCAATGAGGAGCTCGGTGGCCTATAGTGGGAGTACGCATTACTAGCTCTTTTGCAAGCGACGCCGGGCGTGGTCCGTACTTAAATGGGTGACCACAAATGACATAAAAATTCCTCGAACTCTTATGTGCTTCGAAAGGCACGTTAAGTCATAAGTCCCGTCAGTGGTCCAGATACCTGACGACTGTCGTACTGATTTTCATAAATAGCATAGATTGCTTGATATGCCGGAAAGCGCACCCGGGACTCTTAATTCACTAATAAAGACGAAAATGATTGGAATGTGCTAAGACTAAAAGACGGTGGATGATGGTAAGATTTAGATAAAAAAAAAGGAAAGAAAGAAGCAAGCTAATTGGCCAATCATATAAAAAAACCCGGCTTTCAAGCGTTTATCCCCAATAAATTTTGAATCACTGAATCGATTTCCATCAAACATAGCTAAGAACCAACTCGATCAAGTCAGCTTTCAAACAAATAAAAAAAAAACCGCATCATGATTAGCCTATTTGTTTAGATGCTACGATGCCACAGACAGACCCGTCAAACTTATAACACTCCTCATTTTTAGTCGGGTAAAAAAATAAACACAAAAGAAAAAGATACTGACGTGTTAATAAAGTCTATGGTCTGCGCCTTGAGCTGATCTGCGGAGTGCAGGTCTGCCAGGATCAGCGTGTCGGCCGCCGTTTCCACGGAGAGGCTCAAACACAGCGCCTCTTCGCACATCACTTTTAATCTGTCCAGCGCATACTGAAAAGAAAAAAAAAACAGGTTCAATTCACAACATATGACACTATTTGGAAATTTTAAATTTGCCATTTGGACTATACGGACATAAAAACGGCCTTAAAATTCATTTGCCACCTTACTATATTGATATAAAATGCAACTATGTTAATAATACCAAATAATCTCTTCCATGCTTATTTGAAAGAAAAGAAATAACTTAGAATATGTCAGCTGCTTCTTTTCCCGCACAGATTGTAAACCCGAGTGAAAGGGGAATGAGCGAGATATAATCATGTTAATAGGGAATGCGTCTAGCAACCCGTCACCATTTTTATAATTTTTTTGCCGATCATCACGCTAAGCGTGGCCTTTGGGTCTTATGTCCCTAAGTTATCTTCTAGAGTAGGTCTCTCCCGTCAAGGATAAATGCATGATAATGTAAGAAACGATGTAAATTGTGAAGTTTCAATTCACTGTGGAATACGAAAAATATTTGAAACGAGACTGTGATTGGCAACATAGTAATAGTGAATTGAATAACGAAGCAAAAATACTAAGTGGTAGCATACTACTTGGTAACGGTAGTATTTCATTAAAGGGCATTGCATTTCACTTCTAGTCGGTACCCTACCCGTATTGATAAAATGAAGGCTAACATAAAACCAAGATATTAGTTGCGTATATTTTATTCCGCACTAGCTGATACCCGCGACTTCGTTCGCGTGGACTTTATGACTCCGGCGTATTAATATAAATAACAACTAATAAGAGAGAAAGATAGAGAGAGATAAGAAAGTACTTGTAACAGTGTTAGGAGTTAAAAGTCAATATTATTTTAATTCTTTCCTTCGGGAGCCAATATGAAAAGAGCTGAAGTGTTACTAACCCTGGAGAAAGCCACATTAAGTTGGCCATGCGAAAAAGCAGTCCTTAGATCGACATCAGCAGCTTTAAGCCTCTAAAACTGTGACTTATTTTCATAGGAAAGCAAGTAAACACTGTGTATTTGTAAAACTGTGTATTTTCAAAAGGAAAATTGTTATACGCGGAATAAATACAGTTTCACTGGCACCACTCACAGTAAACTTTAAGTGTCTCAGCAGACTATGCCGAAGTTTAGCGGTTAAAGTTCAGTGTCTAAAGTTCGGTGGGGATGACACACTAAATAAGCTGAAGTTCAGCCGCTGAAGTTCGGTGGAAACGCCGGACTGTAGTGATGTGCCGATATGAGAATTTAATCTTCCGTCTTTGGCGCGTCTGCGGCGAACGGACACGGGAGCGGAAGAGGGAACGGAAGTGGAAAAGGGAACGGAAGCGGAAGCGGGAGCGGGAGCGGAAGTGGCAGCGGCGGCGGCGGCGGCGGCGGCGGAGGCGTCGGAGGCGGCGGCGGCGGCGGAGGCGTCGGCGGCGGCGGAAGCGGCGGCGGCAGTGGCGGCGGCGGCAGCAGCGGCGGTGGCGGTGGCGGCGGCGGCGAGAGCGGGAGCGGCGGCGGCAGTGGCGGCGGCAGTGGCGGCGGCAGTGGCGGCGGCGGCGGCAGCGGCGGTGAAGGCGGCGGCGGGAGCGGCGGCAGCGGCGGCGGCGGGAGCGGCGGCAGCAGCAGCGGCGGGAGCGGCGGCGGGAGCGGGAGTGGGAGCGGGAGCGGGAGCGGGAGCAGGAGTGGGAGCGAGAGCGGAACGGGTACGTGGAAGAGGGAACGGGAGCGGAAGCGGGAGCGGGAGCAGAAACGGCAGCAGCGGCGGCAGCGGCGGTGGCGGCGGAAGCGGCGGCGGCGGTGGCAGCGGCGGTAGCGGCGGCGGCGAGAGCGGGAGCAGCGGCGGCAGTGGCGGCGGCGGCGGCGGCGGCGGCGGCGGGAGCGGATGAGGGAGTACGGGTACAGGTACGGGTACGGATACAGGTACAGGTACGGGTACGGGTACGGGTACGGGTACGGGTACGGGTCCGATTCAGGCAAAAGCATCGGAAGTTCGGCATTATGTGTTGCTAGTAATGCAAATAACATTGCAGGCATGCATTGGCTGAAATTCAGCCGCTGAACTTCGGCATACAGTGCTGAGACACTAAGTTGGGTTTCGTTACACAGTTTCGGCGGAGTCAAATTGCGCATTCGCATTATTGGACCTCCGACATTAAGCCTTATTTTGTGAGCCGAGAGTCCATTTGCTGCAAGTGAATTAAGAAACTCAACTGGATAATTGGTGGTGTCGTCAACAACTCTATCCAAGAAAAGTTCTATAATAATTGATTTTTAATTTTTTGGTGTCAATATGGCGCGTTCACATATCCAAGAATTTTTCTGGTGTGTTATGCTCTGAAGGTCCGCAAATTCTGAACTTATAAGTTCTTCTACGGACGAAACAACTTTTTTTTGGAAAAATTTTCAATGTACAGTCACATTTTTTTTACTCTTTTATTTATAGTATAGATTTAGTATGTTTTTGTTAAACGACAACAAAAAAACATCATCTATAAAAATTTCAACTGTCTAGCTATAATGGTTCATGAGACACAGCCTGGTGACAGACAGACAGACAGACTAACAGTCGGACGGTCTAAGTAATAGGGTCCCGTTTCTACCCATTTGGGTAAGGAACCCTAAAAATCGAAGAAAATAAGTATTTATGGGGGGTCCCATACTACAAACGTGATTTTTCATAGATTATGGTACGGAACACTTCGCGCGCGTCCGACTCGCGCTTGGCCAGTTGTATTATAACTCAACAAAAAGTTCTCATCAGACTTAACAACTTTTGCTAAGGCGGCATTTTAATATTTTTTATAGTTTAGCTGGACCATTATAGTTCTGCATCATGTGTTCCATTTTCCAAAATCAATTATAGCCTATATGTTGCCCAGGCTTCACAGCTATATAACAAAAAAAGTTTCATTCAAATCCGTCCAGTATTTCCGGAGATTAGCGTGTACAAACAGACAAACAGACAGAATTTTTTTTTTATTTTCTTACTCTATTACTATATCTCCATCGCCACAAATTTTTTTTTTTGAAAATTTTCAATTTACAGACTCATTTTTTTTACTCTTTTATTATAATATAGATTGCTATTTATTTATTTTATTTCCAGCCAACATATGTCAGCCACTGCTTGCCATATGCCTTCCTCCACTTCTTCCATACAGTTCGGCTCTTGAGTTATTTCCCTACATTCACTTTCAAATTTATCAAGTTTATCGCGCCATCGCATTCTTGGTCTGCCAAGTCTTCTAGTATTATGAAGAATCTAACAAGAGGTGAACTTTGGCCAGAAATTAGGGTATTTCAGACGAACTTCGTGGCGTAATGGTCAAACACGCAAGTTCGCTAATCCGGAGGTTCTGGGTTCCATTACCAGACAGGACAAGTCGAAAAATTGATGAAAAATTCAAATTGTCTTGGGTCTTGGGTGTTTATCTATATGTGTATTTATTATACAATATGGTATCGTTGAGTTAGTATCCCATAATACAAGTTTAAACTTACTTTGGGCTAGCTCAATCAGGTGATTTGTCCGTATTTATTTATTTATTATATGTGGCCAGCCTAGTCCCACAATTTATTTCACATCATCATCATTTCAGCCTTATAACGTCCACTGCTGAACGTAGGCCACTCCCAAGGATTTCCAAAATGACCGATCAAGAAATACATTATTACATCACAATATTTATTCCACATTAATATCACAAATAGCAATGAGAAATAACGCCTCAGTAAAACCTATATACATCTGAAGATTGTCTTTACCTAGTTGCATGTTTACAATAGATGTAGAATGAATGTGTTACTTGAAGGTTATGCCTTTATATTGTGTTACAGTTTTCCTCCGAGTACCGAGGTATATATTACATTGAGCAAGAACGCGCAGGTTTACTGGAGCACCGATCTACAAACACACTTAGTGCAGTGGGTCATTAATTCGTTCATTTAATCACATTTATCGAATTCCTAATTACTAGACAATAAGTTCGGTAGTGTGCAAAAGTTTTACCCTCGTTTTCATAAAATAACCGGGCAAGTGCGAGTCGGACTCGCGCACGCAAGGATCCGTACCATTACCTACAAAAAATCACGTTTATTGTATAGGAGACCCCTTAAATATTTATTTTATTTTTAAAGTGAATATACAACTAAATATTCTTCTGTGAATATTTCAAGCCTATTTCTACCTGTTGCCGTTTTGAATATAGCAGAAAACATCAATAAAACCACGTTTTTGTATCTGAGCCTCCTTAAATATTTAATTTATTCTGCTTTTACTTTGTTTTGTTAATAAAGCGGCAACAGAAATACATCATCTGTAAAAATTTCAACTGTCTAGCTATCAAGGTTCATGAGATGTAGCCTGGTGACATACATACATACGGACGGACAGCGGACTCTTAGTAATAGGGTCCCGTTTTTAGTTCCCTTTGGGTACGGAACCTTAAAAAATAAAGATTGTTAAACTTTTTTAATTCAATATGTTTTTTTATCATGTTTGCAATGTCGAATATTGAAAAGGGAGACAGGGGATAAGACATTTAAAACTTTATTTGGGTTAGGTATAGCAAAATGTCGATTAATTATTATTGAAACAATTAAAATTAATCAATAAACAATGTGTAATCTAGACCTCAATTACGGTCACTGAAATGTGGTTAAATTTACTATAACCTATTTCTCTGCGCCTACTGAACATTTTCCTTAACACGCTGATATGTAGGTACGTACTATTTTTATTTACAGTAATATTAATTTCCCTTCAAATTATTTCACTATTATTTTTTAGGGTTCCATACCCAAAGGGTAAAAACGGGGCCTTATTACTAAGACTCCGCAGTCCGTCTGTCTGTCACCAGGCTGTTTCTCATTAACCGTGATTGCTAAACAGTTGTCATTTTCACAGATGATGTATTTCTGTTGCCGCTTTTAGTGGGGCCCATACAAAAAACTATTTTTATAGATAATTGTAAGGAATTCTCGATGCGGGACTCGACTTGCACTTGGCCGGTTACTTTCAATTTCATTATCAATAACGCACACATTTATTTCTAAATAATAAAATGTACCAATTTTTGCTGTCATAGATCTTTCCTATAACGCTTCATCTAGGATTTCCCTAAAATGATGACTGCATCGATTGGAACCCTTCGGCACGCAATAACCTCACCTAATATTCTCATTCAAATAGCTAACCCGATCAAATATATTATAAAGTAATCATCTTACCTAAATGCCATAAGAAAACTGTCTGATACAAACTGTATACTTGTAAGTATGTAATTAGGAGACTTTTCAACAAAGACAGCAGGTAAAAAATAGCTTTATGAAATTAAGGAATTTATTAAATTTAGGAATTTACCTTATCTGCGGCTGCTAACAAGTCGTCGGCCATTTTGTCGAGGTTTGGCGCTCTCCCCGTGTATATGAACCGTAACATTTCTCTTAGTACTTCGTGGTCTACGTCTGTGATGTCTACCCTATTTCTTTTCCTCTCCTCCATTTCGTGTTCAAACATGGCCGCGAACACAGGACTCCGCGCTGAAATAACAAGGAAAATAAATTGTTAAATGTTGTACAAGAGAACTGGATAATAGAGTTGTACTGGTTAGTATAAAAGTTATCTTTTTTAGTCTAATTTATTCCACATGCGTTTTGTGGTTTATCCTGGGCTATCGACTGTCGCTCTTTTAAGGTCTATTAGGCAGTGCAAGTTTGTTGCCTTGCCTGCAGATCATTTACTGCTAAAATGAAATGTACGGAACTTCGAAAGTTTCTGTATAAGACTTCAATTTGCTTTAAAGAAACTTTCGGTTCCCTACATCGATATTTTAAAAGTCGCAGCAGGTAAGAAACTTGCACCGTCTGCATGAGCCTTTAATGTTATAGTAACGATCGAATGATACTAGTCTATCGCGAGACGTAACCTTTGTCGATACGAATAGTTTTATCTTCGATGCCCATGGTACGGTGGCTGGACACTAGCGGCCATCACACATTCGTATCTTTTTCGTGGATGGAGCAATGATTATCTTGTCTTGTTATGGAATAGTTAAGTACTATAGTGCGTTTGTTTAGGTATTTAAAAGAGTGTAAACAATCTTGAAATGTCTTTTTATTGAAATATACACTTTATAAATCAATACCTTTGCAAATAACAAATAAATTATGTAATTTATAAAATAAATGATTCGTAATTTGCGAAAGCATTCAGTTTTATAGTGTTTATTTTAATTAAAAGGCATGTAAAGATTGTTTACATTCTTTTAAATTCCTAAACAAACGCACTATAGAATCATTTAGCAGTCATAACATGTCATTACTGTAATTAAAAAGTTACTTCCAATTTGCTCTACCTAACCAATCACAAAAAAAAATGTATTTCTCGATTATGATTACAATCTGTCATGTACAGGTTTATCAATGTTTTATCGCGATATAAATATCACAAGACACGTCTAGTTGCAGAAGCTGTTCGATAAAATTATCATGTATTCCGCAATAAAGCGCAAATAAATTTAAATTGTTAATGCACTACTTGTTCTACCAGTACAAGAATAATAAAGTTGTAACGCCTTTTAGATATCCAGCGTGAATTGAAATTGTGAAGGAGATTTCAAATTATTTATTAATTGAGTTAGCATTACAATAGCCGGAACAATTAAGTACCTATTATGATATTTTTAATTTAGGTTTGATTAACTTACTATAGTGAATTATAGTGAGTAATCAATTATAGGGAGCGCAGACATTTAATGAATTTGACAGAAAAAAGAAATGTGGTGTCGTGGGACACCAGGTAGGAACGAAGTTCAAAAGTTCTTGTGTATACGACTGTCGCGCCTGCGCACGTCTCATTTAACGAGGTCATCCTTACGGTTTTACTATCACATTTTTTTCAGTTCGGTCGCGCAGCAATATCCCTATCTCCTCCAAGCCTGCCGTAAGGAACTTCGTTCCAAAAATTAGCTCTTCTAAAATCGGCAGCACTACTATACAGATGACTTTAATTTCATGAAATCATTGGCTTATTTTATTAATTTAACTTGCTAACATTTTTACAATGATTTTTAATAACCCTTTATTATTGTTTAAAGGAGTGCGATTTTATTATGAATAGGTTTTTAGAGTACCTAACATATGTATGTATTTGCGAGCTGCTTATACTCGAAAGGTATCTCGCTCTAGCTAAAGAGATATTGATATAAGGGCGAACGAGACATAGCTCTAAGAAAAAGAAAGGAATAAAAATAAGCGAGCGCATCTTCTACTTACCTATCTACTACATATTTACATAACATTGTTAGGCTTTATTTAGGTCGAAAACCACACATTAATTATAAGGCTTGATATTATTGTTTACAAATTAAATAAGGCCATGTTATTATGACTATAGTAATTAATTAATCATAGTAGTTATGTGTTGATCATAGAACTGCGGTTATATAAAATGTAACTACATATTCAAATATGAATAATGCCTCGCGCGTTAGTGAGTACCTACCCTATCCATAAATTAAATGTTAATTAAAAATACTGATACCAAATAGTTTTGAAAAGTATAAATAACAGTTGTTTTTTTTTTTTCAAATTTAAATGGATTTAACTACTTTATGAACTATGCTTTTCTTAAATAGCTATGTAACAAAATATATATCCATTTTTTTACGTTTACAGTTTAGACAAAACATGAAATTTTGTAAAGTCCAAAATCCATGAAATTCTGTGTGTCCAAAAAAATTCTGTAATCTTAATAATTTTTTCAACTAATCCAAGTTCTTATTCCTTCGGTGAAGTTAACACTTTCTGTTCTATATACTAATATTGTACAAAAGAAATCTAAACAGTCATCTACCTGCTAATATAGCTTTATGCGCCTGGAACTCCCTGCCGCCGACCGCTAGCGTGACGTCCGAAAACCTTTCGTTGTCGAACAGGGCCCCTAAATCGTCGGACAGTCTGCATTCTGGCACTTTGAACTGCATCACATTACTCTGCCCACTAATATTAATGCTGTCCGCAACCACTGACACTTCGCAGAATATCGTTAGCTTGTCTTCGGGCAGGAGGCCATTCGCTTCGTCTAATAGGAAATCTCTGGAAAAGGAAAGGAGTTTTAATGAGTATTTTTTATGTTAGGTCGACGAGATGGTAATATGATGAACAAGATAACACGGTGAACCGTTAGATGCAGGCTTCCGATCGGTCTATTTGGAAATCCTAGAGGAGACACAGGTAATGTGCAGCAATAAACTTCTTGTGGGTGAAATGACTTTGATTATGAATGAGGTCAACGAATATTCTGTTTGAAAGCAGACTTGTCATCTTTGTGATAAAAATCTTCCATAGAACATTATAAGGTTGTCACGCAAAAAAGTGTGCGTGTTATAAAAATTTATTTTGCTCTAGCTTAGTAATAAATGGTGTTGACAGGTACACATTCAAGTTAACGTTAGTTTTTTTTTTATTTTTAGATGAATTAATGCTGCATTTGATTAACGAATATAATTAAAGAAAGACACGAGTACCTACATGTAAGTGTGCACTACATGTATGTACCGACTTTACTGTACCGATTTGATTACCATATTTTTCTTGATGTTTAAAATTACTAAATCGAGGATAAACAAATTAAATTGTACAGATCGAGGCAAAGAAAGAGCAAATAGCTACTGTTCTAAATTGTTTCGTCAAAACTTTTTGTATCGGTAGCGATTCAAAATAAGCCACATCTAGGCGTTTGTTTTGTAAATATTGACAATGTTAATAAAAATAAGGATTTCCAAACGATATCACTCCCTAAATATCGCGTCACGAACGAGGGATTGTGATTGTGACACCCTCTCGTCGTGCCCTAATGACGTCATCAGTGATGAAAGAACCGGGATATCGTTCTGTATATGTCGTTTCATATTTGACAGTATTTATAAAACATTTAGAGTTGTAATATTTAGGCAACATTTTTGTTCAGTAGTTTTGGATGCGGCAGGGATTGCGCGAACTCATAGAATTATACATCCGAATCTATGGAAAATGTGATTAAAAACTGCAATAAATACAGGAACAATTAAGAATAAATATGTAATTAGGTACTAATAATTAATAAACAATACATAATATTTTTTTCTATCAAATTACAATTCTATTTTAGGCCAATGTGGGAATGACCTGAACTGATTATTAATACATATAAATTAATTATTATTTGAAAAAAAGTATATGTTTAAATTTTAATGTAAAATCGAGTTGGTACACGTGTCTGTGGTAAGAATGCAATGAAATATTAAACATTGTGAGTAAAATCAAATTAAACCAAATCAAAGTATTTCAGTTCAACGGATTAAGAAAATATGTAGGCAATTAATTAAGTTTTGTAATAAATCTTTAAAAAAATAAACTTTTTTAATAAGCAATATAACTGAAAAAATATTACAATAACAGTAGATACCTATTACAAGACAACCTATTCATTTCTTACCAAATGTGATAAAGAAATTAAACCAATGCTTATTAAAATGGCTAAAGGTTATCTTTCAAGCAAATACTTAGACAATCCCTTTCTAAATATATATCAAAGACAATTACCGCACAAGGGTTTTCTGGAGCATAATTCAAATTCCATTTACTGGCATCTTACGCTCCCTTTGACATCTTATTTAAGTTAGAATCAAGCTCAAGCAAGGAATAAGGAAACGCAGCCTTGCTTCTAATATCTTTACTACCAAAAATAAAACCATACGGAACTACAAATATACCACGAGGTCGTTACCCGAGGTGACTATTAAAACAAGTTTTTGGTCGAAGAAAAGTGTTTTCGCGTGATGCTCTTAACAAGGTGAAAGGGGAAGATTGATTTTTTGATATCCATTTATATAAGGCCTGCAAGCTAGAATGTTTACTATTAATATTCTCTTTAATAGGTAATGCTAATGTAGAAGACCGTAACGACACAATTTTCGTATTCCCTCTTAGAAATACACCGGATTCGGAATAATAATTAACTCGTGTCCCCTAAAACAGGGGTTGTCCCTTCAAAATGTGGATTGAAATGAAAACTGTGGGAGAGTACGGTCAACAGTTATTGCTAAGTGTTAACGATAAAGCTTATGGCGCTATTCACTACGGACGTACGCAACATTAAAATTTTACTACAAAAATTATTGCTTATAAACTCCCTCATTTCTCTTTCAATTATAAAATTAAATACATCAGTAAAGCTCAAATGGAATTGTGCTATACGCTTTTAATTTGCTTTGTATACCACTAAAAATTAAAAAAAAATACTATTACTCACCTTCTTATGAACTTTTTGAATCCCCAATCCTTGCCTTGCACGAATCTGTACGCCCGCTGTGACTCCATCGCTTTTGTTTCTTCCCGTTTCGCGTTCAATATTGAGAATTTGAACTTTGCCCTGACTTCTGATTTATTACACGACACTAATAATAGATATAACGATAAATAGTCTTTGCTCTCTTCATCGAGTCCTTTAGGATTTACACGGAGACACCATTTTAACTTATCACTAGCACCGGCTGAAAAAGTCGATGATTTTAACACTTCACCCATTTCTTCTCTACAAAAACTAAAATTGTTTATCGTCCACATGTAACTGAATTTCACCACTTTGACCTGAAACAAGAGAAAAGACCATATTAATGTTTTGAGTTACTCGTTAGACAGCAAACTGCCGATAGTTAAGCAATGGGAGCCATGGCCGAAGCATAAATAATAGAAAGGCATAAATGTCTCGAATGTGGGTTTCGTAAGGTGTCCTCGAGCAGCCGGCTTGCACGGCTCCCAAAAACAATAAATCTTCTACGAGTCGGATCCCAAACTATTCAGGCTCAGCCCTTTGTTCATGTATAATTGCAGCGCTGACAGACACCAGGGAAACAAACGGTCGGCCTGGACACGCGTTTAACGACTTATTTATGGCAAATAAAAATTTTGTAAACAACGTTTGTGATTCAAGGTTGAGATGCCCTTCTGAATAGTTATTACGGTATTATTGCTGGCCAGGTAAACGACACTTTCAATACAGTAACAACAAACAAGAGCATGCCTTTCATGACGTGACATTCAGTAATCGTTTAGGACACTATTAAACTTAATATTTCTATGACGCAATTCGTTTCAAATACGAGTAATCAACTAATTGGTTATCCTTTTGCAAACTCTGCGAAAACAGGAACTGGGAGTAGGTTCGTGTGATAGTTACCTAAAGTACGCCTACGATACATACGGTAGTTGAATTTCCGCGAAATAATTTGAGCCTTGTTTTTAAATTGCTCCATCATCAACAGATTTAACTAAGCTGTAAAGTAAGCCACTCCATTAAGTTTCGAAGAATTTGCAAATTAAATGAGATTATTTCGATCAAAACATGTACATAAATACCCTAAGTAGGCAATTTAATTCAACTGAAACTGAACTCTGTGCCCTTACAAAGAGCATAATTTTTGGGACAATGCCTTCTAGAATAATGCTTGCAATGACAAAGTTCAGAAGGGCATTACATTCCCCCGGGGTTATTAAGAGCGGCCTTCCCGTCTTAATTTTCATACAAACGCTCGTACGTGATTATGGCGTTGTATCTGATCTTTCTTGAAAACTTTTGAACTCACACGTATCTTGGGCGCTATTTCTAGGTTTCTATCGAAATAAAAAATAGAAATTTAGAAAAACAAAGTTTAATGAAATTTCCGCACCCTATGAATAGTTAATATTCGTTCAATGGATAGTTAATAATAATACCAATTTCATTTAATAGAATGCAAACCATGCCCTTAGGCGCCATCTCTTTTTTTTTTGGTTTGCCTCTTTTTCTAGCATTGCCCTGGATGAAACACCAAGCTTTTCAAACTATGCTCGCGTTGAAAACAGAGCGGCCGGGAAGCGCCGCCTTAAGTCTGGTTCGCGCATTTTCAATTGATATGATTTATAATTTTCAGTGAATAGAAACTTTTATTTCATAATTTAATCAAATAGATTAAAATTATTTTATTCCGAACAACCAGTTCAATTTAAAACATACATCAGTGATATAGTTCATTACGTTCAAAATCTCGTTCAGTAAGACCATTGAAATTTTTGTCATGTAGGTACTTACCTGTTCACTATTCACCCGTTGGTTTGAATTTAACAAAACA
This sequence comes from Acrobasis suavella, assembly GCA_943193695.1. Classification (NCBI taxonomy): domain Eukaryota; kingdom Metazoa; phylum Arthropoda; class Insecta; order Lepidoptera; family Pyralidae; genus Acrobasis; species Acrobasis suavella. Next base: position 7,499,358 of record OW971935.1, read on the forward strand.
TAAAACTACAAAACTCATAATAGTGTAGAAAGCTGAGTTCTGTTGTTCAAATTTATAATAGACTCACAGATAAACTATGAAGATCAAAATACTACTGCCAAGGGTAATGTGGTTCGCATAAAACAATATGGCCAAGGTAGCCACCGGTGGTCACACTTTAGGTTTTCGGGGGCCCAATGTCCATCAGGGTGGTCGCCTGGGCCCCAGTGAAGGTCAGGGGGACTGGCGCGAGCGCAGCCTGGGCGCTGGTCGTTGCCCCCGACCGTTGCTTGGCTTGCGGGCTTGCGGTGCTGGGGTCTTCGCCCGGTCGCCGACCCGCTCCAAGGCCGCCCGCATCATCCCCGGTTCGCGGACGCAGATAACGTCCATTTGCAGATTCCAACGCGTCCTAACAGCCATAAACGGATACTAGTCGAGATTTATAGCTAATACTTGGCGTGGGATGCGCTCGCCCGCTTTTTATTAGTCGTTAAGTGGTTGATTCTAATTTTGTGGTGATTCTATGTTGAATCTAAAACTCCCATCATGTTTTTAAGTCTACCTTACCTACTTGAGACAGCATAGAACATAAAACTATTTAACTACACTGGACATGTATCATTATGAAAAACTTATAGATAGTTTAAAATTGCTATCAGACTGT